>CANJKZ010000174.1:1300000-1900000 GCA_947471745.1 Closterium sp. Naga37s-1 | reverse complement strand
AGCCGAACTGCGCGCAATATCGGTCAGTAAGCTGCGCATAGCACTGACCCGAGGGGTGGAAGCGGTCATACGGGCGGTTGCAGCGCGGCCCAGTCTGACCCCAGTACTGGCAGGGAGTCGGGGCTGAGCCACGCGACGTCCATCTGGGTGAGCCGCTGCCGCTGGCATAGCTCCCTGGTTCAGTCTGCTTCCACGGCTGCTGCTATGGCTGTTGCTGCTGCTGTGGCTGCTGCTGCTGGGGCGCCCCACTACCTCCTGAACTGCCACCGCCACCTCCACCACCTCCAACCCCTCCACCACCTCCACAACTGCCCCCTCCGCCACCTCCACCATTGCCCCTAGCGGACATCGGGTAGCGGGCATCGGGTAGTGGGTAGTGGGTCGCGGGTGCGGGTAACGAGCGGGTACCGTCGCCCAGGTGGTTTTGGCGAATCCGACCTCAGAGTGGTATCCCGAGGTCGTTGTGGCTAATCAGGTACAGTCAACGGCACGTGGTCATGTGACGGTGCATGTCGTGCCAACCAACTACTAGCACCTGCGAAGTAGGTGCGCTGCTATTGTTGATTGTGTAGGTGGTTGTGGTATTTTTCTCTAGCTGGTTGTGGGCTGAGGGTTTGTGCAAAATATGATTACTAGACTTGTTACAGGCTGGATTTGATCTCGCACCAAACAAGCACCAACAAACCTTTGCTACCCACTACAATACCTTTGGTGTTGCTAGTTTGGCATTTTGGGTTGTTGGGGATTGTTGTATGGCGAGGGTTGGGATGGTAGGGTTTGTCAAACTCGTCACTTTTCATATCTGAACTCTAGCTTAAGCCATTCCTATATCTAATCCATGGCTGCCAAGTAATTCCGCCAGGATACCCCGTCGCACTTAAATCACGATAGCGATCGGCCTACATCTTGGTTGAAGGCAGGCGTTACCTTTTTGGAAAGTAGATATTAAGACCTTTCCAACGCGTACCTGCTCATAGTTTAAGGTTACGTGAGCTGCACGCAATGTTCCGTCGAAGTCGGCGGACCTAATCTCTTGTACGCTCTCCACATTCGCGCGCTTTCCATCAGCTATCACCTGCGGGTGCAACGCTGGACAGCCGCCTTGCTGCATCGCTGGCATGCCGTTGACTTGTAATATTGGCCAGCCACCCTTCTGCAGCGCTGGAGCGGTGCGGACTTGCAGTGCTGGCAGGTCGCCAACTTTGCTGGGCTGGAGGTCGACCTGCCAGTGCGCTAGGCAGACTTGCTTCTGATGTGGTCATTGTTGCCGATGTTGTTGCTATCATTCTGAACCATCTTTGTAAATTCTCTTGCTAGTGAAACTCTTGTTGTTTTGCCCCGTGAACACGCAAGTGCTAGAGAATACAAGGAAAGCTACAATCACTCATAGAACCCGTGCCTTCCCTGTAGTCCAGCTCTCGGTGTAGAGTGACTCTCCGCAAGGGACGCAGCAAAGCTGGCTGTGCTGGCAAAATCCTTCCCTGATGGCAGCATCTAAAGATGCTGCCAGTGTCGTTTTGCTGCCAGCAGCGCTATGCTGCCTCCAGCACGCTGCCAGCAGCACGATGGCAGCTCTGGAGCTGTCAAGAGCTGTCCTCTACGAGGGCATTCCTCATAAAGGAGCAGCTCTGCGACCTTTGGAGTGGGATTTAAGGCAGGGGGTTGTTGGGTTAGATTGTCATTTTTAGCTCATGGAGCTCGAGCTTTGCTCAACCTTACTTCACGGCTGGCTGAACCAAGCGTAGGAAGAACCTTGAGAGGTCGTCGTTCCCTTGTTCTAACGTGCAAATCAATAACGATGGGCGCATCAACTCGTCTGGTGACGACATTCGCCTAGCGATGGGTAAAGAGACGCGCCAACCGGCATCCATGGCAGGGTGCTCTAAGGCCAGCTTAGGTGTGAGTCACAATTATTGTAGGGCCGGAATTATTGGAGTTCAGCATTATTGGAGGGTAGAGGGTAGAATTATTGGTACACCATTATTGGTGTGAATAGGGTCATTCGGTAGGGGTAGATGGATGCATAAATACCCTACGTGCTGTGTGTCAATCATTCCATCATTCGGTGATCAATGCAAGATTTCTATCTTGTTCTTTTCTACAAACACGTTTCCGCTATGTTGGCACTATGCCTTTCTAGCAAGGTATCAGAGCTACTCTATGCACTTTTATACACCTGGTGTTTGCTTCCGAAGAACTTGCGCTCTTAGCGCATACCTGCGATACTGTTTGATCAAGATCACGGCGCACTTCGATGGCGAAGTGGATGCTGCATATGCGGCTTATGAAGAAGCCATCTTGGCTCAGCATGAGCACCTGGAAAACATGATCGCAAGGGCACCACCAGCACTTCAAACATCACTGCGAGTCAAGTTCAACATGCCAACGACAACACACTCTGACGGGCTCAACAATCTGTCCACTCATGGGCAATCTCATTCAAGCACTCCTCGTACTAACCAAACTCGTGCATTCAATGTCAATGCAGGAATTGATGGTGACGGAGAAATGGGCATACCTCAAGGAGGAGAGTCATCCGAAGAAAGGGATGCATCCGTCCAAGGAGAGGGGAGCTCCAATCTTGCACCTCAATCATCCATGCAAGGGGAAGCACGGGGGAGGAATGATGAGTATAAGAGTGAAGTGCATGTAATGAAGCATGGTAGACTGAGAAGCGGACAGATTGGGCAATAGAGTGACGGAATTGGTCGAGTGGGCGCAGAAGGTGTGGGATGGCGGGTCCTACAGTCGGATAAGATGGAGGGTCATCCCTGGATGGTCATCCACCAGCAACCTTACCTTCCGCTGGAGGGTCATCGTGGTTGCTGGACAGCGGATGCAGCCAGCACATTCGGATTTCTGCACAGCGGCTTTAAACGTTCACATCGATCTGATCAGAGCTCCAAATGACCTGATTCAAATTGGATCTAGAGCTTCTTAACGTCACCTGCACTAGGCAATTTAGATTGCACATTTTCATTACGATTCCGTTTGAACGAACGGCACTATGGCAGCCACTATAGATTTAGAACACAAATTAGGAAGAGTTACGAGTTGGGAATGACTTCAGCTCCTACAAACCCCAAGAGAAGAGGTACAGTGATGTGGAACAGTATCACACTGTCCCCAACCACGAAGGGTCTCGAAACTACCCTCCATAAGGGCCTACACCAATAGAAATGTTACACCACACAAAGTGTTGGGTGCAAATTCACATTGCACGACATCCTGCCGTCTGTTTGTACGAGTATGCGTGTGCGAATGCATTTGGGTGTGAATGGAATGTTCGTGTGTTTGTTTGTTTTCGCAATTTTCGCTTGATGCATTTGCAGGTACTCGCGCAATGTGCGCTTCGGCACAACATTGTACGCGCTATGAACAGTGCAAGCAGAAAGGACGAGCTCGCAAAGGAACCCAAGATGGAAGCTTTGCAGTTCGGTTGAATTGAGTGCGCAGATTCAGTTCTATCCAACTCGAACTTGTACTGTTTTGTTTGGTTGACTATAGTGTAGCAGGGCAGGCACTATAGGGGTACAATTTAGGTGAAGGTTGGATGTTGTTTGTCTGTATCTGCATGCTACAGGGCCAGGGGAAACCAGCGGAACCAGCATTTGGCTGGTTGGGCAAAGACAAAACAGGTTCTGTTTTTAGGACCTGAACCTGGTTGTTGTTTTCCCAGGTTGGAAAAACAGAACCAGGGGTTGTTTACCAACCTACCACCTGCTGTTTTGTCCAGCCAGGTTGGTTCTGTTGCTTGGAATTATTTGGGATCATCCCTGGTTGTTCCCAGGTTGATTCCCAAGGTCCTTGCTAGCTAGAACTATATATTTCTTCTCTGTTTGTACCTGAATATATTAAAATTGATTCAAGCGAATTCCTTCCTTGCTGGAATTTCGTATCCACGCGATTCGACGGCAGAATGCTACCGAGTCAACGCTAGTACGCTAGCACTCCAACGCTAGGCAAACGCTGTCCATTTCGTAACTCTGCAATGGCAGAACTTTTCGCGAGGCAACTTGGCTCTTTTGAAAGCTCTTAGAGTGAGCTTCGATATAGCAAGATCTCAGCTTAATCCGATCGACGGTCTGCACGACACGCTGCGCGACATTCAAGGTACTCTTGCTGTTTTGACTAAGTCCCTCTTGATCCCTCTCTCTACAAACTCGGACCCGAGGATAGGGGCTGGTCTTGTACCAAGCACCCAGGGACCCTTGGAGGTGACCCCGAGGAGAGGTTTTAAGTTGGATAACGTCTTAATAGCCTGAGTTTATTAGGCCCTTACACCAACACAAAGTAATGTAACTATTCTCACTATCTTGAAGTTTACCCTTTTGGAGAGCTTCGAAGTCACTTGAATATTGAAACCAAGGCTCTGGTTCTTCAAGATAAATTCTTCCTTGAGTTCTTGGAAGTCTGCTGCGCACACCTACGACACGCCAAACGTTCCACACACGACAAAATAGAAAACCGCACACGACACGCAAACGACGACGTGACACGCGACTAGCGATAACTCGCTATTGACTCGACACACACATTCAAAATCATGCCTCATCATTCACACACTATTGTAAGCATGAAATATATATTATCTCATGCCCTCATACCATTCCATGCACACACGCATGCACGCACACGGACAACAAGCCGAATGCAAACCGTAGGGTTGCACCAACATTACTTGCATTGCAACGGTGCAATCTTCACAAGCAACCTTACCTTCCGCTGGAGGGTCATCGTGGTTGCTGGACAGCGGATGCAGCCAGCATATTACTTCGGACAAGTGCTGGTTTGAATTGTTAAACAAGCTGGACGAATCTGTGTATGTGGAGCTCGTTGATTGGAGCCATCTGAGCAGCGTGATGACGGGAACGATCAGAGCAACGGCACCTGGTGGGACAACAGTTCGATACACTGAAGTCCTCTATGTACCTGGCTTGAAGAACAACCTGCTCTCCTCTTGTCACTTGCTGAAAAGGGGGCTCACATCAATACGGTTGCTAATGGAGACACCGAGATCACCATGTGTAATGGAGACGAGAGTGTGCGGATTGGACTTGGCAAGAACGTGCATGGAGTGCTCATGGTGGAATATGAGGCGGCACTTGCATCTGCCCATGATCATGGACATTCCCGTGATGGTGCATCATCGAATGAGCATGGTCGTGAAGGAGGTATACCTTTGTGCACACCAGGAGTGCACTTTGGTACACACTGGAGCGCGCTTTCTCGCACCTCTGGGATGCACTCGAGTGCCCGTTTTGCACACATATCCGTTCAATACCGCATGGCACACAAAGCCTGCATCGTGCGGAACCCGGCACATGATGTTGCAACGGATGAAGTCTCACCCCACATTGCGGTGTGGACTTCAGGGGGAGATGGTAAAAGGACTGTAGTGGATTCGGTTCCTATGTCTGAATGTCATGGAGGCGATGGAGCAGACCCAACAGAGCAAGATTTACCTGCAGCTAATGAAGTCAGTGCTGTAGCAACGGATGACTCACATGCGACAGAAGAGGTTGAAGGCGATGATGTGGGAGATGAGGTAGACAAGCCAAGAAAGCAGCACCTCACCTGCAATATGCTGAATGGTCTGTTGAGCAATCGTCAAGTCAATGATTCTGGTGTTGTACTCACTTGTGCGGCATCTTCGAGCTGTGATGCACAACACGGCATCACCTAAATCCACACTCACTCATGTGTTTGTAGTTGTGTGCGCGGTTACGTGCATGACTGCAAGCACATGGGTGTGTGGGGGAGGGAGGGTGGGGTATGGAGTGTATCTGGGGGCACTGGAGTGGGACATAAAGTCACGAAGCATGAGGGGAAGACCTTCTCACCTGCTCAAATGTTGCCAACGGGCAGGGGGGGCAGACTGAGAAGATGCAGCCGGTCGCCATCTTTCGTCTTTAGATGCAGCGCTATCATGTGATTGGTTGTTGCTCATGAACGGCACCACCTGAGAGAAGAATGGAGAACATATTAGAATGGTTGTTGGGTGCAAATTCACATTGCACGACATCCTGCCGTCTGTTTGTACGAGTGTGCGTGTGCGAATGCATTTGGGTGTGAATGGAATGTTCGTGTGTTTGTTTGCTTTCGCAATTTTTTGTTTGATGCATTTGCAGGTACTCGCGCAATGTGCGCTTCGGCACAACATTGTACGCGCTATAAACAGTGCAAGCAGAAAGGACAAGCTCGTAAAGGAACCCAAGATGGAAGCTTTGCAGTTCGGTTGAATTGATTGCGCAGATTCAGTTCTATCCAACTCAAAATTGTACTGTTTTGTTTGGTTGACTATAGTGTAGCAGGGCAGGCACTATAGGGGTACAATTTAGGTGAAGGTTGGATGTTGTTTGTCTGTATCTGCATGCTACAGGGCCAGGGGAAACCAGCGGAACCAGCACTTGGCTGGTTGGGCAAAGACAAAACAGGTTCTGTTTTTAGGACCTGAACCTGGTTGTTGTTTTCCCAGGTTGGAAAAACAGAACCAGAGGTTGTTTACCAACCTACCACCTGCTGTTTTGTCAAGCCAGGTTGGTTTTGTTGCTTGGAATTATTTGAGATCATCCGTGGTTGATCCCAGGTTGATTCCCAAGGTCCTTGCTAGCTAGAACTATATATTCCTTCTCTGTTTGTACCTGAATATAGTCAATTTGATTCAAGCAAATTCATTCGTTGCTGGAATTTTGTTTCTACGCGGTGCGACGGCGGAATGCTACCGAGTCAACACTAGTACGCTAGCACTACGACGCTAGGCCAACGCTGTCCATTTCGTAACTCTGCAATGGCAGAACTTTTCGCGAGGCAACTTGGCTCTTTTGAAAGCTCTTAGAGTGAGCTTCGATATAGCGAATTCTCAGCTTAATCTGATCGACGGTCTGCACGGCATGCTGCGCAACGTTCAAGGTACTCTTGCTGTTTTGACAAAGTCCCTCTTGATCCCTCTCTTAACAAACTCGGACCCGAGGATAGGGGCTGGTCTTGTACCAAGCACCCAGGGACCCTTGGAGGTGACCCCGAGGAGAGGTTTTAAGTTTGATAACGTCTTAATAGCCTGAGTTTATTAGGCCCTTACACCAACAGGTACTTCTTGGAGGCACCCCTATCTTCCGCCCCCATTCCCCCTTCAAATCGTAACCACGCGCACATCTACATGTTGGATGCACGTCATTCTGAGTGCATGTCATCCTAACGTTCTGCCGACTGCTCGTGCTATTCATGCGTGCATTGTTTGCATGAGCATTTGTCATTATGCATGGCTGTTGGATTTTACCATCTCTGTGTTTTCTCCAAGTTAAAATGCTTGATCATGCAGGAGAAATCCAGAGCTTTCCAACGATACCAAGATCGCCTTATTCTGACAAAGATCGCCCAAGTTCCAAGATTTTCAAGACTTGGATTTCTTATTACCTTTTAAGGTTATATCTAATTTGGGTGATTACTTGGGACATGACTATAAAGGAATCTTTGGTTGGGTGGTTAGGGAAGGCAACTTTGACTTTTGGGTTGGGGTGGCTAGAAGTTTATAGCATGGGTTGCAAATGTTGCAACACCTAGGCAAAATCCAACTAGATAGGATTTTGCATGTGACACCTCAAGGACCTCATGATGAGGGTTGCATCCTTGCTGCTAGGAAGGTTCCTACCATCATTCCCTAGCTCTTGGAGAACCCCTTCCCTCTCATGGTTCTCTTGGAGTCCCCAACTTCAACATTCTATGCCTTAATGTTTGTACTTCCTCTACCATTCTAGTCATGCGGCTGCTGGACGTTTTTTACTTGGTTCTCACGCTATAGACCATCTTAATGACTGATTCAACTTGGAGATGGTAGCTTAGGCTAAGGCGCACAATCCTACCGAGCGGATTTGCGTTTAGTTGAGAATTGAGTTCGTCGTAAGCTCTCAAAGTGACGGATCCTGAACAACAAGTGGTATCAGAGCGGGTAGTCGACTTTGAGACGACGAATCGTCGTGACTTCTCAACCAATGTTGACGAGTGAGACTAGTTTCTAGTAGCTCTGCTCGCGAAATTTCGATTGGTGGTCGAACCGCGTTCTAATTCGAAGTATCCAGTCCGCGACGGCGTTTTTTGTAGAATCAAAACTTCTGGCAGAATTCTCTCCAAACGATTTCTCAAGTTTCCACCGTTCATAAGGCCTCAATATGACTGGAACGAACTCTAGATGTGCTAATGGCGAGATGGCTGGAGCTAGAGATGCTGGAGAGCAGGGGGGAGTTGCTGGTGGTGGAGTGGGGACTCACCAACCAGCCAACCCTACGCTACCTACTTCTTCTGCACCATCTCCTACTACCGTGGATCTTGTGAAAGCTTTCTCTATGGAGAAATTCATGGGGGAGGACTACGAGCACTGGAGTTTCCGCATGAGGCTGATGTATACCCAATACAAGCTATTGGATCTGGTGGAGGGGAAGGAGAAGATGCCGGAGGCCGCGGAGCTGAAAGGAGCATGGATGAAGCGATCGTTCGACGCGTACATGCTCATGGTGCAAGCGGTTGGCGGACGACAACTTGACCACATCAAGGACCTCTTAGGTGATCCAGAGTGTGGCCCCAAGGCTTGGAAGAAGCTTCTGGATGTGCACTCACCGACACATGCTACCGGCATCGTGCTACTCGCGCGGCGGCTGCGCGACATCAAGTTCGTTGATGGAGAGCCGATGCAACCGGTGTTGGATGAGATGTGGGACATCTTCACGAAGCTCCAAGGCGGCGGTATGGTGTACCCGGAGCTCGTGCAATGCATGGAGATCGTGATACGGCTGCCGGAGTCGTGGTCTGCCCTAGCGATCAACCTCAACTCTCAACAGCCCCAATGGAGCGTGGATTACATTCGCGCGCGCATCCTTGAGGAGGACTTGCGGCGGCGGAGTGTGGAGCGCTCGGAGGAGGGGGCTGGCTATGGAGTTGGAGGTGGAAAGAGTGGCTTCAAGAAGAAGTGGAAGGGCAAGAACAAGGACTACCCTAAGGAGGATGGCGGCGGGGGTCAAGGGGAGGTGTGCTTCTACTGCAAGAAGCGCGGACATCGTTGGCGGAAGTGCTACCAACGACCCAAGGATTGGACCCCGCCTTCATCGAGCAACCTGCATGGTGGCAAGAGGAGTGGGGGAGTCATGGGAGCTAGTGGAGAGGAGAAGGATGAGGAGTAAGGCGGCAAATCTGAGGAGCGGAAGGCCGGGTTCTTCTTCTTCGTGAACGAAGACGCAACCGACCTTGCTATGGCTGCCAAGGTTCTCCTACATCCCCTCACCCATTGGGTGATAGATTCCGGGAGCTCTTGGCACATGACTCCTCGCGCGGACCTACTCGATGAGATTCAGCCCGCACCCATCTCTACAGTCACATCCGTGACGGGCGCCAAGGCCAAGGTCATGGGCATGGGATGCGCCAAGTTCATGGGAGCGGATGGAGAGCTCGTGGGGCTGAAGAACGTGCTGTGGGTGCCGGACTTGTGCGCGAACCTGATTTCTACCGGCCGGTTGGGAGATGCGGGTGTGAACACCGAGACGATTGGCTCGGAGCGCTATCGTGCCTACAACGATGAGCGGCTGATTTGGGACCTGCAGTGGAAAGGGGATGTCCACAAGCGGATGTGGCAGATCCCGGTACTCCCTTGGCAGAAATCGGGCAAGGCGGCAGCGGCGGCATCTATGGAGGAGAGTGTCACCGAGGAGGAGCAGCAAGGTGTGCAAGGAGAGGAGCTGATTGGAGGAAGCGCGGCGGTGAAGGCGTCGGCTACCTCGGGCCAAGCGGATTGGGAGACTTGGCATCGGCGGCTCGCACACATGGCTGTTTTTACATTGGAGGTGGCACAAGGAGAAGTGTGTGCATGGGCTGCAACTGCAAAGAGATGGCGCTCACTATGGCAGCTGCGAGGCGTGCATGCAAAACAAGTTTACGCGGTTCCCGTTTCCACGTGCGGAGGGATCGGCGAAGGCACCCTTGGAGGTGGTGCACATGGACCTGGTGGGTCCTATGAGGACTGAGGGGACTGGGGGAGTGCTGTACTTCCTCACCATGGTGGACGAATGGAGCCGTTTCACGTGGGCACGTCCCCTGTCCAAGAAGAGCGATGCTGCAGCGGCGATCAAGGAGGATTGGTTGCCGATGGTGGAGCGGCAAGCGATGCGGCTGGTGAAGGTGCTGAGGAGTGACCGAGGTGGAGAGTTCCTTGGAGCGGAATTCACCAAGTTTCTCAAGGAGAACGGCATTCGACACCAGCTGACCTGCTTAGGAACACCACAGCAGAACGGCATTGCTGAGCGTGCCAACCGGACCATTGGCGAGGCGGCTAAGACCTTGTTGGGGGCTGCTGGGATGCCCTACAAGTTCTGGCCTGAAGCTGTTCGCCATGTCATCACGGTCAAGAACAGGGTCTTGACACATGTTGGCGACAAGCATTGGGTGCCGTACGAACGTTGGCTTGGGAAGAAGCCATCCATTGACATGCTGCGGGTGTGGGGCTGCATGGGGCTTGTGATGGTGCCTAAGGAGCAGAGGCACAAGCTGGAAGTTGCTGCTGTGTGGGCTGTCCATCTTGGGATGGCTCCTGACTCGAAGGGGTGGTTGATGTGGGACCCCAAGAGCAAGAGGACGCTGGTCAGCCATGACGTCAAGTTTGTGGAGGACGTCATGTACAAGGACTGGCAGCAGCAGCAGCAGGTGCAGATTGGCTTGCGTCTGCAGGAGATTGAGCGGTCTGCAGTAGAGGAGGTTCAGCTGCACCTTGAGGATCTCCCTGGGTCAGAGCTGACCAGTGACCACAGTGGCGGTGGAGAGTAGCAAGTTTCTGGTCCTGCTGCAGAGGAGGGGTTGGAGAATGAGTCGGCACGTGTGGACTCACCATCTCAGCCCGAGCCTGCTGCAACCGCCAAGGTCACCAAGAGGAGTGTGCAGAGAGGAGCTTCACCACATGGGCAGCAGATTGCAACCCGCGAGAAGAGAGTGGCAGCAGCACCCTCAAGGCTGAAGTATAGCCGTTTCGGAGGACCCAAGCAAGGTGCCATGGCGGTTCAGGCGGATGAGGGAGAGGATGAGGAGATGGCCTTCTGTTTCTTCACACCCTTGCATGGAGAACCATCCACAGTGGAGGAGGCACTCAGTGGACCCCAGAATGAGGAGTGGAAGGCTGCCATGGATGCGGAGTTCAACAGTCTCATTGAGAATGGGACTTGGGAGCTTGTTGAGTTACCCGAGGGGCGACGGCCGATCAGCAGCAAGTGGGTCTTCAAGTTGAAGAGTGGAGCTGATGGTGCGTTGGAGCGGTTCAAGAGTCGCTTGGTCGCCAAGGGGTTTCAGCAGAAAGAGAAGGTCGACTTCGGGGAGATCTTCGCTCCCGTTGTTAAGCCAGTGACATTGAGGACTGTGCTGGCTGGCGCCGCTGTGAAGGGATGGCACGTGACGCAGATGGATATCACCACTGCATTTCTCAATGGAATGCTGCTGGAGGATATCTACATGGCGCAGCCCGACGGCTATGAGGATGGGACAAGCCGGGTGTGCAAGCTCAAGAAGGCTATCTATGGCCTTAAGAAAGCTCCCAGGTGCTGGTACGAGAAGCCGGAGGAGGTGCTGCTGAGTGGAGGCTTCAAGACTTCCCAAGCGGATCACAGCTTGTTTCTGCTTGGAGAGGGGGAGCAGCTGCTCTTGCTGCTGGTGTATGTCGACGACATACTGTTGTTCTCACCTTCCATGGAGCAGATTGAGAGGACACAGAAGCTGCTGATGGACAACTTCAAGTGCAAGATGCTGGGGGATGTCCACTACTACTTGGGGCTGCAGATTGAGAGGGATGTCGAGAGGAGGTGGCTGAAGGTGCATCAGTCACACTACATCTCTGGTGTCATGGAGCGCTATGGTGTGACTGGGGGTCGCACTGTGATGACGCCGTTCCCTGCAGGCTTCAAGCTGAAGAAGGCAGCTAAGGAGGATGATGTGCTTGAGGATGAGCAGCGGAATGAGTACCAGTCACTCATTGAGAGTGTGATGTATGCAGCTGTGCATACGCGACCTGATGCTTCATTCGGAGTGGGGCAGCTGGCCAGAGTTGTGCAGCGGCCCACTGAGGAGCAGTTGGAGGTGGCAAAGCGCTTGGTGCGCTACCTCAGATCAACGGCATCTGCTGGTATTCAGTTTTCAGCTGGCGGCCAGCTGAAACAGATTGGAGCAGATGGGGTCACGCCTGGAACCTTGAAGCTGTCGTGCTTCACCGACGCTACATGGGCCTCAGAGGATGAGGATCAGTCATCAGTTGGCGGCTTTGTGTGCATGGTCGGAGGTGGACCAGTGAGCTGGAGGTCCAAGAAGCAGAGTGAGATTTCTCAGTCTTCTGGAGAGGCAGAGTACATGGCGATGTACCATGCCATCAAGGAGATCGTGCTCCTGAGGAAGCTGTTGGAGGACATGGGAGCTGAACAGGAGGGACCTACACCACTTTTCGCCGACAGCGAGGCTGATATTGGCATGGCCAATAATCCTATCCTGAATGGGCTGAACAAGCACATGAAGATTAAGTGGCACTGGGTGAGGCAGATGGTGAAGGAGGGTATTGTTGAGCTTCACCATGTGAAGGCTAGCAAGCAGGCGGCAGATTTTCTCACCAAGAGACTTCCCGAGAGCGCACATTGGAAGTGTGCTAAGATGTGTGGCATGGCATTGCACTAGTGTGGGCAGCTGTGTCATGAGTGCATGTGTGAGTGTGTGTGCATGCACTCCGTTAGTCTGAGGGGGAGTTTGTTGGATGCACGTCATTCTGAGTGCATGTCATCCTAACGTTCTGCCGAGTGCTCGTGCTATTCATGCGTGCATTGTTTGCATGAGCATTTGTCATTATGCATGGCAGTTGGATTTTACCATCTCTGTGTTTTCTCCAAGTTTAAATGCTTGATCATGCAGGAGAAATCCAGAGCTTTCCAACGATACCAAGATCGCCTTATTCTGACCAAGATCGCCCAAGTTACAAGATTTCCAAGACTTGGATTTCTTATTACCTTTTAAGGTTATATCTAATTTGGGTGATTACTTGGGATATGACTATAAAGGAATCTTTGGTTGGGTGGTTAGGGAAGGCAACTTTGACTTTTGGGTTGGGGTGGCTAGAAGTTTCTAGCATGGGTTGCAAATGTTGCAACACCTAGGCAAAATCCAACTAGATAGGATTTTGCATGTGACACCTCAAGGACCACATGATGAGGGTTGCATCCTTGCTGCTAGGAAGGTTCCTACCATCCTTCCCTCGCTCTTGGAGAACCCCTTCCCTCTCATGGTTCTCTTGGAGTCCCCAACTCCAACATTCTATGCCTTAATGTTTGTACTTCCTCTACCATTCTAGTCATGCGGCTGCTGGACGTTTTTTACTTGGTTCTCACGCTATAGACCATCTTAACGACTGATTCAACTTGAAGATGGTAGCTTAGGCTAAGGCGCACAATCCTACTGAGCGGATTTGCGTTTAGTTGAGAATTGAGTTCGTCGTAAGCTCTCAAAGTGACGGATCCTGAACAACACTACAAGCACATGAGTGAGTGTGGAGTTAGGTGATGCCATGTTGTGCAGCACAGCTCGAGGAGGTCGCACAGGTGAGTACAACACCATAACCCTTGACTTGATTGATCATCAGACCATTCAGCAGATTGCAGGTGATGAGATGCTGTTTGCTTGGCTTGTCCACCTTATTTCCCACATCATCATTTTCCATGCCTTCCGGAATGGAGACACATATCACATGTAAGTCAGCAGCTGCAGCATCTCCTTTTCCTTTGGTTGCATCGACTTCATTAACTCTAGGTAAATCTTGCTCTGTTGGGTTTGCTCCATCGCCTTCATGACCTTCAAACATAGGAACCGAATCCACTGCGGATCTCTGTCCTTCTCCCCCTTGAGTCCACACCACACTATAGGGTGAGACTTCATCCGTGTCAACATCATGTGCTGGGTTCCGCACGATGCAGGCTTTGTGTGCCATGCGGTATTAAACGGATGCGTGTGCAGAACGGGCACTAAAATGCACTCCAGGTGTGCAGGAAAGCACGCTCCCTTGTGTACCCAAGTGCACTCCTGGTGTGCACAAAGGTGTACCCCCTTCACAAACATGATTTTTCAATGACGCACCATCGCGGGAATGTCCAGGATCATGAGTGGATGTAATTGCCGGCTCATATTCCACCATGATCACTCCATCCACGTTCTTGCCAACTCCAATCCGCACATACTTGTCTCCATCAGGCATGGTGATTTTGGTATCTCCATCAGCAACTGTGTTGATGTGAGCCCCCTTTTCAGCAGCTGACAATAGGAGAGCAAGTTGTTCTTCAAGCCAGGTACGTAGAGGACTTCCGTGTAGCAAACTGTTGTCCCATCAGGTGCTGTTGCTCTGATCGTTCCCGTCATCGTGCTGCTCAGATGGCTCCCATCAGCGAGCTCCACATACATAGGTTCATCCAGCTTCTTTAAATCTTCAAACCAATACTTGCCCAAAGTCATGTGCTGGCTACATCTGCTGTCCAGCATCCACAGTGATGCTCCAGCTGGTGGTAAGTGAACTTCTGACGATCGCACGGTTGCAATGCATGTGACCGTGCGTTTGTTGTATCCTTTACTTGCCCCTTGCTGTTTTGACGCATTGGTGTCACGCTTGTGACTGCAACTCCTTCGTGGAGAGAACGAACGACTTTTGCCAGTGTGCAGTTTTGTCCTTCCGCGGGTATGCGGTTCCCACCCTGGTGGTGACCAGCCTGGGGGTGCCTTGATACACTTGAAGAAGGGATGGCCTGGCTCCTTGCAGCACCAACACATAAGAGGTGAGCGGCCCACACCTCCATCGTTGCCTTGCGTTTTCTCCTTGACGAACCCATGCTGTCCTTTTGGTGACCTTGACGAATTCATTTCCTCCTTGTCTCCAACGCTGTCCTTAGCGGTTGGAGACGGTGAGCGGTTTTCACGTGCTTGTCCGGCCATGCGAGGAGGACGCCGGTCACGGTTTGCCTTTGTGATGAGGTCGTGATATCGCTGCTCCTGAATCATCATCCGCTGCAAGGTGAAGCTGCCCGTCACGTTGTGTAGCATTGCCGAGTGCCTCATTTCCTCCCAATGTGTCGGTAGTCCGGTGAGCAGGTTTAAGGTGAATGTGTCCTCATCCACCATCTTCCCCGCTAGTGCCAACTTTTCCCGAATCGCCATTGCGCGGTTGACGTACTCCTCCACCCTCTCCTCGTTTCCCATCTTCAGATTGTCTAACTGCTTCAGAAGTGATAGTTTCGACACCGAATCCTTTGCCTGGTACGTATCCATGAAGTACTCCTATGCTTCATATGCTAGGAAGTAGGATTCCTGGAACATGTCCAGTTGCAGCTGAATCGTGGCGCTCACGCTGTGCAGTAAGACCCAAAAGGCGAGTGACGCACACTGTGAGTAATCCGACTGTAGCATTTCCAGCCGCTCCATAGCGTCGTTAATGTCACCATTTGCCATAGTAACCGGATACTGTCGGGACACAAAGAACTCCCACAGATTCGTGACGCGAGCGTTCGTACGAAACCGTAGTGCCCACTCGCGGAAGTTTGAGCCGTCAAACAGAGTGGTGGTGAACGCCCTGTCCACCATTCCTTGTCTTCTTCTGTGTATTCACATGGAGTGGGTTCGAAGAGAGTAGGCATGGTTGACGGTCGATGTAGCTGTACCGTGCGCCGCATATCTCCATTCTGTCCACCAAGTTGACGTTCCATCACTTCCACTTGATCACGTCGCATGACACCACGGATTGCACGCGGAGGTACGACGTTGCCTCCACGAAGGTGAGACCTGGGCATGGGAGGAACTCCAATGGGATGGGAGTTAGTCGCAAGTCGTTGTAGTGGGGGAGCACCAATAGTGTAGGAGGCGAATCCCACACCTTCCATGCCCACTTGACCATTTCCGTCACTCTGTTGTGCAATCTGTCCACTTCTCATTCCACCATGCTCCATTGTATGCACTTCACTCCCGTACTCATCATTCCTCCCCCGTGCTTCACTTTGCATGGATAATTACGGTGTGGGATTGAAGCTCTCCTCTCCTTGGATGGATGCATCCCTCCCTTGGGATGACTCTCCTCCTTGGGGTATGCCCATTTCCCCTTCGCCATCAATTCCTGCATGAACATTTGCACGAGTTTGGTTAGTACGTGAAGTGCTTGAATGAGAGTGTCCATGGGTGGACGGATTGCTGAACTCATGAGAGAGTGTTGCCCTTGGCTGGATTGTCGTTCCAAACTTGTCCCTCAGCGAAGCTTGGAGTGTTGGTGGTGCCCTTGCAATCATGTTTTCGAGGTGCTCATGCTGAGCCAGGATGGCTTCTTCAAAAGCCGCATATCCTGAATCCACTTCGCCATCGAAGTGCGCCAAGATTTTGATCAAACCGTATACCACGTGTGCACTACAAGCGCAAGATTACTTCGGATCGGAAGTGAAGACGGGATGTACGCAAGCGTATACTAGGTGTCCGGTACCTATCCGAAGTGAATGCCAGGAACTTTATAGACCAAATTTGGCAGCATGCCCTCTGGAGTAGCTCTGATACCATGCCAGAAAGGCATAGTGTCAGCGTAGTGGAAACGTGTTTGTAGAAAGAACAAGTTAGAAAACTTGCATTTGAAAGGATTGATCATAGAATGATGAAATGATGTTGAAGAAGTGGCACAACAGGGTATTTATGCATCCGTCTACCCCTCCTAGGATGACCCCATTCACACCAATAATGGTGTACCAATAATTGTACCCTCTACCCTCCAATAATGCTTGGCTCCAATAATTCTGGCCCAACAATAATTATGACAATTATTATAGGACCTAGAGGCTTATAAAGGGGACTACGCTAAAACAGAACAGCATAGGTACCGTCATTGCCCGGATATAAGACATATATGTCTTATCTTATACACTATAAAAAATGATTGGGTTGTCTTGTATTTGGGACGGTTTAGGGTGTCTTATAAGTCTTATAAATGGAAAAAAATAAGAACTGTGTAACATTTGCAAAGTGTGTAGAAACCACCCAGGGGCCAGATTCATCGAATTCGGCCGACCTCAGTGGTGATGCATACGGTGCCACCACATGTCACGTGAGGGATTCAGCCTGTGCTGACAACATCACGACCCCTGGCGCATCACGGCGGACGACGACGTTCCTCTGCTGAAGCGGAGGCTCCGTCATCTCCTTCATCCCAAGAATAAGCGTGCCCGTGTGGTGCTCTCCGATGACGACATATCGGGGGAGGAGCGTCGACCGCGCCTCGCTCCTGCAGACAAAGGAAAATCCAAGGTCGCGGAGGTCCCTGCTAAGGCCACCGTACGTTGCCGCACAAGCAACAAGAAGCGGAAGAACGACGGCGACCCGAGTTCCACCACGGGTGCTGCTAAGAAGAAGAAGAAGAAGAAGAAGAAGAAGAAGAAGAAGAAGAAGAAGAAGAAGAAGAAGAAGAAGAAGAAGAAGAAGAAGAAGAAGAAGAAGAAGAAGAAGAAGAAGAAGAAGAATAAGAAGAAGAAGAAGAAGAAGAAGAAGAAGAAGAAGAAGAAGAAGAAGAAGAAGAAGAAGAAGAAGAAGAAGAAGAAGAAGAAGACGCCAAACAAGGACGACATCGTGGTCAACGAGGCGCTCGACAGCGACGATGAATACGCGGAGGCTGCAGGCCCGATTCCTTCCTTCCCTGAGAAGGCGAAGCCAAAAGACCCCACCCTCCGTAATCCCAACTCCCGCCCCCCTTCCCCTCGCAGCAAGGATACTAAGAAAACGAGGCGTAGATGGACCGTACGCAAGAAACTCAAGTGGGCACGCCGTTACCGAGACAATGCTAGTACACTAGCACTACGACGCTAGGCAAACGCTGTCCATTTCGTAACTCTGCAATGGCATAATTTTTCGCGAGGCAACTTGGCTCTTTTGAAAGCTCTTAGGGTGAGCTTCGATATAGCGATTTCTCAGCTTAATCCGATCGGCGGTCTGCACGGCACGCTGCGCAATGTTCAAGGTACTCTTGCTGTTTTGACTAAGTCCCTCTTGATCCCTCTCTCTACAAACTCGGACCCGAGGATAGGGGCTGGTCTTGTACCAAGCACCCAGGGACCCTTGGAGGTGACCCCGAGGAGAGGTTTTAAGTTGGATAACGTCTTAATAGCCTGAGTTTATTAGGCCCTTACACCAACAAGCTGGTATCAGAGCTGCGTTATAGTGATCCTCGTTATAGGTAGCTATGGCGGAAAATACCTCGGCGGGAGCTGGTGAATCTTCAGCCCAAGATTGTTAGAATGTAGAACTGAACGAGAATGTGTGAAACTAGGCAGCAGGGTGATACAAGTAGGAAACCCTAGCAATGTTGTACCCCCTAAGGCTAAACCCACTATAGCCTACACAATATGAACATGTATAATGTTTGACACACCCCCATAGGCTAAGTGGGAGACAACCAGATGGTCACAAGACCAGTCAAAGCAAAGCAAAGCAAGCTCAGGGTGGATCTCAAGGAAACCACACAAATTCCGAGCACAAGCAAGTGGTCACAAGACCAGTTCACATGCAGTTTGATAATATAACAAGAGGTACAGTGATCACAACCTAACAAGAGTAAACATGCAGGTATATATATATAGAGATGACAGTACAAGCAGAGTCAAGAAGTGAGCAAGTGAGGGAGAGTAGGCACAAGGCCTAGAACAGTACAGAAACGCTGATGGTCACAAGGCTGAAGCGCCTTGGGGAACACATCAGCAGTGTTGGCCCGAGTGGCCACGTAACGCAGACGAAGCTGACCACGCTTCTGCAGCTCTCGAGCAAGGAAGTAGCGCAGAGCGATGTGCTTCGTCCTGTGCTCCAGTCTGTGCTCCTCACACAAGGCAATGGCGGCCTTGTTGTCAACATACAGCACTGGAGGAGAACGAGGCCGCTCTCCCAGGTCGGTCAGCAGGTAGGTGAGCCAGCGTAACTCCTGTGCAGCCATGGCTGTGGCGTAGATCTCAGCCTCACAACTGGAGCTGAGAACAGAAGAAGAGCGAGTAGAACGCCAAGAAACTGAACCAGAGCCAAGGCTGAAGGTGTAACCCTGAGACGACCGCTGCGTAGCCTGGTCGTCAGCCCAAGAAGCGTCTGAGTGACCCGTGAGGACAACGTCGCTCCGACCTCCAAGCACGAGCCCCATGCTCGACGTACTGCACAAGTAGCGCAACACCCTCTTAGCGGCATCCATGTGCTCCTTCCGGTGACGGCCGGGAGCGACATAGCGTGCTAGGATGCTAAGAGGGTACGCCAGGTCAGGTCGAGTGCAGGTCATCAGGTACATGAGGCAGCCCACAAGCTCTGGATACGGGCCACTCGGCTCTACGGACTCATCCGAAGGCAGAGCTGAGAGCGAGTGACTGGTAGGCAGAGGAGTGGGCTGAGGCGAGGAGTACGTGAAACGGAAGCGCTGAAGGACCTGCTGCACCATGTGTGACTGAGTCAAGGTGATGGTGCGCTGTGCTCTGTCCCGGGTGATCCGCAAGCCAAGATAGCTTGTCAGCTCACCCAGGTCTGTGCACGTGTGTCTCTTCTGCAGCTCCGACTTCACGTGGGCGAGTGCCTCAGTGTCAGCAGTAGCAAAGACCAAGTCGTCTACGTAAACAAGAACGTAGAACGGCGGCAGAGTGGTGTCGGTGCGTAGAAACAGCGACGGGTCAGCAGTAGAAGGAGCAAACCCAAGAGCAGCAAGAGTAGTCCTCAGTGTGTCGTGCCACTCACGGGGTGCCTGGCGGAGACCGTAGACTGGCCGCCGGAGGCTCCACTGGGTACCAGGAGGGAACGACCCAGTGAAGCCAGGTGGGCGGCGCAGCCAGATCTCCTCGTGCAGGCTGCCCTGTAAGAACGCAGTGCTGAAGTCAAGAGAGTGGAGCTCGTAGTCACGCTGAGCAGCGACGTGCAGCAGAACCCGAAGAGTGGTCATCTTCGGGGTCGGGGAGAAGGTCTGGAAGAAGTCAACTCCCTCTCGCTGACTGAAGCCTCGTGCAACGTAACGCGCCTTGAAGACAGGCGGAGAACCCGGCGGCCGCTTCACCCTGAAAATCCACATGCCACTGACGATGTTCGCCCCAGGTGGGGGAACCTCGTCGACGTAGGTGCCTGTGGACTTCCAGGAAGTCATCTCTGCGTCCATGGCTGTCTGCCACTGAGAGGAGTAGGGACCCTCCATCGCCTCTGCGTAGGAGCGTGGGGTCGGGATGTCTGGTGCATCCGGGTCTCCCTCAGGGGCAACTAGCATGGACACGAGATGAGGCAAAGCAGTGGCAAAGCACTCAAACTCCTCCTGTCTGTCCTCAAGGACGTCCGTGCCAAGAGCACACTCACCCCCGACAGACGGAGGACAGACAGACTCAGACTCAGACTCAGCAACAAGGCTAGCGGCGTAGTCTAGACGACAGGCAGCAGCAAAGTCAACATGCTCAGCGACTAGAGCAGACGCAGCAGAGGACTCAAAGGAAGGGTCAGTGACAGCAGTGGCAAGGAGACGCATGACAGTAGGACTGGCAGCACGAAGAGAGTCAGACTCCGGGTCAGCAAGAGCAGGAAGAGAGGACGCTGGTGGAGACGGCAGTGGGACACGCTGTGGAGCAGTAGAGGGACGCAGGGTCATATAGTGAGTGCCAAAGACAGGAGGAGGACGCTGACGTGGAACACGACGACTAGCGCGGACAGCGCGGACAGGCGACTCTGGACGCGACTCAGACGACTCTGGACGAGTCTCAGGCGACGGAGGACGAGACTCAGGCTCACGACGCTCCGTAAGACCTCTCGTCGGCGCAGTGTAGGGAGAAGGACCAGGAAGTGGAGAGACTGGCTGTAACTGTGACTGCGACTGGACAAGCGGTGGACTCAGTAGGGGAGGAGTAGGACCAGGAGAGGGCGGAAGGCCAAGAACCTGCTGAAGGAGCGGAACGTAGTACGGCCGTGGCCGCTCAGCACCTCCAGCTCCAACCCCCTCAGCAGGGCCAGTCCCAGCAGCTCCAGCAGCACCGCCAGCAGCAGCAGGGTCCCCAGCAGCTCCAGTACCAGCAGCACCTCCAGCAGTGCCAGCAGCACCACCAGCAGCAGCAGCACCTCCAGCAGCTCCAGCAGCACCAGTACCAGCAGCACCTCCAGCAGCGCCAGCAGCACCGCCAGCAGCAGCAGTACCACCAGCAGCTCCAGT
This sequence comes from Closterium sp. Naga37s-1, assembly GCA_947471745.1. Classification (NCBI taxonomy): domain Eukaryota; kingdom Viridiplantae; phylum Streptophyta; class Zygnematophyceae; order Desmidiales; family Closteriaceae; genus Closterium; species Closterium sp. Naga37s-1. Next base: position 1,878,789 of record CANJKZ010000174.1, on the reverse strand, counting down.
AGCTCCAGCACCAGTAGCACCTCCAGCAGCGCCAGCAGCACCAGCAGCACCTCCAGCAGCGCCAGCCGCACCGCCAGCAGCAGCAGCACCTCCAGCAGCTCCAGCAGCACCAGAACCAGTAGTACCTCCAGCAGCGCCAGCAGCACCTCCAGCAGCAGCAGTACCTCCAGCAGCTCCAGCAGCACCAGCAGCACCTCCAGCAGCGCCAGCCGCATCGCCAGCAGCAGCAGCACCTCCAATAACTCCAGAAGCTCCAGAGTCCACGACACCGGGAGCGCCACTCCGGAGACTGCAGCGCCTAGCGTACCACTCTCGGAGCTGCTGGGGAGAGGGCAGCTCCCGCCTAGGAGGGGAAGCACTAGCACCAGCTCCGGCACCACTCCGAGCTCCAGAAGCACCTCTCCTGAGGCTGCAGTACTGTAAGTACCACTCACGCAGCTGCTGCGAGGAGAGGCCTCCCCCAGGTGCAGCACGCTCAGGCTCAGTACTCTCAGACGTAGCACTCCCAGGCTCAGCACCCCCAGGCTCAGCACCCGCAGGCTCCGCACCCCCAGGCTCAGCACCCCCAGACTCAGCACCCGCAGGCTCCGCACCCCCAGACCCCGCACCCCCAGGCTCAGCACCCCCAGACTCCGCAACCCCAGGCTCCGCACGCTCAGGCTCAGCACCCCTGGCAGGACGAGAGTCGACAGCTACCTCGACAGGCTCAACCGGGTCTACCTGGGACACACCTGAGGGAGCGGCACCCTGAGGGGGGAGGGGGTCTACCACAGCAGCACCTGGCGCGAGGAAGAGAGGCGGAGGGGGGAGCGGGGCAGTGCGGTAGGGGAAGAGGCGGTAGTAGGGCACGGACTCGTCAAAAGTGACGTCCTGAGAGGGCAGGACACGGCGCGAGGTGGCGTGGTAAAACTGCCAACCAGACGCGTCCGGGACAAAGCCAAGGAAGACACAGGGAACACCGCGGGAGGAGAGCTTGTCCGCGAACGTATCGCGAACAAAAGCTCGGGATCCCCAGACCCGAAAACGCGACGCATCGCCAACCTCTCCCGTCCAATGCAGTGTCGGCGAAGTCTCCGGAACGGAGACACGGGGCCAGAGGTTGAGCTGATGCGCAGCGTATCGGACCGCAAACGGCCACAGAAAGTGGGGGGCAGCCGCATGGATCAAGGAGGTACGAGCGACCTCCATGACCAAACCAATGCGGCGCTCAGCAACCCCATTCTGCTGTGGAGAGGCCAGAAGCGTGAACGACTAGCGGATGCCGTGCTCCGCACAGTAGGCTGCCAAGAGGTCAGAGGAGAACTCACCACCTCTGTCAGAGTGCAGACGCAGGACAGGAAAGTCCGAGTGGAACCGCTCACTGAGCTGGAGACGAGAAGCGCGGATCCAAGGGATCAAAACATCAGGGACCTCACCCTTGGTGCGCAAGGGGAAGACCGTGGTGTGGCGCGAGTAGTCGTCAACAACGATCAGGAAGTACCTCTCCTGACCCTGTCCACGGACGCGGGATGGGCCCCACACGTCCATGTGGAGCGTCTGCAAGGGAGCAGTCGTCGGGGGAAACGAGGAGGAGTGAGGAGCGGCGCGCTGCCGCCCCTCGACACAGGGAAGGCAGGGAGGAGCAGGCGAGGGTGGGAGTGGAGGGAGAACCCTGGGAAGACCAGAGACAAGGTACCGGTTGTGCATGGCACGAAGGCGCTGCACTGACGGGTGACCAAGACGGTGGTGCCAGAGGACAGTCTCGTGTGCCAGAGAGCGACACGAGCAGGGGGCAGACAGCTGACCTGACGCAGACGCAGACGCAGCTACCTGTGGGGACTCAGTGGTCAGTGTGTACAGGTCCGACCCCGGCTGCCGAGTGAAGGTAGCCAGGTGGCAGCCCGTCCGAGCGCACGTGCAGTGTGTCACACGCTCGTAGGCAGGGGTAAACTGGTGGACACCCCCGTCCTGGAGCGCACTACCCGCCACCAAGTTCGTAGAGAACGAGGGGAGGTAGAGACCTGACAGAGTGCCCGACGGGACCGCAGGACAAGGGAGAACAGTAGAGGAGGTCGCAATGACCGGACCCCCAGAGGGGTCAGCGAGGGAGACTGCAACCGGCCGAGCAAGCTGCTCAAGGGCAGTGCGGTCACGAAAGAAACAGCGGGAAGCGCCTGAGTCCAGTGTGAAGGTGTGCAGTGCCTCAGTAGACGCAGTACCAGAGGGCGCAGACTCACGAGTACTTAGAGCAGCAGCCTCACCAGCACCTCGGGCAACAGACACACGAGCACCTAGTGCAGCAGCCTCACCAGTACCTAGAGCAGCAGACTGGATACCGGGGTCAGGCGGCACACACAGGTGACAGGCACTCTCAGCACTAGTAGGAAATGCATACATGGCAGTGAGGATAGCATCATAGTCAAGAGCATAGATATCTACCCTCTGCCTAAGCAGCTCCACCCAGTCGGGGAGCTCAGCCGCGTCGCCAAACTCTGTACGCCAGGCGTCGCTCAGACGGGCGAAGCAGCGGGACTCTGTGTGACCAAACGTCCCGCAAGGCTGACCAGTCCGAGCACCAGTGCGAATGACGTACGGGCAGCGAGCAGTACCCCGTGACCCTCCACGCTGAGCGTACCACTCACGAAGCTGCTGGGGCGTGAGGGACTCACTCGGACGTCGCGGGAGCTGCATCTGGCCACCGCCAGGAGCAGCAGTAGCAGTAGTAGCAGCAGTAGTAGTAGCAGCAGCGCGGCCACCCCTACAACCCCAACCAGCATACCACTCACGAAGCTGTTGGGGCGTGAGGGACTCACGCGGACGGCGCTGGAGCTGCATCTGGCCACGCCAGGAGCAGCAGTAGAAGTAGAAAGAGCAGTAGCAGCAGGAGCAGCAGTAACAGCAATACGGGCAGGGCAGTGCTCACCAGTGGCGAGAAGGGCAGGCGTACGACGGTGGTAACGGCGAGGCCGCTACCACTGCAGGGCGAGGGCTCCGCGGCAGCTGCAGGGGCGGCTGCTCCAGGGGCCAGGGGCGGTTGCAGAGGTCCAGGGGCGGCTGCTGCAGGGGCAGCTGCTGCAGGGGCGGCTGCTGCAGGGGCGGCTGCTCCAGGGGCGGCTGCTCCAGGGGCCAGGAGCAGCTGCTCCCTTTTTTTTTTTTTTTTTTTAATTAATTATTTATTTTAGGGTTTGGCAGAGCGCACTCGGCGCTGCAGAGGCGGCTCGCGGGCTGCAGGGTGGCTCGGGCAGCAGCGAGGGGGGGGGGGCGGCGCGCGGCTCCCCAGGGCGCCACGACGGGGCAGCGGGGGGGGGGGGGGGGGGGGCGCGCGCGGCTCCCCAGGGCGTCGCGACGGGGCAGCGGGGGGTCGCGCGCGGCTCCCTAGGGCGTCGCGACGGGTCAGCGGGGGCCGAGCGCGGCTCCCCAGGACGTCGCGACAGGGCAGCGGGGGCCGAGCGCGGCTCCCCAGGGCGTCGCGACGGGGCAGCGGGGGCCGAGCGCGGCTCCCCAGGGCGACGCGACGGGACAGCGGGGGTCGCGCGCGGCTCCCCAGGGCAGCGCGACGGGGCAGAGGCAGCGCCCACGGGCGACATGCGGCTCGGCAGGGCAGCGCGCTGGCTGCAGGGGCGGCTCTCGGGCCTGACGGGCCTGCAGAGGAGGCTCGGGGGGGCCTGACGGGTCTGCAGAGGCGGCTCGGGGGCCTGACGGACCTGCAGGGGCGGCTCGAGGGCCGTACTAGCTTGCAGGAGGCAGCGCGAGGGCTGCAGGACGGCACGCGGGCAGACCGAAGGGCGGGTCGCACGGGGGCGCACGAGGGCGCACGTAAGGTAGGGCGCACGAGGGCGCACGAGTATAGAAAGGCGCACGAGGGCGCACGTAAGGTAGGGCGCACGAGGGCGCTTCTAGCGGAATAGTGGGCCCGTAGGAGAAAGCGGTCCTAGGTAGCAACCTAGGCTCGTGATACCATGTTAGAATGTAGAACTGAACGAGAATGTGTGAAACTAGGCAGCAGGGTGATACAAGTAGGAAACCCTAGCAATGTTGTACCCCCTAAGGCTAAACCCACTATAGCCTACACAATATGAACATGTATAATGTTTGACAAAGATCGTAGCGGCAGCCAGGATTCTGGTGTTTCGGCGCCAAGGGGAGCGCGAACAAACCAGGGCTCGCTGATCAAGGAGGTGCTGAAGAACTTCACCGTCGAGAAGTTCAATTGTGAGGGTTATGATGATTGGGCCTGGAAAATGCAACATTATTTCCGTCAGATCGGTTTGTTGAAACTAATGATTGGGGAGGAGCCTAGACCGAATGACCCCGCGCTGCAGGAAGATTGGGACGAGCGCGCCTCGGCTGGCTACTACTTGATGTCGCAGAGTTTGGAGCTGAACCAGCGTCACCACGTCATGCACCTGCTGCCGGAGGTTGATTGCGGTCCGAAGGCGTGGACCGTGTTGAAGGAGCTGCACGCCCCGACCTCCGTTGTCGCAACGTTGATGCTGGAGAGGGAGCTGTCCGCGTTGCGCTTGAGCGAGGGAGAGCCGGTGCAACCTGTTTTGGACAAAATGCGCGACCTCTACGCGAAGTTGGCGACCGTGGGAATCACCTACCCAGAGCAGACCAAGTGCTTGAAGATGCTATCGCTGCTGCCGGAATCGTGGCTTCAATTCACGAGCGGATTGAGCCTGCCGCAGAACCAGAGCTTGTGGACGCTCGAGTGGGTGCGGACGAAGATTCTGGAGGAGGAATTCCGTCGCCGCCAACTGAGGGGTGGAGACGACGGCAGCAGCGGCTACGGGATGCAAGGGAGCCGACGTGGCAGAGGACGTGGCTTTGGTGGTGCTGGACGCGGTGCAAAGAATGACGACGACTCCAACGACCAACAAGGAGGTACCGGTTGGGGTCGCGGTGCGAAATCTGGACGTGGGGGCAAGTCGGGTGCTGGTGGCAAAATGAAAGGGAGTTGCTGGTATTGTGAGAAGGAGGGGCACCCCTGGTTTTTGTGCTATAAGAAACCCGATGGATGGACCCCCCAGAATCGTCACCAGGATGGCGGCGCGCGGAGGAACCAGAAAAACGGCGCGAACATGGTCGCCGATTCGTCCGACAACAACCCGAAGAGCAACGGCGGTGCAGAGAAGAAGAAGGAGCGCACCGCAGGCCAGTTCTTCCATATTGGAGAGCAGGGGGAGCAAGGAGACGCCTCTGCAAAGGTTGGAGCAGAGCTGCATCCCCTGGACTATTGGGTGTTGGACACGGGCGCTGCTTGGACGATGACGCCGCGCAAGCAGCTGCTTGATGACGTACGAGCTGCACCGATCAATGAGGTGTGCTCTGCTTCTGGACACACGCTGAAGGTGGCTGGTGCGGGACGAGCTGCATTCAAGGGAGCGGATGGCAAGCCGGTGGTGCTGCACGACGTTCTCCTAGTTCCTGATCTCAAGGCCAACCTCATCTCCCTCCGTAAGCTTGCCAAGGCTGGGGTGAGCACTAGCACGGATGGGGCATGCACGTACAAGGGGCAGCTGGGAAATCGGGTGCTTTGGGATCTGCAGGAGAGCAAGGATGTGTACAGATCCATGTGGCAGCTGCCGGCGTTGGCGTGGCACGGTGGGGGGCAGGCTGGAGAGGGGTCTGCATCCCAGGGGGAGTGCAACGCCGTTGGAGGGGTTGGTGTGAAAGTGTCGGCCAGATCTGGGGAGACGGATTGGGCAACGGCACACCGACGCTTGGGGCATGTGGCAATGCCCTTGTTGAAGCAGCTAGAGAAGGACGGAGCCGTCAAGGGTTTGAAGCTGAACGGACAGCCACCCGATGACAACTGTGAAATATGTTTGCTCTCAAAGTTTACCCGTTTTCCCTTCCATAGTGTGATTGGCAGGAGCAAGAAGCCTTTGAAGCTGATTCACATGGACCTGGTGGGACCGCTGCCGGTGCAAGGGCACAAGGGGGAGCGGTATTTCCTGACCATTGTGGATGATTGGAGCAGACTCATGTGGGCGTATCCGCTGAAGCAAAAGGACCACGCCGCCTCTACGATAAAGGAATATTGGCTGCCATTCGTGGAGAAGCAAGCGGAGTGTGTAGTGAAGCGGATTAGGACAGACCGGGGTGGTGAGTTCCTTGGAGCTGAAACGACTGCCTGGCTCAAGAAGCAGGGCATTCAGAGGGAGCTGACCACGGCTTACTCTCCGCAGTCCAACGGTGTAGCAGAACGGGCGAACCGGACCATTCTGGAGACAGCTAGGGCGCTGCTCATAGAATCAGGGGTGGGCAATTCCATGTGGCCCCATGCTGTCCGGCACGCTACCGTGGCTAGGAACAGGGTGCTCACTAAGGTTGGTAATGAATCGTGGGTGCCGCTGGAGAGGTGGCTTGGGAGGAAGCCGCCGGTGGACATGCTGAGGGTGTTCGGTTGCATGGCAGTCGCCCACGTCCCCAAGAAGTATCGAAGTAAGTTGGGGGCGAGTGCAATCTGGTGTGTGCATTTGGGGCTGGCTGCTGAGAGCAAGGGATGTGAAGTTTGTTGAGGGCATGATGTATGGGGGATGGAAGAAACAGCCGGAGACCAAGGTATCCGAGCAGATGGAGCAGATCACCATGCAGCTGGACCTGACTCCTAGTGTGTGGGAGGAGGGGGAGGAGGCAGCTGCAGAGGGTGGTGATGGAGAGAAGGTGCAGGAGGCACCTGGTGGTGGAGGAGATGATGTGGAGACTAGTGATAGCACCAAGGAAGCTGCTGGATCTGAGGGAGGAGAACAGCAGCTGGGAAAAGCTAAGGTTCCTGCGCTACCATCAAGGAGGAAGCCGAATGGTGTCGTTATGAGGGGATGGGAGACACCCGTCTCCAGGCCAGGACGTACCCGTATGGCCACTATGAAGCTGACTGCAGGAGCTGATGTTGCAGAGCAGCAGCTTGGGAATGAGGAGGCATTGCTGATTCTACCGCATGGCTATGACCCGGATGAGGAGGATGAATCTGCCTACTGTTTTCTTGCCCCTGCACCAGAGGAACCAGCAAGCATGGAGGAGGCATTAGCTGGACCAGATAAGGAGAAGTGGCTGGTCTCTAGGGATGCTGAGTACCAAAGCTTGCTAGAGAATGGGACATGGGATCTGGTGGTGCTGCCTGAGGGGAAGAAAGCCGTACAGTGCAAGTGGGTGCTAAGGATCAAGACCGATGACAAGGGACAGGTCACCATCTACAAGAGTAGGCTGGTGGCTAAGGGGTTTATGCAGAAGGAGAAGCAGGACTTCAATGAGATCTTTGCTCCCACTGCCAAACTCCCTACCCTCCGTGTCTTGTTGGCAGATGCAGCCGTTAGTGGGAAATCCATCATTCAGATGGATATATCAACGGCATTCCTCAATGGGATTTTAGAGGAGGATGTGTACATGACGCAGCCGCCTGGGTATGAGGATGGTACGGGCAGGGTGTGCAAGCTGAAAAAGTCCATCTATGGCTTGAAGCAGGCGCCACGCTGCTGGTACCAGATGTTGGCAGCTGTTTTAGAGGAGATGGGATTCAGGACCAGCAGCTGTGATGAGAGCCTCTTTCTCAAGGGGGAGGGGGAGAAGCTGGTGCTGTTTCTGGTCTACGTGGATGACATTCTTCTCTTCAGCAGCAGCATGAAAGAGATCCAGAAAGTGCAGCAGCAGCTGATGAAGAACTTCAAGTGCAAGACCCTTGGGGAGGTAAAGTACTACCTCGGGATGCACGTGGAGAGGGATCTGGACCACAGGTGGTTGAAGCTGCACCAGGAGAAGTTCATCAAGGAGCTGGGGGAGAAGTATGGGATTGAGAATGAGCGCAAGGTTGCAACTCCCCTGCCAGCAGAATTCAAGCTTGTGAAGGCAGCAGAGGATGAAGGGGTTGAAGCCGAGGAGCAGCAGCAATTTCAGTCCTTGGTGGGCAGCCTCTTGTATGCCGCGGTTCATACAAGGCCCGACATCTCTTTCTCGGTTGGGCAGCTGGCTAGGGTGGTGCAGAATCCATCAGAGGAGCAGGTGGATGCAGCTGAGCGTGTGGTGAAGTACCTGAAATCTCACCCAAGCATCGGAGTTCAATACTCCGCATCTGCACAGGTGAAGCAGAAAGGGGTTGAGGTGCTGAAAGAGAAGGGGGAGCGGCTTGGAGAAGACAAGCTGTTTCTCACTTGCTTTACCGATGCTACTTGGGCTTCTGAGAAGGACGATTCCTCATCTGTGGGAGGATACATCTGCGTAGTTGGGGGAGGACCTGTTAGTTGGAGGTCCAAGAAGCAGACGGAGACGGCACTCTCCTCTGTTGAATCAGAGTACATGGCAATGTTCCATGGGGTGAAGGAGGTGATTTGGCTGAGGAGGCTGTTAGAGGAAATTGGCCAGGAGCAGAAGGTTGCTACGCCGCTGTTTTCTGATAGCAAGGGGGCTCTTGGGATGGCCAGGAACGCAGTGCTTCATGGACTGAACAAGCACATGCGTATCAAGTGGCACTGGCTGCGTAAGGAGGTGAAGAGGGGGACCGTGAATCCAATCTATATCAAGACTCACCAGCAGCCAGCAGACTTCCTCACCAAGAGGCTTGCGGATGAGCCTCATTGGCGTTGTATGCGCATGAGTGGAATGAGCATGAACTAGCATGGAATGATGTGGAATGCAGCCGGCAGGCTGAGGGGGAGTGTGTTGGGTGCAAATTCACATTGCACGACATCCTACCGTCTGTTTGTACGAGTATGCGTGTGCGAATGCATTTGGGTGTGAATGGAATGTTCGTGTGTTTGTTTGTTTTCGAAATTTTCGCTTGATGCATTTGCAGGTACTCGCGCAATGTGCGCTTCGGCACAACATTGTACGCGCTATGAATAGTGCAAGCAGAAAGGACGAGCTCGCAAAGGAACCCAAGATGGAAGCTTTGCAGTTCGGTTTAATTGAGTGCGCAGATTCAGTTTTATCCAACTCGAAATTGTACTGTTTTGTTTGGTTGACTATAGTGTAGCAGGGCAGGCACTATAGGGGTACAATTTAGGTGAAGGTTGGATGTTGTTTGTGTCAAACTTATATCTGCTATAGTCTATTTAGGCTGTAGTGGGGTAGCTCTTAGAGGGTACAACACTTATGTTTTCTACTTGTACCCATCTTCGTTTCTAGTTCATTCATTCTTTCGTCAATTATCTCACATGGTATAGAGCTAGTTTCGAGTTTTTCTTAAAAAGGGCCCACCACTGAATTTTTCTTACCTGCTCGACGCGCGCGTCGCGCCTGCCCTTCGAGGCCCGTAGCGGCCCCTGCACCTGACCTTAGAGCCAGCGCCGGCCCCGTAAGGCCCCGTAAGGTCCCGTAAGGCCCCGTTTACGGCCCCGTTTAAGGCCCCGTGTGGCCCCGTAAGGCCCCGTAAGGCCCCGTAAGGCCCTGTAAGGCCCCGTCAGACCCCGTCAGGCCCCGTTTGCGGCCCCGTCAGGCCCAGTAAGGCCCCGTCAGGCCCCGTTAGAGGCCCCGTACGGCCCCGTCAGGCCCCGTTAGCGGCCCCGTCAGGCCCCGTCAGGCCCAGTAAGGCCCCGTCCGGCCCTGCCCCGGCCCTACCCCAACCTGTCGCGGCCCTGCGCCGGCCCTGCTCCGGCACTGTTGCAGCCCTGCCCCGGCCCTCGCCCCGACCCTGTCTTGGCCCTGCCCCGGCCCTGCTCCTGCACTGCCGCGGCCCGGCCCCGGCCTTGCCCCGGACCTGTCGCGGCCTCGCCCCGGCCCTGTCCCGGCCCTGCTCCGACCCTGCCCCGGCCCTGCCCAGGCCCTGCCCCGGCCCTGCCCCGGCCCTGCCCCGGCCCTGCCCCCTGCCCCGGCCCTGCTCCGACCCTGCACCGGCCCTGCCCCGGCCCTGCCCGGCCCTGCCCCGGCCCTGCCCCGGCCCTGCCCCGGTCCTGCCCCGGCCCTGCTCCGACCCTGCCCCGGCCCTGCCCCGGCCCTGCCCCGGCTCTGCCCCGGCCCTGCCCCTGCCCTGCTCCTGCACTGTCGCGGCTCTGCCCAACCCGGCCCCGGATCTTTTGCGGCCCGGCCCCGGCCCTACCCCGGCCCTGCCCCGGCCTCGCCACTGGTAAGAGCGCCGCGCTGCCGAGCCGCGCCGCCCTGCCGAGCCGCGCCGCCCTGCCTAGCCTGCCCTGCCGAGTTGCACTGCTGCTGCTCCTGTCATGGCTAGTCTCAATGTTCTTACCTTTGATGCTGAGGGTCGAGCTGTTGACTTTGAGGTCTGGCTAGATGATCTGCAGCTTTTCCTACAGTGCGATAGCAAGGATGGCCTCTCACTGTTCGATCTCACGTCTTGCGCCTCTACTGCCCCTGCTGCTGATGCTGACAGTACTGTTCGCTCGCAGTGGCTCACGCGCGATGCTGCTACTCGTCTTGCTGTGCGTAATCACCTGCCGTCTACTGAGCGCGCGCACTTTAGTCAGTACAAGAGTGCTATGGCTCTGTACGACGATGTGGTTGCACGCTACTCCTCCCCTACCACTGCTGCCCTCAGCCGCCTCATGCTGCCGTACCTTTTTCCTGACCTTGCCGCCTTTGCCACAGTTGCTGACCTAGTTGCTCACCTCCGCACTAGTGACGCTCGCTACCGCGCTGCCCTTCCCACTGAGTTTCTTCCTACGAACTCCCCCCCCATGTACATCACCCTTTACTACCTAGTCACCCGCCTCCCTGACTCTCTCTCCTCAGTCAGGGATCACTTCCTCTCCCTTTGCCCCACCGAGCTGACTGTCGACTTGCTAGAGGAGCGCCTTCCTGCAGCTGAGAAGAGTATCTTAGCTGTCGGTGCTTCTCGCGGCGACCGTCGCACCCCCTTCTTTGAGGGGTGTTCCCCTGTCCCCCTTCTCCCCTCTGTTGCCTCTGCTGCTGCTGTCGACCTCGTTGGCACTGAGGAGGTCGGCGCTGCGTCTACTGCCCCTAGTGGGCGACGCCGCACTGGCAAGGGCAAGGGAAGCAGGGGTGGTGGAGGGGGCGGTGGAGGCAGCGGTGGAGGAGGTGGAGGAGGTGGAGGTGGTGGTGGGGGTGGTTCCGGGAGTGGGGGCGTCGGTGGCGGCACTGGAGGCCGTGGCGGCGGTGGCGGAGGAGGTGGCGGCGGCGGCAGCGGTGGTGGAGGTAGCGGAGGAGGTGGTGCTGGTCGCGGTGCGGCCACGCAGCGTGGAGGCCTTGGTGGCAGCCAGCGTCAGCAGCAGCTGCGCACCCGTGAGACCCCGTCTGTTCAGCAGCTTCGTGAGTGGTACGCTGGGCGTGGGAGGTCTGGGGGTGCAGGTCCCTGCACGTACGTTCTTCGCACCGGCACTCGTAGTGGGGAGGTGTGTGGTCTCCCACACACCACGCAGCGCTGCTTTGGCCGCTTGACTGACGCCTGGCGTACCCAGTTTCCTGACGCTGTTGAGCTTCCTCGTTGGCATGATCTGCTTCTGCAGAATGTGCCTATCTTTGATCTAGACTTTGATGCTATCCTTGCTGCCATGTATGCTCTTGCTGATATTACTGAGGGTGACTGTTACCTGCGTGTCCCGCCCGACCCAGGCACTGTGGCTGCTGCTCTAGGTGCTAGTGCGTCTGCTGCTCCAGGTGCTTGTGCGGCTGCTGCTCTAGGTGCTAGTGCGTCTGCTGCTCCAGGCGCTGGTACCTCTCCTCTCTCTGCTACTACACCTACTGCGTCCTTTCACACTTTCACACTTGACTCTGGTGCTTCGCGCTCTTTCTTTAGAGACAGCACCACGCTCACGCCGCTCAGTCGGCCTGTTGCGGTCTCCCTTGCTGACCCCTCAGGGGGCCCAGTACTTGCACACTCCTCCACTGTCCTACCGTGTCCTGCAGCCCCGTCGGGCTTGCTGTCGGGACTCCACCTCCCCTCGTTCTCTACGAACCTGGTGAGTGGAGCTGACCTCCAGGACTCGTGGGTTGACCAGTTCACCCCTGGAGGTCAGCGTGTGACCCACTGCACTTGCTCTCGGACGGGCCGCCACCTGGCCACGTTTAGCCGTCGGCCAGGGTTGAGTCTGTACACACTGACTACTGCGCCTCCTCCGGTCTCTGCGTCTGGTCAGGTAGCTGCGTCCAGTCAGGTGTTTGCTACCACGTCCAGGTCTAGTCCTGCGTCTGCCCCCTGCTCGTGTCGTCCTCTGGCACACGAGACTCTCCTTTGGCACCACCGCCTTGGTCACCCCTCCCTGCCTCGTCTTCGAGGTATGGCCTCCCGTGCCCTTGTCTCTGGTCTCCCCAGGTCCCTCCCTCCCCTTCCTCCGGGGCCTGCCCCCACCTGTGTTCCGTGTGTCGAGGGCCGACAGCGTGCCGCCCCTCACTCCTCCTCGTCTCCTCCGACTGAGGCTCCTCTGCAGACTCTTCACATGGACGTGTGGGGCCCAGCCCGCGTCCGTGGACAGGGTCACGAGCGTTACTTCCTCCTGGTCGTTGACGACTACTCGCGTTACACCACAGTCTTCCTCTTGCGCAGCAAGGGTGAGGTTCCTGAGGTGTTGATCGACTGGATCCGCGGTGCTCGTCGCCTACTCAGTGAGAGTTTCGGCTCCGACCTTCCTGTTCTGCGTCTGCACTCCGACCGAGGTGGGGAGTTTTCCTCCGACCTCCTGAGAGCCTTCTGTCGTTCGGAGGGCATCCGCTAGACGTTCACGCTTCCGGCCTCCCCGCAGCAAAATGGGATTGCTGAGCGCCGCATTGGCATGGTCATGGATGTCGCTCGTACGTCCATGATCCATGCGGCTGCTCCCCATTTTCTGTGGCCGTTCGCGGTTCAGTACGCTGCGCATCAGATCAACCTTCAGCCTCGTGTCTCCTTGCCGGAGACCACAACTACTCTGCGGTGGACGGGGAAGGTTGGCGATGCGTCCGCGTTCCGTGTCTGGGGATCTCGAGCTTTTGTCCGCGATACTACAGCGGACAAGCTGTCCTCCCGTGCCGTTCCCTGTGTCTTCCTTGGTTTCCCTCCTGACGCACCCGGGTGGCAGTTCTACCACCCCACCTCGCGTCGTGTTCTGTCCTCTCAGGACGTCACGTTCGACGAGTCGGTGTCGTACTACCGTCTCTTTCCCTACCGCACTGCCTCTCCCCCCCCCCCGCCGCTCTTTCTTGCACCAGGTACTCCCCTGGTAGACCCCCTCCCCCCCCAGGGTCCTGCCCCCTCAGGTGTGTCCCAGGTAGACCCTGCCGAGCCGGTCGAGGTAGCTGTCGACTCAGGTGCTGCTAGGGGTGCTGAGTCTGGGGGTGCTGAGACTGGGGGTGCTGAGTCTGGGGGTGCTGAGACTGGGGGTGCTGAGTCTGGGGGTGCTGAGACTTGGCGTGCTGAGCCTGGGGGTGTGGAGCCTGAGGGTACTGTGTCTGGAGGTACTGAGCCTGCGCGTGCTGCGTCTGGAGGTGCTCTAGGTGTCCCGTCGCGGCGGGAGCCCCTCTCTCCACAGCGTCTTCGTCAGTGGTACTCTTGGCGCTGTCGGGTTACTGCTGGTGCTGCTGGTGCTGGGGCTGCTGGAGGTACTGGAGGTGCTACTAGAGCTACTGGAGGTGCTGGCGCTGCTGGAGGTGGTGCTGGTGCTGGAGCTGCTGGAAGTGCTGCTAGTGCTGGAGCTGCTGGAGGTGCTGCTGGTGCTGGAGCTGCTGGAGGTGCTGCAGGTGCTGGTGCTGCTGGAGGTGCTGCTGGAGCTGCTGGAGGTGCTGCACGTGCTGGTGCTGCTATAGGTGCTGCTGGAGCTGCTGGGACTGGAGGCCCTGGGGCTGAGGGTACCGGTTCTGTCTCTGCTGTCTCTGGAGGCGCTGCGCGGCCGCGGCCGTACTACATTCCGCTCCTTCAGCAGGTTCTTGGCTCCCCGCCTTCTCCTGGTCCTCCTCCTCCTTTCCTGAGTCCACCGCCTGTCCAGTCCCAGTCGCAGTTGCTTGTCCGCCTTTGCCACGGTAGAGGACCTCATTACCCACCTTCGCAGTAGCGACGCTCAGTACCGCGCTGCACTCCCAGAAGAGTTCCTTGACAGGAACCCGCCCCCGATGTACATCACTTTCTACTTCATAGTCACCCGCCTCCCTGACTCTCTTCGCGCGGTCAGGGACCACTTTCTTGCACTTGACCCCATAGACCTCACTGTTGACCTGCTCAAGTAGCACCTCCTTGCAGCTGAGACTAGTGTAGTCGCTGTAGGTGCCGCTCGTGGCACTCCTCGTACGCCCTTCTTTGAGGGGTGCTCCCCCTCCCCCCTTGCCCCCTCCTACACCTCTTCTGCTGCTCTTGACGTCCTTGGTGCTGAGGATGTCGGGGCTGCTTCTGCTAGTGGGAAGCACCGCAGCAACAAGGGCAAGGGTGGCAGGAGTAGTGGAGGTGGCAGCGGGGGTGGTAGTGGGGGCGGCACTGGAGGTGGTGGAGGTAGTGGAGGTGGTGGTAGCGGTGGGAGTGGTGGCGGGAGTGGGGGCTTTGATGGCGGCGGTGGTGGCAGCGATTGGGAGTGGCGGTAGTGGCGGCCGTGGGAGTGGTGGCAGTCAGGGTGGAGGTGTTCAGAGGGGAGGTTCTGGCGGTGGCCAGCGGCAGCAGCACCAGCGTCGGAGCGAGACCCCTTCGCCCCAGCACCTTCGTGAGTGGTTTACTCAGCGTGGGGCGTCTGGGGGTAGTGTTAGCTGCCCGTATGTCATTCGCACGGGTGACCGTGCTGGTCAGAAATGCGGGAAGCCTCACACTCAGCACCGCTGCTTCTCCCGCCTAGACGACGCTTGGCGTGCAGTGATTGGTGACGAGGCTGAGCACTTCCGCTGGGCAGAGCTGCTTAGGTCTGGAGTTGATATCTTTGCTCTTGACTATGATACTATCCTTGCTGCTATATATGCCTTATTTGTTAGTGCTAAGGGTGACTGTTACCTGTGTGTGCCGCCCAACCTAGGTATAGAGGCTGCTGCTCTAGGTGCTAGTGAGTCTACTCTCCCTGGTACTGCGCCTGCTGAGGCCTTGCACACCTTTACGCTTGACTCAGGTGCTTTCCGCTGTTTCTTTCGCGACAGTACCACCCTCACTCCACTCCCTGCACCTGTTCTGGTCAAACTGGCTGACCCCTCGGGGGGCCCAGTTCTTGCCCGTTCATCCACTGTTCTCTCGTGTCCGGCGGTTCCGTCCGGCACACTCTCAGTTCTTCACCTCCCCTCGTTCTCTACGAACTTGGTGAGTACCGCTGCCCTCCAGGATGCGATGGTCACTACCACCACTCCTGGGGGTCAGCGTGTGTAGATCTACACGTGTACACAGACAGACCGTCACCTGGCCACGTTCACCCGTCGGCCTGGGTCGAGTCTGTACACACTGACTGCTGAGCTTCCTCAGATAGCTGCATCTGCTTAGGTTTCCGCGTCACACCAGACTCTCCTGTGGCACCACCGCCTTAGCACCCCCTTGCCCGTGTCGCCTCCTGTCACACCAGACTCTCCTGTGGCACCACCGCCTTGGTCACCCCTCTGCATGTGAACTGGCCTTGTGGCCTTTGCTTGTGAACTGGCCTTGTGGCCTTTGCTTGTGCTCGGAATGTGTGGTGACTTCGTGATCCACCCTGAGCTTGTTTTGCTAATCTTGACTGGTCTTGTGACCACTTGTTCTCCCCCACTTTGCCTATGGGGGTGTGTCAAAATGTAATATTGCTTACTTTGTGTAGGCTAAAGTGGGGTGGCCCATGAGGGGTACAACCCAATTAGGGTTAGTACTTGTACCCAACTCTTTCATAGTTCATTCATTACTCGTTAGGAACGGTAGGAGGAGAGGACGCAAGAGGAGGCGGCAGGGGAACTCACAATGGAATAGAGGGAGGACGAAGTGCCATATTGTGAGTGCTGGGGAGAAGAGGAGGACGCAGACGAGGAACACGACGACCAGTGCAAATAGTGCGAACAGGCAAGGCAGGACGAGACTCACGCTCACGACGCTCTGTAAAAGAATCTGTCATCTCAGCGTAAGGAGAAAGAGCAGGCAGTGGGGAGTCTGGCTGTAACTGTGGCTGAGACTGGTGAGGCGGTGGACACAGTAAGCTAGGAGTAAGGCCAGTAGAAGACGGGAGACAAAGAACCCGGCGAAGGACCGAGTCAGGTGGCGGCAGAGACGACGGTGGCGGCGGAACGCAAAACGGTCGGCGTTGCACAGTGCCTCCAGCACTTGTACCGCCAGCTCTAGCACCCCCATCGCTAGCATCTCCAGCTCCAGGGTCTCCAACACCACCAGCTCCGGCAGCTCCAGTACCTCTAGTACGAGCACCTCCAGGACCGGCAACTCCAGCACCTCCGGTACCTCCAGCTCCAGCAATTACTCCAGCACCTCCAAGACGAACAGCTCCAGCACCTCCAGCTCCAGTGCCTGCAGCACCAGAGCCTCCAGCTCCTGCAGCTCCACTCCGAAGGCGTGTGCGCTGAGCAAACCACTCGCGCAGCTGCTGTGGTGAGAGAGGCTCCCGCCGGGGAGACAGCCGTGGCGAGGCACCCCCAGGCTCTGAACCCCCTGGCTCAGCACCCCCAGACTCCGCACCCTCAGACTCTGCATCCCCAGGCTCCGCACCCTCAGGCTCAGCACCATTAGGCTACGCACCCACAGGCTCAGCACCCCCAAGCTCGGCAGGCGCAGGCTCAGCACCCCCAGACGCAGTTCCCCCAGACGCAGCACCTCTAGCAGCACCTGAGTCTACAGCGACCTCGACAGGCACAGTCCCAAGAAATGGGTCTACCTAAGACACACTTGAGGGAGCAGGACCTTGAGGGGGGAGGGGTCTACTAGAGGGGGACCTAGAGCAAGGAAGAGCGGCGGGGGGGGGGGGGGGAGCAGAGGGGCAGTACGGTAGGGGAAGAGACGGTTAAAGGAAACCGACTCGTCAAACGTGACGTCCTGAGAGGGGAGGATACGGCGCGAGGTGGGGTGGTAAAACTGCCAGCCAGGCGCGTAAGGGGGAAAGCCAAGGAAGACGCAGGGAATAGCGCGGGAGGAGAGCTTGTCCGCGGAAGTATCGCGAACAAAGGCACGAGAGCCCCAAACCCGGAACACCGACGCATTGCCAACCTTCCCCGTCCAACGCAGTGTAGGCGAGGTCTCCGGTAAGGAGACACGGGGCCACAGCTTGAGCTGATGCGCAGCGTACCGGACCGCAAATGGCCACAGAAAATGGGGAGCAGCCGCATCGATCATGGAGGTACGAGCGACCTCCATGACTAAGCCAATGTGGCGCAGAGCAATCCCATTTTGCTGCGGGGAGGCACGAAGCGTGAACGACTGGAGAATGCCCTCCCCATAACAAAAGTCCCACAAGAGGTCGGAGGAGAACTCAACACCTCTGTCAAAGTGCAGACGCAGGACCGAAAGGTCCTCACGGAACCGCTCGCGGAGTTGGAGATGGACTGCACGGATCCAAGGGATCAAGACATCAGGGACCTTACCCTTGGTGCGCAAGGGGAAGACCGTGCTGTCGGGGCCAGCAGCTCGTACTCGCGCTGTGCTGCAACGTGCAGTAGCACCTGAAAAGTGGTCATCTTTGGGGTGGGGGAGAAGGTATGGAAGAAGTCGACCCCCTCACGCTGACTGAAGCCTCGTGCAACGTAGCACGCCTTGAAGGCAGGCGGAGAACCCGGCGGCCACTTCACCCTGAAAATCCACATGCCATCAACTATGTTCGCCCCAGGTGGGGGAACCTCGTCGACGTAGGTGCCTGTGGACTTCTAGGAAGCTATCTCTGCGTCCATGGCTATTTGCCACTGAAAGGAGTACGGACCCGTGATCGCCTCTGCGTAAGTGCGCGGGGTCGGGATGTCAAGTGCATCCGGGTCTCCATCAGGGCAAAGTATCGTAGACGCGAGATGAGGTGCAGCGGTCACGAGGCACTCCAGCTCAAACTGCCTGTCCTCAAGAGCGTCACAGCCAAGGGCAAGCTCACCCCCGACGGACGGAGGACAGGAAGAGTAAAAAACAAGACTCGCAGCGTAGTCAAGGCGGCACAAAGTAGCAAAGTCAACAAGCTCAGCAAGTAAGGCAGACGCAGCAGCAGGCTCAAAGGAAGGGTTAGTCATAACCGTGGCAAGGAGACGAGTGACAGTCGGACTGGCAGTACGGACAAGGTCTGACTCTGGGTCAGGAACGTGAGGAAGACAAGACGTAGGAGGAGATGGTAGGACAACGCGCTGTGGAACAGAGGATGGACGAAGTGCCATTATGTGGGTGCGAAGGACAGGTGGAGGACGAGGACGCACAGCACGGCGAGAATGGACAAGCGTGATAGGACGCGACGCAGGCTCTCGACGCTCAGTGAAGGACTCTGACACCGCAGTGTGAGGAGCAAGAGCAGGCAGTGGGGAGCCAGGCAGGAGCTGTGGCTGAGACTGGACAGTCGGTGGGAACAGTAACGAAGGAGTAGAACCAGCAATAGGAAACTCAGTAGCAGCAGGCGGGAGACTGAGAAGGTGACGAAGCGCAGACTGCTGCGGCTGAGTAGTCGCACCCCCAGAACCTCCAGCTCCAGTAGCAACAGCACCTCCAGAACCAGTACCTCCAGCTCCACCACCGGGACTGCCCCAACGGACAGCCCACTCGTGAAGCTGCTGTGGCGAGAGCGACTCTTGTCGACTAGCACCACCAACTCCAGTACCTCCAGCAACACCTCCAGTGTCAGCACCGCCAGTACCCCCAACTCGCGGAACAACGGCACTAGCAACTACAGGACCAGCACCTCCAGTACCTCCACCAGCACCTCTAGCACGGCCAACTCTAGGAACACCAGCAATAGCGCCTCCAGGGCCAGCACCTCCAGAACCTGCAGCTCCAGCACGTCCAGTGCCAGCTGTACGAGCACGGATAGCTCCACCACCAGGGCTGCCCCACTTACAGCCCACTCGCGAAGTCGCTCCGGCGAGAGAGTCTCCTGCCGACGTGCACCAGTGCCACCAGCACTAGCAACCCCAGTACCACCAGTAGCAGAACCTCCAGCTCCAGCGAGTTTTTCCAGAGGTTGCTGGTAAACTTCGTGTTTCGGTCGCTGATGATCAAGGCTGGTATCCTGCGTATGCGGACAATGATTGCGATGAACAAGCGAGTAGGTTCTTCGGCTGAGATCGATTTCATGCACGCAACAAAATGAGCAATTTTCGTCAGTCAGTAAACGACGACCATGACCGTATCGTTACTACCGTGGTTTGCAAGTAACCCCATGACAAAGTCCATTGTTACTTGCTGCCTGGCGCATTCGGGCGGCGGGATCGGCTGCAACACCCGCTTTTTTCTTAAGCGAGCTCTTCATCACGTGACACGTGGGGCACGACCCCATACGGTGCTATACTTCGGCCAACATCTCTGGCCAGTAGTAATACCGCTGCAGTTGCTGTCGCGTTTTTTCAACCCTGAAGTGACCCGAGGTAACCTTTTTGTGTGCCTCTTACAGTAGCAGTTCCCTTAGCAGTGGGTATGCCGGTACCCAGATGTGGTTGGTGCCAGTTTTACATAATAAACTCCCTTAGCCTCTGTTAGCTGCTACGAATTACCAGTGGTGAAAATGAGCAATTTTCCTTGTCAGAAAATGATCGATTGCCTCCGGGTAGTCAACTTTGCCATGTCGGGGACAAACTGGCGCACATTGTTGACAAAACCCGAAAATTTTTACAATTCGGTCAGATTTGCCGGTGTGTGCCAGCCGTTAATTGTCGTTATATTTTTTTGGGTCTACTTCCATGCCACTGGCCGAAATTGCGTGGCGCAAAAACTCCAATCAGTCCTGTAAAAACTCACACTTTGAGGCTTTGGTCAGTAGGCGGTTCTCAGATTTTTTTTTTTTTTTTTTTTTTTTTACTGCTTTGATGTCCTGTATGTGCTATGTTCTATCGGCGCTGTAAATCAATATATAATTCAAGTAGACAATGACGCACTTATCTAAGAGTGGGCAGAATATTTCGTTCATCGTCAAGTGAGAAGTTGCAGGAGCGTTGGTCAATTCGAATGGCATCACAGTGTATTCGAATGAATGGTAGCGACATCAGCATTCGTGGTGATAGCACGTATCCTGGCATGCTCGTTCGTCCCACAAGTATGGTGTTCCCAGTTGTTGCGGTTGTAGGACCCCGACCTCGGTCGGCAAGGATTTCGCTGAATTCTGTGACGTTGCAGAGCAGGATTTCTTGCCTAGACCGCTGACGTAGTTGCAACGCGTGAAGAGCAACAGGCCGAGGTTAAGAAACTGCAGCTGAGGCTTGAGAAGTTGCAACCCATGGCCAAGAGCAAGACAAGAGCGATGCTGGCATACGAGGAAGTAAAGGATGAGGAGGAGGGGGAGGATGATTACCGGTGAGAGCATGCAGCGATGGCCTACCCTAGAGGGCGAGCCGAAATTGATATGCGACCACACAACAGTCAATCGTAGGAGAGTGACGCAACAAGTGGCCCGAGCTGGAGGATCAACCAGCGAGGGCACGCGTTGACCAATGATATGCGGAGTCGTCCCAACGAGAGGCTGGTCTGCCAAGCGTCACTGCTTATCGTGGAGAAGGGGAGCCTGACAGCGGGAGGATTGCCGGTACGACAAGCGATCATCGACACCGGGGCACACAACGTTCAGCTTCCTGCATATATCCCACTGTCAGAATACTGAACGAGAATGAATGAACTATGAAAGAGTTGGGTACAAGTACTAACCCTAATTGGGTTGTACCCCTTATGGGCACTATAGCCTACACAACGTAAGCAATATAACATTTTGACACACCCCAATAGGCAAAGTGGGGGAGAACAAGTGGTCACAAGACCAATCAAGAAAAGCAAAGCAAGCTCAGGATGGATCACGAAGTCACCACACATTCCGAGCACAAGCAAAGGCCACAAGGCCAGTTCACATGCAGAGTTATATAAAAGAGAACAAACAGTACTATGATCATACCCTAGCAAGTGTAAGCATGCTAAATATATAGATCACAGTACAAGCAAAGTCATGCGGTCAGCAAGTGAGGCAAAGTAGGAACAAGGCCTAAAACAGTAGAGAAGCGCTGATGATCACCAGACTGAAGTGCCTTGGTGAATATATCAGCAGTGTTGGCCCTAGTGGCCACGTAAGCAAGACGAAGCTGACCACGCTGCTGCAACTCACGAGCAAGGAAATAACGCAGAGCGATGTGCTTCATTCTGTGCTCCAGTCTCTGCTCCTGACACAAGGCAATCATGGCCTTGTTGTCTACGTACAGAATTGGAGAAGAACGAGGCCGCTCTCCCAAGTCGGTCAGCAGGTAGGTGAGCCAGCGTAACTCCTGTGCAGCCATGGCCCCTGCGTAGATCTCAGCCTCATTACTGGAACTGAGAACCGAAGACGAGCGGGTAGACCGCCAAGAAACAGAGCCGGAGCCAAGGCTGAAAGTGTAACCCTGTGACGACCGCTACGTAGCCAAGTCGTCAACCCAAGAAGCGTCTGCGTGTCCAGTGAGGACAACTGGACCCTGTCCTCCAAGCACGAGCCTCATGCCCAACGTACTGCACAAGTAGCGCAACAACCTCTTAGCAGCCTCCCAGTGCACTGGTCAGTGTCTCCCGGGCGCAACGTAGCGTGCCAGGATGCTTAGAGGGTAGGCAAGGTCAGGTCGAGTGCAGGTCATAAGGTACATGAGGCAGCCCACAGGCTCTGGATACGGGCCACTCGGCTCTACGGACTCGTCCGGAGGTGAAGCTGAGAGCGAGTGACCGGTAGGCAGAGGAGTGGAGTGTGGCGAGGAGTACCAGAAGCTGAAGCGCTGAAGGACCTGGTGCACCATGTGTGACAGAGTCAGGGTGATGGTGTGCCGTGCTCTGTCCCGGGTGATCTGCAAGCCAAGATAGCTGCGCAGTTCACCCAGGTCAGTACAGGTGTCTCTCTTCTGCAGCTCCGACTTCACAAGGGCCTGTGCCTCCGTATCAGTAGTGGCGAAGACCAAGTCGTCAACGTACACGAGGACGTAGAACGGCGGCAGTGAATTGTCGGTTCGTAGAAACAGCGACGGGTGAGCAGTAGAAGGAGTAAACCCCAGAGCCGCAAGTGTATTCCTCAGTGTGTCGTGCCACTCGCAAGGCGCCTGGCGGAGACCGTAGACTAGCTGCTGAAGGCTCCACTGGATACCTGCAGGAAACCACCCAGTGAAGCTTGGTGGGCGGCACATCTAGATCTCCTCGTGTAGGTTGCTCTGTAAGAAAGCTGTGCTGAAGTCAAGAGAGCGAAGCTCGTAGTCACGCTGAGCAGCGACGTGCAGCAGTACCCAAAGAGTAGTCATCTTCGGGGTAGGGGAGAAGGTCTGGAAGAAGTCAACTCCCTGTCACTATCTGAAGCCTCGTGCACCGTAACGAGCCTTGAAGGCAGGCGGAGAACCCGACGGCCGCTTCACCCCGAAAATCCACATGCCATCGACTATGTTCGCCCCAGGAGGTGGAACGGCATCGACATAAGTGCCTGTGGACTTCCAGGATGCCATCTCTGCGTCCATGGCTGTCTGCCTCTGAGAGGAGTAGGGACCCATGATCGCCTCTGCGTAAGAGCGCGGGGTCCGGATGTCTGGTGCATCCGGGTCTCCCTCAAGTGCAATAAGCATGGACATGAGATAAGGTACAGCAGCTGCAAAACACTCAAAGTCCTCCTGCCTGTCCTCAAGGACGTCCGTGCCAAGAGCACAGTCACCCCTGACGGACGGAGGACAGTCAGACTTAGACTCAGCAACAAGACTAGCGGCGTAGTCGAGACGAGAGGCGGCCGCAAAGTCAACAAGCTCAGCAACTAGGGCAGGCGGAGGAGCAGACTCAAACGAAGGGTCAGTGACAACAGTGGCTAGAAGATAAGGGACTGTAGGACTGGCAGCACGAACTAAATCAGACTCAGGGTCCGGACCGTCAGCAAGAGAGGACGTAGGGGGAGGCAGTAGGGGGACACGCTGTGGAACAGAGGAAGCACGAAGTGCCATATGGTGCGTGCCGGGGACAGGAGGTGGACACAGACGAGGAACACGACGACCTGTGCAAACAGCGCGAACAGGTGAGGTAGGAGGAGACACAGGCTCATGGCGCTCTGTAAGACCTCCGGTCTGCTCAGTGTAAGGAGAAGGAGCAAGCAGTGGGGAAGTTGGCTGTAACGGCGGCTGCGACTGGTCAGGCGGTGGTCACAGTAAGGGAGGAGTAAAGCCAGGAGAAGACGGGAGACCAAGGACCTGGTGAAGCAGGGGAACGAAGTACGGTCGCGGCCGTCCAGTGTCTCCAGAACCAGCACCAACAGCACTAGCACCCTCAGGGCCAGCGCCTCCAGCTCCGGTGTCTCCAGCTCCAACGCCTACAAGACCACCAGCTCCAGCAGCTCGAGTACCTCCAGCAGCTCCTGCGCCAGTGCCCCCAGCTCCAACTCCTGCAGCACCACCAGCTCCAGCAGCTGCAGTACCTCCAGTACGAGCACCTCCGGGACCAGTGGCTCCAGTACCTCCAGCAGCTCCAGCTCCAGTGCCTCCAGCTCCAACTCCTGCAGCACCTCTAGCTCCAGCAGCTCCAGTACCTCCAGGACCAGAAGCTCCAGTGCCTCCAGCTCCAGCGCCACCAGCGCCAGTGTCTCCAGCTCCAACTCCTGCAGCTCCACCAGCTTCGGCAGCTCCAGTATCTCTAGTACGAGCACCTCCAGAACCAGCAGCTCCAGCACCTCCGTGACCTCCAGCTCCAGCAGGAACTCCAGCACCTTGAAGAGTAGTAGCTCCAGCACCTCCAGCTCCAGTGCCTCCAGTGGCAGAGTCTCCAGCTCCGGCAGCTCCACTCCGAAGGCGTGTGCACCGAGCAAACCACTCGCGCAGCTGCTATGGGGAGAGAGGCTCCGGCTGGGGAGACAGGCATGGCGAGGCACCAGCAAGACCTCCAGAAGAAGCAGTACCCCTAGGCTCAGCGCCCCCAGACTCCGCAACCTCAGACTCAGCACCCCCAGGCTCTGCACCCTCAGGCTCAGCACCCACAGGCTCCGCACCCGCAGGCTCAGCACCCCCAGGCTCCGCACCACCTGGCTCAGCACCCCTAGACCCCGCACCCTCAGACTCAGCGAGCAGCAGCGTCACAGGTAGGCCACTGTGAGCGAGTAGCACTGTCAGCTGTGGCGGGAGGGGCAAGAGAGGCTCCAGACGTGTGGTAAAAAAACGAAACGCTGTCTCTAGAGTCGCTCTGTAGGTACAACTGTAAGTCGTCGAGCCACGTGTCGAACTGGATCGGACGACCCTCATGATCAAACGTGAGGACACGGAGAGAAGCCATAGCGGGCAGAGCAGGGTGGCGCATTGCCAGCAGAGCAGCACGTAGGCAGGGCAGGGCGGCGCACAGCTAGGGTGGCCAGCAGCAGGGCGGGCAGGAGCCGGGCGGTGCAAGCAGCAGGGCGGGCATGCAAAGGGGCAGCGAGCGGGCTGCCAGAGGGCGGTGCGCAGGCTGCAAGGGGCGGCGCGCGGGCTGCAAGGGGCGGAGCGCGGGCCTCAAGGGGTTGCGAGCGGGCCATAGGGGTGGCGCGCGGGGCTGCAGGGGCGGCGCGCGGGGCTGCAGGGGCGGCGCGTGGGCTGCAGGGGCGGCGCGCGGGGCTGCAGAGGCGGCACGCGGGCCTCAAGGGGCGGCTAGCGGGCCGTAGGGGCGACGGGCGGGCAGCAAGGGGCGGCGCGCGGGGCTGCAAAGGCAGCGCGCAGGGCTGCAGGGGCGGCGCGGGGGCTGCAAGGGCGGCGCGCGGGGCTGCAAAGGCGGCGCGCGGGGCTGTAGGGGCGGCGCGCGGGCTGCAGGGGCGGCGCGCGGGGCTGTAGGGGCGGCGCGCAGGGCTGCAGAGGCGGCGCGGGGGCTGCAGGGGCGGAGCGCTTGCTTCAGGGGCGGTGCGTGGGCTGCAGGGGCGGCTCGCAGGCTGCTAAGGGCGGCGCGACGGGCTGCAAAGGGCGGCACGTGGACCAGCAGGACGGCGCCCTGTTAGGGCAGGGCAGCAGGGCAGTGAGTGGGGCAGCTCTGTGGTGGGCCCTAAAAAAACGGTCCTATGGAAGGACCTGCTCTGAGACCATGTCAGAATACTGAACGAGAATGAATGAACTATGAAAGTGTCAGAACATTATAGCTTTTACATTTGTGTAGGCTATAGTGGGGTAGCCCATAAGGGGTACAACCCAATTAGGGTTAGTACTTGTACCCAACTGTTTGCTAGTTCATTCATTCTTGTTCGTTATTTTGACATGGAATCAGAGCAGGTTCCTTGGGCCCACCACCTGCTACGCTGCTAGTACCCCCCCTAGGCCCGTCGCCCCTAGGCCCGTCGACCCTAACCTATGCGCCCGGCCCGTCGACCCTAGCTTACGCGCGCCCGGCCCGTCGACCCTAGCCTACGAGCCCGGCCCGTTGCCCCTAGCCTACGCGCGCACGGCCCGGCGCCCCTAGTCTACGCGCCCGGCCCGTCGCCCCTAGCCTACGCGGCCCGTCGACCCCTAGCCCACGGCCCCTCGACCCCTAGCCCAGCGCCCGGCCCCGTCCCTAGCCCGCGCCCGGCCCCGTCGGCCCCTCGCCCCGCACCCGGCCCCGTTCCTAGCCCGCGCCCGGCCCCGTCAGCCCCTAGCCCCGTGCCCGGCCCCGTCCCTAGCCCGCGCCCGGCCCCGTCGGCCCCTAGCCCAGCACCCGGCCCCGTCCCTAGCCCACGCCCAGCCCCGTCGACCCTTAGCCCCGCGCCCGGCCTCGACCCTAGCCCAGCGCCCGGCCCCGTCCCTAGCCCGCGCCCGGCCCCGTCGCTCCCTAGCCCGCGCCCAGCCCCGTCCCTAGCCCGCGCCCGGCTCCCACGTTGGCCCCTAGCCTCGCGCCCAGCCCCGTCCCTAGCCCGCGCCCGGCCCCCACGACGACCCCTAGCCCGCGCTCGGCCCCGTTCCTAGCCCGCGCCCGCCCCCCCCCCCCCCCCCTGTCGGCCCCTAGCCCCGCTCCCGGCCCCGTCCCTAGCCCGCGCCCGGCCCCCACGACGACTCCTAGCCCGCGCCCGGCCCCGTCCCTAGCCCGCGCCCGGCCCCGTCCCTAGCCCGCGCCTGGCCCCGTCCCCAGCCCGCGCCCGGCCCCCTGTCGGCCCCTAGCCCCGCGCCCAGCCCCGTCCCTAGCCCGCGCCCGGCCACCTGTCGACCCTTAGCCCCGCACCCAGCCCCGTCGGCCCCTAGCCCCGCGCCCGGCCTCGTCTCTAGCCCGAGCACTCGGCCCACTCGACCCCTACCCCCTCGGCCTCTTAGCCCCACTGTCACTGCTGCTCCTGCTACAGCTGCTACTGCTACTGCTACAACTGCTACTTCTGCTCCTACGCACTGCACAGCTATGGCTTCGCTTCGGGTCCTTGCGTTTGATCATGAGGGTAGACCAGTTCAGTTTGACACATGGCTTGACGACCTGCAGCTGTACCTACAGAGTGATTCTAAGGACAGTGTCTCGCAATTTGACCTAGCGTCAGGAGCTGCTACTGCCCCTCCTGCCACAGCTGACAGTTGGACTCGCTCACAGTGGCTTACTCGCGACGCTGCTGCCCGCTTAGCCATTCGCAACCACCTACCATTAGCTGAATGCGCTCACTTCGGACAGCACAGGACAGCACAGGCGCTGTACGACGCTGTAGTCGCCCGCTACCCCTCCCCTGCCACTGCTGCTCTAGGCCGCCTCCTTCTGCCCTACCTGTTCCCCGAGCTGTCCGCCTTTACCACAGTCGAGGACCTGGTTTCCCACCTTCGTGCTAGTGACGCTCACTACCGCGCTGCCGTTCCTGCTGAGTTCCTTGACAGGAACCCGCCCCCGATGTACATCACTCTCTACTTTATAGTCACCCGCCTCCCTGACTCTCTTCGCTCTGTCAGGGACCACTTCCTCTCTCTTGACCCCACCTCCCTCACTATTGACCTCCTCGAGCAGCATCTCCTCGCAGCTGAGACTAGAGCAGTTGCTGTAGGTGCTGCTCGTGGCACTCCGCGCCCGCCCTTCTTTGAGGGGTGTTCCCCCTCCCCCCTTGCCCCCTCCTACGCCTCTGCTGCTGCTTCAGATATCTCTGTTCCTGAGGACATCGGGGCTGCTTCTGCTAGTGCGAAGCGCCGCAGCGGCAAGGGCAAGGGTGGCCGGGGTGGTGGTGGTGGCAGCGGCGGTGGTGGAGGTGGGAGCGGGAGTGGTGGTGGGGGCAGCAATGGAGGTGGTGGCGGTGGTGGGACTGTTGGTGGGAGTGGGGGCTCTGGTGGCGGTGGTGGAGGCAGCGGTGGGAGTGGCGGCAGTGGAGGCGGTGGGACTATTGGCGGTGGGACTGGAGCTCGGCGTGTCGGTTCTGGGGGTGGCCAACGTCAGCAGCAGCAGCGTCGGGGCGAGACCCCGTCTCCCCAGCAGCTTCGTGAGTGGTTTCTGCGTAGGGCGTCTGGGGGTAGTTGCCCGTATGTCATTCGTACGGGTGACCGTGCTGGTCAGACTTGCGGGAGGCTCCACACTCAGCACCACTGCTTCTCCTGCCTCGACGACGCTTGGCGTGCTGAGTTTGGTGACGACGTCGCGCTCCCTCGCTGGGCAGATCTGCTTAAGTCTAGGATTGCTATCTTTGACCTAGACTTTGATGCTATTCTCTCTGTTAGTGCTGAGGGTGACTGTTACCAGTGTGTGCCGCCTGACCCAGGTATAGCCGCTGCTGCTCTAGGTGCTAGTGAGTCTAGTACTCTCCCTGATACTGCACTTGCTGAGGCCTTGCACACCTTCACGTTGGACTCAGGCGCCTCGCGCTGTTTCTTTCGTGACAGCACCACCCTCACTCCTCTTCCTGCACCTGTCCTGGTCCGACTGGCTGACCCCTCCGGGGGACCAGTCGTGGCCCGTTCCTCCACTGTCCTACCGTGTCCGGCGGTTCCGTCCGGCTCACTGTCAGGTCTTCACCTCCCCTCGTTCTCTACGAACTTGGTGAGTACCGCTGCCCTCCAGGATGCGATGGTCACTACCACCACTCCTGGGGGTCAGCGGGTGTCGATCTGCACGTGCACACGGACGGGCCGTCACCTGGCCACGTTCACTCGTCGGCCAGGGTCGAGTCTGTACACACTCGCTACCGAGCCTTCTCAGGTAGCTGCGTCTGCTCAGGTGTCCGCGTCAGGTCAGGTAGCCGCCTCTTGCTCGTTTCGCCTCCTGTCGCACCAGACTCTTCTGTGGCACCACCGCCTGGGTCACCCCTCCCTGCCTCGCCTTCGTGGCATGCACTCTCGTTTTCTTGTCTCTGGTCTCCCCAGGTCTCAACCTCCCCTGCCACCCTCGCTTGCCCCGCCCTGCCTCCCTTGCGTCGAGGGGCGGCAGCGCGCCGCTCCTCACTCGTCCTCGTTTCCCCCGACGACTGCTCCCCTGCAGACTCTCCACTTGGACGTGTGGGGCCCAGCCCGCGTCAGTGGACAGAGCCGCAAGCGCTAATTTCTGCTGGTAGTTGACGACTACACGCGGTACACCACGGTCTTCCCCTTGCGCAGCAAGGGTTAGGTCGTTGATGTCTTGATCCCTTGGATCCGCACAGTCCGTCTCCAGCTCCGCGAGCGGTTCGGCCAGGACCTTCCTGTCCTGCATCTGCACTCTGACAGAGGTGGTGAGTTCTCCTCCAACCTCTTTTGGGACTTTTGTCGTGGGGAGGGCATTCTCCAGTCGTTAATGCTTCCGGACTCCCCTCAGCAAAATGGGATTGTTGAGCGCCGCATTGGCTTAGTCATGGAGGTCGCTCGTACCTCCATGATCCATGCGGCTGCTCCCCATTTTCTGTGGCCGTTTGCGGTCCAGTACGCTGCGCGTCAGCTCAACCTCTGGCCCCGTGTCTCCTTGCCGGAGACCTCGCCCACACTGCGTTGGACGGGGGAGGTTGGCGATGCGTCCGTGTTCCGGGTCTGGGGATCTCGTGCCATTGTTCGCGATATGTCAGTGGACAAGCTCTCCCCCCGTGCTATTCCCTGCGTCTTCCTTGGCTTTGTCCCCGACGCGCCTGGCTGGCAGTTTTACCACCCCACCTCGCGCCGTGTCTTCCCTTCTCAGGACGTCACGTTTGACGAGTCGGTTCCCTTTTACCGTCTCTTCCCCTACCGCTCTGCCCCTCCCTTGCCCCCGCCGCTCTTCCTTGCCCTCCGGTAGACCCCCTCCCGCCCCAGGGTCCTGCTCCCTCAGGTGTGTCTCTGGTAGACCCTCTCCCTGGTCTTACGCCTGTTCAGGTAGCTGTCAACTCAGGTGCTGCTCGAGGTGCTGCGTCTGGGAGTGCTGCGTCTAGGGGTGTTGAGACTGGGGGTGTTGAGACTGGGGGTGCTGAGCTTGGGGGTGTTGCATTTGGGGGTGGTGAGCCTGGGGGTGCTGAGCTTGAGGGTGTTGAGCCTGGGGGTGTTGCGTCGGAGGGTGCGGAGTCTGGAGGTGCGGAGCCTCAGGGTGCTGCTTCGTCTGGAGGTTTTGCTGGTGCTTCGCCGAGCCTATCTCCGCAGCAGTTGCGTGAGTGGTTTGTTCGGCGTACGCGCCTTCGGAGTGGAGCTTCTGGAGCTGGAGGTGCTGGCCCTGCTGGACTTGGAGATCCTGGAGTTGCTGCTACAGCTGGTGTTATTGGAGGTTCTGCGACCACAGGTCCTGGAGGTGCTCGTACCTGGGGTACTGGAGCTGCTAGGACTGGTGGTGTTGAGGGTACTAGAGCTGGAGAGATTACGGAGTCTGGTACTACTGGCGCTGGTGGCGCTGGAGGTGGAGGAGCTGGAGTTGGTGGCCCTGGCGCAGGAGGCGCTGGAGTTGGAGGCCCTGGTGTTGGAGGTGCTGGAGCTAGAGGAGCTGGAGCTGTTGACCCTGGTGGCGCTGTGCGGTCGCGACCGTACTTCGTTCCCCTGCTCCAGCAGGTTCTTGGTACCCCGCCTTCTGCTGCCCTTACTCCTCCCCTCCTGTGTCCCTCGCCTGACCAGTCGCAGCTGCCGTTACAGCCAGCCTCTCCTCGGCCTGCTCCTTCTCCTTACACTGAGCAGTCCGGCGGTCTTACAGAGCGTCGTGAGCCTATGTCTCGTCCTGTCTCGCCTGTTCGCACTGCTCGTCGCGTTCCTCGTTCGCGTCCTCCTCCTGTCCCTGGCACGCACGCTATGACCCTTCGTCCTTCCTCTGTTCCTCTACGTGTTCCTCTGCCTGCTCCCCCTGAGTCCTCTCTTCCTGAGGTCCCTGACCCTGAGTCTGACCGCGATCGTGCTGCCAGTCCCATTGTCTCTCATCTCCTAGCCTCTGCTGTCACTGTCCCTTCTTTTGAGTCTGCTGTAGTGTCTGCTCTCGTTGCTGAGCTGCTTGACTTTGCTGCTGCCTGTCGTCTAGACTACGCCACTGCTCTTGCTGCTGAGTGTGCGTCTGCCAGTCCTCCATCCGTCGGGGGTGAGTGTGCTCTTGGCATGGACGTCCTTGAGGACAGGCAGGAGGACTTTGAGTCTCTTGCAGCTGCTGTACCTCGTTTCGCTTCCATGCTGCTTGCCCCTGAGGGAGACCCGGATGCTCCAGACATCCCGACCCCGCGCTCTTACACAGAGGCGATTACGGGTCCTTACTCCTCTCAGTGGCAGGCAGCCATGGATGCCGAGATGGCATCCTGGAAGTCCACAGGCACCTATGTCGACGAGGTTCCCCCACCTGGGGCGAACATAGTCGATGGCATGTGGATCTTCAGGGTGAAGCGGCCGCTGGGTTCTCCGCCTGCTTTCAAGGCGCGTTACGTTGCTTGAGGCTTCAGTCAACGACAGGTAGTTGACTACTTCCAGACCTTCTCCCCCACCCCGAAGATGACTACTCTTCGGGTGTTGCTGCACGTCGCTGCTCAGCGTGACTACGAGTTGCACTCTCTGGACTTCAGAACAGCTTTCCTGCAGGGCAGCCTGCACGAGGAGATCTGGTTACGCCGCCCACCTGGTTTCACTGAGTCTTTTCCTGCAGGTACTCAATGGAGTCTTCGGCGGCCAGTCTACGGTCTCCGTTGGGCGCCTCGCGAGTGGCACGATACACTGAGGACTACACTTGCGGCTCTTGGGTTTGCTCCTGCTACTGCTGACCCGTCGCTGTTTCTACGCACCGACACCTTCCTGCCGCCTTTCTACGTCCTTGGCTACGTCGACGACCTCGTCTTTGTCACTTCTGACACTGAGGCACTGACCCTTGTAAAGTCGGAGCTGCAAAAGAGACACACCTGCACTGACTTAGGTGAACTGCGCAGCTATCTTGGCTTGCAGATCACCTGGGACAGAGCTCGGCGCACCATTACTCTGACTCAGTCACACATGGTGCACCAGGTCCTTCAGCGCTTCGGCTTCCAGTTCTCCTCGCCACAGCCCACTTCTCTGTCTACCAGCCACTCGCTCTCAGCTCCACCTTCGGACGAGTTCGTAGAGCCGAGTGGTCCGTACCCAGAGCTTGTGGGTTGCCTCATGTACCTGATGACGTGCACTCGACCCGACCTCGCATACCCTCTCAGCCCCTTGGCTCGCTACGTGGCTCCCGGTAGGCACCGAAAGGTGCACTGCGATGCTGCGAAGAGGGTGCTGCGTTACTTGTGCAGTACGTCGGGCATGGGGCTCGTGCTTGGAGGACGGGGTCCAGTTGTCCTCACCGGTCACGCAGACGCTTCCTGGGTTGATGACTCAGCTACGCAGCGGTCGTCACTGGGTTACACCTTCGGCCTTGGCTCTGGCTCTGTCTCCTGGCGGTCTACCCGCTTGTCTTCGGTTCTCAGCTCCAGTTGTGAGGCTGGGATCTACGCTGGGGCCATGGCTGCACAGGAGCTACGCTGGCTCACCTACCTCCTGACTGACTTGGGAGAGCAGCCTCGTTCGCCTCCAGTTTTGTACGTAGACAACAAGGCCATGATTGCCTTGTGTGAGGAGCACAGACTGGAGCACAGAACAAAGCACATCGCTCTGCGATACTTCCTTGCTCGAGAGTTGTAGCAGCGTGGCCATCTTTGTCTTCTGTACGTGGCCACTCGGGCCAACACTGCTGATGTCTTCACCAAGGCACTTCCGCCTGGTGATCATCAGTGTTTTGTTACTGTGCTAGGCCTTGTGCCTACTTTGCCTCACTTGCTTACTGCGTGACTTTGCTTGTACTGTGATCTATATATATACATGCATGCTTGCACTTGCTAGGGTATGATCACTGTATTGTTTGTTTCTCTTTTGTATATTACACTGCATGTGAACTGGCCTTGTGGCCCTTTGCTTGTGCTCGGAATGTGTGGTGACTTTGTGATCCACCCTGAGCTTGTCTTGCTCTTCTTGATTGGTCTTGTGACCACTTGTTCTCCCCCACTTTGCCTATGGGGGTGTGTCAGAACATTATAGCTTTTACATTTGTGTAGGCTATAGTGGGGTAGCCCATAAGGGGTACAACCCAATTAGGGTTAGTACTTGGGTTTAGGGTTTAGGGTTTAGGGTTTAGGGACTACCTAGTGTGATTTAAATATGTGTTAAGAGCCTCTTGATCCCAAATATCTGTCAACAACTGGTATCAGATGTGGGGTTCTAAGGACTGCCGGTAGAACACCATGGAGTCGATTGGAAACGAAAGATCTGTGGCACAAGCTAATAGTGGAGCCCATGATAACGGTGGTTCAGCGCCAAGGGAAGTGGGGACCAGCCGAGGCTCACTATTGAAGGATGTGCTCAAGAACTTTGTTGTCGACAAGTTCAATGGCAGTGGCTACGACGATTGGGCGTGGAAAATGCAGCTCCTGCAAGTCGGATTATTGAAGCTAATGACGGGTGCAGAGAAGAGGCCAAGCGACCCCGCCCTGCAAGAGGAGTGGGATGAATGTTCGACCGCTGGCTACTATCTCCTATCACAAAGCCTGGAGTTGAACCAGAGATCGCACGTGATGCATTTGCCAGAAAAGGATGATTGCGGGCCACAAGCTTGGAAAGTACCCAAGGAACTGCACGCGCCAACCTCGGTGGTTGCAACGCTCATGTTGGAGCGTGAGTTGGCGTCATTGCGGATGAGTGAAGGGGAGCCGATTCAGCCAGTGCTTGAGAAGATGTGGGAGTTGTATGCAAAGCTATAGATTGGTGGCATCACTTACCCGGAGCGGACGAAGTGTTTGAAAATGTTGTCACTACTGCCAGAGTCATGGATGGTCTTCACAAGCGGCTTAAGTCTTCCCCAAAACCAGAGCCTTTGGACCCTTGAGTGGGTTCGAACTAAGATCCTTGAGGAGGAATTCAGGAGGAGGCATCTGAGTCATGATCACGATGGAGATGGCGGTTATGGAGTCCAAGGTGGCCATTGGCGTAAGGGAGATGGTCGCGGTCAAGGGGAACGTGGACAAGGCGGGAGCAGACGATACAAATTCAGGTGTGATGAGGAGAAGAAACTGAGAAGCAAGAGTGATGACGATGAAGAAGATGATGATGGCAGCTACCGCGGGTTCAAAGGTACCTGTTGGTACTGCAAGAAGCCGAAATGTTGGAAGCGGCCCAAGTGGTGGACTCCCGGGTGTGAGGATAACGATAAAGAGGGGAACCAGCACCAAGGTGTTGGTTATGTAGCAGAGACTGCAGCGAATGGGGGTGACACTTGGGAGCGTGCTCCAGGGCAGTTCTTCCACGTGCAAGGGAATGGGGGGAGCGAGAAAGCATCTGCCAAGGAGGGAGCAGATCCTCCTCCTCTCAATACTTGGATACTGGACTCCGGAGCAGCATATCACATGACCCCAAGGGCGGACCTGCTTGATGAGATTGGGAGAACGAGCATCATTGAAATGAACTCAGGATGCGGGCAGAAAATGAAAGTGATGGGGATCGGCAAGGCAGCCTTCAAGGGAGCTGATGGGAAGCCAGTCATCCTAGAAGACGTATTCTTGGTTCCGGAGCTGAAAGGGAATCTCATTTCTCTAAGGCAAATGGGAATTGCAGGTGTTTGCACGGCAACAAATGGAGCCGAGACGTTCCCGGGAAAGCTCCGTGAGCGAGTTTTGTGAGACCTGCATGAAGACAACGACCTGCGTGATGAGCTATGGCATGTGCCACTGGTGCCATGGAAGGAAGTGGTAGCTCAAAAGCAGAATGTGGCTTGCAGCTGCAAAGGGGAGTGTGCTACAGTGGCTGCCGGAACGATCAAGGAGCTCAAAATGACAGTCGAGCTGCTGGTGCAGCAGTTGAAGCAGGTCAACAGTCGACTTGCAGCAGCTGAAAAGAGAAATTTGTCCTGTGCTGATGAGAAAAATGGTGCAGATGTCAAGGGGAGCATAGTTGAGGTTGCTCCTGAAGATGAAGAGAAAGAAGCTCCCAAGAGTGACACTCGTGAGCAGCAGAAACACAAGGCCATGGTACAGATGAGGGGTGCTGCTAAGAAGGAGAAATCTTTGGTGCTGAATGTGGGAGGTTATGGAGCTAATGGGGCTAAGGTGTTTGGTGAACCCAAGGAGAAGCCGAATGTGAAGGAAGCTGAACTGTGGGGGAGCAGGCAAGTGCATTGCCACTGCTGTACCTCATCTCGTGTCCATGCTGCTTGCCCATGAGGGAGACCCGGATGCACCGGACATCCCGACCCCGCGCTCTTACGCAGAGGCGATAGAGGGTCCCTACTCCTTTCAGTGGCAGGCAGCCATGGACGCCGAGATGGCTTCCTGGAAGTCCACAGGCACCTACGTAGACGAGGTTCCCCCACCTGGGGCGAACATCGTCAGTGGCATGTGGATCTTCAGGGTGAAGCGGCCGCCGGGTTCTCCGCCTGCCTTCAAGGCGCGTTATGTTGCACGTGGCTTCAGTCAGCGACAGGGAGTTGACTTCTTCCAGACCTTCTCCCCTACCCCAAAGATGACCACTCTTCGGGTACTGCTGCACGTAGCTGCTCAGCGTGACTACGAGCTCCACTCGCTTGACTTCAGCACAACCTTTCTACAGGGCAGCCTGCACGAGGAGATCTGCCTGCGCCGCCCACCTGGCTTCACTGGGTCGTTTCCTGCTCGTACCCAGTGGAGCCTCCGCCGACCAGTCTACGGTCTCCGCCAGGCACCCCGTGAGTGGCACGACACACTGAGGACCACTCTTGCTACTCTTGGTTTTACTCCTTCCACTGCTGACCCTTCTCTGTTTCTACGCACTGACACCACTCTGCCGCTGTTCTACGTTCTCGTGTACGTAGATGACCTTGTCTTTGCTACTGCTGACACTGAGGCACTCGCCAACGTGAAGTCCGAGCTGCAGAAGAGACACACGTGCACCGACCTGGGGGAGGTGACAAGCTATCTTGGCTTGCGGATCACCCGGGACAGAGCACAGCGCACCATTACCTTGACTCAGTCACACATGGTGCAGCAGGTCCTTCAGCGCTTCGGCTTCACGTACTCCTCGCCACAGTCCACTCCTCTGCCTACCGGTCACTCGCTCTCAGCTCCACCTTCGGACGAGTCCGTAGAGCCGAGTGGCCCGTATCCAGAGCTTGTGGGCTGCCTCATGTACCTGATGACTTGCACACGACCTGACCTTGCATACCCTCTCAGCCTTCTGGCTCGCTACTTTGCTCCTGGTAGGCACCGAAAGGTGCACTGGGATGCTGCGAAGAGGGTGTTGCGCTACTTGTGCAGTACATCGGGCATGGGGCTCGTGCTTGGAGGACGGGCTCGAGTTGTCCTCACTGGTCACGCTGACGCCTCCTGGGTTGACGACTTGGCTACGCAGCGGTCATCACAGGGCTACACCTTCAGTCTTGGTTCCGGTTCTGTCTCTTGGCGGTCTACCCGCTCTTCTTCCGTTCTCAGCTCCAGTTGTGAGGCTGAGATCTACGCCGGGGCCATGGCTGCACAGGAGCTACGCTGGCTCACCTACCTGCTGACCGACTTGGGAGAGGCGCCTCGTTCTCCTCTAGTTCTGTACGTCGACAACAAGGCCATGCTGGCCTTGTGTCAGGAGCACAGATTGGAGCACAGAACGAAGCACATTGCTCTGCGCTACTTCCTTGCTCGAGAGTTGCAGCAGCGTGGCCAGCTTCGTCTTGCTTACGTGGCCTCACAGGCCAACACTGCTGATGTTTTCACCAAGGCACTTCAGCCTTGTGATCATCAGCGTTTCTGTACTGTTCTAGGCCTTGTACCTACTGTGCCTCACTTGCTTACTTCTTGACTCTGCTTGTAATGTACTCTTTATACATATACCTGCATGCTTATACTTGCTAGGTTGTGTTCACTGTATTGTTTGCTTTCCTTTATATAACTCTGCATGTGAACTGGCCTTGTGGCCCTTTGCTTGTGCTCAGACTGTGTGGTGACTTTGTGATCCACCCTGAGCTTGCTTTGCCTTCTTGACTGGTCTTGTGACCTCTTGTTCTCCCCTACTTTGCCTATGGGGGTGTGTCAAACTTATATATGCTATAGTCTGTTTAGGCTGTAGTGGGGTAGTTCTTATAGGGTACAACACTTTTAGGTTTCCTACTTGTACCCACCTGCTTCCTAGTTCATTCATTTTCCGTTCCTGATTCTAACACGAGATGCAGCTGCAATCCAGCTGGGCGTTGTCGCGTTGATCTGATTGCCTGGCACATTCTGCATGAGGATACATCATGCTGCACGTCAGAGGATGAGTCAGGCCAATAACTCTGACGGTGCAACATATTCTGGGTTTTATCAACCCAAAATTTCGAGTCGTGTACTTCTTGAATTAGAAGTTCGCGCAATAGGGGATAAGCGGGGACCCGAATTCGGGCGGTTTCGGCTTTTAGGCAATAAGTCCCCTTCTGCGTCGTCGCCTGTCTGTGACTTCCGGTGGGTGAATAGTCCCGGAAGTAGCGGGTTCGAATGGGTAATCAGTACTGCAGCGGATTGTACTGTCAGGCAGGTCAGGGCGTTGTCGATGTTATTTTCCCCTTTCTTATACGTGATGCGGTAGGTGAAGTGCGACTCCATGTAATCGAGCCACCTGATTTGTCGTGGGTTGAGGTTGGGTTGCGCGCAAAAATGCTGTAGCGATTTATGGTATGTGCGAACAGTGACGTTGGCACGTGTCATGTAGCAGCGCCAGAGCTTGAATGCGTGGATGATGGCGAGCATCTCCTTGTCATGTATTGGATAGTTGCGTTCGGCTGCCTGTAGCTTGCTTGACTCATAGGCCATTGGTTGTAAAACGTTGCCGAAATCCTGTAGGATTACAGCAGATGATGGCGAAATCTGAGGCGTCGGTGATGAATTCGAACTGCTTGGATGGGTCGGCGATGCAGAGAGCCGGAGGGGACACCAGAAAATTCTTCAACTCTTGAAAAGCGGCCTTAGCCTTCTCCCCCCACACAAAATTCCTGACCTTGTATAGCAGGTCAGTCAGC
This sequence comes from Closterium sp. Naga37s-1, assembly GCA_947471745.1. Lineage (NCBI taxonomy): Eukaryota > Viridiplantae > Streptophyta > Zygnematophyceae > Desmidiales > Closteriaceae > Closterium > Closterium sp. Naga37s-1. The sequence continues at coordinate 1,841,573 of CANJKZ010000174.1, read as the reverse complement.
GGGCCGGTCAGTTTTCATGTTGTCACGGGAGATTGCATATCCCAAGAACTCCAACTCCTGCTTAAAAAGCTCGCACTTAGAACCCTTGGTGATGACGCGGTTTTCTTGAAGGCGCTTAAATAATGCGTCGAGGTCGCGGAGGTGTTGGTCACATTTCCTGCTAAAAATCAAATTGTCGTCCAAGTACACGACAACACACTCGTCGAGAAGATCGCGAAACACCCTGTTCATGGCCAGTTGAAATGTTGAAGGCACGTTTGTGAGGCCAAAAGACGTCACTGTGAACTCGTAGCTCCCGTAGCGGCCTCGAAACGCGGTCTTGTGACAATCGTCGGCGAAGACTCGATCTAGTGGTAACCGCCACGTAGGTCGACTTTCGAAAACTAACGAGCGCCGCGAAGTTGATTGAGGAGGTCGTCGGTGTGTGGGATAGGTGTGAGAATACTAGCGTGACTTAGGATCCATGGCGAGGGAGAGAAGCTAAGCATTGAGTGTCGAGAGAATTGGAAAGGAGAATGAGTGGTTTCACTATAGAAAGTTGGGATACAAATTGCAAACCCTAAATTGGGTTGTACTCACTACAGAGTACCCCACTACAGGCTAAACAGCAAATACATTCTGACACACCCCCATAGTCAAAGTGGGGTATAATCAGCAAAGCAAGCAGTCATAGAGCAGGTTCACAAGTACAAGCAAAGCTAGAGGCATACACAAAAGGCAAGTGAGGAGGAGGCTGGACTGTGAGAGGAGAGGAGATAGGAGGCGACTGCTGATGCTGCAGACACTCAGGCAACAGGAGCGGCGCGCACTGTGGCTACCGGGGCCGTATCCCCGGACTACAGGAGTAACTGGCTCTGCGGCTAACACTGAGCGGCAGGAGCAACGGACCCACAGGCGACTGGCGCAGCAGGCTCGCTGGGCTACCGGAGATTGTAGCCTCCAGACTACTGGCGCTGCTGGCGACACGACGGCTACCTCCGCTCAACCTCCCCCAACTGTCCCACCCCCCTTTCACACACCCCTTGCTGCACCCCTAGCTTCACTCCCACGTCACCCCCCTAGCACCACTCCCTCGACTCCCACACACCCACCCCCCTCAGCGGCAGCTGCAGCAGTGGGAGACGAAGGTGGAGGAGGAGGAGGGGACGGTTCACACACCCGCCACCCCCATACCCGCCACCCCGCAGTTGCACCCACACCCGCCACCCCCATACCCTCCCCCCACTGCTGCACCTGCAGCAGGGGATGGAGGAGAAGGGGGGGGGGGGGGGGGGGGGTGGCTGTGCATGGCGCGTGCAGAGGGCAGCAGGGCGCACGGGGCGCACAGGGCAGCAGGGCGCACAGGGCAGCAGGGCAGCAGGGTGCGCGGGGCGCACAGGGCTGCAGGGCGCGCGGGGCGCACAGGGCAGCAGGGCAGCAGGGCGCACAGGGCTGCAGGGCAGCAGGGCGCGCGGGGCAAACAGGGCAGCAGGGCGCACAGGGCTGCAGGGCAGCAGGGCGCACAGGGCTGCAGGGCAGCAGGGCGCGCGGAGCGCGCAGGGCTGCAGTGCGCCCAGGGCGTGCAGGGCAGCAGGACAGCAGGGCGCACAGGGCGTGCAGGGCTGCAGGGCGCACGGGGCGCAGCAGGACTGCAGGGCGCGTGGGGCGCGCAGGGCAGCAGCAAGGGCTGTAGCGGCAACAGCAAGGGCTGTAGCGGCAGCAGCAGGGCAGCAGGGCGCACAGGGCTGCAGGGCAGCAGGGCGCGCGGGGCGCGCAGGGCTGCAGGGCGCGCGGGGCGCACAGGGCTGCAGGGCGTGCGGGGCGCACAGGGCAGCAGGGCAGCAGGGCGCACAGTGCTGCAGGGCAGCAGGGCGCGCGGGGCAAACAGGGCAGCAGGGCGCACAGGGCTGCAGGGCAGCAGGGCGCACAGGGCTGCACGGCAGCAGGGCGCGCGGGGCGCGCAGGGCTGCAGTGCGCACAGAGCGTGCAGGGCAGCAGGACAGCAGGGCGCGCAGGGTGCGAAGGGCTGCAGGGCGCGCGGGGCGCACAGGGAAGCAGGGCAGCAGGGCGCGCGGGGCGCAGCAGGGCTGCAGGGCGCGCGGGGCGCGCAGGGCAGCAGCAAGGGCTGTAGCGGCAGCAGCAGGGCAGCAGGGCGCGCGGGGCGTGCAGGGCTGCAGTGCGCGCAGGGCACGCAGGGCAGCAGGACAGCAGGGCGCGCAGGGCTGGGGGAGGGGGGGGGGGGTGGGGGGGGGGGGCTGATGCTGCAACTCCCCTCCCCCCCACTGCTGCTGCAGATCCCCTCCCCCCCACTGCTGCACCCGCAGCAGGGGGATGGAGGAGAAGTGGGGGCGGGGGGGGCTGGGGGGGCCTGGTGCTGCAGATCCCCTCCTGCCTCCCCCTGAACCTCCAAGCTCTCCCCCCCTCCCAACACAGGGTGCGGCAGGGAGAGAGAGAGGAGAAAAGGGCAGGGGGGGGGGGGGGGGGCTGATGCTGCAAATCCCCTCTCCCACTGCTGCTGCAGATCCCCTCCCCCCCACTGCTGCACCCGCAGCAGGGGTGGAGGAGAAAGGGGGGGGGGGGGGGGGCGGGGGGGGCTGGTGCTGCAGATCCCCTCCTGCCTCCCTCTGAACCTCCAAGCTCCCCCCCCCTCCCAACACAGGGTGCGGCAGGGAGAGAGAGAGGAGAAAAGGGCGGGGGGGGGGGGGGGGGGGCGGTGCAGGAGCCGCTCGGGCGACAGCAGGATGCGCCACACCCGCCACCCCCATACCCTCCCCCCCACTGCTGCACCCGCAGCAGAGAGATGGAGGAGAAGGGGTGGGGGGGCGGGGGGGGGGGCTGGTGCTGCAGGTCCCCTCCCCCCACTGCCGCATCCGCAGCAGGGGGAGATAGGAGAAGGGGGGGGGGGGGGCTGGTGCTGCAGATCCCCTCCCCCCCCACTGCTGCACCCGCAGCAGGGGGGAGGTAGGAGAAGGGGCGGTGCAGGAGCCGCTCGGGCGACAGCAGGTTGGCCACACCCGCCACCCCCATACCCTCCCCCCACTGCTGCACCCGCAGCAGAGAGATGGAGGAGAAGGGGGGGGGGGGGGGGAGGGGGGGGGGGGGGGGGGGCTGGTGCTGCAGGTCCCCTCCCTCTCCTACCACAAGGTGCAGCAGGGAGAGAGAGAGGAGGAGGCGTGGCGGCAGCTGCTGCTGCTGAGGCACATCCGCCACCCCCTCACACCCTCTCCCCGCCATCCCCATGGAGGGGGGGAAGGGGGGGGAGGGGGGCGGGGGCGGAGCTGCGCGTGCGACTGTAAGGTACGCGGGCAGGAGGAACCCCCTCTTGCCACCCCCTCACCCACCATGTTGCAACAGGGCACCGGGGCCGCGGTTAGGGGCGGCAGGTCGCGAGGGGCCATGGCTAGGGGTGACGGGGCCATGGCTAGGAACGGGGCCGGGTGCTAGGCAGGTACGGGGCCGGGCGCTGGGCAGGTACGGGGCCGGGCTCTGGGCAGGTACGGGGCCGGGCGCTGGGCAGGTACGGGGCCGGGCGCTGCGCAGGTACGGGGCCGGGCGCTGGGCAGGTACGGGGCCGGGCGCTGCGCAGGTACGGGGCCGGGCGCTGGGCAGGTACGGGGCCGGGCGCTGGGCAGGTACGGGGCCGGGCTCTGGGCAGGTACGGGGGCCGGGCGTTGGGCAGGTACGGGCCGGGCGCGGGCTAGGTACGGGGCCGGGCGCGGGCTAGGTACGGGGCCGGGCGCTGGCTAGGTACGGGCTGAGCAAGGGCAAGAGACATGGCTGGGCGCTGGGCGAAGGACGCGGCCAGGCGCGGGCTTGGTACGGGCCGGGCGCGGGCTAGGTACGGGGCCAGGCGGGCGAGGTACGGGCTGGGCGCGGGGCTAGGAACGGGGCCGAGCGTGGGCTAAGTACGGGCCGGGCGCGAGGCTAGGTACGGGCCGATCGCGGGCTAGTTACGGGGCCAGGCGCGGGCGAGGTACGGGCCAGGCGCGGGGCTAGGAACGGGGCCGAGCGCGGGCTAGGTACGGGCCGGGCGCAAGGCTAGGTACGGGCCGAGCAACGGGCTAGGTACGGGCCGGGCGACGGGCGAGGTACGGGCCGGGCGACGGGCTAGGTACGGGCCGGGCGACGGGCTAGGTACGGGCCGGGCGACGGGCTAGGTACGGGCCGGGCGCGGGGCTAGGAACGGGCCGATCGCGGGCTAGGTACGGGCCGATCGCGGGCTAGGTACGGGCCGGGCGCGGGCGACGGAGTCGACGGGGCCAGCGGGGCCGAGGCGACGGGGCCAAGGGGCCGAGCCTAGGGGCTAGGGGCGACGCCAAGGGGCGACGGGCCGGGGCCTAGGCTAGCAGGGCAGTAGGTGTTTCGAATGTTATGCTCTTAATACCATGTGAGAATACTAGCGTGACTTAGGATCCATGGCGAGGGAGAGAAGCTAAGCATTGAGTGTCGAGAGAATTGGAAAGGAGAATGAGTGGTTTCACTATAGAAAGTTGGGATACAAATAGCAAACCCTAAATTGGGTTGTACTCACTACAGAGTACCCCACTGCAGGCTAAACAGCAAATACATTCTGACAATAGGATATCGAGATTTGATCGTAACGCAGTTGAGCACACAATAGTCAATACACATGCAAAGGCCGCCGTCCATTTTCGGTGTGAACAGGAATCAGGGCTGCGAAGGAGGATGTACTAGGTCAGAGAACCCTTTTTCTAGCATGTTGTCCAACTGGCTTCGTAATCCCTCGAGTTTTTGCTGGGTCTTGCCGCCAATGTGTACGAATAATCGGTTGCGCGTCGGGCTCCAGTTGTATTTTGTGGTCCTCGGGGCGTTCTAGAGGTAGTCCATGTGCCAGATCATTGGAGAAAATATCGGGGTATGTGTCAACTCATCGGGGACCGCTGCGCAGAGTTCTCAATGTCGGTTCCGTCGGTGTCGGCTGCCAACTCGCGCAATCGGACCGCGTACATCTGTGCTCCCTTGTAAGTGTCCTATTGCTTTGACGCATGTGGCTTTAATGTTGTCCTAAGTCCACGCGTGCAATTTAATTAGCCCTTCGTGCTTGCTGATGCTGCAAGACCTCGTCGCCCAGTAGATGATTAGGTTGTGCTGTCGCAGTCAATCATATCCCAGGAGCACATCGCAGCCATCCAGTGTTGTCGCGAAGAACTTCATGCTGAAGCCGAAATCGTTGTTGCATTCGATCCGTACTGTCCGTGTTTCTTCCAGTATCGCCAGAGGCGTCCCATCCACGAGGCTGTCAGAATTATGCTGTTATAACTGCATGTAGGTCTAGCGTTAGTGTAGTTATCTTGATATCCTGCTTGGTGGTGTACCCCCCCCTTGTCCTGCCCTATATGTTGTGAACCTCTCCATAGTGAAATCATTCCTTCTCATTCTCTCGACTCTCGCCTCCTTGGCCCCAACCATCTCGACCTCCTTTGGCCTAGGCTACTAAGCCTAGGCCCAATCAACCTAACCAATCTTGCTACTATTTCAACATGGTATTCAGAGCAGGAACCTTCCTGCTGCCTTCCTTAACGGGCCCACCATTTTGCTTCCGCTACATGTCGTCCTGCCGCGCGCCTAGGGCGCGCGGCGATTTTCTGCCCGCCGTGTGCTCGGGGCGCACGGCGGTTTTCTGTCCGCCGTGCGCCCCGGGCGCGCGGCGTCTACCTGCCTGCCCGTCGTGCGCCCTGTGACGCGCGACGGTGTCCTGATCCGCCGCGGACCCGCCCCTGGCGCCCGCGACGGTGCCTTGCGCCGCCGCGGACCCGCCTCTGGCGCCCGCGACGGTGCCCTGAGCCGCCGCAGACCCGCCCTTGGCGCCCGCGACGGTGCCTTGCGCCGCCGCGGACCCGCCCCTGGCGCCCGTGACGGTGGCCTGAGCCGCCGCGGACCCACCCCTGGCGCCCGCGACGGTGCCCTGGGCCGTTGCGGATCCGCCCCTGGCGCCCGCGACGGCGCCTCTGCTTCACCTCGCGCCTGCCTTCGAGCAGCCGCCCCAGCCTCACATGCGCCTGCACTCGGTGCAGCCGCCCCTACCCTACCCGCGCCTGCCCTCGGTGCAGCCGCCCCTGCCCTTCCCTGTGCGCCACCCCTCTGTGGACGTGGGGCGGCTTCTTCCCCGCCACCCCCCCCCCCCTCCTCCTTCTTCTTCCTGCTGCGCGTGCAGTCGTGGGGGGGAGGGTATGGAGGTGGCGGGTATGGGGGTGTGGGTGTCTGTGATCCCCTTCCCCTCCTCCTCCTTTCGTTCCCACTGCTGCAGCTGCCGCTGGGGGGAGGGTGTGAGGGTGTGGGGGAGCCAGGGGAGTGGCATGTGGGTGGCGGGTGTGACACCATCCAACCCCCCGTCCCTCTGAGGTGGGGGGGGGGGGGGGGGGGAGGAGAGTGAAGGAGTGGCAGGAGTGCCTGCCCCCTTGCTGTTGTACCTACTGTGTTACCTTGCCTGCTGTTGCTGTTTTCTCTGTTCGAGGTGTACCCCTGCAGGTTGTGTTCTGCACTTAGCTATTCCTGCATGCAGTTACGGGGGGATGTCAGAATTATGCTGTTATAACTGCATGTAGGTCTAGCGTTAGTGTAGTTATCTTGATATCCTGCTTGGTGGTGTACCCCCCCCTTGTCCTACCCTATATGTTGTGAACCTCTCCATAGTGAAATCATTCCTTCTCATTCTCTCGACTCTCGCCTCCTTGGCCCCAACCATCTCGACCTCCTTTGGCCTAGGCTACTAAGCCTAGGCCCAATCAACCTAACCAATCTTGCTACTATTTCAACAGAGGCGAGCGTCGATTTTGGGCAGGCACATGTCCAGGTGCAACTTGCATTTTTTTGTTGTCGCCTGATTGAAGAGGTTATGGCTAGCCCCACCATCGACCAACATTTTTTTTTCTTTTAACACCGTGCCAACAACCAGCACAAGGTGATCCACATGATTATCCCCGTTATTTGGCCAAGTGCGATCGATTGCATGGATCGGAATTACGACTCGGTGGGGATGTTGGTGTTCGGGCGACGGAACACAATCAGTAAGGGGCCCGTTAATTACTGACTCCTCCCATTTCCCTGCTCCTTCGCGTCGTTCCTCTTCCCGGGGCGTTTTCTCGGGGCACTCTCTTGATATGTGACCCGGCTTCCCACACTTCTAACACAACCCTGTGAAAGGGCGGTCAGGTGTGTGGACTCCGTTGATTGGAGCCCGCTGGGTCTGTCCGCGAAAACGGTTTTCCTCCCGGGAACCTGCCTTTCCCACTGCATTAGCACATCTGTGGATTTTGTCAACCGTATGGCTTCTAGAAACGTAGTCAGGCGGCTCCGGCGGACCTTGAACTGTATCTCATATTTCAGGCCGCTAATGTATTTTTCCAACCGCTCCGATTCCGCCATGTCGTCCACTTGGTCAGCCAGAGCCATAAATGCCGCGGTGTAGTCATGAACAGAAGCCAGCTACGACTAGGCATGCAATTTCATGCGAGCTTGCTCCGAGGTGGATACATGCTTGAAGCAATCTCGCTAGGCTGCGCCCGACTCCTTCCCCGTCCGAATCTTGGTCATACCGAAGACTAATGTTGCCACTTGATTAGCGAAATTTGAGGTCCAGTTTGCCGCATGTGTCACACCTGTCAAAGTCCCCATGTCCAAGGTTTGGCGCCACCATTCAAGCGCTGGGCCTTGCAGAAGAGAAACCGCGTAATTAATACGCGTGGCATTGTCTTTGACATTCGCTGCAGTGAAGAAGACTTCAACACCGAAGAGCCACCCCTTGACTGTAGTGTGCTTGTCCATAGGATCGAACGGGGGCGGGCTCGCAGGTTTGATCTTTATCATTGTCTCTACTATTATCGTCGCTACCACTCGCTGCCTATCCTCTTCTTCAAAGTCATGTGTGAGCGCGTCCAGACGATTCCTCACCTCTTGAATATTGCCTTCACCTTCTTCGACATGCGGTTTCTGACGCGCTTCACCTCGCATCTGGCGTAGCTTGGAATATTCTTCTCGTAACTGCTCCACTTCAGTCGTTAGCACCTTCACAGTAGTCTGCATGTCTGCCATTTGCTGCATAAGCTGATTGAAAGCCGCTTGATCCATGAGTCGCATGCTTCGTTAAGTAGGCAAAGGGATATCTGTGGCTTTCAGGCAAGTGGGAAGCAAGAACTATTGGAGTCGGGCAGGTTTAAGTTAATGAACCTTGCAATCAACCGTCTTGCAGCCCATTGTATCAGCCAACCCGTGCTACTAAACTACCCTCAAAAAAACGCAGGGAACTAGGAAAGTAGCTCTGATACCAGGTGTTATGAGTTGTAAAACAGAGTTGCGCAAAAAACGAATATCGAAGCTGTGACTAATTTCACTCACAATACAATGAAGCAAATACTATTAGGGCATGTTCCTACGCTCTTATCAGGCAAACCTCTTGTCAGCCTTGCCTGGTAAAAGTAGCGAGGGTTTATGGGTTTAGGAAATTTTCAGTGTGTTTTTACGCGAGCTTGATGTTGTTGTAACTCAAGGTTTGCAGTGGATGGAATAAGTATGCTAAGGTTGAGAGAAGACAATGAAGGCTCTGTAACGACCTTGTTAATAGATTGAAAGAGAACAAGACGATTAAAGGATAGTGGTACAAGAATATAGATAGCAATCCTAGCTAGCCATGTACTCTGAGGGGTACATTCCCTTATTAACTGAATTGCGTTGCTACATCAACCACGAATATTGATATTCTTGACAATTGTTATAGTCACAGTAGGCTTGAATGTGCCTAAAACAAAAGATAGAGTGCATAGTCGAATTTCTGCACAGCGGCTTTCAACGTTCATAGCGTTCTAGTCACAGCTGCAAATGACCTAATTCAACTTGGATCTAGAGCGTCTTAACGTCACATACAATATGCAATTTAGATCGCACAATTTCATTAAGAATGGACGACACAATGTCGGACTGAACGAACAGCACTATGGCAACCACTATACTCTTCGAACACAAATTAGGAAGAGTTACGAGTTGGGAATGACTCCCAGCTCCTACAAACCCCAAGAGCCAAGGTACAGTGATGTGGAACAGTGCCACACTGTCCCCAACCACGAAGAGTCTCGAAACTACCCTCCACAAGGGCCTACACCAAGAGAAATGTTACACTACACAAAGTAATATAACTATTCTCACTATCTTGAAGTTTACCCTTTTGGAGAGCTTCGAAATCACTTGAATCTTGAAACCACGGCTCTGATTCTTCAAGATAAATTCTTCCTTGAGTTCTTGGAAGTCTGCTGCGCACACCTACGACACGCCAAACGTTCCACACACGACAAAATAGAAAACCGCACACGACACGCAAACGACGACGTGACACGCGACTAGCGATAACTCGCTATTGACTCGACACACACATTCAAAATCATGCCTCATCATTCACACACTATTGTAAGCATGAAATATATATTATCTCATGCCCTCATACCATTCCATGCACACATGTATGCACGCACACGGACAACAAGCCGAATGCAAACCGTAGGGTTGCACCAACATGCGAGGGGTGTCCGAGTCGCTGGTGCCATGTTTCTAGTTCCGCAAGATATCCAACAGTCTTCGAATAATATTTGTGCCTTTCCGCTTCGTCGTTCTGCTTCTTTTCAGGACCCTTGTCGGCGGCGGCGTCGGCGTCTGTTGTAAAGGCTTGGACGGAGAGGTGCTCCAGGACCTCTTTCGGGAACCTGGCGATGTTGTCCGTGTCGCCGGAGTGTACGGCGTCGCCGGTGATGAGCGGTTGCGGGAAGGACGCTGCTTCGGGCCATTCGGATGCAGGAAGTCCTTCCATCGGGACACGATGGTAGAGGTACTCGTCGCTGGTGACCGAGATCAGCTGAGATCCTTGTTCTGGCGGCGGCGCTTCCTCGGTAGGTTCGGGTAGTTCCGCTGCCTTACTGAAGAACTCGTAGGTCACTTCTTCTTCTTCTAACTCCTCTTGCACATGTTCTGGTGTGTCAAGAGCGTATTGGTCCGGAAGAGGAGGTCCGCCCCAGCTGGTGCTGCGTGTAGTCCAGTAGGGAACAAGTTCGGCAACAGGTTCAGGTGGAAGGCCTGGAGCTTCTGGGTAACCCCATTCGTTGGGAGCGTTGGCGGTTCCCCAGTCTCCTTCCGTTGGTTCGACGGCGCCCGAGTCTCTTCCGGTAGTCCCTTCCGTCGCCTCTTCTGGCACTTGGATGGTATCCCAGCCGCCTCTAGGTATGGTTCAATAATTCCCCATGGCTCGATTGTGGGACCAGGAGTTCCCCAACCGATTCCTGCTTCCAAAGTTGTTGCTCTTCCCCCTGTGTCAGCTTCTGCAGTTGCTGACTTTTTGTTGTTTTTGTCTTCCTCCATTGTTGCAGGTCCTGTGTCGCCTTGATTGGAGTTTGAGGCGGTTGGGACGGCACACACGCGGAGAAGTCCATCTAAGGCAGGACGCTTGAGGTCCACCTCGTCAGGGCGTGACCAAGTCCGTGCTTTGGTGGGAGTTGTCTTCAGAAGTAAACTCCGTTCGGAGTCGCCTGTCGTCCCTTCCGCCGTGAAATTTAAGACAAAGACTCCGTCGTCGTCGACAGCCTTGCCGATGTAAGTGTTGTTGTAGAACAATTCGAAGTTATTGTCTTCGCAATTGCTCCGAATATCGACTCCACACCTCATGAGCTATGCCGAAAAGAGAAGATTGTATTGCAGATCACGAACGACCAGCCCGTCTCCGATGTGGAGGGTGAAGTGAGTGTTTTCGGCCTTAAGGTAGATTACTCCGATTTCGTAGGCCTTGATACGATTGTTGTTGGCGATGGTAATTTCACATGGTCGTCGCATACGTCTTCAGTCGCTAATGAACTTTGGTGATCCCACCATATGTTGCCCGCAGCAGCTGTCGAGATACCAGGTGTTATAATTTTCGCGGTTCCGTCGCGCGATCCCGGCTATCTTCGGAGTAATGATGAGGTCGAAGTCCCCAGTGTATGGCGAGAGATCGATGTCTCACCTTGCGGAGATGCTGGGGGGAGACTCCGGGGTTGGTGGAGGCAACTCAAAATCAGGTGGGATACTGCTTGGACGATCAATCTAGCTGTGGATGGTGGGATCGTTGTCTGGACTGGGTGTAATGGGGTTAATGGGCGCAATAGGTGGAAATTCTGTGCCATCGTAGTATTGAATGCCTCTGCGACGGCGAGCCATGCAGCTCATGACTGACCCCTTTCCCTTGTCCTTAGACCGTAATGCGCGCAGGAGTTTGTGAAGTGCTCGTGACGGTAGGCGGTGCCACAGTTGATGTCGCAGCAGGAGAAGCCAAGGGTGCTGAAGACTACTGACTGGAGGAGTTGTTCCGCCTTTCGTCAGCGGACTTAAGCTTGTAGCACCGATCGATAGTGTGCCCGGGATTCTTGCAGTATTTGCAGAATGTTCCCTTCTTGCCGTGCTGCTCCCCTTCAGTCGCTCCAGCATAGAAAACTAACTTCTCCCGCTTTCTGTTCTTCTCATTGTACAGATCAATCTCCTTCTACTCAGAGAGAAGTGTGGCGCACAAAGCGGACTCGGAAATGGTTGCTCTAGCGCGGAGCAACGACTGGCATTGACGCCAATCGGGTCCAAGGCCGGAAAAACCATGTAGATGAACATGTCGTCCGGAACGGTTCCGGCGCACTTCTTAATGTGGTCGCGCAGATTGCGACACCAATTGATATACCGTCCTGCTTTCTCCCCTTGTTGCATTTTAAATGATATCAGTTGGCTGAGTAGGCGACTCATTGTAACCGGATCTGTTGCCATATATGGGTTGCGCAAGTGCTCCCAAGATGCGGTGCCCACTCTGACTTGTAGAAGCGAATGCCAAGCTCCTCGGAGGGGGAGAGGTTTCGGAGAAGAGTGGTGTACGCAAGAAGAAACTCATGGTAGTACTGGTTCTTCTCTTGGATGGTACCTTCCGTCGGAAACAGTAAGCATCCATCGTAGTACTAAATTTGCGCAGTTGTCGTGAGGAGCTCGAACTCGAAGATAGCTGGGTGATCTGCAAGCCAAGATAGCTGCGCAGCTCACCCAGGTCAGTGCAGGTGTGTCTCTTCTCCAGCTCCGACTTCACAAGGGCCAGTGCCTCAATGTCAACAGTGGCAAAAACCAAGTCCTCGACGTACACGAGGATGTAGAACGGCGGCAGCGAAGTGTCGGTGCGTAGAAACAGCGACGGGTCAGTAGTCCAAGGAGCAAACCTAAGAGCCGCAAGCGTCGTCCTCAGTGTGTCGTGCCACTCGCGAGGCGCCTGGCGGAGACTGTAGACTGGCCGCCGGAGGCTCCACCGGGTACCTGCAGGAAACGACCCAGTGAAGCCATGTGGGTGGCGCAGCCAGATCTCCTCGTGCAAGCTGCCCTGTAAGAAAGTTGTGCTGAAGTCAAGAGAGTGAAGCTCGTAGTCGTGCTGAGCGGCGACGTGCAGCACCACCCGAAGAGTGTTCATCTTTGGAGTAGGGGAGAAGGTCTGGAAGAAGTCCACTCCCTATCGCTGACTAAATCCTCATGCAACGTAACCAGCCTTGAAGACAGGCGGAGAACCCGGCGGCCGCTTCAAGCTGAAAATCCACATGCCATCAACTATGTTCGCCCCAACAGGGGGAACTGTGTCGACGTAGGTGCATGTGGACTTCCAGGATGCCATCTCTGCGTCCATGGCTGTCTGCCACTTAGAGAATTAGGGACCCGAAATCGCCTCTGCATAAGAGCGCGGGGTCGGGATGTCTGGTGCATCCGGGTCTCCCTCAGGGGCAAGCAGCAAGGCCACGAGATGAGGTACAGTAGTGGCAAGACACTCAAATTCCTCCTGCCTGTCCTCAAGGACATCCGTGCCAAGAGCACACTCACCCCCGACGGACAGAGGACAATCGGACTCAGACTCAGCAACAAGACTAGCGGCGTAGCCGAGACGACAGGCGGCAGCAAATTCAACAAGCTCAGCAACTAGGGCAGATGCAGCAGCGGACTCAAACAAAGGGTCAGTGACAACAGTGGCTAGAAGACGTGGGACAGTAGGACTATCAGAACGAACTAAGTCAGACTCAAGGTCCGGACCGTCAGCAAGAGAGGACGCAGGAGGAGACGGCAGGGGAACACGAAGAGGAACAGAGGAAGGACGAAGTGCCATAACGTAAGTGCTGGGGATAGGAGGAGGACCCGGACGAGGAACATGACGACTAGTGCGAACATCGCGAACAGGCGAGGCAGGACAAGACTCAGGCTGACGACGCTATGTAAGAGAGTATGTCTGCTCAGCGTAAGGAGAAGGATCAGGCAGAGGGGAGTCTGGCTGTAGCTGTGGCTGCGACTGGTGAGGCGGTGGAAGCAGCAAGCTAGGAGTAAGGCCAGTAGAAGACGGGAGACTAAGAACCTATCGAAGGACTGAGTTAGGTGGCGGCAGAGACGACGGTGGCGGCGGAAGGAAAAACGGTTGGCGCTGCACATTGCCTCCAGCACCAGTACCGCCCGCTCCAGCACCCCAAGCGCCAGCACCTCCAGCTCCAGGGTCTCCAGCTCCAGCGCCTCCAGCTCCAGGGTCTCCAACTCGAGTGCCTCCAGCTCCAGCACCTCCAGTGCCAGCACCTCCAGCGCCAGGGTCTCCAGCTTTCGCGCCTCTAGCTCCAGCGCCTCCAGCTCCAGCGCCTCCACTTCTAGTGCCCCCAGCTCCATGGTCTCCAACTCCAGTGCCTCCAACACCAGTGCCTCCAACACCACCAGCTCCGCCAGCTCTAGTACCTTGAGTACGAGCACCTCCAGGACCAGCAGCTCCAGCACCTCCGGTACCTCCAGCTCCAGCAGTAACTCCAGCACCTCCAGGACTAGTAGCTCCAGCACCTCCAGCTCCAGTGCCTCTAGCTCCAGCGCAAGTGCCTCCAACTCCAAGGTCTCAAGCTCCGGTGCCTCCAGCTCCAGGGTCTCCAGCTCTTGCAGCAACACTCCTAAGGCGTGTGTGCAGAGCAAACCACTCGCGCAGCTGCTGCGGTGAGAGAGGCTCCCGCTGGTGAGACAGTCGTAGCGAGGCACCCGCAAGACCTCCGGCAGACACAGTACCCCTAGGCTCAGCACCCTTAGACTCCGCACCCTCAGACCCAGCACCCCCAGGCTCTGCACCCTTAGGCTCAGCACCCCCGGGCTCCGCACCCTCAGGCTCCGCACCCTCAGGCTCAGCATCCCCAGACTCCGCACCCTCAGACTCAGCACCCCCAGGCTCCGCACCTTCAGGCTCAGCACCCCCAGGCTTCGCACTTGCAGGCTCAGCACCCCCAGGCTCCGCACTCGTAGGCTAGGCACCCCCAGACGCACCCCTAGCAGCACGTGAGTCTACAGTGACGTCAACAGCCTCATCCAGGGGGGGTGGGTCTACCTGAGACACACCTGAGGGAGCAGGACCCTGAGCGGGGGGGGGGGGTCTACCGGAGGGGAACCAGGAGCGAGGAAGAGCGGCGGGGGGGGGGTGTCAGAACATTATAGCTTTTACATTTGTGTAGGCTATAGTGGGGTAGCCCATAAGGGGTACAACCCAATAAGGGTTAGTACTTGTACCCAACTGTTTACTAGTTCATTCATTCTCGTTTGTTACTTTCACATGGAATCAGAGCAGGTTCCTTGGGCCCACCACCTGCTACGCTGCTAGTAACCCCCCCCTAGGCCTGTCGCCCCTAGGCCCGTCGACCCTAGCCTACGCGCCCGGCCCGTCGACCCTAGCTTACGCGCGCCCGGCCCGTCGACCCTAGCCTACGCGCCCGGCCCGTCGCCTCTGGCCTACGCGCGCCCGGCCCGTCGACCCTAGCCTACGCGGCCCGTTGACCCCTAGCCCGCGGCCCGTCGACCCCTAACTCCTCCCCTCCTGTGTCCCCCGCCTGACCAGTCGCAGCCACCGTTACAGCCGGCCTCTCCTCTGCCTGCTCCTTCTCCTTACACTGAGCAGTCCGGCGGTCTTACAGAGCGTCGTGAGCCTGCGTCTCGTCCTGTCTTGCCTGTTCGCACTGCTCGTCGCGTTCCTCGTTCGCGTCCTCCTCCTATCCCTAGCATGCACGCTATGACCCTTTGTCCTTCCTCTATTCCTCTACGTGTTCCTCTGCCTGCTCCTCCTGAGTCCTCTCTTCCTGAGGTCCCTGACCCTGAGTCTGACCGCACTCGTGCTGCCAGTCCCACTGTCTCTCGTCTCCTCGCCACTACTGTCACTGACCCTTCCTTTAAGTCTGCTGCTGCGTCTGCTCTCGTTGCTAAGCTGCTTGACTTTGCTGCTGCCTGTCGTCTAGAATACGCCACTGCTCTTGTTGCTGAGTCTGCGTCTGCCAGTCCTCCGTCCGTCGGGGGTGAGTGTGCTCTTCGCACGGACGTCCTTGAGGACAGGCAGGAGGACTTTGAGTCTCTTGCAGCTGCTATACCTCGTTTCGCTTCCATGCTGCTTGCCCCTGAGGGGGACCCGGGTGCTCCAGACATCCCGAGCCCGCGATCTTACGCAGAGGCGATTACGGGTCCTTACTCCTCTCAGTGGCAGGCAGCCATGGATGCCAAGATGGCACCCTGGAAGTCCACAGGCACCTACGTCGACGAGGTTCCCCCACCTGGGGGGAACATAGTCGATTGCATGTGGATCTTCAGGGAAAAGCGACCGCCGGGTTCTCCGCCTGCCTTCAAGGCACGTTACGTTGCTAGAGGCTTCAATCAGCGACAGGGAGTTGACTACTTCCAGACCTTCTCCCCCACCCCGAAGATGACTACTCTTCGGGTGTTGCTGCACGTCACTGCTCAGCGTGACTACGAGTTGCACTCTCTGGACTTCAGCACAGCTTTCCTGCAGGGCAGCCTGCACGAGGAGATCTGGTTGCGCCGCCCACCTGGTTTCACTGAGTCTTTTCCTGCAGGTACTCAATGGAGTCTTCGTCGGCCAGTCTACGGTCTCTGTCAGGCGCCTCGAGAGTGGCACGACACATTGAGGACTACACTTGCGGCTCTTGGGTTTGCTCATGCTACTGATGACCCGTCGCTGTTTCTACGCACCGACACCTCGCTGCCGCGTTTCTACGTCCTTGTCTACGTCGACAACCTCGTCTTTGCCACTGGTGACACTGAGGCACTGACCCTTGTGAAGTCGGAGCTGCAGAAGAGACACACCTGCACTGACCTGGGTGAACTGCGCAGCTATTTTGGCTTGCAGATCACCCGGGACAGAGCTCGGCGCACCATTACTCTGACTCAGTCACACATGGTGCACCAGGTCCTTCAGCGCTTCAGCTTCCCGTTCTCCTCGCCACAGCCCACTCCTCTGTCTACCAGCCACTCGCTCTCAGCTCCACCTTCGGACGAGTCCGTAGAGCCGAGTGGTCTGTACCCAGAGCTTGTGGGTTGCCTCATGTACCTGATGACATGCACTCGACCCGACCTCTCGTACCCTCTCAGCCTCCTGGCTCACTACGTGGCTCCCGGCAGGCACCGGAAGGTGCACTGGGATGCTGCAAAGAGGGTACTGCGTTACTTGTGCAGTACGTCGGGCATGGGGCTCATGCTTGGAGGACGGGGTCCAGTTGTCCTCACCGGTCATGCAGACGCTTCCTGGGTACACGACTCAGCTACGCAGCGGTCGTTACAGGGTTAAACCTTCAGCCTTGGCTCTGGCTCTATTTCCTGGCGGTCTACCCGCTCGTCTTCGGTTCTCAGCTCCAGTTGTGAGGCTGAGATCTACGCTGGGGCCATGGCTGCACAGGAGCTACGATGGCTCACCTACCTGCTGACTAACTTGGGAGAGCAGCCTCGTTCGCCTCCAGTTCTGTACGTAGACAACAAGGCCATGATTGCCTTGTGTCTGGAGCACAGACTGGAGCACAGAACGAAGCACATCGCTCTGCGATACTTCCTTTCTCGAGAGTTGCAGCAGCGTGGCCAGCTTCGTCTTGCGTACATGGCCACTCGGGCCAACACTGCAGATGTCTTCACCAAGGCACTTCCACCTGGTGATCATCAGCGTTTTGTTACTGTGTTAGGCCTTGTGCCTACTCTGCCTCACTTGCTTACTGCGTGACTTTGCTTGTACTGTGATCTATATATATACCTGCATGCTTGCACTTGCTAGGGTATGATCACTGTATTGTTTGTTTCTCTTTTATATATAAAACTGCATGTAAACTGGCCTTGTGGCCCTTTGCTTGTGTTCGGACTGTGTGGTGACTTTGTGATCCACCCTGAGCTTGCCTTGCTTTTCTTGACTGGTCTTGTGACCACTTGTTCTCCCCCACTTTGCCAATGGGGGTGTGTCAGAACATTATAGCTTATACATTTGTGTAGGCTATAGTGGGGGTACAACCCAATTAGGGTTAGTACTTGTACCCAACTGTATGCTAGTTCATTCATTCTCGTTTGTTACTTTGACAGGGAAGAGGGGCAGTGCGGTAGGGGAAGAGACGGTAAAAGGGAACCGACTCGTCAAACGTGACGTCCTGAGAGGACAGGACACGGCGAGAGGTGGGGTGGTAAAATTGCCAGAGAATGGCGCAGGGGGGAAGCCAAGGAAGACGCAGGGAATGGCGCGGGAGGAGAGCTAGGCCGCTGAAGTATTGCGGACAATGGCACGAGGCTTCAGTCAGCGACCGGGGGTCGAATACTCTTCGGGTGTTGCTGCGCGTCGCTGCTAAGCGTGACTACGAGCTGCACTCTCTGGACTTCAGTACAGCTTTCTTGAAGGGCAGCCTGCACGAGGAGATCTAGCTGCGCCGCCCACCTGGCTTCACTGGGTCGTTTCCTGCAGGTACCCAGTGGAGCCTCCGCGGGCCAGTCTACGGTCTCCGCCAAGCGCCTCGCGAGTGGCATGACTCATTGCGGATTACACTTTCGGCTCTTGGGTTTGCTCCTTCTACTGCTGACCTGTCGCTGTTTCTACGCACCGACACCTCGCTGCCGCCGTTCTACGTCCTCATGTACGTCGACAACCTCGTCTTTGCCACTGCTGACACTGAGGCACTGACCCTTGTGAAGTCGCAGCTGCAGAAGAGACACACGTGCACTGACCTGGGTGAACTGCGCAGCTATCTTGGCTTGCAGATCACCCGAGACAGAGCACGGCGCACCATCACACTGACTTAGTCACACATGGTGCACCGGGTCCTTCAGCGCTTCGGCTTCCAGTTCTCCTCGCCACAGCCCACTCTTCTGTCTACTGGCCACTCACTCTCAGCTCCACCTTCGGACGAGTCCATAGAGCCGAGTGGTCCGTACCCAGAGCTTGTGGGTTGCGTCATGTACCTGATGACGTGCACTCGACCTGACCTCGCATACCCTCTCAGCCTCTTGCCTCGCTACGTGGCTCCCGGTAGGCACCGAAAGGTGCACTGGGATGTTGCGAAGAGGGTACTGCGTTACTTGTACAGTACGTCAGGCATGGGGCTCGTGCTTGGAGGACGGGGTCTTGTTGTCCTCTTTGGTCACGCAGACGCTTCTTGGGTTGATGACTCAGCTATGCAGCAGTCGTCACAGGGTTACACCTTCAGCCTCGGTTCCGGCTCTGTTTCCTGGCGGTCTACCCGCTCGTCTTCAGTTTTCAGCTCCAGTTGTGAGGCTGAGATCTACGCTGGGGCCATGGCTGCACAGGAGCTACGCTAGCTCACCTACCTGCTGACTGACTTGGGAGAGCAGCCTCGTTCGCCTCCAGTTCTGTACGTAGACAACAAGGCCATGATTGCCTTGTGTCAAGAGCACAGACTGGAGCACAGAATGAAGCACATCGCTCTGCGATACTTCCTTGCTCGAGAGTTTCGGCAGCATGGCCAGGTTCGTCTTGCGTACGTGGCCACTAGGGCCAAAACTGCTGATGTCTTCACCAAGGCACTTCCGCCTGGTGATCATCAGCGCTTTGCTACTGTGTTAGGCCTTGTGCCTACTCTTCCTCACTTGCTTACTACTTGACTCTTCTTGTACTGTGATCTATATATACACCTGCATGCTAACAGTTGCTAGGGTATGATCACTGTATTGTTTGTTCTCTTTATATAACACTGCATGTGAACTGGCCTTGTGGCCCCTTGCTTGTGCTCGGACTCTGTGGTGACTTTGTGATCCACCCTGAGCTTGCTTTGCTTTTCTTGACTGGTCTTGCGACCCCCTTGTTCCCCCCCACTTTGCCTATGGGGGTGTGTCAGAACATTATAGTGCTTACATTTGTGTAGGCTATAGTGGGGTAGCCCATAAGGGGTACAACCCAATTAGGGTTGGTACTTGTACCAAACTGTTTTCATAGTTCATCATTCTTGTGCATTCTCTTGACAACTTGCCGTCGCCGCTAGAGCTGATGTGTATGCGGTGGTTATTGCGGTAGTAGAAGCAGAGCAGCCAAGTGATTTTTAGAAACTGTTGGCAACGGTTCCGCCCGAACTACAGGAACTGTTGAAACGATACCCGGGGATTTTTCCCGATGACTTACCAGAGGGACTGCCACCTTAGCGGGCACACGATCACTGAATAGTGTTAGAACCGTGAGCACAGCCAACTGTACAATGACAGTTCAGACTGACACAACCCGAGCTCGACGAACTGAGGAAGCAATTTGATTACCTATAAGAGAAAAAATTCATCCGACTGAGATCGTCACCGTTCGCCACACCGATACTGTTCACACCAAAAAATGACAGATGGTTTCGCATGTCAAACTTATATGCTATAGTCTGTTTAGGCTGTAGTGGGGTAGTTCTTATAGGGTAAAACACTTTTAGGTTTGCTACTTGTACCCACCTTCTTTCTAGTTCAGACACTCATTCGTTCTCATTCTAACATGGTATTCTGAGCAGGTTCCCTAGTGGGAACGTTTTTTTTAGGGCCCACAACGATTTTTTTTTCCTGCCCTGCCCGAAGCGCGCCTTGTCAAACTTATATCTGCTATGGTCTATTTAGGCTGTAGTGGGGTAGCTCTTAGAGGGTACAACACTTATGTGTTTCGTATTTGTACCCATCTCATTTTCTAGTTTATTCAATTCTTTCGTCAATTCTTCTCACTTGGTATAGAGCTAGTTTCGAGAATTTTTAAAAAGGGCCCACCACTGAAATTCTTCACTACCTGCTCGACGCGCGCGTCGTGCCTTCCCTTCGAGGCCCGTCGCGGCCCCTGCGCCTGCCCTTAGAGCCAGCGCCCGCCCCGTAAGGCCCCGTAAGGCCCCCTTTTCCGGCCCCGTAAGGCCCCGTAAGGCCCCTTAAGGCCCCGTTTACGGCCCCGTAAGGCCCCGTTAGGCCCCGTAAGGCCCCGTAAGGCCCCGTTTACGGCCCCTTTTAATGCCCCGTAAGGCCCGGTAAGGCCCCGTAAGGCCCCATTTACGGCCCCGTTTAAGGCCCCGTAAGGCCCCGTAAGGCCCCGTAAGGCCCCATTTACGGCCCCGTTTAAGGCCCCGTAAGGCCCCGTAAGGCCTCGTAAGGCCCCGTAAGGCCCCGTCAGGCCCCGTAAGGCCTCGTTTACGGCCCCGTTTAAGGCCCCGTAAGGCCCCTTAAGGCCCCGTAAGGCCCCGTCAGGCCCCGTTGAAGGCCCCGTAAGGCCCCGTAAGGCCCCGTCAGGCCCCGTTTAAGGCCCCGTTAGGCCCCGTACGGCCCCGTAAGGCCCCGTCAGGCCCCGAAAGCCCTGTCAGGCCCCGTTAGAGGCCCCGTACGACCCCGTCAGGCCCAGTTCTCGGCCCCGTCAGGCCCCGTCAGGCCCTGCGCCGGCCCTGCTGCAGCCCTGTCGCAGCTCTGCCCCGGCCCTGCTCCTGCACTGCCGCGGCCCGGCCCCGGCCCTGCCCCGGACCTGTCGCGGCCTCGCCCCGGCCCTGTCCCGGCCCTGCTCCGACCCTGCCCCGGCCCTGCCCAGGCCCTGCCCCGGCCCTGCCCCGGCCCTGCCCCGGCCCTGCACCCTGCCCCGGCTCTGCCCCGGCCCTGCCCTGGCCCTGCCCCGGCCCTACTCCTGAACTGCCCCGGCCCTGCTCCTGAACTGCCCCGGCCCTGCTTCTGAACTGCCCCGGCCCTGCTCCTGAACTGCCCCGGCCCTGCCCCGGCCCTGCCCCTGAACTGCCCCGGCCCGGGCCCGGCTCTGCCCCGGCCCTGCCCCGGCCCTGCCCCGGCTCTGCCCCGGCCCTGCCCCGGCCCTGCCCCGGCCCTGCTCCTGAACTGCCCCGGCCCTGCTCCTGAACTGCCCCGGCCCTGCCCCTGAACTGCCCCGGCCCTGGCCCGGCTCTGCCCCGGCCCTGCCCCGGCCCTGCTCCTGAACTGCCCCGGCCCTGCCCCTGAACTGCCCCGGCCCTGGCCCGGCTCTGCCCCGGCCCTGCCCCGGCCCTGCCCCGGCTCTGCCCCGGCCCTGCCCCGGCCCTGCCCCGGCCCTGCTCCTGAACTGCCCCGGCCCTGCCCCGGCCCTGCTCCTGAACTGCCCCGGCCCTACCCCGGCCCTGCCCCAGCCTCTCCCCTGGTAAGAGCGCCGCGCTGTCGAGCCACACCGCCCTACCAAGCTGCGCCGCCCTGCCTAGCCTGCTTAGCCGAGTTGCACTGCTGCTGCTGCTAGCCTGCTGCTTCTCCTGTCATGGCTAGTCTCAATGTTCTTACCTTTTATGCTGAGGGTCGAGCTGTTGACTTTGAGGTCTGGCTAGATGATCTGCAGCTTTTCCTACAGTGCGATAGCAAGGATGGTCTCTCACTGTTCGATCTCACGTCTGGCGCCTCTACTGCCCCTACTGCTGATGCTGACAGTACTGTTCGCTCGCAGTGGCTCACGCGCGATGCTGCTGCTCGTCTTGCTGTGCGCAATCACCTGCCGTCTACTGAGCGCGCGCACTTTAGTCAGTACAAGAGTGCTAGGGCTCTATACGACGCTGTAGTTGCACGCTACTCCTCCCCTACCACTGCTGCCCTCAGCCGCCTCATGCTGCCGTACCTTTTTCCTGACCTTGCCGCCTTTGCCACAGTTGCTGACCTAGTTGCTCACCTCCGCACTAGTGACGCTCGCTACCGCGCTGCCCTTCCCACTGAGTTTCTTCCCACGAACTCCCCCCCCATGTACATCACCCTTTACTACCTAGTCACCCGCCTCCCTGACTCTCTCTCCTCAGTCAGGGATCACTTTCTCTCCCTTTGCCCTACCGAGCTGACTGTCGACTTGCTAGAGGAGCGCCTTGCTGCAGCTGAGAAGAGTATCTTAGCTGTTGGGGCTTCTCGTGGCGACCGTCGCACCCCCTTCTTTGAGGGGTGTTCCCCTGTCCCCCTTCTCCCCTCTGTTGCCTCTGCTGCTGCTGTCGACCTCGTTGGCACTGAGGAGGTCGGCGCTGCGTCTGCCCCTAGTGGGCGACGCCGCACTGGCAAGGGCAAGGGAAGCAAGGGTGGTGGAGGGGGCGGTGGAGGAAGCGGTGGAGGAGGTGGAGGTGGTGGTGGGGGTGGTCCCGGGGGTGGGGGCGTCGGTGGCGGCAGTGGAGGCCGTGGAGGCGGTGGCGGAGGCGGTGGAGGCGGCGGCAGTGGTGGTGGAGGTAGCGGAGGAGGTGGTGCTGGTCGCGGTGCAGCCACGCAGCGTGGAGGCCTTGGTGGCGGCCAGCGTCAGCATTAGCTGCGCACCCGTGAGACCCCGTCTGTTCAGCAGCTTCGTGAGTGGTACGCTGGGCGTGGGAGGTCTGGGGGTGCAGGTCCCTGCACGTACGTTCTTCGCACAGGCACTCGTAGTGGGGAGGTGTGTGGTCTCTCACACACCACGCAGCGCTGCTTCGGCCGCCTGACTGACGCTTGGCGTACCCAGTTTCCTGACGCTGTTGAGCTTCCTCGTTGGCATGATCTGCTTCTGCAGAATGTGCCTATCTTTGATCTAGACTTTGATGCTATCCTTGCTGCCATGTATGCTCTTGCTGATATTACTAAGGGTGACTGTTACCTGCATGTCCCGCCCGACCCGGGCACTGTGGCTGCTGCTCTAGGTGCTAGTGCGGCTGCTGCTCTAGGTGCTAGTGCGTCCGCTGCTCCAGGTGCTGGTACGTCTCCTCTCTCAGGTACTGCACCTACTGAGTCCTTGCACACCTTCACACTTGACTCTGGTGCTTCGTGCTCTTTCTTTAGAGACAGCACCACGCTCACGCCGCTCCGTCGGCCTGTTGCGGTCTCCCTTGCTGACCCCTCAGGGGGCCCAGTACTTGCACACTCCTCCACTGTCTTACCGTGTCCTGCGGCCCCGTCGGGCTTGCTGTCGGGACTCCACCTCCCCTCGTTCTCTACGAACCTGGTGAGTGGAGCTGACCTCCAGGACGCGTGGGTTGACCAGCTCACCCCTGGAGGTCAGCGTGTGACCCACTGCACTTGCTCTCGGACGGGCCGTCACCTGGCCACGTTCACCCGTCGGCCAGGGTCGAGTCTGTACACACTGACTACTGCGCCTCCTCCGGTCTCTGCGTCTGGTCAGGTAGCTGCGTCCAGTCAGGTGTTTGCTGCCGCGTCCAGGTCTAGTCCTGCGTCTGCCCCCTGCTCGTGTCGTCCTTTGGCACACGAGACTCTCCTTTGGCACCACCGCCTTGGTCACCCCTCCCTGCCTCGTCTTCGAGGTATGGCCTCCCGTGCCCTTGTCTCGGGTCTAACCAGGTCCCTCCCTCCCCTTCCTCCGGGGCCTGCCCCCACCTGTGTTCCTTGTGTCGAGGGCCGGCAGCGCGCTGCCCCTCACTCCTCCTCGTTTCCTCCGACAGAGGCCTCTCTGCAGACTCTTCACATGGACGTGTGGGGCCCAGCCCGCGTCCGTGGACAGGGTCACGAGCGCTACTTCCTCCTGGTCGTTGACGACTACTCGTGATACACCACAGTCTTCCCCTTGCGCAGCAAGGGTGAGGTCACTGAGGTGTTGATCGACTGGATCCGCGGTGCTCGTCGCCAGCTCAGTGAGAGTTTCGGCTCAGACCTTCCTGTTCTGCGCCTGCACTCAGACAGAGGCGGGGAGTTTTCCTCCGACCTCCTGAGGGCCTTCTGTCGTTCGGAGGGCATCCGCCAGATGTTCACGCTTCCGGCCTCCCCGCAGCAAAATGGGATTGCTGAGCGCCGCATTGGCATGGTCATGGACGTCGCTCGTACGTCCATGATCCATGCGGCTGCTCCCCATTTTCTGTGGCCGTTCGCGGTTCAGTACGCGGCGCATCAGATCAACCTTCAGCCTCGTGTCTCCTTGCCGGAGACCACACCTACTCTGCGGTGGACGGGGAAGGTTGGCGATGCGTCCGCGTTTCGTGTCTGGGGATCTCGAGCTTTTGTCCGCGATACTACTGTGGACAAGCTGTCCTCCCGTGCCGTTCCCTGTATCTTCCTTGGCTTCCCTCCTGACGCACCCGGGTGGCAGTTCTACCACCCCACCTCGCGTCGTGTTCTGTCCTCTCAGGACGTCACGTTCGACGAGTCGGTGTCGTACTACCGTCTCTTTCCCTACCGCACTGCCTCTCCCCCCCCCCCGCCGCTCTTCCTCGCACCAGGTACTCCCCTGGTAGACCCCCTCCCCCCCCAGGGTCCTGCCCCCTCAGGTGTGTCCCAGGTAGACCCTGCCGAGCCGGTCGAGGTAGCTGTCGACTCAGGTGCTGCTAGGGGTGCTGAGCCTGGGGGTGCTGAGACTGGGGGTGCTGAGACTGGGGGTGCTGAGTCTGGAGGTGCTCTGGGTGTCCCGTCGCGGCGGGAGCCCCTCTCTCCACAGCGGCTTCGTGAGTGGTACTCTCGGCGCTGTCGAGGTGCTGCTGGTGTTGGAGCTGCTGGAGGTGTTGGAGGTGCGACAGGAGCTACTGGAGGTGCTGGCGCTGCTGGAGGTGGTGCTGGTGCTGGAGCTGCTGGAGGTGCTGCTGGTGCTGGAGCTGCTGGAGGTGCTGCTGGTGCTGTAGGTGCTGGAGGTGCTCCTGGAGCTACTGGAGGTGCTGGCGTTGCTGGAGGTGGTGCTGGTGCTGGAGCTACTGGAGG
Source organism: Closterium sp. Naga37s-1 (assembly GCA_947471745.1). NCBI lineage: Eukaryota > Viridiplantae > Streptophyta > Zygnematophyceae > Desmidiales > Closteriaceae > Closterium > Closterium sp. Naga37s-1. The sequence goes on along the minus strand of CANJKZ010000174.1, from coordinate 1,816,679 downwards.
TGCTGCTGGTGCTGGAGCTGCTGGAGGTGCTGCTGGTGCTGTAGGTGCTGGAGTTGCTACTGGAGCTACTGGAGGTGCTGGTGCTGCTGGAGGTGGTGCTGGTGCTGGAGCTGCTGGAGGTGCTGCTGGTGCTGGTGCTGGAGCTGCTGGAGGTGCTGCTGGGACTGGAGACCCTGGGGCTGAGGGTACCGGTTCTGTCTCTGCTGTTTCTCGAGGCGCTGCGCGGCCGCGGCCGTACTACGTTCCCCTCCTTCAGCAGGTTCTTGGCTCCTCGCCTTCTCCTGGTCCTCCTCCTCCTTTCCTGAGTCCACCGCCTGTCCAGTCTCAGTCGCAGTTGCAGCCGGCCCCTCCCCTGCCTGGTCCTTCTCCTTACTCTGGTCCGACTAGAGGTCTTACGGAGCGTCGTGAGCCTGAGTCGCGTCCTGTGTCGCCTGCGTCTCGTTCTGCGTCGCCTGTCCGCACTGTTCGCGCTGGTCGTGTTTCGCGTCCACGTCTTCCACCTGTCCCAGGCACTCACTCTATGACACTGCGTCCTTCTACTGCTTCACAGCGTGTCCCTCTGCCCTCTCCTCCTGCCTCCTCTCTTCCTGACGGTCCGGACCCGGAGTCTGACTCCCTTCGTGCTGCTAGTCCTACTGTCACGCGCTTTCTGGCCACTGCTGTCACTGACCCTCTGTTTGAGTCCTCTGCTGCGTCTGCTCTTGTTGCTGAGCTTGTTGACTTTGCTGCAGCCTGTCGCCTAGATTACGCCACTAGTCTTGTTGTTGCGTCTGCGTCTGTCTGTCCTCCGTCTGTTGGGTGTGAGTGTGCTCTTGGCACGGACGTTCTTGAGGACAGACAGGAGGACCTTGAGTGCTTTGCCGCTGCTTCACCTCATCTCGTGTCCATGCTGCTTGCCCCTGAGGGAGACCCGGATGCACTAGACATCCCGACCCCGCGCTCTTACGCAGAGGCGATAGAGGGTCCCTACTCCTCTCAGTGACAGGCAGCCATGGACGCAGAGATGGCTTCCTGGAAGTCCACAGGCACCTACGTAGACGAGGTTCCCCCACCTGGGGCGAACATCGTCAGTGGCATGTGGATCTTCGGGGTGAAGCGGCCGCCGGGTTCTCCGCCTGTCTTCAAGGCACGTTACGTTGCACGTGGCTTCAGTCAGCGACAGGGAGTTGACTTCTTTCAGACCTTCTCCCCTACCCCGAAGATGACCACTCTTCGGGTACTGCTGCACGTTGCTGCTCAGCGTGACTACGAGCTCCACTTGCTTGACTTCAGCACAGCCTTCCTACAGGGCAGCCTGCATGAGGAGATCTGGCTGCGCCGCCCACCTGGCTTCACTGGGTCGTTTCCTTCTGGTACCCAGTGGTGCCTCCGGCGGCCAGTCTACGGTCTCCGCCAGGCGCCCCGTGAGTGGCACGACATGCTCAGGACGACTCTTGCTGCTCTTAGTTTTGCTCCTTCCACTGCTGACCCTTCTCTGTTTCTACACACTGACGCTACTCTGCCGCCGTTCTACGTTCTTGTGTACGTAGACGACCTTGTCTTTGCTACTGCTGACACGGAGGCACTCGCCCACGTGAAGTCCGAGCTGCAGAAGAGACACACGTGCACAGACCTGGGTGAGCTCACAAGCTATCTTGGATTGCGGATCACTCGGGACAGAGCACAGCGCACCATTACCTTGACTCAGTCACACATGGTGCAGTAGGTCCTTCAACGCTTCGGCTTCACGTACTCCTCGCCACAGTCCACTCCTCTGCCTACCGGTCACTCGCTCTCAGCTCCACCTTCGGACGAGTCCGTAGAGCCGAGTGGCCCGTATCCAGAGCTTGTGGGCTGCCTCATGTACCTGATGACTTGCACACGTCCTGACCTCGCATACCCTCTCAGCCTTCTGGCTCGCTACGTGGCTCCCGGCAGGCACCGAAAGGTGCACTGGGATGCTGCGAAGAGGGTGTTGCGATACTTGTGCAGTACATCGGGCATGGGGCTCGTGCTTGGAGGACGGGCTCGAGTTGTCCTCACTGGTCACGCTGACGCCTCTTGGGTTGACGACTTGGCTACGCAGCGGTCGTCACAGGGTTACACCTTCAGCCTTGGCTCCAGTTCTGTCTCCTGGCGGTCTACCCGCTCTTCTTCTGTTCTCAGCTCTAGTTGTGAGGCTGAGATCTACGCTGGGGCCATGGCTGCACAGGAGCTTCGCTGGCTCACCTACCTGCTGACCGACTTGGGAGAGGCGCCTCGTTCTCCTCCAGTTCTGTACGTCGACAACAGGGCCATGCTGGCCTTGTGTCAAGAGCACAGACTGGAGCACAGAACGAAGCACATTGCTCTGCGCTACTTCCTTGCTCGAGAGTTGCAGCAGCGTGGCCAGCTTCGTCTTGCTTACGTGGCCTCTCAGGCCAACACTGCTGATGTTTTCACCAAGGCACTTCAGCCTTGTGATCATCAGCGTTTCTGTACTGTGTTAGGCCTTGTACCTACTGTGCCTCACTTGTTGACTTCTTGACTCTGCTTGTACTGTACTCTATATACTTATACCTGCATGCTTACACTTGCTAGGTTGTGTTCACTGTACTGTTTGCTTTCCTTTATATAACTCTGCATGTGAACTGGCCTTATGGCCCTTTGCTTGTGCTCAGACTGTGTGGTGACTTTGTGATCCACCCTGAGCTTGCTTTGCTTTTCTTGACTGGTCTTGTGACCTCTTGTTCTCCCCCACTTTGCCTATGGGGGTGTGTCAAACTTATATCTGCTATGGTCTATTTAGGCTGTAGTGGGGTAGCTCTTAGAGGGTACAACATTTATGTGTTTCCTATTTGTACCCATCTCATTTTCTAGTTTATCCAATTCTTTCGTCAATCCTTCTCACACGCCTCGCGCCTGTTTCATCTGCGCCGTCGCGCGCCCTGCCCTCGTGCCGCCCGTCGCGGCCCTGCCTTAGAGTCCTGTCGCGGCCCTGCCTTAGAGGCCCGTCGCGGCCCTACCCTAGTGCCGCCCGTCGCGGCCCTGCCTTAGAGTCCTGTCGCGGCCCTGCCTTAGAGGCCCGTCGCGGCCCTACCCTAGTGCCGCCCGTCGCGGCCCTGCCTTAGAGTCCTGTCGCGGCCCTGCCTTAGAGGCCCGTTGCGGCCCTTCCCTAGTGCCGCCCGTCGCGGCCCTGCCTTAGAGGCCCGTCGAGTCCCTGCCTTTGAGGCCCGTCTCGGCCCTTCGCCGCCCGTCGCGGCCCTTAGCCGCCCGTCGCTCGCCCCAAGCCGCCCGTCGCGGCCCTGTTTCCGCCGCCTGCTGCGGCCCTTTCCCGTGGCCCTGCCTTCGCCGCCGCCTCTGGCCCGTCCCGGCCCGTCCCGACCCGTCGCCGGCCTGTCCCGCCTCGTTGCCGCCCGTTGCCGGCCCGTCGTCGCCCGTCGCTGGCCCGTCGCCGCCCGTCGCTGGCCAGTCGCTAGCCCGTTGCGGCCCTGCCTGTCGCCGCCCGTCGCTGGCCCTGCCCTGCAGCCGCCCTGTCGCGGCCCTGCCTTCGCCGCCCGTTGCGGCCCTGCCCTGCAGCCGCCCGCTGCGGCCCTGCCCTGCTGCCGCCCCACTTGCGGCCCTGCCTGCACCCGCCCCTGGTAAGCACCCGCGCCGCCCTGCTGCGCCGCGCCGCCAGGAGCTGAGCCACGTCGCCCAGCCGAGCCGCACCGCCAAGCCGAGCCGGGCCGCCCAGCCGAGCCGCGCCGCCCTACTGAGCTACACTGCCCTACCTGCACTGCTCCTGTTGCTACTGCTGCTTCTGCTGCCACTGCTGCTACTGCTGCCATTGCTGCTACTGTTGCCACTGCTGCTACTGCCGCTATGGCTAGCCCTACTGTTCTCACCTTTGACGCTGAGGGGAGTGCAGTTGACTTTGACGTGTGGGTTGACGACCTGCAGCTCTTTCTTCAGTGTGACTCTAGGGATGGGGTATCCCTTTTCGATCACACGTCCGTTGTCTCTACTACTCCTGCTGCCACTGCTGACAGTGCGGTTCGCTCGCAGTGGACCACTCGTGACGCTGTTGCTCGTCTTGCTGTTCGTAATCACCTGCCGCCTGCTGAGCGCGCGCATTTTGGCCAGTACAAGACTGCTAAGTCTTTGTACGACGTTGTAGTTGCGCGCTACTCCTCCCCTGCCACTGCTGCCCTCAGCTGCCTCATGTTGCCGTACCTTTTCCCTGACCTTGCCGCCTTTGCTATAGTCGCTGACCTAGTTGCTCACCTCTGCACTAGTGATGCCCGCTACCGCGCTGCCCTTCCCACTGAGTTCTGTGACAAGAACCCCCCCCCCCGTGTACATCACCCTTTACTACCTAGTCACCCGCCTCCCTAACTCCCTTGCTTCAGTCAGGGACCACTTTCTCTCCCTTTGCCCCACCGAGCTCACTGTCGACCTGCTAGAGGAGCGCCTCGCTGCAGCTGAGAAGAGTATCTTAGCTGTAGGTGCTTCTCGCGGCGACCGTCGCACCCCTTTCTTTGAGGGGTGTTCCCCTGTCCCCCTTCTCCCCTCTGTTGCTTCTGCTGCTGCTGTCGACCTCGTTGGCACTGAGGAGGTCGGAGCTGCGTCTGCCCCTAGTGGGAGGCGCCGCAACAGCAAGGGCAAGGGGAGAAAGGGTGGTGGAGGGGACGGCGGGGGCGGCGGCGGAGGCGGTGGAGGAGGCGGAGGGGGTGGCGGTGGAGATGGGGGTGGTGGCGGGAGTGGGGGCTTCAGTGGCGGCGGTGGAGGTGGTGGAGGCAGCGGCGGAGGTGGTGGAGGCAGCGGCAGCGGTGGTGGAGGTGGCGGTGGCGGTGGTGCTGGTCGAGGTGCAGCCGCGCAGTGTGGAGGCTTCGGTGGTAGCCAGCGCCAGCAGCAGCCGCGTTCCCGTGAGACCCCGTCGGCCCAGCAGCTTTGTGAGTGGTACGCTGGGCGTGGGAGGTCTGGGGGTGCTGGTCCCTGCACTTACGTTCTTCGCACCGGCAGTCATCGTGGGGAGACGTGCGGGCTGCCACACACTGCGCAGCGCTGCTTTGGTCGCTTGAGTGGCGCCTGGCGTGCCCAGTTTCCTGACGCTGTTGAGCTCCCTCGCTGGCATGATCTACTTAGGTAGAATGTGGCTATCTATGATCTTGATTTCGATGCCATCCTTGCTGCCATGTATGCTTTGACTGATAGTGCTGAGGATGACTGTTACCTGAGTGTCCCGCCCGACCTGGGCATTGAGGCTGCTGCTCTAGGTGCTAGTGAGTCTGCTGCTCTAGGTGCTGGTGAGTCTGCTCTCTCTGGTACTGCACCTACTAAGGCCTTGCACACTTTCACACTTGACTCTGGTGCTTCACGCTCTTTCTTTAGAGACAACACCACACTCACGCCGCTAAGTCGGCCTGTAGCAGTCTCCCTGGCTGACCCCTCTTGGGGCCCAGTCCTTGCGCACTCTTCCACGGTTCTACCGTGTCCTGCAGCCCCGTCGGGCTTGCTGTCGGGACTCCACCTCCCCTTGTTCTCTACGAACCTGGTGAGTGGAGCCGACCTCCACGACGCTTGGGTTGACCAGTTCGCCCCTGGAGGTCAGTGTGTGACCCACTGCACTTGCTTTCGGACGGGCCGCCACCTGGCCACGTTCACTCGTCGGCCTGGGTCGAGTCTCTAAACACTGACTACTGCGCCTCCTCCGGTCTCTGCGTCTGGTCAGGTAGCCGCGTCTAGCCAGGTGATTGCTGCTGCGTCCAGGTCTAGTCCTGCGTCTGCCCCCTGCTCGTGTCGTCCTCTGTTGCACGAGACTCTCCTTTGGCACCACCGCCTTGGTCACCCCTCCCTGCCTCGTCTTCGAGGTATGGCCTCCCGTACCCTTGTCTCTGGTCTCCCCCGGTGCCTTCCTCCCCTTCCTCCGGGGCCTGCCCCCACCTGTGTTCCTTGTGTCGAGGGCCGGCAGCGCGCCGCTCCTCACTCTTCCTCGTTCCCTCCGACAGAGGCTCCCCTGCAGACTCTTCACATGGACGTGTGGGGCCCAGCCCGCGTCCGTGGATAGGGTCACAAGTGTTACTTCCTACTGGACGTTGACGACTACTCGCGTTACACCTCAGTCTTCCCCATGCGCAGCAAAGGTGACGTCACTGAGGTGTTGATCGACTGGATCCGCGGTGCCCGTCGCTAGCTCAGCGAGAGCTTCGGCTCGGACCTTCCTGTTCTGCGTCTGCACTCAGACAGAGGTGGTGAATTTTCCTCCGACCTACTGAGGGCCTTCTGTCGTGCGGAGGGCATCCGCAAGACGTTCACGCTTCCGGCCTCCCCACAGCAAAATGGGATTGCTGAGCGCCGCATTGGCATGGTCATGGACGTCGCTCGTACGTCCATGATCCATGCGGCTGCTCCCCATTTTTTGTGGTCGTTTGCGGTTCAGTACGCTGCGCATCAGATCAACCTTCAGCCTCGTGTCTCCTTGCCGGAGACCACACCTACTCTGCGGTGGACGTGGAAGGTTGGCGATGCGTCTGTGTTCCGTGTCTTGGGATCTCGAGCTTTTGTCCGCGATACTTCAGCGGACAAGCTGTCCTCCTGTGCCGTTCCCTGCGTCTTCCTCGGCTTCCCCCCTGACGCAACCGGGTGGCGGTTCTAGCACCCCACCTCGCGTCGTGTTCTGTCCTCTCAGGACGTCACGTTTGACGAGTCGGTGTCTTACTACCGTCTCTTTCCCTACCGCACTGCCTCTCTCCCCTCCCCCCCCCCCACCACTCTTCCTAGCACCAGGTACTCCTCCGGTAGACCCCCTCCCCCCTCAGGGTCCTGCCCCCTCAGGTTTGTCTCAGGTAGACCTTGCCGAGCCGGTCGAGGTAGCTGTCGACTCAGGTGCTGCTAAGGTTGCTGAGCCTGAGCGTGTGGAGTTTTGGGGTGCTGAGCCTGCGGGTGCGAGGACTGGGGGTACTGAGCCTGCGCGTGTGGAGTCTTAGGGTGCTGAGCCTGAGCGTGTGTAGCGTGGGGGTGCTGTGCCTGGGGGTACTGCGTCTTGGGGTGCTGAGCCTGCGCGTGCTGAGTCTGGAGGTTCTCCAGGTGTCCCGTTGCGGCAGGAGCCCCTCTCTCCGCAGCGGCTTCGTGAGTGGTACGCTCGGCGCTGTCGCCGTGCTACTGGTGCTGCTGGTGCTAGAGCTGCTGGAGGTGCTGCTGGTGCTGGAGCTGCTGGAGGTGCTGCTGGTGCTGGAGCTGCTGGAGTTGCTGCTGGTGCTGGAGCTGCTTGAGCAGCTGGAGCCGCTGGTCCTGGAGGTGCTTGTACTGGAGGTACAAGAGCTACTGGGGCTGGTGGTGCTGCAGGCGTTGGCGCTGCAGGTACTCGTGCTGCTGGTGCTGCTGGAGGTGCTGCAGGTGCTGGAGCTGCTGGAGCCACTAGTCCTGGAGGTGCTGCGGGAGCTGTTACTCGAGACCGTAGAGCTGAGGGTATTGGTGCTGTTTCTGGAGGCGCTGCGCGGCCGCGGCCGTACTACGTTCCGCTCCTTCAGCAGGTTCTTGGTCTCCCGCCTTCTCCTGGTCCTCCTCCTCCTTTACTGAGTCCACCGCCTCTCCAATCACAGTCGCAGTTACAGCCGGCCTCTCCACTGCCTGGTCCGTCTCCTTACTCTGGACTGACTAGAGGTCTTACGGAGCGTCGTGAGCCTGAGTCACGTCCTGTGTCGCCTGAGTCTCGTCCTGCGTCACCCCTGTCTCGTTCTGAGTCGCCTATCCGCACTGTTCGCGCTCGTCGTTGTGTTTCGCATCCGCGTCCTCCTCCTGTCCCTGGCACTCACTCTATGACTCTGCGTCCTTCCACTGCTCCACAGCGTGTCCCTCTGCCGTCTCCTCCTGCGTCCTCTCTTCCTGACGGTCCCGACCCAGGGTCTGACTCCCTTCGTGCTGCTAGTCCCACTGTCTCGCGCTTTCTGGCCACTGCTGTCATTGACCATTTGTTTGAGTCCACTGCTGCGTCTGCTCTCGTTGCTGAGCTTGTTGACTTTGCTGCAGCCTGTCGCCTAGACTACGCCACTAGTCTTGTTGCTGAGTCTGCGTCTGCGTCTGTCTGTCCTCCGTCCGTCGGGGGTGAGTGTGCTCTTGGCACGGACGTTCTTGAGGACAGACAGGAGGAGTTTGAGTGCTTTGCCGCTGCTGTACCTCATCTCGTGTCCATGCTGCTTGCCCCTGAGGGAGACCCGGATGCACCAGACATCCCGACCCCGCGCTCTTACGCAGAGGCGATAGAGGGTCCCTACTCCTCTCAGTGGCAGGCAGCCATGGACGCCGAGATGGCTTCCTGGAAGTCCACAGGCACCTACGTCGACGAGGTTCCCCCGCCTGGGGCGAACATTGTCAGTGGCATGTGGATCTTCAGGGTGAAGCGGCCGCCGGGTTCTCCGCCTGTCTTCAAGGCGCGTTACGTTGCACGTGGCTTCAGTCAGCGACAGGGAGTTGACTTCTTCCAGACCTTCTCCCCTACCCCAAAGATGACCACTCTTCGGGTACTGCTGCACGTAGCTGCTCAGCGTGACTACGAGCTCCACTCGCTTGACTTCAGCACAGCCTTCCTACAGGGCAGCCTGCACGAGGAGATCTGGCTGCGCCGCCCACCTGGCTTCACTGGGTCGTTTCCTACCAGTACCCACGCGGCCAATCTACGGTCTCCGCCAGGCACCCCGTGAGTGGCACGACACACAGAGCACAGCGCACCATTACCTTGACTCAGTCACACATGGTGCACCAGGTCCTTCAGCGCTTCGGCTTCACGTACTCCTCGCCACAGTCCACTCCTCTGCCTACCGGTCATTCGCTCTCAGCTCCACCTTCGGACGAGTCCGTAGAGCCGAGTGGCCCGTATCCAGAGCTTGTGGGCTGCCTCATGTACCTGATGACTTGCACACGACCTGACCTCGCATACCCTCTCAGCCTTCTGGCTCGCTACGTGGCTCCTGGTAGGCACCGAAAGGTGCACTGGGATGCTGCGAAGAGGGTGTTGCGCTACTTGTGCAGTACGTCAGGCATGGGGCTCGTGCTTGGAGGACGGGCTTGAGTTGTCCTCACTGGTCACGCAGACGCTTCCTGGGTTGACGACTTGGCTACGCAGCAGTCGTCACAGGGTTACACCTTCAGTCTTGGCTCCGGTTCTGTCTCTTGGCGGTCTACCCGCTCTTCTTCTGTTCTCAGCTCCAGTTGGGAGGCTGAGATCTTCCCCGGGGCCATGGCTGCACAGGAGCTACGCTGGCTCACCTACCTGCTGACCGACTTGGGAGAGGCGCCTCGTTCTCCTCCAGTTCTGTACGTCGACAACAAGGCCATGCTGGCCTTGTGTCAGGTGCACAGACTGGAGCACAGAACGAAGCACATTGCTCTGCGCTACTTCCTTGCTCGAGAGTTGCAGCAGCGTGGCCAGCTTCGTCTCGCTTACGTGGCCTCACAGGCCAACACTGCTGATGTTTTCACCAAGGCACTTCAGCCTTGTGATCATCAGCGTTTCTGTACTGTTCTAGGCCTTGTACCTACTGTGCCTCACTTGCTTACGTCTTGACTCTGCTTGTACTATACACTATATACATATACCTGCATGCTTACACTTGCTAGGTTGTGTTCACTGTATTGTTTGTTTTTCTTTATATAACTCTGCATGTGAACTGGCCTTGTGGCCATTTGCTTGTGCTCAGATTGCGTGGTGCCTTTGTGATCCACCCTGAGCTTGCTTTGCCTTTCTTGACTGGTCTTGTGACCTCTTGTTCTCCCCCACTTTGCCTATGGGGGTGTGTCAAACTTATATGCTATAGTCTGTTTAGGCTGTAGTGGGGTAGTTCTTATAGGGTACAACACATTTAGGTTTGCTACTTGTACCCACCTTCTTTCTAGTTCAGTCACTTATTCGTTCTCATTCTAACATCGCATGTGCATCGACTACAGCGCACTGAACAGGGTAACAGTCAAATCGCGATACCCCATTCCCCGCAGCGACAAACTGATAGATCAACTGCGAACAGCACAAGTCTTCTCGAAAATTGACTTATGGGGAGGTTACCACCAGATTAGGGTCGAACCATCGCACTGCGCTAAGACAGCTTTTAGGACTCAGTATGGGTCATTCGAGTACACCGTGATGCCATTCGGGCTGACCAACGCACCGGCGACATTTCAGATGACCATGAACGAGGCGTTTAGACTGCTCTTAGATAAATGCATGATAGTTTACCTCGACGACATCCTCGTCTACAGTCGCGACAAGCAGCAGCACTTAGAAAATCTGGAAGCAGTGTTTAAAATTTTAGACGAGCACCGGCTACTGACCAAGGATTCCATGTGCGAGTTTTTTTTTAACAGGTTAGAATTTTTTGGGCATGTTATTTCAAAGGCTGGAGTTGAGATCGACCCAAGAAGCTGGACAGGGTAAAAGCGTGGCACCCTCCGACGAATGTCACGGAGCTGCAGAGTTTTTTAGGGTTCATTAATTATGTGCGTCGGTTTGTCCCCGACATGGCTCGGTTAACAGCCCCACTGACAGATCTGCTACGGAAGGGGGTCACTTTTACGTGGGGGGAGAAAGAGCATGCTGCCATCTCTGTTCACCGCCCGTACAGCGCATCGCCGACCCACACCACCTATTCGAAGTAGTTATAGATGCAAGCAACATCGCCATTGGAGCCGTACTACTAAAGGATTTCGGCGACGGTTTATAGCCCATCGCATACGAGTCACAAAAACTGCACCCGCCCGAGAAAAGTTACCCGATACACGACCACGAAATGCTCGCGATCGTGCACGCATTTAAAGTGTGGCGCTGTTACTTGACCGGCGCAGACGTGACAGTACGGACAGACCATAAATCACTACAGTACCTCCGCGCACAGCCCTACCTCAATCCACGACAGATTCGCTGGCTCGACTTCCTCGAGTCGAACTTCCACTACACAGTGACATACAAAAAAGGGGCATCGAACATCTCCGACGCACTGACCCGCCCCACTGCCCAAATCCACGCTATACTACTCGCCCAAACCAGCCCGCTACTGACAGGACTATTTACCCACGGGTATATCAAACCGACCCATTCTTCACAGGTGGAAACTCGCAGCAGTTCGTAGCAGCAAAGGGAGTTTATTACGTTAGATCCGGCACCGACCGCATCTGGGTACTGGGCTAAACATTACTACGGGAATTATTGCTACAAGAGGCACATGACGGAGTTACCTCAGGCCATTTCGGAGTAGAGAAAACACGACAGCAACTGCAGCGGTATTATTACTGGCCCGAGATGCTGACCGACATACAATGACACGTGGCATCGTGTCCCACCTGCCAACTCATGAAATCATCACGGAAGTGGCCTGCAGGACAGTTGCAGCCAATACCACCCCCAGAGCATGCTTGGCAGCAGGTGACGGTGGACTTCGTCACGGGGTTACCGGCTGGGGCGAGTGGGAACGACGCTATCGTGGTCGTCGTCAATCGGCTGACAAAAATGGCACATTTCGCAGCCTGCAAGAAATCAATCATAGCCGAAGAAACGGCCCGCCTCTTCATCTCCACCGTCGTTCGACTGCATGGGATACCTGCAGCATGTCAGAATGTTATAGTGCTTACATTTGTGTAGGCTATAGTGGGGTAGCCCATAAGGGGTACAACCCAATTAAGGTTAGTACTTGTACCCAACTCTTTCATAGTTCATTCATTTCTTGTTCAGTAGATTTGACATGGTTTCATAGCAGGTCCTTCGGTAGGACCAATTTTTTTTGGGCCCACCACAGCGCTGCCCCACTAGCCGCACCTGCTGCCCAGCGCACCGCCTTTGTGCGGCCTACCGTCGCCCCTAGGCCCCGGCCCGACGCCCGTCGCCCCTAGGCCCCGGCCCGTTGCCCGTCGCCCCTAGGCCCCGGCCCGTCGCCCCTAGCCCCGGCCCGTCGCCCATCGCCCCTAGGCCCCAGCCCGTCGCCCGTCACCCCCTAGGCCCCAGCCCGTCGCCCCTAGCCCCGGCCCGTCGCCCGTCGCCCCTAGGCCCCGGCCCGTCGCCCGTTGCCCCCCAGGCCTTGGCCCGTCGCCCACTAGCCCCGGCCCGTCGCCCCTGGGCCCCGGCCCGACGCCCGTCGCCCCTAGGCCCGTCGCCCCTAGGCCCCGGCCCGTAGCCCGTCACCCCGCGCCCGTCACCCCTCGGCCCCGGCCCCGGCCCGTCGCCCGTCGCCCCCTAGGCCCCGGCCCTTCGCCCCTAGCCTTGGCCTGTCGCCCGTCGCCCCTAGGCCCCAGCCCGACGCCCGTCGCCCGTCGCCCCTTGCGGCCCGCCCCTTGCCTCTGCAGCCCGCGAGCCGCCCTTGTGGCCCCCTAGCCGCCCCTGCTGCCCTGCTAGCCGCCCCTTGCGGCCCTCTCGCAGCCGCCTCTCTTGCAGCCTGCTTGCCGCCCCTCTCTGCTGCCTGCCCTGTTCCCTGCGCTGCCCGGCTTCTGCCCGCCCTGCGTGCTGCACCGCTATGGCTTCTCTCCGCGTTCGAGTGTTCGATCATGAGGGCCGCCCGATCCAGTTTGACACGTGGCTTGACGACCTGCAGCTGTACCTACTGAGCGACTCTAGGGACAGTGTTTCGTTGTTTGACCACACGTCTGGTGCTGCTCCCACCCCTCCCGCCACAGCTGTCAGTGCGACTCGCTCACAGTGGCTTACTCGTGACGCTGCTGCTCGCTTAGCCAATCGCAACCACCTGCCGTTAGCCGACTGCGCTCACTTCAGACAGCACAGGACACCTCAGGCACTATACGACGCTGTAGTCGCCCGTTACTCATTGCCTGCCACTGCTGCTCTAGGCCGTCTTCTCCTGCCCTACCTGTTTCCCGAGCAGTCCGCCTTTGCCACGGTAGAGGACCTGGTTTCCCACCTTCACACTAGCGACGATCGCTACTGCGCTGCCCTCCCAGCAGAGTTCCTTGACAGGAACCCGCCCCCGATGTAAATCACTCTCTACATTACAGTATAGTCACCCGCCTCCCTGACTCTCTTCGCGCTGTCAGGGACCACTTTCTCGCACTTGACCCCACAGCCCTTACTGTTGACCTACTCTAGCAGCACCTCCTTGCAGCTGAGACTAGTGTAGTCGCTGTAGGTGCCGCTCGTGGCACTCCTCGCACGCCCTTCTTTGAGGGGTGTTCCCCCTCCCCCTTTGCCCCCTCCTTGACCTCTGCTGCTGCTGTTGACGTCCTTGGTGCTGAGGATGTTGGGGCTGGTTCTGCTAGTGGGAAGCGCCGCACCAGCAAGGGCAAGGGTGGCACGGGTGGTGGTGGTGGCAGCGAGGGTAGTGGTGGGGGCAGCAGTGGAGTTGGTGGAGGAAGTGGAGGTGGTGGCGGTAGTCGGAGTGGTGGCGGGAGTGGGGGCTTTGGTGGCGGCGGTGGTGGCAGCAGTGGGGGTGGCGGAAAAGGCGGGAGTGGGAGTGGTGGCGGTCGGGCTGGAGCTACTCAGCGTGGAGGTTTTGGCGGTGGCCAAAGGCAGCAGCAGCAGCATCGGAGCAAGACCCCGTTGCCCCAGCAGCTTCGTGAGTGGTTTTCTCAGCGTGGGGCGTCTGGGGGTAGTGGTAGCTGCCCATATGTCATTCGCACTGGCAACCGTGCTGGTCAGACATGTGGGAAGCCTCACACTCAGCACTGCTGTTTCTCCCGCCTCGACGACGCTTGGCGTGCAGAGTTTGGTGACGAGGCCGAGCGCTCCCACTGGGCAGAGCTGCTTAGGTCTAGAGTTGCTATCTTTGACCTAGACTATGATGCTATCCTTGCTGCTATGTATGCTTTGTTTGTTAGTGCAAAGGGTGACTGTTACCTGTGTGTGCCGCCTGACCTAGGTATAGAGGCTGCTGCTCTAGGTGCTGGTGAGTCTCCCTGGTACTGCGCCTGCTGAGGCCTTGCACACCTTTACACTTGACTCAGGTGCTTCACGCTGTTTCTTTCGCGACAGCACCACCCTCACTCCTCTCTCTGCACCTGTACTGGTCAGACTGGCTGACCCCACCGGGGGCCCAGTCCTTGCCCGTTCATCCACTGTTCTCCCGTGTCCGGCGGTTCTGTCTGGCTCACTGTCAGGCCTTCACCTCCCCTCGTTCTCTATGAACATGGTGAGTACCGCTGCCCTCCAGGACGCGATGGTCACTACCACCACTCCAAAGGGTCAGCGTGTGTCAATCTGCACGTGTACACGGACGGGACGGCTTCTGGCCACGTTCACACATCGGCTAGGGTCGAGTCTGTACACACTGGCTACTGAGCCTCCTCAGGTAGCTGCGTCTGCCCAGGTGTCCGCATCCGGTCCGGTAGCACCCCCTTGCTTGTGTCGCCTCCTATCGCACCAGACTCTCATGTGGCACCACCGCCTTGGTCACCCCTCCCTGCCACGCCTTCGTGGCATGCACTCCCGCCTCCTTGTCTCTGGTCTTCCCAGGTCTCTACCTCCCCTCCTGCCCTCGCCTGCCCTGCCCTGCCTTCCTTACGTCGAGGGACGGCAGTGCGCCGCTCCTCACTCCTCCTTGTTTCCCCCGACGTTTGCTCCCCTGCAGACTCTCCGCATGGACGTGTGGGGCCCAGCCCGCGTCAGTGGACAGGGCCGCGAGCGCTACTTTCTGCTGGTTGTTGACGACTACACGCGGTACACCACGATCTTCCCCTTGTGCAGCAAGGGGAAGGTCCCTGATGTCTTGATCCCTTGGATCCACGCAGTCCATCTCCAGCTCCGCGAGCGGTTCCGTGCGGACCTTCCTGTCCTGCGTGTGCACTCTGACAGAGGTGGTGAGTTCTCCTCCGACCTCTTACGGGACTTCTCTCGTGGGGAGGGCATTCTCCAGTAGTTCACGCTTCCGGACTCCCCTCAGCAAAATGGGATTGCTGAGCGCCGCATTGGCTTAGTCATGGAGGTCGCTCGTACCTCCATGATCCATGCAGCAGCTCCCCATTTTCTATAGCCGTTTGCGGTCCGGTAAGCTGCGCAACAGCTCAACCTCTGGCCCCGTGTCACCTTGCCGGAGACCTCGCCTACACTGCGTTGGACGGGGAAGGTTGGAGATGCGTCGGTGTTCCGGGTCTGGGGTTTTCGTGCCTTTGTTTGTGATTCGTCTGCGGACAAGCTCTCTGCCCGCGCTATTCCCTGCGTCTTCCTTGGCTTTCCCCCTGACGCGCATAGCTGGCAGTTTTACCACCCCACCTCGCGCCGTGTCCTCCCCTCTCAGGACGTCATGTTTGACGAGTCGGTTCCCTTTTACCGTCTCGTCCCCTACCGCTCTGCCCCTCCCCCACCCCCATCGCTCTTCCATGCTCCAGGTCCCCCTCTGGTAGACCCCCTCCCCCCCCAGGGTCCTGCTCCCTCAGGTGTGTCTCAGGTAGACGCTCTCCCTGGTACTGTGCCTGTTGAGGTAGCTGTCGACTCAGGTGCTGCTCGAGGTGCTGCGTCTGGGGGTGCTGCGACTGGGGGTGCGGAGCCAGGGAGTGTGGAGCCTGGGGGTGCTGAGTCTGAGGGTGCCGGGTCTAGGGGTGCTGAGCCTGGGGGTGCAGAGCTTGGGGGTGCTGAGCCTGCGGGTGTGGAGTTTTGGGGTGCTGAGCTTGAGGGTGTGGAGCCCGGAGGTGCTGAGTCTGGGGGTGCCGAGCCTCGAGGTACTGCTTCTTTTGGAGGTCCTACGGTTGCTTTGCCACGATTGTCTCCCCGGCCGGAGCCTCTCTCCCCGTAGCAGCTGCGCGAGTGGTTTACTCAGCGCACACGCCTTCGAGTGGATCTACCGGCGCTGGAGACTCTGCCACTGGAGACACTGCAGCAGGAGGTGCTGGAGTTAGTGCTGGAGCTGGTGGTACCGGAGGTACTGCAGCTGCTGGTCCTAGAGGTGCTCGTACCAGGGGTACTGGAGCTGCCGGGCCTGGTAATGTTGGGGGCGCTGGAGCTGGCGACTCTACGGAGCCTGGAGCTACTTGAGCTGGAGGAGCTGGAGCTGTTGGCGCTGGAGCTGGAGGCACCGGCGCGGGAGGCGCTGGAGCTGGAGAAATGGAGCTGTTGACCCTGGAGCTGGAGGTGCTGGAGCTCAGGGTGCTATGTCTGGTGGTACAAGTGCTGGAGGCACTGTGCGGCCGCGAACGTACTTCGTTCCCCTGCTTCAGCAGGTTCTTGGTGTCCCGTCTTCTCCTGGCCTTAGTCCTCCCGTACTGTGTCCACCGCCTGACCAGTCGCAGCCGCTGTTATAGCCAGCCTCCCCACTGCCTGCTCGTTCTCCTTACACTGAGCAGGTCGGCGGTCTTACAGAGCGACGTGTGCCTGCGTCACGTCTTGCCTCCCTTGTTTGCACTGGTCGTCGCGTTCCTTGTCCGTGTCCCCCTCGTGTGCCAGGCACCCACACTATGGCACTTCGTCCTTCCTCTGTTCCTCTGCGTGTTCCTCTACCGCATCCTCCTGAGTCCTCTCTTCCTGCCGTCCCTGACCTTGTGTCTGACCGTGCTCGTGCAGCCAGTCCCATTGTCTCTCGTCTCCTCGCCACTGTTGTCACTAACCCTTTGCTTGAGTCCACTGCTGCGTCTGCCCTCGTTGCTGAGCTGGTTGACTTTGCTACTGCCTGTCGTCTAGACTACACCACTGCTATTATTGCTGAGTCTGAGTCTGCCAGTCCTCCGTTCGTCGGGGGTGAGTGTGCTCTTGGCACGGACGTCCTTGAGGACTGGCAAGAGGACTTTGAGTGTCATGTTGCTGTTGTACCTTGTTTTGCTTCCATGCTGCTTCCACCTGAGGAAGACCCGGATGCACCAGACAACCCGACCCCACGCTTTTACGTAGAGGCGATTACGGGTCCCTACTCCTCTCAGTGGCAGATAGTCATGGACGCATAGATGGCATCCTGGTAGTCCACATGCACTTACGTCGACGCAGTTCCCCCTTCTTGGGCGAACATAGTCGATGGCATGTGGATTTTCAGGATGAAGCGGCCACTGGGTTCTTCGCCTGCCTTCAAAGCGCATTACGTTGCTAGAGGCTTCAGTTAGCGACAGGGGATCGACTACTTCCATAACTTCTTCCCCACCCCGAAAATGACTACTCTTCAGGTGTTGCTGCACGTCGCTGCTCAGCGTGACTACGAGTTGCACTCTCTAGACTTCAGTACAGCTTTCTTGCAGAGCAGCCTGTACGAGGAGATGTGGCTGCGCCGCTCACCTAGCTTCACTGGGTCGTTTCCTGCAGGTACCCAGTGGAGCCTTCGGCGGCCAGTCTATGGTCTTTGCCAGGGGTGCCTCGCGAGTGGCACGACACACTGAGGACTACACTTGCGTCTCTTGGGTTTCCTCCTTCTACTGCTGACCCGTCGTTGTTTCTACGCACTGATATGACGCTGCCGCCTTTCTACGTCCTCGTGTACATCGACGACCTCATCTTTGTCACTGCTGACACTGAGGCACTTACCCTTGTGAAGTCGGAGCTGTGGAAGAGACACACCTGCACTGACCTGGGTGAGCTGTGCAGCTATCTTGCAGATCACCCAGGACAGAGCACGGCGCACCATCACACTGACTCAGTCACACATGGTGCACCAGGTCCTTCAGTGCTTCGGCTTTCAGTTCTCCTCGCCGCAGACCACTCCTCTGTCTACCGGCCACTCGCTCTCAGCTCCATCTTTGGACAAGTCCGTAGAGCCGATTGGTCCGTACCCAGAGCTTGTGGGTTGCCTCATGTACCTGATGACGTGCACACGACCTGACCTCGCGCACCCTCTCAGCCTTCTGGCTCGCTACGTGGCTCCCGGTAGGCACTGAAAGATGCACTGGGATGCTGCGAAGAGGGTACTGTGTTACTTGTGCAGTACGTTGGGCATGGGGCTCGTGCTTGGAGGACGGGGTCTAGTTGTCCTCACTGGTCACGCAGACGCTTCTTGGGTTGACGACTCAGCTACGCAGCGGTCGTCACAGGGTTACACCTTCAGCCTCGGTTCCGACTCTGTTTCCTGGCGGTCTTCCCGCTCGTCTTCGGTTCTCAGCTCCAGTTGTGAGGTTGAGATCTACGAAGGGGCCATGGCTGCACAGGAGCTACGCTGGCTCACCTACCTGCGGACTAACTTGGGAGAGCAGCCTCGTTCGCCTCCAGTTCTGTACGTAGACAACAAGGCCATGATTACCCTCTTTCAGGAGCACAGACTGGAGCACAGAACGAAGCACATCGCTCTGCGATACTTCCTTGCTCGAGAGTTGCAGCAGCGTGGCCAGCTTCGTCTTGCGTACGTGGCCACTAGGGCCAACACTGCTGATATATTCACCAAGGCACTTATGCGTGCTGATCATCAGCGCTTCTCTACTGTGCTGGGCCTTGTGCCTACTTTGCCTCACTTGCTCACTGCGTGACTGTGCTTGTACTGTGATCTATATATATACCTGCATGTTTACACTTGCTAGGATATGATCACTGTATTGTTTGTTCTCTTTTATATAACTCTGCATGTGAACTGGCCTTGTGGCCCGTTGCTTGTGCTCGGACTGTGTGGTGTCTTTGTGATCCACCCTGAGCTTGCTTTTCTTTTATTGATTGATCTTGTGACCACTTGTTCTCCCTCACTTTGCCTATGGGGGTGCGTTAGAATGTTATAGTGCTTACTTGTACTGAACTCTTTCATAGTTTATTCATTTCTTGTTCAGTAGTTTTGACACAGCGATCATCAGCGACCGCGACACGAAATTCACCATCAACTTCCGGCGGAACCTGTGGCAGCAGTTCAGCATGCGACTACAGTTTAGTTCTTCGTACCACCCGGAAACCGACGGACAGACAGAACGGACAAACCAGACCATGGAGAAACTCATCCGAGCCACATGCGACGATCCGACCACCTGGGAACAGCAACTGCCACTCATCGAGTTCGCGTACAAAAAACTCGCCATCCGCCACGACCCAACAGTCGTTGTTTTACCTAAATTACGGACAAGACCCCACAGTACCCATGACTCCAAATCCCGACAACCCAGCACCACGCGCGCAACAGTTCGCACAATTTCTACAGGCAGCACGGACCCGAGCCGCATACGCAATAAAAAAATCAAACATCATCGCTAAGCGCAACGCCGTGTGAAGAATGTACGAGGAATGATGTCGACTAGAAAGGAGATGGGTACAAGTATGAAAACCTAGAAAAGCTGTACCCCATAATGTCTACCCCACTACAGCCTACACAGGCTATATCACACATGTTTGACACATCCCCATAGGCAAAGTGGGGGAGAACAAGAGGTCACAAGACCAGTCAATCAAAGCAAAGCAAGCTCAGGGTGGATCACGACGTCACCATACATTCTGAGCACAAGCACAAGGCCACAAGGCTAGTTCTCATGCAGAGTTATATATCAAGGTGAACAAGCAAGACAGTGATCTCAACCTAGCAAGGGTAAGCATGCAGATGCAGGTATATATAGATCACAGTACAAGCAAAGTCAAGAAGTGAGCAAGTGAGGCCAAGTAGGCACAAGACCTAGCATAGTACAAAAACGCTGATGATCACAAGGCTGAAGTGCCTTGGTAAAGATATCAGCAGTGTTGGCCCGAGTGGCCACGTAAGCAAGACGAAGCTGACCACGCTGCTGCAACTCTCGAGCAAGGAAGTAGCGCAGAGCAATGTGCTTCGTTCTGTGCTCCAGTCTGTGCTCCTAACACAAGGCAAGCATGGCCTTGTTGTCGACGTACAGAACTGGAGGATAACGAGGTGCCTCTCCCAAGTTGGTCAGCAGGTAGGTGAGCCAGCGTAACTCCTGTGCAGCCATGACCCCAGCGTAGATCTCAGCCTCACAACTGGAGCTGAGAACAGAAGACAAGCGGGTAGACCGCCACGAAACAGAGCCGGAACCAAGGCTGAAGGTGTAACCCTATGACTACCGCTGAGTAGCCAAGTCGTCAACCCAAGAAGCGTCTGCGTGACCAGTGAGGACAACTCGAGCCCGTCATCCAAGCACAAGCTCCATGCCCAATGTACTGCACAAGTAGCGCAACACCCTCTTAGCTGCATCCATGTGCTCTGGTCGGTGTCTCCCAGGAGCAACATAGCGTGCCAAGATGCTAAGAGGGTATGCCAGGTCAGGTCGAGTGCAGGTCATCAGGTACATGAGGCAGCCAACAAGCTCTGGGTACGGGCCACTCGGCTCTACGGACTCATCCGAAGGCAGAGCTGAGAGCGAGTGGCGAGTAGACAGAGGAGTGGCCTAAGGCGAGGAGTACGTGAAGTTGAAGCGTTGAAGGACCTGCTGCACCATGTGTGACTGAGTCAACGTAATGGTGCGCCGTGCTCTGTCCCGGTTGATCTGCAAGCCAAGATAGCTGCGCAGTTCACCCAGGTCTGTGCACGTGTGTCTCTTCTACAGCTCCGACTTCACGTGGGCCAGTCCACCCGTGTGAGCAGTAGCAAAGACCAAGTCGTCGACGTACACGAGGATGTAGAACGGCGGCAGAGTGGTGTCGGTGCGGAGAAACAGCGACGGGTCAGCAGTGGAAGGAGCAAACCTAAGAGCCGCAAGCGTAGTCCTCAGTGTGTCGTGCCACTCACGGGGCGCCTAGCGGAGACTGTAGACTGGCCGCTGGAGGCTCCACTGGGTACCAGTAGGAAACGACCCAGTGAAGCCAGGTGGGCGGCGCAGCCAGATCTCCTCGTGCAGGCTGCCCTGTAGGAAGGCTGTGCTGAAGTCAAGAGAGTGAAGCTCGTAGTCATGCTGAGCAGCGACGTGCATCAGTATCCGAAGAGTGGTCATCTTCGGGGTGGGAGAGAAGGTCTGAAAGTAGTCAACTCCCTGCCGCTGACTCAAGCCTCGAGCCACGTAACGCGCCTTGAAGACAGGCGGAGAACCCGGCGGCCGCTTCACCCTGAAAATCCACATGCCATCGACAATGTTCGCCCCAGGTGGGGGAACCTCGTCGACGTAGGTGCCTGTGGACTTCCAGGAAGCCATCTCTGTGTCCATGGCTGTCTGCCACAGAGAGGAGAAGGGACCCTCTATCGCCTCTGCGTAAGAGCGCGGGGTCGGGATGTCTGGTGCATCCGCGTCTCCCTCATGGGCAAGCAGCATGGACACGAGATGAGGTAAAGCCGCAGCAAAACACTGGAACTCCTCTTGCCTGACCTCAAGGACGTCCGTGCTAAGAGCACACTCACCCCTGACGGACGGAGGACAGACAGACTCAGACTCAGCAACAAGAATAGCGGCGTAGTCTAAACGACAGTGAGCAGCAAAGTCGACAAGCTCAGCAACCAAGGCAGACGCAATAGTGGACTCAAACGAAGGGTCAGTGACAACAGTAGCGAGAAGATGCGTGACAGTAGGACTGGCAGCACGAGCAAGGTCTGACGGCAGGTCAGCAACGGCAGGAAGAGAGGACGCAGGAGGAGACAGCAGAGGGACACGCTGCGGAGCAATGGAAGGACGCAGAGCCATCTGGTGCGTGCCAGGGACAGGAGGAGGACGCTGACGCGAACCACGACGACTAGTGCGAGCAGCACGAATAGGCGACGCAGGACGAGACTCAGGCTCATGACGCTCCGTAAGACCTCCTGTCGGACCAGTGTAAGGAGAAGGAGTAGGCAGTGGGGAGGCGGGCTGTAACTGGGACTGCGACACGACAGGCGGTGGACACTCTAAGGAAGGAGCAGGACCAGTAGAAGGCGGGAGACCAAGAACCTGCTCAAGGAGTGGAACGAAGTACGGCCGCGGCCGCGCAGTGCCTCCAGAAACAGAAGGGACAGCACCAGCACCCCCAGGGTCAGGTCCAACTCCACCAGCTCCAGCAGCACCTCCAGCAGCTCCAGTAGTGCCAACCCCAGCACCCCCAGGAGCACCGGCTCCAGCAGCACCTCCAACTCCAGCAAAACCACCAGAAGCCTCAGCAGCTCCAGTAGCGCCAGCTCCAGTACCTCCAGCAGCACCCGCTCCAGCAGTATTGCGAGCTCCAGCACCTCCAGTAGCTCCAGCTGCAGTAGAACCTCCAGCGCCCGTAGCACCACCAGCTCCAGCAGCACGGCTCCAGCGCCGAGCAAACCACCCGCGCAGCTGCTGTGGAGAGAGTGGCTCCCGCCGGGACGAAGCACCCAAAGGACCTCCACGCGCAGCACCTCCAGACTCCACACGAGCAGGCTCCGCACCCCCAGACTCAGCAACCCCAAGCTCAGCACCCCCAGACTCAGCACCCTTAAACTCAGCACCCCTAGGCTCCGCACGCTCAGGCTCAGCACCCCCTGACCCAGCACCCGCAGGCTCAACCCCCCCAGCAGCACCAGAGTAAACAGCTACCTCGAGAGGCTCGACTGCGTCTACCTGGGACACACCTGAGGGGGCAGGACCCTGAGGTGGGAGGGGGTCTATCGGGGGGGGGGACCTGGCGCGAGGAAGAGCGGCGGGGGGGGGGGAGGGGGGCAGTGCGGTAGGGGAAGAGACGGTAGTAAGGAACCGACTCGTCAAACGTGACGTCCTGAGAGGACAGAACATGGCGCGAGGTGGGGTGGTAAAACTGCCAACCAGGCGCGTCAGGGGGGAAGCCAAGGAAGACGCAGGGAACAGCACGGGAGGACAGCTTGTCCGCAGACAAGTCGCGGACGAAAGCTCGAGATCCCCAGACACGGAACGTGGACGCATCGCCAACCTTCCCCGTCCACCGCAGAGTAGGTGTGGTCTCCGGCACGAAGACCCGGGGCTGGAGGTTGATCTGATACGCCGCGTACTGAACCGCGAACGGCCACAAAAAATGGGGAGCAGCTGCATGGATCATGGACGTACGAGCGACGTCCATGACCATACCAAAGCGGCGCTCAGCAATCCCATTTTGCTGTGGAGAGGCCGGAAGCGTGAATGTCTAGCGGATGCCCTCCGCATGACAGAAGGCCCGCAGAAGGTCGGAGGAAAACTCTCCACCTCTGTCGGAGTGCAGACGCAGAACAAGAAGGTCCGAGCCGAAACTCTCGCTGAGCTGACGACGAGCAGCGCGGATCCAGTCGATCAGCACCTCAGTGACCTCACCCTTGCGGCGCAAGGGGAAGACTGTGGTGTAACGCGAGTAGTCGTCAACGACCAGCAGAAAGTAGCGCTCGTGACCCTGTCCACGGACGCGGGCGGGGCCCTACACGTCCATGTGAAGAGTCTGCAGGGGAGCCTCCGTCGGAGGGAACTCGGAGGAGTGAGGAGCGGCGCGCTGCCGCCCCTCGACGCAAGGAACGCAGGTAGGGGCAGGCCCCGAGGGGAGGGGAGGGAGAGACCGGGGAAGACCAGTGACAAGGACATGGGAGGCCATGCCTCGGAGACGAGGCAAGGAGGGGTGACCAAGGCGGTGGTGCCAGAGGAGAGTGTGGTGAGACAGGAGGCGACACGAGCAGGGGGCAGACTCAAGACCAGACCGGGATGCTGCAGCAAACACCTGACCCGACGCGGCTACCTGACCAGACTCAGCAACCGGAGGAGGCACGGTAGTGAGGGTGTACAGGCTCGACTCTGGCTGACGAGTGAACGTGGCCAGGTGCCGGCCCGTCCGAGTACACGAACAATGGGTCACCCGCTAACCTCCAGGAGTGAACTGGTCAACCCACGCATCCTGAAGGTCAGCTCCACTCACCAAGTTCGTGGAGAACGAGGGGAGGTGGAGGCCAGACAAAGAGCCAGACGGGACCGCCGGACACGGCAGAATCGTGGAGGAGTGTGTAAGGACCGGACCCCCAGAGGGGTCAGCCAGAGAGACTGCCACCGGCCGACTGAGCGGCGAGATTGTGGTGCAGTCGCGAAAGAAGGAGCGGGAAGCACCCGAGTCAAGGGTGAAAGTGTGCAAGACCTGAGCTCACGCAGTACCTGAGAGAGCAGCCTCACCAGCACCTAGAGAAGTAGCCTCAATGCCCGGGTCGGGCGGAACACACAGGTAACAGTCACCCTCAGCACGAATAGACACAGCATACATAGCAGCAAGGATAGCATCATAATCAAGATCAAAGATAGCAACCCCCGACTTAAGCAGATCACCCCAGCGAGGGATCTCAGTGGCGTCAGAAAACAGTGTACGCCAGGCGTCAGTCAAGCGGCCGAAACAGCGGAGCGTGGCGTGCGGGCCGCCGCACGTCTCTCCATTGCGGTCGCCGGTGCGGAGAACGTAAGCGCAAGGACCAGCACCCCCAGACCTCCCACGCCTAGCGTACCACTCATGAAGCTGCTGGGGCGACAGGGTCTCACGAGGGCGCTGCTGCTGCTGGCACTGGCCACCGCCAAAGCCTCCCCGCTGCACAGCGCCACCCCGACCAGCACCACCGCCGCCACCACCCCCACCGCCTCCGCCGCCGCCGCCGCCACCTCCACCCCCACTGCCGCTGCCACCGCCGCCTCCACCTCCACCACCGCTACCGAAGCCCCCACTTCCGCCACCACCCCCACCTCCACCCCCACCCCCTCCACCGCCTCCACCGCCACCACCGCCGCCCCCGCCATCCCCTCCAGCACCCTTGCCCCCCTTGCTCCTGCCGCTGCGGTGCCTCCGACTAGGAGCAGATGTAGCTCCGACCGACTCGGTGCCAATGAGATCGACAGTAGCAGCAGAGGCAACAGAGGGCAAAAGAGGGACGGGGGAGCACCCCTCAAAGAAAGGGGCACGAGGGTCACCACGAGAGGCTCCTACAGCGACTATACTCTTCTCAGCTGCAAGGAGGTGCTCCTCGAGGAGGTCAACGGTGAGCGTGGTGGGGCAAAGGGAGAGGAAGTGGTCCCTGACCGAGCGAAGGGAGTCAGGGAGCGGGGTGACGAGGTAGTAGAGAGTGATGTACATAGGGGGGGGGGTTCGCGGAGCATAACTCGGCAGGAAGCGCAGCGCGGTAGCGGGTGTCACTAGTGCGGAGGTGCGTAATGAGGTCAGCGACCGTGGCAAAAGCAGCTAGGTCAGGGAACAGGTACGGCAGCATGAGGCGGCTAAGGGCAGCAGTGGCAGGGGAGGAGTAGCGCGCAACAGCAGCGTCGTACAGCGTCTTAGCGGCTAAAGTGCGCGCACTCAGCAGACAGCAGGTGACTACGGACAGCTAGACGAGGAGCAGCATCGCGTGTGGTCCACTGTGAGCGAACTGTACTGTTAGCATCGGCAGCAAGGGCAACAGCCACGCCGGACGTGTGGTCGAACAGTGAGACTCCGTCCGTAGAGTCACACTGCAGAAAAAGCTGCAGATCATCGACCCAGACCTCAAAATCGACCGCTCGACCCTCAGCATCGAAGGTAAGGACATTAGGGCTAACCATGACAGGAGGAGTAGCAGCAGTAGCCTAGTAGAAGCAGTAGCAGCAGGAGCAGCGCGACTTGGCAGGGCAGCGCGGCTCGGAAGGGCGGCGCGGGTGCGGCGGTGCGCTTACCAGGGTAGGGCCGCCAACGGCGGCGGTAGGCAGGGCCGCAACAGCGGCAGTAGGCAGGGCCGCGACTGCGGCTGTAGGAAGGGCCGCAGCAGCTGCAGGCAGGGCCGCGTCAGCTTCAGGCGGGGCCGCGACAGCAGGGCGGCAGGGCCGCGACGGCTACAGGCAGGGCCGCTACGTCAGGGAGGCAGGGCCGCGACGGCAGGACGGCAGGGCCGCGACGGTAGGGCAGGGCCGCGACGGCGGAAGTCAGGGCTGCGACTGGAGGGCGGCGGACCCGCGTCAGCAGGGCGGCAATGCCGTGACGGAATCAGGCAAGGCCGCGACGGCAGGGGCCTCAACGGCAGGGGCCGCGACGGCAAGGGGCCACGACGGCAGGGGGGGGCCGCGACGGCAGGGGCCGCGACAACAGGGGCCGCAACGGCAGGGGCCGCGACAGCAGGGGCCGCGACGGCAGGGGCCGCGACTGCAGGGGCTGCGACAGCAGGGGCCGCGACGGCAGGGGCCGCGACGGCAGGGGCCGCGACGGTAGGGGCCGCGACGGCAGGGGGGGGCGACGGCAAGGGCCGCGACGGCAGGGCCGCGACGGCTCTAGTCAGGGCCGCGACGGCAGGGCCGCGAAGGCTCTAGTCAGGGACGCGACGGCAGGGCAGGCGCACGGGGCGCAGGTAAGGCAGGCGCGAGGCGCGCGACAGGGCAAGGAGCGCGCTTCGGGCAGGGCAGAAAAAACAAATATTAAGTGGTGGGCCCTAAAAAAAACGGTCCCACTAGGGAACCCGCTCTATACCATGTGAAGAATGTACGAGGAATGATGTCGACTAGAAAGGAGATGGATACAAGTATGAAAACCTAGAAAAGTTGTACCCCATAATGTCTACCCCACTACAGCCTACACAGGCAATATCATATATGTTTGACACGCCGACCGCCACCGCCGACCTGTCACGTACCAGCCCCACGACCTCGTACTACTCGACACTAAAAATCTCCGCCAGCCCATCACCCCAAAACTCCGCCCCCGATATTGCGGGCCATTTCGCATCAGCCACATAATCACACCCGTCACCGCCCACCTCCTCCTCCCGGCTGACTAGTACGTTAGCCCGTCATTCCACGTCAGCCTCCTCCGCCCATACGTACCATCCACTAGCCAACTGCCTCGCAACCGCCCCGCCAGCATGACACGACCGCCAAGAAGCCAATCATCGCGCCCGAAAAGATTTTGAGCCACCGAGTTCGTGACCCACGGGGAGCTCGCAGGATCGAATTTCTGATCCGCTGGAGACCGCACGCCGACCGAAGACAACTGGGTTCCCCTAGACAGAGTCGAAAACCACCCAGTCCTCACCGAGTATCTGCGAAGCCAAAATTTTCGGGATGTACACGCACTTTCGTAAGGAGGGCCTCCTTAGGGGGGGGGGGGGGGGGAGGGGGGGGGGGGGGGGGTAGTGTCAGATTATTATAGCTTAAACATTTGTGTAGGCTGTAGTGGGGTAGCCCATAAGCGGTACAACCCAATCAGGGTTAGTACTTGTACCCAACTGATTACTAGTTCATTCATTCTCGTTTGTAACTTTGACATGGAATCAGAGCAGGTTCCTTAAGCCCACCACCTGCTGCGTTGCTAGTACCCCGTTTCCCTAGGCCCGTCGTATTAGAATGTGAGTGAATGGAATGATTGAACTAGCAAGCAGGTGGGTACAAGTAGCAAACCTAAAAGTCTTGTACCCTATAAGAACTACCCCACTACAGCCTAAACAGACTATAGCATATAAGTTTGACACACCCCCATAGGCAAAGTGGGGGAGAACAAGAGGTCACAAGACCAGTCAAGAAAGGCAAAGCAAGCTCAGGGTGGATCACAAAGTCTCCACGCAGTCTGAGCACAAACGAATGGCCACAAGGCCAGTTCACATGCAGAGTTATATAAAAGAAAACAAGCAATACAGTGAACACAACCTAGGAAGTGTAAACATGTAGGTATATGTATATAGAGTACAGTACAAGTAGATCAAGAAGTAAGCAAGTGAGGCACAGTAGTTACAAGGCCTAGAACAGTACAGAAACGCTGATGATCACAAGGCTGAAGTGCCTTGGTGAAAACATCAGCAGTGTTGGCCTGTGAGGCCACGTAAGCGAGACGAAGCTAGCCACGCTGCTGCAACTCTCGAGCAAGGAAGTAGCGCAGAGCAATGTGCTTCGTTCTGTGCTCTAGTCTGTGCTCCTGACACAAGGCCAGCATGGCCTTGTTGTCGACGTACAGAACTGGAGGAGAACGAGGCGCCTCTCCCAAGTAGGTCAGCAGGTAGGTGAGCCAGCGTAACTCCTGTGCAGCCATGGCCCCAGCGTAGATCTCAGCCTCATAACTGGAGCTGAGAACAGAAGAAGAGCGGGTAGACCACCAAGAGACAGAACCGCAACCAAGACTGAAGGTGTAACCCTGTGACGACCGCTGCGTAGCCAAGTCGTCAACCCAGGAAGCGTCTGCGTGACCAGTGAGGACAACTCGAGCCCGTCCTCCAAGCACGAGCCCCATGCCCGACGTACTGCACAGGTAGCGCAATACCCTCTTCGCAGCATCCCAGTGCACCTTTCGGTGTTGACCGGGAGCCACGTAGCGAGCCAGAAGAATGAGAGGGTATGCAAGGTCGGGTCGTGTGCAAGTCATCAAGTACATGAGGCAGCCCACAAGCTCTGGATACGGGCCACTCAGCTCTACGGACTCGTCCGAAGGAGGAGCTCAGAGCGAGTGACCGGTAGGCAGAGGAGTGGACTGTGGCAAGGAGTACGTGAAGCCGAAGCGCTGAAGGACCTGGTGCACCATGTGTGACTGAGTCAAGGTAATGGTGCGCTGTGCTCTGTCCCGGGTGATCCGCAAGCCAAGATAGCTTGTCAGTTCACCCAGGTCAGTTCACGTGTGTCTCTTCTGCAGCTCGGACTTCACGTGGGCGAGTGCCTCAGTGTCAGCAGTAGCAAAGACGAGGTCGTCTACGTACACGAGAACGTAGAACGGCGGCAGAGTGGTGTCAGTGCGTAAAAACAGTGAAGGGTCAGCAGTGGAAGGAGCAAAACCAAGAGTAGCAAGAGTGGTCCTCAGGGTGTCGTGCCACTCACGGGGTGCCTGGCGGAGACCGTAGACTAGCCGCCGGAGGCTCCACTGGGTACCAGCAGGAAACGACCCAGTGAAGCCAGGTGGGCGGCGCAGCCAGATCTCCTCGTGCAGGCTACCTGTAGGAAGGCTGTGCTGAAGTCAAGCGAGTGGAGCTCGTAGTCACGCTGAGCAGCTACGTGCAGCAGTACCTGAAGAGTGGTCATCTTCGGGGTAAGGGAAAAGGTCTGGAAGAAGTCAACTCCCTGTCGCTGACTGAAGCCACGTGCAACGTAACGCGCCTTGAAGACAGGTGGAGAACCCGGCGGCCGCTTCACCCTGAAGATCCACATGCCACTGACGATGTTCGCCCCAGGCGGGGGAACCTCGTCGACGTAGGTGCCTGTGGACTTCCAGGAAGCCATCTCGGCGTCCATGGCTGCCTGCCACTGAGAGGAGTAGGGACCCTCTATCGCCTCTGCGTAAGAGCGCGGGGTCGGGATGTCTGGTGCATCCGGGTCTCCCTCAGGGGCAAGCAGCATGGACACGAGATGAGGTACAGCAGCGGCAAAGCACTCAAACTCCTCCTGTCTGTCCTCAAGGACGTCCGTGCCAAGAGCACACTTACCCCCAACGGACGGAGGACAAACAGACGCAGACTCAGACTCAGCAACAAGACTAGTGGCGTAGTCTAGGCGATAGGCTGCAGCAATGTCAACAAGCTCAGAAACAAGAGTAGACGCAGCAGTGGACTCAAACAGAGGGTCAGTGACAGCAGTGGCCAGAAAGCGCGTGACAGTAGGACTAGCAGCACGAAGGGAGTCAGACTCCGGGTCCGGACCGTCAGGAAGAGAGGACGCAGGAAGGAGACGGCAGAGGGACACGCTGTGGAGCAGTGGAAGGACGCAGAGTCATAGAGTGAGTGCCAGGGACAGGAGGAGGACGCTGACGTGGAACATGACGACCAGTGCGAACAGCGCAAACAGGCGACTCAGGACAAGACTCAAGTGACGCAGGACGAGACTCAGGCGACGCAGGACGCGACTCAGGCTCACGACGCTCCGTAAGACCTCTAGTCGGTCCAGAGTAAGGAGAAGGACCAGGCAGTGGAGAGGACGGCTGTAACTGCGACTGTGACCGGACAGGCTGTGGACTCAGTAAAGGAGGAGTAGGACCAGGAGAAGGCGGTAGACCAAGAATCTGCTGAAGGAGCGGAACATAGTACGGCCGCGGCCGTGCAGCGCCTCCAGAAACAGCAGAGACAGCACCAGTACCCTCAGCTCCAGGGTCGCCAGCTACAACTCCCGCAGCACCACCAGCCGCAGTACCTGCAGCTCCAACGCCTGCAATACCAACAGTCCCAGCAGCTCCAGTACCTCCAATACGAGCACCTCCAGGGCGAGCGGCTCCAGCAGCACTAGCACCAGCAGCACCTCCAGCTACACCAGCACCAGCAGCACCTCCAGCAGCACCAGCACCAGCAGTACCTCCAGCAGCACCAGCACCAGCAACACCTCCAAGGGCTCCAGCACCAGCAGCACCTCCAGCAGCACCAGCACCAGCAGCACCTTCAGCACCTCCAGCACCAGGAGCATCTCCAGCAGCACCAGCACCAACAGCACCTCTAGTAGCTCCAGCACCAGCAGCACCTCCAGCACCTCCAGCACCAGCAGTACCAGTAGCACGGCGACAGCGCCGAGCGTACCACTCACGAAGCCACTGCGAAGAGAGGGGCTCCCGCCGCAACGGGACACCCGGAGAACCTCTAGACACAGCACCCCCAGACACAGCACCCCCAGGCTCCACACGCTCAGGCTCAGCACCCCCAGGCTCCACACACCCAAGCTCCGCACCCCCAGTCCTCGCACCCACAGGCCCAGCACCCCTAACAGCACCTGAGTCGACAGCTACCTCAACCGGCTCAGCAGGGTCTACCTGAGACACACCTGAGGGGGCAGGACCTTGAGGGGGGAGGGGGTCTACCGGAGGAGTACCTGGTGCTAGGAAGAGTGGCGGGGGGGGGAGAGAGGCAGCTCGGTAGGGAAAGAGACGGTAGTAAGACACTGACTCGTCAAACGTGACGTCCTGAGAGGACAGAACATGACGCGAGGTGGGGTGGTAAAACTGCCACCCAGGTGCGTCAGGGGGGAAGCCAAGAAAGACACAGGGAACGGCACGGGAGGACAGCTTGTCCGCTGAAGTATCGCGGACAAAAGCTCGAGATCCCCAGACACGGAACGTGGACGCATCGCCAACCTTCCCCGTCCACCTCAGAGTAGGTGTGGTCTCCGGCAAGGAGACACGAGGCTGAAGGTTGATCTGATGCGCAGCGTACTGAACCGCGAACGGCCACAGAAAATGGGGAGCAGCCGCATGGATCATGGACGTACGAGCGACGTCCATGACCATGCCAATGCGGCGCTCAGCAATCCCATTTTGCTGTGGGGAGGCCGGAAGCGTGAACGTCTGGCGGATGCCCTCTGCACGACAGCAGGCCCTCAGGAGGTCGGAGGAAAACTCACCACCTCTATCTGAGTGCAGACGCAGAACAGAAAGGTCCGAGCCGAAACTCTCGCTGAGCTGGCGACGAGCACCGCGGATCCAGTCGATCAACACCTCAGTGACGTCACCGTTGCCGCACAAGGGGAAGACTGAGGTGTAACGCGAGTAGTCGTCAACAACCAGGAGGAAGTAACGCTCGTGACCCTGTCCACGAACGCGGGCTGGGCCCCACACGTCCATGTGAAGAGTCTGCAGGGGAGCCTCCGTCGGAGGGAACGAGGAGGAGTGAGGAGCGGCGCGCTGTCGGCCCTCTACACAAGGAACACAGGTGGGTGTTACGATAAGAATGAATTGATAGAAAATGTGAAGTACAACCCTAGATATAGCAAACCCTAATCATGCAAGTAAGTAGAAACGTAACACCTAGGCTAACCTAAACAACACATATAAAATATATGTTGACACACCCCCATAGTCTAGGTGACGGAAGTCCTGTAGAAACAACAAGAGCAAGCAACGGTCACAAGACCAGTCTACAAGAACAAGACAAATCTCAGGGTGGAGCTCAAAGTCACCACACACTCCGAGAGCAAGCAAGGGGCCACAAGGCCAGTCCACATGCAGGTATATAGCAAATATAAAGAGATGCAAGAGTACAAGACATGCAGAACAAGGCATCTCTAAGCAAGCAAGTGAGGACGGGCTGGCACAAGGCCAAGCTGGGTGCATAAACGCTGGTGGTCACAAGGCGGCAACGCCTTGGTGAAGATATCTGCCGTGTTGGCCTCAGAGACCACATGTCGAACGAGTGCCTGTCCACGCTGCTGCAACTCACGCAGAAGGAAGTAACGAAGCTGGATGTGCTTCGCCTTCCCAACCAGTCGGGGCTCCTCACACAACAGGACAGCAGACCTGTTGTCGGCGAACAAGACTGGGGGAGAGCGAGGCCGCTCACCAAGGTCGGTGAGAAGGAAAGACAGCCAGCGAAGCTCCTGAGCGGCCATGGCCGCAGCGTACACCTCTGCCTCACAGCTGGAACCGGCGACAGACGACGCCCGAGTCGACCGCCACGAAACAGCACCTGCCCCGAGGCTAAAGGAGTACCCCTGTGTAGACCGACGCGTCTCCGCGTCGTCGGCCCACGACGAGTCCGAGTAACCTGTGAGTGTAACTAGCTGCTTCCCTCCAAGGACAAGTCCCATGCCTGATGTACTCGCCACATACTTCGCCACCCTCTTAGCAGCGTACCAGTGGGAAGGTCGGTGTCTCCCAGGCGCAACAAAGCGCGCAAGGACGCTAAGAGGGTAAGCTAGGTCTGGGCGAGTACAGGTCATCAGGTACATGAGACAACCCACCAGCTCAGGATATGGACCACTGGACTCAAATGACTCGTCCGAAGGTGGAGCCATGAGCCCATGATCCACACCAAGAGGGGTGAGCTGTACCTTGGAGAACGGGAAGCGAAACCGCGTGAGGATCTGCTCGACCATATGCGACTGAGTCAGCGTAATGGTGCGAGCTGCCCTGTCCCTGGTGATCTGCAGGCCAAGGTAGTGCTGCAGCTCACCAAGGTCAGTGCAAGTGTGTCTCCTCTGCAGTTCCTCCTTCACGGAGGCCAGCGCGCGTCGGTCGGGAGTGGCGAACACTAGGTCGTCGACGTAGACCAGGACAAAGAACGGGGTCGAGCCACGGCGAACGAACAGTGACGGGTCAGCAGACGACGGAAAGAAGTCAAGAGCTGCAAGGGTCGAGCGAAGTGTGTCGTGCCACTCACGTGGGGCCTGACGCAGGCCGTAGACTGGTCGACGCAGCTGCCACTGGGTCCCAGGTGGGAAAGAGCCAGTGAAGCCAGGCGGGCGACGCAGCCAGATCTGCTCGTGCAGGCTCCCCTGAAGGAACGCGGTGGAAAAGTCCAAGGAGTGCAACTCGTAGTCGCGCTGGGCTGCAATATGCAGCAACACCCGAAGAGTACTCATCTTCGGGGTGGGAGCGAAGGTCTGGAAGAAGTCCACCCCCTCTCGCTGACTGAAGCCTCTCGCAACATAGCGCGCCTTGAACACAGGTGGTGATCCAGGCGGCCGCTTCACCTTGTAGAGCCATCGGCCACTGACGACATTCGTCCCAGGTGGTGGGACTGCATCGACGTAAGTGCCTGTGGACCTATATGATGCCATCTCTGCCTCCTCAGCTGCTATCCAGTACGAAGCCCAGGGTCCCGAGACCGCCTCGGCGTGAGTGCGAGGGATCGGGATGTCAAGGGCGTCTGGATCCCCCTCAGGGGCAAGCAGCATGGCGCAGAGATGAGGAACAGCGGCCGCAAGGAAACCAAGCTCGAACTGCCTGTCCTCTACGACCTCCAGGGGAAAGACAGGAGCACCCCCAGAGGACGGAGAACGTGCAGGGCCACTCACCAAGTGAGCGGCGTAGTCAAGGCGGTGGGAAGAGGCAAAGCCAGAGACAGTGGTAACAAGTGCTGAGACAGACGACAGAGGTGCAGTCGGGTGAGTGACCAACGCGGACAAAACACGGGAGACGACAGGACGGGAGGCACGGAGGTAGTCGGACAACGGGTCGTGAAGCACAGTGAGGGACGACTCAGGGGGCTGTGGAAGGACAGGAGGAGGTGGAACACGAGAGCGGAGAACAAGGTGAAACGGACCGTCTGCACGGTAACGGGACCGACGGGGCTGTGGAGACACAGCACGACTGAGGGGAGGACGACGAGTCCACTGGGAGGAGGAAAGGGACTCAACTGGTGGAACAGGAGGGGACGACAGGGGACCACGAACAAAGCGTGCAGGTGCTGGGTCGGGGAGGTCGCGTAGTCGCAGTCGCTGCTGCTCCGCCTCCTCTGGCGTCTGCTGCGACGGTACCAGCCCCTGCTGCTGCTCCTGTGGCTCCGCCTCTGCCCTCTCCTGCTGCGACTGCAGCTGTACCCGCTGCTGCGACCGGGACTCCTGCGCTACCCTCTCCTGCTGCTGCCGTGACTCCTCCTCTACTCTCTCCTGCTGCGTCTGTAACTGCACCTGCTGCTGCGGGTGGGACTCCTGCTCTACCCTCTCCTGGTGCGGCCGTGACTGCTCCTCTACTCTCTCCTGCTGTGTCTGTAACTGCACCTGCTGCTGCGGGCGGGACTCCTGCTCTTCCCTCTCCTGGTGCGGCCGTGACTCCTCCTCTACCCTCTCCTGCTGCGGCTGCAGCTGCACCCGCTGCTGCGACCGGGACTCCTGCGCTACCCTCTCGTGCTGCTGCTGTGACTCCTCCTCTACTCTCTCCTGCTGCTGCTGCTGCTGCTGCTGCTGCTGCTGCTGCTGCTGCTGCTGCTGCTGCTGTGCCCTCTCAAATCGCTCACGCTCCTCCCTCTCCAACCGGAGGAGACGCTGCTCACGGGTCAGGAAACGTACAGTGCGCGGTGTAGGCGCCACAGTGCCAGTGCCTCCAGCTCCAGCACCCCCAGAACCAGCACCTCCACCACCGACACCCCCGGGGCCTCCAGTACCTCCCGCAGGAACACCCCCAGGCTCCGCAGCAACCGACCGCAGAGAAGAAGGAGGAGGAAACTGCGGGACGGACGGGAAGCCAGGGGGTGAGGCAGGGCGAGGCCGCCGAGTCGAGGCTGCCGTGTCCTCCACAGGAGTGACCTCCACGCCCACAACCCCTGCACCCCCAGAGCCGACACCACCAGCTCCTGCAGCCCCAGTACCCTCACCCTCCACAACTGCACCTCCCGCACCCCCAGACACGACAGGGACTGGATGCTGCGGGGGGGAAGACTGCGGAGTGACGTGCGACACACCTGACGGGGCAGGACGCGAAGGGGGGGGGCTACCGGGGCGACTGGTGGGGGCTCAAGGGTGAGGAACAGCGGGGGGGAAAAGGCCTGAGTACCTCGGTGGGGGCGACTCCTGTAGTAACAGACAGACTCGTCGAACGTGACGTCTTGCGAAGCGAAGAACTGGTAGGTGACCGGGTCGTAGAACACCCAGCCGGAGGCGTCCAAAGGGAAGCCAAGAAAGACGCAGGCACGAGTGCGCGGAGACAACTTGTTCGCGCCAGGGGCGCGAACGTGAGCCAGACAACCCCAGACGCGGAAGTCAGCTGCTACGCCCGGAGAACCTGTCCAAAGGGAGACCGGCGTCACCCTTGGCCGTGCGTCACTGCCTGGGGCCACAAGAACTGGGGGGCACCGGCATGGCACATGGAGGTCCGGGCAACCTCCATGACCAGGCCGATGCGTCGCTCGGCTACCCCGTTCTGCTGCGGTGATGCTGGTAGCGTGTAAGACTGGATGATCCCCCGACCCTGACAGAACGTCTCCAGGCGAGTGGAAGAAAACTCACCACCACGGTCCGAGTGTAGGCGAAGCCCACACAGGCCCTGGGCGCCACCCCACGCTAGTAGCCACGGCTCGAGGACGGTAGGCACGTCGGCCTTCCGTCGCAAGGAGAAAACCGTGGTGTAGCGGGAGTAGTCGTCCACCACAATCAGGAAGTAGCGCTCCTGACGTGGGCCAAGGACCGGAGAGGGGCCCCAGACGTCCAAGTGCAGGGTCTCGAAGGGAGCCGTGGTGGGGGGGAACGAGGAGGAGTGAGGGGCAGCGCGCTGCCGACCCTCGACGCAAGGAGTGCACAGCGGCGCAGGCGAGCGGGGAAGCGGTGCAAGCGACCCTGGGAGACCTGAGACCAGACGGTAACGTGCCATCCTACTGAGACGCGGGAACGACGGGTGACCTAGACGGTGGTGCCAGAGGACCGACGGGTGGGTGAGGGACCGACAGTCACACGACACAGCAGCTACCTGACCTGACCTGACCTGACCCGACTCAGTGTGGTGGGACCCAGTGTGTAGTGAGTACAGACCAGATCCCGGCTCTCTGTGGAATGTGGCCAGGGGCGCCCCAGTGGCACCGACAGTGCAGGAGGCAACAGGCTCGTCCAGTGGGAAAGTAGTGACTACGCCTAGGTCGTGAAGGTGACTGACACCCACCAAGTTCCTAGAGAACGAGGGGGTGTAGTAACCTGTAAGAAAACCTGAGGGAGCCGCCGGACACGGAAGAGTGGTGGTGCTGCTAGCAACTACACGTCCCACAGAGGGGTCAGCCAAGGCGACAGTGACTGGAGTGCGCAGTGGTGTGAGGTCGGTACAGTCGCGAAAGAAACAGCTGGACGCTCCAGAATCTAGGGTGAAGGAAAGCTGTGCAGTCTGTGGGGTCGCACCCGAACCAGCTACAAAGGCTAGTGCTAGACTAGTGGTAGCTCCAGCTTCTACACAAAGACCCTCAAAGGCACCGGGACTGGAAACAACACACGTACCAAGACTGGAAACACAGGTCTCTACTCGTGCAGCCGGAAAGGGTCCTAGACCAGGCAGGTGAGACTCAACTGGTGCAGTAGTGCGCTGGCGAAGGCGCGAAGGCCAGTGCGGTGTAATAGCGTGAGGACCAAAACGCTCACGGTGGAGGTCGTCGAGTCGACGGTAGCAGCTGGACGCAGTGTGGTCAGGACTCCAGCAGGTAGTGCCAGCACCAGGGCCTGTCAGGGCCCGGTACCCGCAGGGGCCGACGTCTCGCCCACTGCTAGCTGAGCCACTGCTGGGGGCGCCACACTTTGGACCCGCAGGCCCCAACTGACGGGAGTGCTGCGGCTGGCCCTGCTGCTGTAGAACCCTAGTACATGCCATGTGAGCCTATGCTGCTGCTGGTTCTGCTGGGGGCAGCCTAAGCTGCTGCTGGTGCGCTGGGGGCAGCCTGTGCTGCTTCTGGTTCTGCTGAGAGGCAGCCTAGGCTGCTAATGGTTCTCCAGGGGGCAGCCAATGCTGCTGCTAGTGCGCAGGCAGTTGCCTAAGCTGCTGCTGGTGCGCTGGCGGTAGCCTAAGCTGCTGCTGGTGCGCTGGGGGCAGCCTATGCTGCTGCTGGTTCGCTGGGGGCAGCCTATGCTGCTGCTGCTGGTGCTCAAGTGGCAGCCTATGCTGCTGCTAGTTCGCTGGGGGCAGCCTTAGCTGCTACTGGTTTTGCTGGGGGCAGCCAATGCTGCTGCTGGTGCGCTGGTGGCAGCCTATGTCGCTTCTGGTTCTGCTGGGGGCAGCCTACGCTGCTGCTGGTTCTGCTGGTTCTACTGGTTCTGCTGGTTCTGCTGGTTCTGCTGGTTCTGCTGGTTCTGCTGGTTCTGCTGGGGGCAGCCTACGTTGCTGCTGGTGCGCTG
Organism: Closterium sp. Naga37s-1; assembly: GCA_947471745.1. NCBI lineage: Eukaryota > Viridiplantae > Streptophyta > Zygnematophyceae > Desmidiales > Closteriaceae > Closterium > Closterium sp. Naga37s-1. The sequence goes on along the minus strand of CANJKZ010000174.1, from coordinate 1,779,602 downwards.
GGGGCAGCCTATGCTGCTACTGGTGTAGCTGGCGGCAGTGTAATCGGCTGGGGCTACTGACGGCGGGTGTGGTAGATCGTGGGGAGGCAGGTTTCATGTGGGAAAGCTGTTAAGGCAGCGGGCTACGGGTGAGGCGGCGGTTCTGTGCAGTTCTGTGCGGTTATGTGCAGTACTGTGCGGTTCTGTGAGGTTCAATGCGGTGGAGAGGACTGGGTGGGGCAGCTGATTCCGGGTGAGGTGCCTGGAACGGGTGGGGCAGCAGGTTTCCAGGTGGGGCGGCGGTTGTCAGGTCTGGGGCGGTGGTTTTCAGGTGGGGAAGCTGTTAAGGCGGCGGTTCTGTGCGGTTCTGTGCAGTTATGTGCAGTTCTGTGCGGTTCAATGCGGTGGAGAGGACTGGGTGGGGCGGCTGATCCCGGGTGAGGTGCCTGGAACGGGTGGGGCAGCAGGTTTCCAGGTGGGGCGGCGGTTGTCAGGTCTGGGGCGGCGGTTTTCAGGTCTGGGGCGGCGGGTTTCCAAGTTCGGCGGCGGTTTTCAGGTCTGTAATGGCGGGTTTTCAGGTCTGGGGGGCGGTTAAGACGGTGGGCTGCACGTGCGCGCGGCCGCGACGTACTAGCGCGAAGCTGCGGGTGCGACTAAGGCTGCGCGCGCAGCTACGCGCGTTCGTCTGCTGCGCGCTAGAGGGCTGGGGGGAAACGCGCGGGGTAAAACGAGTGGGGCGCGGGGCAGAAAACGAGTGACGCACGGCAAAAACGGGTGGGGCGCAGGGCAGAAACGGGTGACGCGCGATGTCGACGGGGGGGCGCGACCTACTCGGGCTCTACGGGGCAGGGCGCTTCGGGCTATGGGTCGCTACGAGGCGCGCGGGTGGTGGGCCCATAGACTATCGAGAGAAATTTCGCCTAAGGGAAAAAAATCGCCTAGGGGAAAAATCGCCTAAGGGAAACCTAGCTCTATACCATGTTACGATAAGAATGAATTGATAGAAAATGTGAAGTACAACCCTATATATAGCAAACCCTAATCATGCAAGTAAGTAGAAACGTAACACCTAGGCTAACCTAAACAACACATATAAAATATATGTTGACAGTGGGGGCAGGCCCCGGAGGAAGGGGAGGCAGGCACCGGGGGAGACCCGCGAGACAAGGGTACGGGAGGCCATGCCTCGAAGACGAGGCAGGGAGGGGTGACCAAGGCGGTGGTGCCACAGGAGACTCTCGTGCGTCAGAGGACGACACGAGCAGGGGGCAGACGCAGGACTAGACCTGGATGCAGCAGCAAACACCTGACTAGACGCAGCTACCTGACCAGACGGAGAGACCGGAGGGGGCGCAGTAGTCAGTGTGTACAGACTCGACCCAGGCCGACGGGTGAACGTGGCTAGGTGGCGGCCCGTCCGAGAGCAAGTGCAGTGGGTCACACGCTGACCTCCAAGGGTGAACTGGTCAACCCACGCGTCCTGGAGGTCAGCTCCACTCACCAGGTTCGTAGAGAACGAGGGGAGGTGGAGTCCCGACAGCAAGCCCGACGGGGCCGCAGGACACGGTAGAACCGTGGAAGAGTGCGCAAGGTCTGGGCCCCCAGAGGGGTCAGCCAGGGAGACTGCTACAGGCCGACTGAGCGGCGTGAGTGTGGTGCTGTCTCTAAAGAAAGAGCGCGAAGCACCAGAGTAAAGTGTGAAAGTGTGCAAGGCCTTAGTAGGTGCAGTACCAGAGAGAGCAGACTCACCAGTACCTGGAGCAGTAGACGCACTAGCACCTAGAGCAGCAGGTTTAATGCCCGGGTCGGGCGGGACACTCAGGTAACAGTCACCCTCAGCACTATCATTCAAAGCATACATGGCAGCAAGGATTGCATCGAAATCAAGATCAAAGATAGCCGCATTCTGCCTAAGCACATCACCCCAACGAGGGAGCTCAACAGCGTCAGGAAACTGGGCGCGCCAGGCGTCAGTCAGGCGACCGAAGCAGCGCTGCGCAGTGTGTGGCAGCCCGCACGTCTCCCCACGACGACTGCCGGTGCGAAGAACGTAAGTGCAGGGACCAGCACCCCCAGACCTCCCACACCCAGCGTACCACTCACAAAGCTGCTGGGCCGACGGGGTCTCACGGGAACGCTGCTGCTGCTGGCGCTGGCTACCACCAAAGCCTCCATGCTGCGCGGCTGCACCTCGACCAGCACCACCGCCACCGCCACCTCCGCCACTGCTGCCGCTGCCTCCACCACCGGTGCCGCTGCCTCCACCACCTCCGCCGCTGCCTCCACCACCTCCACCGCCGCCACTGAAGCCCCCACTCGCGGCACCACCCCCACCTCCACCGCCACCCCCTCCGCCTCCTCCACCGCCTCCGCCGCCGCCCCCGCCGTCCCCTCCACCACCCTTGCTCCCCTTGCCCTTGCTTTTGCGGCGTCTCCCACTAGGGGCAGACGCAGCTCCGACCTCCTCAGTGCCAACGAGGTCGACAGCAGCAGCAGAAGCAATAGAGGGGAGAAGGGGGACAGGGGAACACCCCTCAAAGAAAGGGATGCGACGGTCGCCGCGAGAAGCACCTACAGCTAAGATACTCTTCTCAGCTGCAGCTAGGCGCTCCTCTAGCAGGTCGACAGTGAGCTCGGTGGGGCAAAGGGAGAGAAAGTGGTCCCTGACTGAAGAAAGGGAGTCAGGGAGGCGGGTAACTTGGTAGTAAAGGGCGATGTACATGGGGGGGGGTTCTTGGCACAGAACTCAGTGGGAAGGGCAGCGCGGTAGCGGGCGTCACTAGTGCGGAGGCAACTAGGTCAGCGACTGTGGCAAAGGCGGCAAGGTCAGGGAAAAGGTATGGCAGCATGAGGCGGCTGAGGGCAGCAGTGGCAGGGGAGGAGTAGCGCGCAACTACAGCGTCGTACAAAAACTGAGCAGTCTTGTACTGACCAAAATGCGCGCGCTAAGCAAGCGGCAGGTGACTACGAACAGCAAGACGAGCAACAGCGTCACGAGTGGTCCACTGCGAGCGAACCGTACTGTCAGCAGTGGCAGCATGAGCAGTAGAGACACCGGACGTGTGATCGAAAAGGGATACCCCATCTCTAGAGTCACACTGAAGAAAGAGCTGCAGTTCGTCAACCCACACGTCAAAGTCAATTGCACGCCCCTCAGCATCAAAGGTGAGAACAGTAGGGCTAGCCATAGCAGCAGTAGGAGCAGCAGCAGCAGTAGCAGCAGTAGCAGCAGTAGCAGCAGTAGCAGCAGAGGCAGTAGGGCAGTTCAGGGCAGTGTGGCTCGGTAAGGCGGCGCGGCTCGGCAGAGCGGCGCGGCTCAGTGAGCAGCGCGGCTCGTCTGGGCGGCGCGGCTCGGCTGGGCGGCGCGGCTCGGCAGCTGGAGGCGCGGCGCAGCAGGGCGGCGCGGGTGCTTACCAGGGGCGGGTGCAGGGCCGGGCCGTGACAGCAGGGACCACGCCAGTAGGGGTGGCGACAGCAGGGGGGGCCGCGACTACGGGGGCCGCGTCAGGAGGGGCCGCGCCAGTAGGGGGCGCGCCAGTAGGGGACCGGGCTGCGCCAGTAGGGGGCCGGGCCGTGCCAGTAGGGGCCGCGCCAGTAGGGGGCTGCGTCAGCACGGGGGGCCGGGTCGTTACAGTAGGGGCCGCGCCAGTAGGGGTGGCAATAGCAGGGGCCGCGCCAGTAGGGGTGGCGACAGCAGGGGGGGCCGCGACTACGGGGGCCGCGTCAGGAGGGGCCGCGCCAGTAGGGGCCGCGCCAGTAGGGGGCCGGGCTGCGCCAGTAGGGGGCCGGGCCGTGCCAGTAGGGGCCGCGCCAGTAGGGGCCGCGCCAGTAGGGGGCCGCGTCAGCAGGGGGGGCCGGGTCGTTACAGTAGGGGCCGCGCAGTAGGGGTGGCGACAGCAGGGGGGGCCGCGACTGCAGGGGCCGCACCAGTAGGGGTGGCGCCAGCAGGGGGCCGCGTCAGCAGGGGCCGCGCCGGTAGGGGTGGCGACGGCAGGAGGGGCCGCGAGAGCAGGGGGGCGCGTCAGGAGGGGCCGCGCTAGCAGGGGGCCGCGTCAGCAGGGGCCGCGTCAGCAGTGGGCCGTGACGGGCTAGGGGCCGACGGGCTTTAAAGGGGCCACGACGGGCAGGGCGTGATGCGCGCTTCGGGCAGGGCAGGAAAAAAACATAATTTTGTGGTGGGCCCTAAAAAAAAACCGTTCCCACTAGGGAACCTGCTCTGAATACCATGTTAGAATGTGAGTGAATGGGATGATTGAACTAGCAAGCAGGTGGGTACAAGTAGCAAACCTAAAAGTGTTGTACCCTATAAGAACTACCCCACTACAGCCTAAACAGACTATAGCATATAAGTTTGACACGTCGCGCCCCTAGGCCCGTCGCGCCCCTTAGGCCCGTCGCGCCACCCCACGGCCCCTTGGCCCGTCGCGCTCACGGCCCCTTCGCCCCTAGCCTGGCGCCCCGTAGGCCCGTTGACCCCCGGCCCGTCGCCCCTAGCCCGTCGACCCCCGGCCCGTCGCCCTAGGCCCGTCGCCCCCGGCTAGTCGCCCGTCGCCACCTAGCCCGGCGCCCCGTAGGCCAGTCGACCCCCGGCCCGTCGCCCCTAGCCCGTCGACCCCGCGGCCCGTCGCCCGTTGCCACCTAGCCTGGCTCCCCGTAGGCCCGACGATCCCCCGCCCGTCGCCCCTAGCCCGTCGACCCCCGGCCCGTCGCTCTAGGCCAGTCACCCGCGGCCCGTCGCCCGTCGCCACCTAGCCACGTCGCCCCGCGGCCCGTCGCCCGTCGCCACCTAGGCCCCTCGCCCCTCGTGGCGCACGGCCCCCTCTCGCGACCCACGGCCCCTAGGCCCCCTCCGCGACCCACGCCCCCCCCCCCCCCCCCTCGCGTCCCACGGCCCCTTTGCCCCTCGTGACGTACGGCCCCTCTCGCGATCCTAGGCCCCTTGCGACCTACGACCCCTCTCGCGACCCTCGACGCGCGACCCACGGCCCTTAGGCCTGTCGCGGCCCCTAGGCCCCTCGCGACCCATGGCCCCTCCCACGACCCACGGCCCCTAGGCCCCTTCGCCCGTCGCGCCCCTCGGCCCCTTCGCCCGTCGCGCCCCTCGGCCCCTAGGCCTGGCCCCTCGGCCCCTTGGCCCCTTGGCCCCCCCAGGAATCTCGGCCCCTCGGCCCCTAGCCTCGGCCCCTAGCCTCGGCCCCTCGGCCCCTCGACCTTGTGTTTGGCCCCTCAGCCCCGCCCCTCGGCCCCTAGCCTCGGCCCCTCGGCCTCGTGTTTGGCCCCTCGGCCCCGCCACCCTCGTGTTTGGCCCCTCGGACCCTAGGCCTCTCGGCCCCTAGCCTCGGCCCCTCGGCCCCTTGGCCCCTTGGCCCCTTGGCCCCTTGGCCCCCAGGCCCCTCGGCCCCTCGGCCCCGCCACCCTCGTGTTTGGCACCTCGGCCCCTTGGCCCCTTGGACCCTTGGCCCTCAGGCACCTCGGCACCTCGGCCCCTCGGCCCCTCGGCCCCTCGGCCCCTCGGCCCCTCGGCCCTCACCCTCGTGTTTGGCCCCTCGGCCCCTAGGCCCCTTGGCCCCTAGGCCCCGTGTTTGGCCCCTCGGCCCCGCCCCTCGGCCCCTTGGCCCCTAGGCACCTTGGCTCCTTGGCCCCTAGACCCCTCGGCCCCTCGACCACTAGGACCCTTGGCCCCTCGGCCCCTCGGCCCCACCACCCTCGTGTTTGGCCCCTCGGCCCCCAGGCCCCTCGGCCCCGCCCCTTGGCCCCTAGGCACCTTGGCTCCTTGGCCCCTAGACCCCTCGGCCCCTCGACCCCTAGGACCCTTGGCCCCTAGGCCCCTCGGCCCCACCACCCTCGTGTTTGGCCCCTCGGCCCCTAGGCCCCTCGGCCCCGCCCCTTGGCCCCTTGACTACTGCTGCTACTGCTGCAACTGCTACTGCTCCTACTGCTGCTCCTGCTACTGCTGCTCCTGAGTACTGCGCCACTATGGCTTCGCTTTGAGTCCTAGCGTTCGATCACGAGGGCAGACCGGTTGCATTTGACACGTGGCACGACGATCTGCAACTGTACCTACTGAGCGATATTAAGGACAGTGTCTCCATGTTTGACCACGTGTCCGGTGTCGCTCCAGCCCCTCTCGCCACAGCTGACGGTTCGACTCGTTCCCATTGGCTTTCTCGTGACGCTACTGCCCGCTTAGCCATTCGAAACCACCTGCCGGTGGCCGAATGTACCCACTTTGGACAGCACAGGACAGCACAGTCCCTGTACGACGCTGTCGTTGCTCGCTACTCCTCCCCTACTGCCCTACCTGTTCCCTGAGCTGTCGGCTTTTGCCACCGTAGCGGACCTGGTTACCCACCTGCGCACTAGCGACGCTCGCTACCGCGCTACCGTCCCTGCTGAGTTCCTTGCCACGAACCAGCCCCCCATGTTCATCACCCTCTACTTCATAGTCTCTCGCCTCCCTTACTCTCTTCGCTCTGTCAGGGACCACTTTCTCTCCCTTGACCCCACCTCCCTCATTGTTGACCTCCTCGAGCAGCATCTCCTCGCAGCTGAGACTAGTGCAGTTGCTGTAGGTGCTGCTCGTGGCACTCCGCGCCCGCCCTTCTTTGAGGGGTGCTCCCCCTCCCCCCTTTCCCCCTCCTTCGCCTCTGCTGCTGCTGCAGACGTCTCTGTTCCTAAGGACGTCGGTGCTGCTTCTGATAGTGCGAAGCGCCGCAGCAGCAAGGGCAAGGGTGGCCGGGGTGGTAGAGGTGGCAGCGGTGGTGGTGGAGGTGGCAGTGGGAGCGGTGGTGGGGGCAGCGGTGGAGGTGGTGGAGGCAGTGGAGGTGGTGGCGGCGGTGGGACTGGTGGCGGCAGTGGGAGCTCTGGTGGCGGCGGTGGAGGCAGCGGAGGTAGTGCGGCAGTGGAGGCGGTGGATCTGGTGGTGGCAGGTCTGGACCTCGGCGTGGAGGCCCTGGTGGTGGTCACCGACAGCAGCAGCAGCGTCGGAGCGAGACCCAGTCGCCTCAGCAGCTCCGTGAGTGGTTGGTTCAGCGTGGGACGGGGGGGGGTAGTAAGACCTGCCCGTATGTCATTCGCACGGGTGTCCGTGCGGGCCAGACATGCAGGAAGTTTCACACTGAGCACCGCTGCTTCTACCGTCTAGACGACGCCTGGCGCGCTGAGTTTGGTGACGACGTCGAGCGCCCCCGATGGACGGATTTGCTTAGGACGGGAGTTCCTATCTTTGACCTAGACTATGATGCTATTATCTCTGCCATGTATGCTTTGTCTTTTAGTGCTGAGGGTGACTGTTACTGGGGTGTGCCACCTGACCCAGGTATAGCGGCTGCTGCTCTAGGTGCTAGTGCGTCTGGTACTCCCCTTGGTACTGCGCCTGCTGAGGCCTTGCACACCTTCACGTTGGACTCCGGTGCCTCGCGCTGTTTCTTTCGTGACAGCACCACTCTCACTCCTCTCCCTGCACCTGACCTGGTCAGACTGGCTGACCCCTCTGGGGGCCCGGTCGTTGCCCGTTCCTCCACTGTCCTCCCGTGTCCGGCGGTTCCGTTCGGCTTACTGTCAGGTCTTCACCTCCCCTCGTTCTCTACGAACTTGGTGAGTACCGCTGCCCTCCAGGATGCGATGGTCACTACCACCACTCCTGGGGGTCAGCGTGTGTCGATCTGCACGTGCACAAGGCGTCACCTGGCTACGTTCACTCGTCGGCCAGGGTCGAGTCTGTACACGCTGGCTACCGCGCCTCCTCAGGTCGCTGCGTCTACTCAGGTGTCCGCGTCAGGTCAGGGAGCCGCCTCTTGCTCGTGTCGCCTCCTGTCGCACCAGACTCTTCTATGGCACCACTGCCTGGGTCACCCCTCCCTGCCACGCCTTCGTGGCATGCACTCCCGGTTTCTCGTCTCTGGTCTACCCAGGTCCCTGCCTCCCCTCCCGCCCTCGCCTGCCCCGCCATGCCTTCCTTGCGTCGAGGGGCGGCAGCGCGCCGCTCCTCACTCCTCCTCGTTTCCCCTGACGACTGCTCCCCTGCAGACTCTCCACATGGACGTGTGGGGCCCAGCCCGCGTCAGTGGACAGGGCCGCGAGCGCTACTTTCTGCTGGTCGTTGACGACTACTCGCGGTACTCCACGGTCTTCCCCTTGCACAGCAATGGTGAGGTCGTTGATGTCTTGATCCCTTGGATCCGCACAGTCCGTCTCCACCTCCACGAGCGCTTCGGTACGGACCTTCCTGCCCTACGTCTGCACTCTGACAGTTGTGGGGAGTTCTCCTCCGACCTCTTGCGGGCTTTTGTCGTGGGGAGGGCATTCTCCAGTCGTTCACGCTTGCGGACTCCCCTCAGCAAAATGGGATTGCTGAGCGCCGCATTGGCTTAGTCATGGAGGTCGCTCGTACCTCCATGATCCATGCAGCTGCTCCCCATTTTCTGTGGCCGTTTGCGGTCCAGTACGCTGCGCATCAGCTCAACCTCTGGCCCCGTGTCTCCTTGCCGGAGACCTCGCCCACAGTGCGTTGGACGGGGAAGGTTGGCGATGCGTCGGTGTTCCGGGTCTGTGGTTCTCCCGCCTTTGTTCGCGATACGTCCGCGGACAAGCTCTTTGCCCGCGCCATTCCCTGCGTCTTCCTTGGCTTTGTCCTTGACGCGCCTGGCTGGCAGTTTTACCACCCCACCTCGCGCTGTGTCCTCCCCTCTCAGGACGTCACGTTCGACGAGCCGGTTCCCTTCTACCGTCTCTTCCCCTACCGCTCTGCCCCTCCCCCGCCCCCGCCGCTCTTCCTTGGTCCCGGTCCACCTCCGGTAGACCCCCTCCCGCCCCAGGGTCCTGCTCCCTCGGGTGTGTCTCAGGTAGACCCTCTCCCTGGTAATGTGCCTGTTCTGGTAGCTGTCGGCTAAGGTGCTGCTCCAGGTGCTGCGTCTGGGGGTGCTGCGTCTAGGGGTGCGGAGCCGGGGGGTGCGGGGTCTGAGGGTGCTGGGTCTTGGGGTGCTGAGCATGGGGGTGCTGAGCCTGAGGGTGTTGAGCCTGGGGGTGCTGAGTCGGAGGGTGCGGAGTCTGCGGGTGCTGAGCCTCGGGGTGCTGCTTCGTCTGGAGGTCCTGCTGGTGCTTCGCCGCGACTGTCTTCGCAGCAGCTGCGTGAGTGGCTTGTTCGGCGCGCACAATGTCGGAATGGAGCTCCCCGAACTGGAGGCGCTGGAGACACTGGAGCTGGAGGTGCAGCTGTTCCTGCTGGAGCTGGCGGTACTGGAGGTGCTGCAGCTACTGGTCCTGGAGGTACTCGTACCAGTGGTGCTGGAGCTGCCGGGACTGGTGGTGTTGGGTGCGCTGGAGCTGGAGACCCTACTGTGCCTGGAGCAGCTTGCGCTGGAGGCGCTGGAGCTGGAGGAGCTGGAGTTGGAGGCCCTGGCGCTGGAGCTGCCGGAGCTGGATTTGGAGGCACTGGCGCCGGAGGCGCTGGACCTGCAGGAGCTAGAGCTGTTGACCCTGGCGCTGGAGGTGCTGGAGGCACTGTGCGGCCGTGACCATACTTCGTTCCCCTGCTTCAGCAAGTTGTTGGTGTCCCGTCTTCTACTGGTCTTCCTCCTCCCTTCCTGTGTCCACCGCCTGACCAGTCGCAGCCGCCGTTACAGCCAGCCTCCCCACTGCCTGCTCCCTCTCCTTACTCTAAGCAGTCCGGCAGTCTTACAGAGCGTCGTGTGCCTGCGTCTCGTCCTGTCTTGCCTGTTCGCACTGCTCGTTGCGCTCCTCGTTCGCGAACTTCATCGACGTAGGTGCCAATGGACTTCCAGGATGCCATCTCGGCATCCATAGCTGCCTGCCACTGAGAGGAGTAAGGACCCGTAATCGCCTCTGCGTAGGAGCGCAGGGTTGGGATGTCTGGAGCATCCGGGTCTCCCTCAGGGGCAAACAGCATGGAAGCGAAACGAGGTACAGGAGCTGCAAGACACTCAAAGTCCTCCTGCCTGTCCTCAAGGACGTCCGTTCCAAGAGCACACTCACCCCCGACGGACGGAGGACTGGCAGACACAAACTCAGCAGCTAGAGCAGTGGCATAGTCGAGACGGCAGGCAGCAGCTCAGCAACGAGAGCAGACGCAGCAGCAGACTCAAAGGAAGGGCCAGTGACAGCAGTGGCGAGGAGACGAGAGACAGTGGGACTGGCAGCATGAGCGCGGTCAGATGAAGGGTCAGGGACCTCAAGAAGAGAGGACTCAGGAGGATCAGGCAGAGGAACACGCAGTTGAACAGAGGAAGGACGGAGTGCCATAGCGTGGGTGCCGGGGACAGGAGGAGCGTCTCGGGCGAACATAGTCGATGGCATGTGGATTTTCAGGGTGAAGCGGCCGCTGGGTTATCCGCCCGCCTTCAAGGCGCGTTACGTTGCTCGAGGCTTCAGTCAGCGACAGGGAGTTGACTACTTCCATACCTTCTCCCCCACCCCGAAGATTATCAAACATATCTGCTATAGTCTATCTAGGCTGTAGTGGGGTAGTCAATACAGGGTACAACACATTTTAGGTTTTCATATTTGTACCCACCTGCTGCCTAGTTCACTCATTCCTTTGGTTCATTCTGACATGGTATTCTGAGCAAGTTCCCCTGTGGGAACGTTTTTTTTTAGGGCCCACCGAAATCGTAACTTTTTTTTTCCTGCCCTGACCGCAGCGCGCTTCGCGCCTGCCCCTGCCCTGCTGTCGCGGCCCCTACTAAAGTCGCGGCCCCCCTTACTACCATCGCGGCCCCTAGTGCCGACGCGGCCCCTAGTGCCTACGCGGCCCCTGCGGCCTACGCGGCCCGTTCCTGCTGTCGCGGCCCTTACGGCCGACGCGGCCCTTACTGCCAACGCGGCCCCTACGACCGACGCGGCCCCTGCCGTTGTTGCGGCCCCTGCTGCTGCTGCGGCCCCTACTGCCGTCACGGCCTCTGCCGTCCCGGCCCCTGCTGCTGTCGCTGCCCCTGCCGTCACAGCCCCTGCTGTTGCGGCCCCTCTGCTGAAGCGGCCCCTCTGCTGAAGCGGCCCCTCTGCTGTCGCGGCCCTTCTGCTGAAGCGGCCCCGTGTGCAGCTTCGGCCCCTGCTGTCGTCACGGCCTCTGCCGTCCCGGCCCCTGCTGCTGTGGCGGCCTCTGCTGTCCCGGCCCCTGCCGTCACAGCCACTGCTGTCGCGGCCTCTGCAGTTGCGCCCCCCCCCCCTCTGCTGAAGCGGCCCCTCTACTGCAGTGGCCCCACTACTGTCGCGCCCCTGGTAAGCCCCGCGCCCAACCCCCTGCTGCGCCGCGCCGCCCAGCCGAGCCGCGCCGCCCGGCCGAGCCGCGCCGCCCGGCCGAGCCGCGCCGCCCACCGAGCCGCGCCGCCCACCGAGCCGCGCTGCTCTGTCGAGCCGCACCGCCCAGCCGAGCGGCGCCGCGCCTACCGAGCCGCGCTGCCCTGCCGAGCCGTGCCGCGCTGCCCCTTTGCCTACTCTGCTTCTGCTGCTACTGCTGCTCCTGCTGCTTCTACTGCTACTGCTTCTACTGTTGCTACTGCTACAATGGCTAGCCCTACTGTTCTCACGTTTGATGCTGAAGGGCGTGCAGTTGACTTTGACGTGTGGGTTGACGACCTACAGCTCTTTCTTCAGTGTGACTCTAGGGATGGCGTATCCCTTTTCGATCACACTTCCGGTGTCTCTACTGCACCTGCTGCCACTGCTGACAGTACGGTTCGCTCGCAGTGGACCACTCGTGATGCTGTTGCTCGTTTTGCTGTTCGTAGTCACCTGCCGCCTGCTGAGCGCACGCATTTTGGCCAGTACAAGACTGCTCAGTCTTTGTACGACGCTGTAGTTGCGCGCTACTCCTCCCCTGCCACTGCTGCCCTCAGCCGCCTCATGCTGCCGTACCTTTTCCCTGACCTTGCCGCCTTTGCCACAGTCGCTGACCTCACTGCTCACCTCCGCACTAGTGATGCCCGCTACCGCGCTGCCCTTCCCACTGAGTTCTGTGCCAAGAGCCCCCCCCCCATGTACATCACCCTTTACTACCTAGTCACCTGCCTCCCTGACTCCCTTTCTTCAGTCAGGGACCACTTTCTCTCCCTTTGCCCCACCAAGCTCACTGTCGACCTGCTAGAGGAGCGCCTAGCTGCAGCTGAGAAGAGTATGTTAGCTGTAGGTGCTTCTCTCGGCGACCGTCGCACCCCTTTCTTTGAGGGGTGTTCCCCTGTCCCCCTTCTCCCCTCTGTTGCTTCTGCTGCTGCTGTCGACCTCGTTGGCACTGAGGAGGTCGGCGCTGCGTCTGCCCCTAGTGGGAGACGCCGCAACAGCAAGGGCAAGGGGAGCAAGGGTGGTGGAGGGGACGGCGGGGGCGGCGGCGGAGGCGGTGGAGGAGGCGGAGGGGGTGGCGGTGGAGGTTGGGGTGGTGCCGGGAGTGGGGGCTTCAGTGGCGGCAGTGGCGGTGGTGGAGGCAGCGGCGGAGGTGGTGGAGGCAGCAGCACCGGTGGTGGAGGCAGCGGCAGCGGTGGCGGAGGTGGCGGTGGCGGTGGTGCTGGTCGGGGTGCGGCCGCGCAGCGTGGAGGCTTTGGTGGTAGCCAGCGCCAGCAGCAGCCGCGTTCCCGTGAGACCCCGTCGCCCCAGCAGCTTCGTGAGTGGTACGCTGGGCGTGGGAGGTCTGGGGGTGCTGGTCCCTGCACTTACGTTCTTCGCACCGGCAGTCGTCGTGGGGTGACGTGCGGGCTGACACACACTGCGCATCGCTGCTTCGGTCGCCTGACTGACGCCTGGCGCGCCCAGTTTCCTGACGCTGTTGAGCTCCCTCGCTGGGGTGATCTGCTTAGGCAGAATGTTGCTATCTTTGATCTTGATTTCGATGCTATCCTTGCTGCCATGTATGCTTTGACTGATAGTGCTGAGGGTGACTGTTACCTGAGTGTCCCGCCCGACCCGGGCATTGAGGCTGCTGCTCTAGGTGCTAGTGCGTCTGCTGCTCCAGGTACTGGTGAGTCTGCTGCTCCAGGTGCTGGTGAGTCTGCTCTCTCTGGTACTGCACCTATTGAGGCCTTGCACACTTTCACACTTGACTCTGGTGCTTCGCGCTCTTTCTTTAGAGACAGCACCACGCTCACGCCGCTCAGTCGGCCTGTAGCAGTCTCCCTGGCTGACCACTCTGGGGGCCCAGTCCTTGCGCACTCTTCCACGGTTCTACCGTGTCCTGCGGCCCCGTCGGACTTGCTGTCGGGACTCCACCTCCCCTCGTTCTCTACGAACCTGGTGAGTGGAGCTGACCTCCAGGATGCGTGGGTTGACCAGTTCGCCCCTAGAGGTCAGCATGTGACCCACTGCACTTGCTCTCGGACGGGCCGCCACCTGGCCACGTTCACCCGTCGGCGTGGGTCGAGTCTCTACACACTAACTACTGCGCCCCCTCCGGTCTCTGCGTCTGGTCAGGTAGCTGCGTCTAGTCAGGTGTTTGCTGCTGCGTCCAGGTCTAGTCCTGCGTCTGCCCCCTGCTCGTGTCGTCCTCTGACGCACGAGACTCTCCTGTGGCACCACCGCCTTGGTCACCCCTCCCTGCCTCGTCTTCGAGGCATGGCCTCCCATACCCATGTCTCGGGTCTCCCCCGGTGCCTTCCTCCCCTTCCTCCGGGGCCTGCCCCCACCTGTGTTCCCTGTGGCGAGGGCCGGCACCACGCCGCTCCTCACTCCTCCTCGTTCCCTCCGACCGAGGCTCCCCTGCAGACTCTTCACATGGACGTATGGGGCCCAGCCCGCGTCCATGGACAGGGTCACGAGCGTTACTTCCTCCTGGTTGTTGACGACTACTCGCGTTACACCTCAGTCTTCCCCTTGCGCAGCAATGGTGACGTCACTGAGGTGTTGATCGACTGGATCCGCGGTGCCCGTCGCCAGCTCAGCGATAGTTTCGGCTCGGACCTTCCGGTTCTGCGTCTGCACTCTGACAGAGGTGGTGAGTTTTCCTCTGACCTCCTGAGGGCCTTCTGGCGTGTGGAGGGCATCCGCCAGACGTTCACGCTTCCGGCCTCCCCACAGCAAAATGGGATTGCTGAGCGCCGCATTGGCATGGTCATGGACGTCGCTCGTACGTCCATGATCCATGCGGCTGCTCCCCATTTTCTGTGGCCGTTCGCGGTTCAGTACGCTGCGCATCAGATCAACCTTCAGCCTCGTGTCTCCTTGCCGGAGACCACACCTACTCTGCGGTGGACGGGGAAGGTTGGCGATGCGTCTGCGTTCCGTGTCTGGGGATCTCGAGCTTTTGTCCGCGATACTTCAGCGGACAAGCTGTCCTCCCGTGCCGTTCCCTGTATCTTCCTTGGCTTCCCCCCTGACGCACCAGGGTGGCAGTTCTACCACCCCACCTCGCGTCGTGTTCTGTCCTCTCAGGACGTCACGTTTGACGAGTCGGTGTCTTACTACCGTCTCTTTCCCTACCGCGCTGCCTCTCTCCCCCCCCCGCCACTCTTCCTAGTACCAGGTACTCCTCTGGTAGACCCCCTCCCCCCTCAGGGTCCTGCCCCCTCAGGTGTGTCTCAGGTGGACCCTGCCGAGCCGGTCGAGGTAGCTGTCGACTCAGGTGCTGCTAGGGGTGCTGAGCCTGCGGGTGCGGGGACTGGGGGTGCTGAGCCTGAGCGTGTGGAGCCTGGGTGTGCTGAGCCTGGGGGTGCTGCGTCTTGGGGTGCTGAGCCTGGGGGTGCTGCGTCTTGGGGTACTGAGCCTGCTTGTGCTGAGTCAAGAGGTTCTCCGGGTGTCCCGTTGTGGCGGGAGCCCCTCTCTCCGCAGCGGCTTCGTGAGTGGTACGCTCAGCGCTGTCGCCGTGCTACAGGTGCTGCTGGTGCTGGCGCTGCTAGAGGTGCTGCTGGAGCTGGAGCTACTGGAGGTGCTGCTGGTACTGGTGCTGTTGGAGGTGCTGCTGGTGCTGCTGGAGGTGCTACTGGTGCTGGAACTGCTGGAGGTGCTGCTGGTGCTGGAGCTGCTGGAGGTGCTACTGGTGCTGGAGCTGCTGGAGGTGCTGCTAGAGCTGGTGCTGCTGGTGCAAGAGCTACTGGAGGTGCTGCTGGTGCTGGTGCTACTGGAGGTACTGCTGGTGCTGGAGATACTGGAGGAGCTGCTTGTACTGGAGTTGCTGGAGCCGCTGGTCCTGGAGGTGCTCGTCCTGGAGGTACTGCAGTTACTGAGGCTGGTGGTGCTGCGGGAGTTGTTACTAGAGACCCTTGAGCTGAGGGTACTGGTGCTGTCTCTGCTGTTTCTGGAGGCGCTGCGCGGCCGCGGCCATACTACGTTCCGCTCCTTCAGCAGGTTTTTGGTCTACCGCCTTCTCCTGGTCCTACTCCTCCTAGTCCACAGCCTGCCCAGTCCCAGTAGCAGTTACAGCCGTCCTCTCCACTGCCTGGTCCTTCTCCTTACTCTGGACCGACTAGAGGTCTTACGGAGCGTCGTGAGCCTGAGTCGCGTCCTGTGTCGCCTGTGTCTCGTTCTACGACGCCTGTCCGTTCTGTTCGCGCTGGTCGTGTTTCGCGTCCGCGTCCTCCTCCTGTCCCTGGCACCCACTCTATGACTCTGCGTCCTTCTACTGCTCCACAGCGTGTCCCTCTGCCCTCTCCTCCTGCGTCCTCTCTTCCTGACGGTCCGGACCCAGAGTCTGACTCCCTTCGTGTTGCTAGTCCTACTGTCACGCGCTTTCTGGCCAGTGCTGTCACTGACCCTCTGTTTGAGTCCTCTGCTGCGTCTGCTCTCGTTGCTGAGCTTGTTGACTTTGCTGCAGCCTGTCGCCTCGACTACGCCACTAGTCTTGTTGCTGAGTCCGCGTCTGCGTCTGTCTGTCCTCCGTCCGTCGGGGGTGAGTGTGCTCTTGGCATGGACGTTCTTGAGGACAGACAAGAGGAGTTTGAGTGCTTTGCCGCTACTGTACCTCATCTCGTGTCCATGCTGTTTGCCCCTGAGGGAGACCCGGATGCACCAGACATCCCGACCCCGCGCTCTTACGCAGAGGCGATAGAGGGTCCCTACTCCTCTCAGTGGCAGGCAGCCATGGACGCCGAGATGGCTTCCTGGAAGTCCACAGGCACCTACGTCGACGAGGTTCCCCCGCCTGGGACGAACATCGTCAGTGGCATGTGGATCTTCAGGGTGAAGCGGCCGCCGGGTTCTCCGCCTTTTTTTTAAAGCCGCGTTACGTTGCAAGTGGCTTCAGTCAGCGACAGGGAGTTGACTTCTTCCATACCTTCTCTCCTACCCCGAAGATGACCACTCTTCGGGTACTTCTGCACGTTGACGCGACAGCGTGACTACGAGCTCCACTCGCTTGACTTCAGCACAGCCTTCCTACAGGGCAGCCTGCACGAGGAGATCTGGCTGCGCCGCCCACCAGGCTTCACTGGGTCGTTTCCTGCTGGTACCCAATGGAGCCTCCGGCGGCCAGTCTACGGTCTCCGTCAGGCACCCCGTGAGTGGCACGACACACTAAGGAAGACTCTTGCTACTCTTGGTTTTGCTCCTTCCACTGCTGACCCTTCTCTGTTTTTACGCACTGACACCACTCTGCCGTCGTTCTACGTTCTAGTGTACGTAGACGACCTCGTCTTTGCTACTGCTGACACTGAGGCACTCGCCCACGTGAAGTCCGAGTTGCAGAAGAGACACACGTGCACAGACCTGGGTGAGCTGATAAGCTATCTTGGTTTGCGGATCACCCGGGACAGAGCACAGCGCACCATTACCTTGACTCAGTCACACATGGTGCAGCAGGTCCTTCAGCGCTTCGGCTTCACGTACTCCTCGCCACTGTCCACTCCTCTGCCTACCGGTTACTCGCTCTCAGCTCCACCTTCGGACGAGTCCGTAGAGCCAAGTGGCCCGTATCCAGAGCTTGTGGGCTGCCTCATGTACCTGATGACTTGCACACGACCTGACCTCGCATACCCTCTCAGCCTTGTGGCTCGCTACGTGGCTCCCGGCAGGCACTGAAAGGTGCACTGGGATGCTGCGAAGAGGGTGTTGCGCTACTTGTGCAGTACGTCGGGCATGGGGCTAGTGCTTGGAGGACGGGCTCGAGTTGTCCTCACTGGTCACGCAGACGCCTCCTTGGTTGACGACTTGACTACGCAGCGGTCGTCGCAGGGTTACACCTTCAGTCTTGGCTCCGGCTCTGTCTCTTGGCGGTCTACCCGCTTGTCTTCTGTTCTCAGCTCTAGTTGTGAGGCTGAGATCTACGCTGGGGCCATGGCTGCACAGGAGCTACGCTGGCTTACCTACCTGCTGACCGACTTGGGAGAGGTGCCTCGTTCTCCTCCAGTTCTGTACGTCGACAACAAGGCCATGCTTGCCTTGTGTCAGGAGCACAGACTGGAGCACAGAACGAAGCACATTGCTCTGCGCTACTTCCTTGCTCAAGAGTTGCATCAGCGTGGTCAGATTTGTCTTGCCTACGTGGCCTCTCAGGCCAACACTGCTGATGTTTTCACCAAGGCACTTCCGCCTTGTGATCATCAGCGTTTCTGTACTGTTCTTGGCCTTGTACCTACTGTGCCTCACTTGCTTACGTCTTGACTCTGCTTGTACTGTACTCTATATACTTATACCTGCATGCTTACACTTGCTAGGTTGTGTTCACTGTATTGTTTATTCTTCTTTATATAACTCTGCATGTGAACTGGCCTTGTGGCCATTTGCTTGTGCTCAGACTGCGTGGTGACTTCGTGATCCACCCTGAGCTTGCTTTGCCTTTCTTGACTGGTCTTGTGACCCTTGTTATCCCCCACTTTGCCTATGGGGGTTTGTCAAACATATCTGCTACAGTCTATCTAGGCTGTAGTGGGGTAGTCAGGACAGGGTACAACACATTTTATGTTTTCATATTTGTACCCACCTGCTGCCTAGTTCACTCATTCCTTTGGTTCATTCTGACAAAGATGACTACTCTTCAGGTGTTGCTGCACGTCGCTGCTCAGTGTGACTACGAGTTGCACTCTCGAGACTTCAGCACAGCTTTCCTGCAGGGCAGCCTGTACGAGGAGATCTGGCTGCGCCGACCACCTGGTTTCACTGGGACGTTTCCTGCAGGTACCCAGTGGAGCCTCCACCGGCCAGTCTACGGTCTCTGCCACGAGCCTCGCGAGTGGCATGACACACTGAGGACTACACTTGCGGCTCTTGGGTTTTCTGCTTCTACTGCGGACCCGTCGCTGTTTCTACGCACCGACACCTCGCTGCCGTGGTTCTACGTCCTCGTGTACGTCGACGACCTCGTCTTTGCCACTGCTGACACTGAGGCACTGACCCTTGTGAAGTCCGAGCTGCAGAAGAGACACACCTGCACTAACCTGGGTGAACTGCGCAGCTATCTTGGCCTGCTGATCACCCGGGACAGAGCACGGCGCACCATCACACTGACTCAGTCACACATGGTGCACCAGGTCCTTCAGCGCTTCGGCTTCTAGTTCTCCTTGCCACAGCCCACTCCTCTGTCTACCAACCACTCGCTTTCAGCTCCACCTTCGTACGAGTTCGTAGAGCCGAGTGGTCCGTACCCAGAGCTTGTGGGTTGCCTCATGTACCTGATGACGTGCACATGACCTGACCTCGCGTACCCTCTCGGTCTTCTGGCTCGCTACGTGGCTCCCGGTAGGCACCGAAAGGTGCACTGGGATGCTGCGAAGAGGGTACTGCATTACTTGTGCTGTACGTCAGGCATGGGGCTTGTGCTTGGAGGACGGGGTCCAGTTGTTCTTACTGGTCACGCAGACGCCTCCTGGGTTGACGACTCAGCTACGCAGCGGTCGTCACAGGGTTACACCTTCAGCCTTGGTTCCGGCTCTGTTTCTTGGCGGTCTACCCGATCGTCTTCGATTCTCAGCTCCAGTTGTGAGGCTGAGATCTACGCCGAGGCCATGGCTGCTCAGGAGCTACGCTGGCTCACCTACCTGCTGTCTGACTTGGGAGAGCAGCCTCGTTCGCCTCCAGTTATGTACGTAGACAACAAGGCCATGATTGCCTTGTGGCAGGAGCACAGACTGGAGCACAGAACGAAGCACATCGCTCTGCGATACTTCCTTGCTCGAGAGTTGCGGCAGCGTGGCCATCTTCGTCTTGCGTACGTGGCCACTCGGCCCAACACTGCTGATGTCTTCACCAAGGCACTTCCGCCTGGTGATCATCAGCGCTTTGCTACTGTGTTAGGCCTTGTGCCTACTCTTCCTCACTTGCTTACTATGTGAAGAAATGAGGAATGGTTGAACTAGGAAAGTGTGAGATACAAGTATGAAAGCTGTACCCCTTAGTGTCTACCCCACTACAGCCTACATAGGCTAAGGCATATAAGTCTGACACACCCCCATAGGCAAAGTGGGGGAGAACTAGGGGTCACAAGACCAGTCAAGCAAAGCAAAGCAAAGCAAAGCAAGCTCAGGGTGGATCACAACGTCACCACACAGTCTGAGCACAGGTTCAAAGGCCACAAGGCCAGTTCACATGCAAGTTCATATATAAAGGTAAACAAGCAAGTGCAGGTATATAGAGATCACAGTACAAGCAAAGTCAAGAGGTAAGCAAGTGAGGCCAAGTAGGCACAAGACCTAGCATAGTACAGAAGCGCTGATGATCACAAGGCTGAAGTGCCTTGGTAAAGATATTAGCAGTGTTGGCCTGAGAGGCCACGTAGGCAAGGCGCAGCTGACCACGCTGCTGCAGCTCACGAGCAAGGAAGTAGCGAAGAGCAATGTGCTTCGTTCTGTGCTCCAGTCTGTGCTCCCGACACAAGGCCAGCATGGCCTTGTTGTCTACGTACAGAACTGGAGGGGAACGAGGCGGCTCTCCTAGGTCAGTCAGCAAGTAGGTGAGCCAGCGTAACTCCTGCGCAGCCATGGCCCCTGCGTAGATCTCAGCCTCACAGCTGGAGCTGAGAACAGAAGACGAGCGAGTAGACTGCCACGAAACCGAGCCGGAACCTAGGCTGAAGGTGTAACCCTGTGACGACCGCTGCGTAGCCAGGTCGTCAACCCAAGACGCGTCTGCGTGACCAGTGAGGACCACTGGACTCCGCCCTCCAAGCACTAGCCCCAAGCCTGAAGTACTGCACAAGTAGCGCAACACCCTCTTCGCTGCAGCCATGTGCTCTGGTCGGTGTCTCCCAGGAGCAACATAGCGTGCCAGAATGCTCAGAGGGTATGCTAGGTCAGGTCGAGTGCAGGTCATCAGGTACATGAGGCAGCCAACAAGCTCTGGGTACGGGCCACTCGGCTCTACGGACTCATCCAAAGGCAGAGCTGAGAGCGAGTGGCGAGTAGACAGAGGAGTGGCCTGAGGCGAGGAGTACGCGAAGTCGAAGCGCTGAAGGACCTGCTGCACCATGTGTGACTGAGTCAAGGTAATGGTGCGGCGTGCTCTGTCCCGGGTGATCTGCAAGCCAAGATAGCTGCGCAGTTCACCCAGGTCTGTGCACGTGTGTCTCTTCTGCAGCTCGGACTTCACGTGGGCGAGTCCAGCAGTGTCAGCAGTGGCAAAGACCAAGTCGTCGACGTACACGAGGATGTAGAACGGCGGCAAAGAGGTGTCGGTGCGCAGAAACAGCGACGGGTCGGCTGTAGAAGGAGCAAACCCAAGAGCCGCAAGAGTAGTCCTCAGTGTGTCGTGCCACCCACGGGGCGCCTGGCGGAGACCGTAGACTGGCCGCCGGAGGCTCCACTGGGTACCAGGGGGAAACGACCCAGTGAAGCCAGGTGGGCGGCGCAGCCAGATCTCCTCGTGCAGGCTGCCCTGAAGGAAAGCTGTGCTGAAGTCAAGAAAGTGAAGCTCGTAGTCACGCTGAGCGGCAACGTGCAGCAGCACCCGAAGAGTGGTCATCTTCGGGGTGGGAGAGAAGGTCTGAAAGTAGTCAACTCCCTGCCGCTGACTGAAGCCTCGAGCCACGTAACGCGCCTTGAAGACAGGCGGAGAACCCGGCGGCCGCTTCACCCTGAAAATCCACATGCCACTGACGATGTTCACCCCAGGTGGAGGAACCTCGACGACGTAGGTGCCTGTGAACTTCCAGGAAGCCATCTCTGCATCCATGGCTGCCTGCCACTGAGAGGAGTAGGGACCCTCTATCGCCTTTGCGTAAGAGCGCGGGGTCGGGATGTCTGGTGCATCCGGGTCTCCCTCAGGGGCAAGCAGCGTGGACACGAGATGAGGTAAAGCAGCAGCAAAACACTGGAACTCCTCCTGCCTGTCCTCAAGGACGTCCGTGCTAAGAGCACACTCACCCCCGACGGACGGAGGACAGACAGACTCAGACGCAGCAACAAGACTAGTAGCGTAGTCCAGACGACAGCGAGCAGCAAAGTCGACAAGCTCAGCAACTAGGGCCGACGCAGCAGTGGACTCAAAAGAAGGGTCAGTGACAACAGTAGCCAGGAGACGCGTGACAGTAGGACTGGCAGCACGAAGGGAGTCAGACTCCGGGTCAGCAAGAACAGGAAGAGAGGACTCTGGAGGAGACGGCAACGGGACACGCAGAGGAGCAGTGGAAGGACGCAGTGCCATCTGGTGTGTGCCGGGGACCGCAGGAGGACGCGGACGCGGAGCACCACGACTAGTGCGAGCAGCACGAACAGGCGACGCAGGACGAGACGCAGGCTCACGACGCTCAGCAAGACCTCCAGTAGGACCAGTGTAGGGAGAAGGAGCAGGTAGGGGGGAGGCAGGCTGTGACTGTGACTGCGACTGGACAGGCTGTGGACACGCTAAGAGAGGAGCAGGACCAGGAGAGGGCGGGAGACCAAGAACCTGCTCGAGGAGCGGAACGAAGTACGGCCTCGGCCGCGCAGCGCCTCCAGAACCAGCAGGGACAGCACCAGTACCCCCAGCGGCAGCACCAGCGCCAGTAGCACCTCGAGCTCCAACAGCTCCAACTCCAGCACCCTCACACGCACCAGCGCCAACACCCCCAGCAGCTCCAGCTCCAGTAGCTCCAGCAGCTCCAGCCCCAGCAGGACCGGCAGCTCCAGTACAGCCAGTAGCACCAGCAGTACCTCCAGCAAGACCAACTCCAGCAGCCCCAGCAGCACCACCAGTCCCAGCAGCTCCAGTACCGCCAGTACGAGTACCTCCGGGACCAGCAGCAACAGTAGTACCCCCAGCTCCAGCAGCACGGCTCCAGCGCCGGGCAAACCACTCGCGTAGCTCCTGCGGAGAGAGTAACTCCTGCCTCGACGAAGTACCGCGAGAGGCCACACGAGCAGACCCAGCACCCCCAGGCTCCGCACCCCCAGGCTCAGCACCCCCAGGCTCAGCACCCCCAGACTCAGCACCCCCAGACTCAGCACCCCCAGGCTCAGCACCCCCAGACTCAGCACCCCCAGGCTCAGCACCCCCGGACTCAGCACCCCCAGACTCCGCACCCTCAGGCTCAGCACCTCCAGACCCGGCACCCGCAGGCTCATCACCTCTAGCAGCACCAGAGTCAACAGCTACCTCGACAGGCTCGACTGCATCTACCTGAGACACACCGGACGGAGCAGGACCCTGAGGGGGGAGGGGGTCTACCGGGGGAGAACCTGGCGCAAGGAAGAGCGGCGGCGGGGGGGGAGGCGCAGTGCGGTAGGGGAAGAGACGGTAATAAGGCACCGACTCGTCGAAGGTGACGTCCTGGGAGGACAGAACACGGCGCGAGGTGGGGTGGTAAAACTGCCAACCAGGCGCGTTAGGGGGGAAGCCAAGGAAGACGCAGGGAACAGCACGGGGGGACAGCTTGTCCGCAGACAAGTCGCGGACAAACGCCCGAGATCCCCAGACCCGAAATGCAGACGCATCGCCAACCTTCCCCGTCCACCGCAAGGTGGGGGAGGTCTCTGGCAAGGAGACCCGGGGCTAAAGGTTGAGCTGATGCGCTGCACACTGAACCGCAAACGGCCACAGAAAATGGGGGGCAGCCGCATGGATCATGGACGTGCGAGCGACGTCCATGACCATGCCAATGCGGCGCTCAGCAATCCCATTTTGCTGCGGAGAGGCCGGAAGCGTGAAGGTCTGGCGGATGCCCTGTGCACGACAGAAGGCTCCCAGACGGGCAGAGGAAAACTCCCCGCCTCTGTCAGAGTGCAGACGCAGAACAGGAAAGTCCGAGCCGAAACTCTCTCTGAGGTGGAGACGAGCTGCGCGGATTTAGTCGATCAACACCTCAGTGACGTCACCCTTGCTGCGCAAGGGGAAGACTGTGGTGTAACGCGAGTAGTCATCAACCACCAACAGGAAGTAACGCTCGTGACCCTGGCCACGGACGCGGGCGGGGCCCCACACGTCCATGTGAAGAGTCTGCAGTGGAGCCTCTGTCGGAGGAAACTCGGAGGAGTGAGGGGCGGCGCGCTGTCGCCCCTCGACGCAGGGGACGCAGGTAGGGGCAGGCCCCGGAGGCAGGGGAGGGAGAGACCGGGGGAGACCAGAGACAAGGACACGGGAGGCCATGCCTCGGAGACGAGGCAGGGAGGGGTGGCCAAGGCGGTGGTGCCAGAGGAGAGTCTGGTGGGACAGGAGACGACACGAGCAGAGAGCAGACTCAGGACCAGACCTGGACGTTGCAGCAACCACCTGACTCGACGCAGCTACCTGACCAGACTCAGCAACTGGAGGAGACGCAGTAGTAAGGGTGTACAGGCTCGACCCCGGCCGACGGGTGAACGTGGCCAAGTGTCGGCCCGTCCGAGCACACGAGCAGTGGGTCACCCGCTGACTCGCAGGAGTGAACTGGTCAACCCCCCTATCCTGTAGATCAGCTCCACTCACCAAGTTCGTAGAGAACGAGGGGAGGTAGAGACCTGACAGGGTGCCAGAGGGGGCTGCCGAGCACGGTAAGACAGTGGAGAAGCTAGCAAGGACAGGACCCCCAGAGGGGTCCGCCAGGGAGACCGCAACCGGCCGACTAAGCGGCGTAAGTGTGGTGCGGTCTCGAAAGAAGGAGCGGGAAGCACCCGAGTCAAGGGTGAAGGTGTGGAAGGCCTGAGCCGACGTGGTACCTGAGAGAGCAGACTCACTAGCACCTGGGGAAGCAGACGCACTAGCACCTAGAGCAGCAGCCTCACCAGTACCTAGAGCAGCAGCCTCACCAGTACCTAGAGCAGCAGCCTCAATGCCCGGGTCAGGCGGAACACACAGGTAACAGTCACCCTCAACACTATCACATACAGCATACATGGCAGCAAGAATAGCATCATAATCAAGATCAAAGATAGCAACCCCCGCCCTAGACAGCTCTCCCCAGCGAGGGATCTCAGTGGCGTCAGGGAACTGGTGACGCCACGCGTCCGTCAGGCGGCCGAAGCATCGCTGGGTGGAGTGCGGGCCCCCGCACTGCTCACCAGCGCGGTCGCCGGTACGGAGGACGTAGGTGCAGGGACCAGTACCCCCACCTCGCTGACGCGCAGCGTACCACTCACGAAGCTGCTGAGGGGACAGGGTCGCACGACTGCGCTGCTGCTGCTGGCGCGGACCACCTCCGGACCCACTCCTCTGCGCAGAGCCGCGACCAGCTCCACCGCTGCCGCCGCCACCTCCGCCACCTCCGCCGCCTCCGCCACCTCCGCTCCCTCCGCCATCGCCGCCGCCTCCTCCGCCTCCACTGCTGCCACCTACACCTCCACCCCCGCCACCATTCCCACCACCACCCCAACCCCCTCCACTACCTCCACCACCACCTCCACCGCCCCCGCCAGCCCCTCCAGTGCCCTTGCCCCCCTTGCCCTTGCCGGTGCGGCGTCTCCCGCTAGGGGTAGACGCAGCGCCGACCGACTCGAAACCTTCGAGGTCGGCCGCAGCAGCAGAAGCAACAGAGGGCAAGAGGGGGGAAGGGGAACACCCCTCAAAAAGCGAGGGTCACCACGAGAGGCTCCGACAGCGACTATGCTCGTCTCTGCTGCTAGGAGGCGCTCCTCGAGGAGGTCAACGGTGAGTGTGGTGGGGCAAACTGAGAGGAAGTGGTCCCTGACTAAGCGAAGGGAGTCAGGGAGCCGGGTGACTATATAGTAGAGGGTGATGTACATGGGGGGGGGGGTTCTTGGCACAGAACTCAGCAGGAAGCGCAGCGCGGTAGCGAGTGTCACTAGTGCGAAGGTGCGTAATGAGGTCAGCGACTGTGGGAAAGGCAGCAAGGTCAGGGAACAGGTACGGCAGCATGAGGCGGCTAAGCGCAACAGTGGCAGGGGAAGAGTAGCGCGTAACTACAGCGTCGTACAAGGTCTGAGCACTCTTGTACTGGCTAAAGTGCGCACGCTCAGTGGTCGGTAAGTGGCGACGCACAGCAAGACGGGCAGCAGCATCGCGTGTGGCCCACTGTGAGCGAACCGTGCTGTCAGCAGTAGCAGGCGGGGCAGGAGAGGCACCAGAGGTGAGATCGAACAGGGAGAGTCCGTCAGCCCTATCGCACTGTAGGAACAGCTGGAGGTCATCGACCCAGACCTCAAAGTCTACAGCACGACCCTCAGCATCAAAGGTAAGGACACTGGGGGTAGCCATGACTGCAGTGGCCTAACAGAGAGTGATCTCACCAGTCCGAGGAAGTAGGGCCGGGGCGCGCCGGTAGGAACAGTAGCGGCTCGACAGCAGGGCGGCTCGGCGGCTCAGCTGCTGGGCGGCTCGGTTGGCGGGCGGCTCGGCGGCGCGGCTGCTGGGCGGCTCGGCTGTCAGGCGGCTCGGCGGCTCGGCTGCTGGGCGGCTCGGCGGCTCGGCTGCTGGGCGGCTCGGCTGTCGGGCAGCTCGGCGGCTCGGTTGCTGGGCGGCTCGGCGGCTCGGCGGCTCGGCTGCTGGGCGGCTCGGCGGCTCGGCTTCGAAGGGGCCGGTAGAGGTGGCGTCGGGGCCGCGTAGGGAGGGGAGCAGCGACGGGGCCGCTAGGGGCGGCTACGGGGCCGCGTAGGAGTGGCGTCTGGGCCGCGTAGGGAGGGAGGCGGCGACGGGGCCGCTAGGGGCGGCGACGAGGCCGCGTAGGGGCGGCGACGGGGCCGCTACGGGGCGGCGACGGGGCCGCATAGGGGCGGCGACGGGCCGCGTAGGGGCGGCGACGGGGCCGCGTAGGGGCGGCTACGGGGCCGCTAGGGGCGGCGACGGGGCCGCGTAGGGGCGGCGACGGGGCCGCTAGGGGCGGCGACGGGGCCGTGCAGGGAGGGAGGCGGCGACGGGGCCGCTAGGGGCGGCGACGGGGCCGCGTAGGGAGGGAGGCGGCGACGAGGCCGCTAGGGGCGGCGACGAGGCCGCGTAGGGGCGGCGACGGGGCCGCTAGGGGCGGCGACGGGGCCGCGTAGGGGCGGCGACGGGGCCGCGTAGGGGCGGCGACGGGGCCGCGTAGGGGCGGCGACGGGGCCGTTAGGGGCCGCGAGGGGCCTGGAAGGGCGGCGACGGGGCCGCTAGGGGCGGCACGAGGGGCCGTGAGGGGAGCCTCTAAGAGAGCTCAACAGAAGGGCGGCCCACAAGGCGCGCCTCGGGCAGGAGCGACTGGCGCTCCGGTCAGAAAAAAAAATTCAGTGGTGGTGGGCCCAAGGAAGCGTTCCCACTAGGGAACCTGCTCTATACCATGTGAAGAAATGAGGAATGGTTGAACTAGGAATGTGTGAGATACAAGTATGAAGCTGTACCCCTTAGTGTCTACCCCACTACAGCCTACATAGGCTAAGGCATATAAGTCTGACATACTACTTGACTCTGCTTGTACTGTGATCTATATATATACCTGCATGCTTGCACTTGCTAGGGTATGATCACTGTATTGTTTGTTCTCTTTATACAACTCTGCATGTGAACTGGCCTTGTGGCCCTTTGCTTGTGCTCGGACTGTGTGGTGACTTTGTGATCCACCCTGAGCTTGCTTTGCTTTTCTTGACTGGTCTTGTGACCACTTATTCTCCCCCACTTTGCCTATGGAGGTGTATCATAACATTATAGCTTATACATTTGTGTAGGCTGTAGTGGGGTAGCCCATAAGGGGTACAACCCAATTAGGGTTAGTACTTGTACCCAACTGATTGCTAGTTCATTCATTCTCGTTTGTAACTTTGACAGGTAGTGCAATGAAAATTCATTTTCTTTACTTCGCGTCCCTGCTCAGCGCGTACACCATTGTTCCCGCCAACAGCATCCATCAGTAAACTGTTACCACTCGCGACACTCGCCTTGATACTGTTCCCGCCACTATTCACGACGCGACCCAACCTCACGGTCGGTTGGTAACCCGCCCCCTGGACCTCCGCCTCGACAATTTCCAACCTCGGCGCTAGGCCCGTCGTGCAACCGATTTTCACACATTACCGTTACCACCGTAGTTTCGGTATATATTTTTCGCTCATGCCTTTGCTCATTGTAATCTTGCTTAGATAGTGAAATATTCGTTCGCTCATTCGTAACAATATGCCACATACAAGCTGAAGCCCCCAGCGTGCGAGAACATGGATGCGGAGTGCGCGGGTTTGACCCACTAGCATGGCATTTTGTTCTTCCAACACATACGGAAGCAGGAAATTTTGAACACTCGAGATGTGCGGCTGCGATTCGTTGCAAAATCGCCTTTTGTTAAACAAACACCCAAGCCAAACATAATTGGGAGAGTACATCCCAGCTCCTTAGTCTAAAAAAAATCTCAAATTTAGTCTCAAGTTCACCCAAAAGGTACCACTTTCTAGAATTTCTCTCACGCGAGGCCCAAAGTATGTTCAAAACTGGTCCTGCGGCGCTAACCTTTCGAAACGTGTCCATTTCGCACCAATATTTTTTTGACGGGGCAAAAAAACATAATACCCCTAGGGAAACAAGAGACATTTCGGGGGGGATCAACCCAAACACCGGGCGGGTTCCCGTGTTTAGGGTTGATCCCTCCCCAGAAAGTGTCGTTGTTTGCCTAGGGGTTTTATGTTTCTGCCTCAACAAAAATTCCCACTGTGAACCAGACACGTGTCAAAAGGCTAGCCTTGCAGGACCAGTTTGGAACATACTTCGTGTCTCGTGTGAGAGAAATTCTAGAAAGTGGTACTTTTTTAGTAAACCTGAGGCTAAATATGAGGGAAATCTGAAAGTAAGGAGCTGGGATATACTTTCCCAACATAATTTCCTGTTCAGCATGCTTCACAACTGCTTTTTGAGCGGGCCTACTCCAATGTTTTCCGTGATTCTTAGTTTTCCGTGATTCTTAGTTTTCCGTGATTCTTAGTTTTCCGTGATGTATCTGCTTGCGTCGGACCTGCTCCCACCTGTTACCGGTCTCTGATTGCCTCTTTTAACCCGCGCGCCGTTGCTACTCGCTTCCCGTTGACAGCGGAGCACCTGATGGTGCACGCGCATGGCTCGCGGTACCTGCTCCGCTCAGTCCTACCCAAGCGCTTTCGGCGTTCCATTTTCCAGCATGGGTCGAACACACCCGTCTCGCTCACATTCGCGGCATCGTGTTGTCGCGGCCCCACTGCCTGTTTCTCCGCCTCTCCTGTTCGCTTCCCTCCCGTGCCTCCCCCCCGCCCAACCCCCCCCCCATTTCCCCCGATCGTTCCGCCCCGTCATTCTCCGCAGCTCGCCGCGCTCACGGCGCCTCGGGAGCGTTCGTCAGCACGCAGGCGCTGCTCGCCCTCGCGCTCGCTCTGCTGCTGCTGCGATCCTACATTAGTCGCCAAGGTATCGTACGCTCGTCGCCAAGGTATCGTACGCTCGTCGCCAAGGTATCGTACGCTCGTTGCCAAGGTATCGTACGCTCGTCAAGGTGTCGTGCGTTCATCACCTGGTGACAGAATGAGTGCAGGTACAGCGTGGCGATGCGGCGTGCTGTGCCATTCCCCTATACCTCCCGTAAAGCCTCCCGTCCCTCCCCCATGCTTCCCCGCAGCCGCGCCCGGCCAGGCATGGTCGGCGCTCGTCCCGTGGGGCTGCGCGCTGTACGCCTCTCAGGCGGGCGTCGCGGCGCGTATCATGGTGGGGCGCGCGGGAGAGGTGCCCATAGGGGAGGGCAAGGGAGGATGGGCCGACAGTGCCGCCGCTTCGAGCACTCTTCAATCCGAAGCTGCTGGCGCGGCGTCGGAGCAGCGTGGTGCGGGGTTGAGCGGGGGAGAGGGGGGTGCAGCAGGAGGCGCGGGGAGGCTAGTGGAGCAGCAAGGCCCGTCGATCAAGGAGGAGTCAGCGGGTGGTGCGGGCGGGGGTGATCAACCAGCACACTCTGCGGCTGTAGGTGCTGCAGCCGTTGAGGTTACGGATGGCGCGAGCACAGCCGTTGGGGCCTCAGATGGCTCAATCGCAACCGTTGATGCTTCACATGGCAGCACGTCCGCTGGCAGTAACAGCGGCAAGGCCGGGGGCTCGTCAGAGGCGGCGGAGCAAGCAGAGCAAGCAGCATGCGAGGGCGCTGCGCTGACAGAGGAGGCCGTGCGCGCATGGCAGGCGGAGGAACACGCAGCGTTTGGGCGCGTGCAGGTGGAGGGGGGCGTGGAGGGGAAAGGGGTGGAGGGCGGGCAAGGGGGCGTGGCGGAGGCGGGGGTGAACGAGGAGGTGTGCTTCACGGTGCGAGGTGAGGTGAGGTGCGGGGTGAGGGGCGAGGGGGAGGGGGTACAGGGTGAGAGGGGAGAGGGGGGAGGGGGGAGGGGGGAGGGGGGGAGCGGGGAGGGGGGAGAGGTCAGACTTGCAGTGATGAGCTTATGGGAGAGGCGGATGGGCTAAGTTGGCATTGGGGAGAAACGATGCATGCAGCGTGCGGCATGCTGCATTGGCCATGCCATGTTGTGAGAAGTGGAGCGGAGGGGGCTCTGGCCAGTGGGGGCTATGTGTGGCCAGTGGGAGCTATGTGTGGCCAGTGGGAGCTATGTGTGGCCAGTGGGGGCTATGTGTGGCCAGTGGGGTCTATGTGTGGCCAGTGGGGGCTCTGTGTGGCCAGTGGGGGCTATGTATGTGTGGCCAGTGGGAGCTATGTGTGGCCAGTGGGAGCTATGTGTGGTCAGTGGGGGCTATGTGTGGCCAGTGGGGGCTATGTGTGGCCAGTGGGGGCTATGTGTGGCCAGTGGGGGCTATGTGTGGCCAGTGGGGGCTATGGTGGGATTGGCTAGGTGATCTCATCTCTTTTGCGGTTCGTGCCTTTTCAATGTTTCCTGCTCCCCCCTGTGTGTGCGGCGTGCAGCATTGGATTCCAATGGGAGGGCATTTGACAACGGGTGCAGGTAGGCCGCTGCGTGAATGAGGTAGCAAATAAGCCACGGCTGCGTGAGTGAGGTAGCAAATAAGCCACGGCTGCGTGAGTGAGGTAGCAAATAAGCCACGGCTGCGTGAGTGAGGTTGCAAATAAGCCACGGTTGCGTGAGTGAGGTAGCAAATAAGCCACGGCTGCGTGAGTGAGGTAGCAAATAAGCCACGGCTGCGTGAGTGAGGTAGCAAATAAGCCACGGCTGCGTGAGTGAGGTAGCAAATAAGCCACGGCTGCGTGAGTGAGGTAGCAAATAAGCCACGGCTGCGTGAGTGAGGTAGCAAATAAGCCACGGCTGCGTGAGTGAGGTAGCAAATAAGCCACGGCTGCGTGAGTGAGGTAGCAAATAAGCCACGGCTGCGTGAGTGAGGTAGCAAATAAGCCACGGCTGCGTGAGTGAGGTAGCAAATAAGCCACGGCTGCGTGAGTGAGGTAGCAAATAAGCCACGGCTGCGTGAGTGAGGTAGCAAATAAGCCACGGCTGCGTGAGTGAGGTAGCAAATAAGCCACGGCTGCGTGAGTGAGGTAGCAAATAAGCCACGGCTGCGTGAGTGAGGTAGCAAATAAGCCACGGCTGCGTGAGTGAGGTAGCAAATAAGCCACGGCTGCGTGAGTGAGGTAGCAAATAAGCCACGGCTGCGTGAGTGAGGTTGCAAATAAGCCACGGCTGCGTGAGTGAGGTAGCAAATAAGCCACGGCTGCGTGAGTGAGGTAGCAAATAAGCCACGGCTGCGTGAGTGAGGTAGCAAATAAGCCACGGCTGCGTGAGTGAGGTAGCAAATAAGCCACGGCTGCGTGAGTGAGGTAGCAAATAAGCCACGGCTGCGTGAGTGAGGTAGCAAATAAGCCACGGCTGCGTGAGTGAGGTAGCAAATAAGCCACGGCTGCGTGAGTGAGGTAGCAAATAAGCCACGGCTGCGTGAGTGAGGTAGCAAATAAGCCACGGCTGCGTGAGTGAGGTAGCAAATAAGCCACGGCTGCGTGAGTGAGGTAGCAAATAAGCCACGGCTGCGTGAGTGAGGTAGCAAATAAGCCACGGCTGCGTGAGTGAGGTAGCAAATAAGCCACGGCTGCGTGAGTGAGGTAGCAAATAAGCCACGGCTGCGTGAGTGAGGTTGCAAATAAGCCACGGCTGCGTGAGTGAGGTAGCAAATAAGCCACGGCTGCGTGAGTGAGGTAGCAAATAAGCCACGGCTGCGTGAGTGAGGTAGCAAATAAGCCACGGCTGCGTGAGTGAGGTAGCAAATAAGCCACGGCTGCGTGAGTGAGGTAGCAAATAAGCCACGGCTGCGTGAGTGAGGTAGCAAATAAGCCACGGCTGCGTGAGTGAGGTAGCAAATAGTCCACGGCTGCGTGAGTGAGGTAGCAAATAAGCCACGGCTGCGTGAGTGAGGTAGCAAATAAGCCACGGCTGCGTGAGTGAGGTAGCAAATAAGCCACGGCTGCGTGAGTGAGGTAGCAAATAAGCCACGGCTGCGTGAGTGAGGTTGCAAATAAGCCACGGCTGCGTGAGTGAGGTAGCAAATAAGCCACGGCTGCGTGAGTGAGGTAGCAAATAAGCCACGGCTGCGTGAGTGAGGTAGCAAATAAGCCACGGCTGCGTGAGTGAGGTAGCAAATAAGCCACGGCTGCGTGAGTGAGGTTGCAAATAAGCCACGGCTGCGTGAGTGAGGTTGCAAATAAGCCACGGCTGCGTGAGTGAGGTAGCAAATAAGCCACGGCTGCGTGAGTGAGGTAGCAAATAGTCCACGGCTGCGTGAGTGAGGTAGCAAATAAGCCACGGCTGCGTGAGTGAGGTAGCAAATAAGCCACGGCTGCGTGAGTGAGGTAGCAAATAAGCCACGGCTGCGTGAGTGAGGTAGCAAATAAGCCACGGCTGCGTGAGTGAGGTAGCAAATAAGCCACGGCTGCGTGAGTGAGGTAGCAAATAAGCCACGGCTGCGTGAGTGAGGTAGCAAATAAGCCACGGCTGCGTGAGTGAGGTAGCAAATAAGCCACGGCTGCGTGAGTGAGGTAGCAAATAAGCCACGGCTGCGTGAGTGAGGTAGCAAATAAGCCACGGCTGCGTGAGTGAGGTAGCAAATAAGCCACGGCTGCGTGAGTGAGGTAGCAAATAAGCCACGGCTGCGTGAGTGAGGTAGCAAATAAGCCACGGCTGCGTGAGTGAGGTAGCAAATAAGCCACGGCTGCGTGAGTGAGGTTGCAAATAAGCCACGGCTGCGTGAGTGAGGTAGCAAATAAGCCACGGCTGCGTGAGTGAGGTTGCAAATAAGCCACGGCTGCGTGAGTGAGGTAGCAAATAAGCCACGGCTGCGTGAGTGAGGTAGCAAATAAGCCACGGCTGCGTGAGTGAGGTAGCAAATAAGCCACGGCTGCGTGAGTGAGGTAGCAAATAAGCCACGGCTGCGTGAGTGAGGTTGCAAATAAGCCACGGCTGCGTGAGTGAGGTAGCAAATAAGCCACGGCTGCGTGAGTGAGGTAGCAAATAAGCCACGGCTGCGTGAGTGAGGTAGCAAATAAGCCACGGCTGCGTGAGTGAGGTAGCAAATAAGCCACGGCTGCGTGAGTGAGGTTGCAAATAAGCCACGGCTGCGTGAGTGAGGTAGCAAATAAGCCACGGCTGCGTGAGTGAGGTTGCAAATAAGTCACGGCTGCGTGAGTGAGGTAGCAAATAAGCCACGGCTGCGTGAGTGAGGTAGCAAATAAGCCACGGCTGCGTGAGTGAGGTAGCAAATAAGCCACGGCTGCGTGAGTGAGGTAGCAAATAAGCCACGGCTGCGTGAGTGAGGTAGCAAATAAGCCACGGCTGCGTGAGTGAGGTAGCAAATAAGCCACGGCTGCGTGAGTGAGGTTGCAAATAAGCCACGGCTGCGTGAGTGAGGTAGCAAATAAGCCACGGCTGCGTGAGTGAGGTTGCAAATAAGCCACGGCTGCGTGAGTGAGGTAGCAAATAAGCCACGGCTGCGTGAGTGAGGTTGCAAATAAGCCACGGCTGCGTGAGTGAGGTAGCAAATAAGCCACGGTTGCGTGAGTGAGGTAGCAAATAAGCCCTGGCTGCGTGAGTGAGGTAGCAAATGAGCCACGGCTGCGTGAGTGAGGTAGCAAATAAGCCACGGCTGCGTGAGTGAGGTTGCAAATAAGCCACGGCTGCGTGAGTGAGGTTGCAAATAAGCCACGGCCGCGTGAGTGAGGTTGCAAATAAGCCACGGCTGCGTGAGTGAGGTTGCAAATAAGCCACGGCTGCGTGAGTGAGGTTGCAAATAAGCCACGGCTGCGTGAGTGAGGTAGCAAATAAGCCACGGCTGCGTGAGTGAGGTAGAAAATAAGCCACGGCTGCGTGAGTGAGGTAGAAAATAAGCCACGGCTGCGTGAGTGAGGTAGCAAATAAGCCACGGCTGCGTGAGTGAGGTAGCAAATAAGCCACGGCTGCGTGAGTGAGGTAGCAAATAAGCCACGGCTGCGTGAGTGAGGTAGCAAATAAGCCACGGCTGCGTGAGTGAGGTAGCAAATAAGCCACGGCTGCGTGAGTGAGGTAGCAAATAAGCCACGGCTGCGTGAGTGAGGTAGCAAATAAGCCACGGCTGCGTGAGTGAGGTAGCAAATAAGCCACGGCTGCGTGAGTGAGGTAGCAAATAAGCCACGGCTGCGTGAGTGAGGTAGCAAATAAGCCACGGCTGCGTGAGTGAGGTAGCAAATAAGCCACGGCTGCGTGAGTGAGGTAGCAAATAAGCCACGGCTGCGTGAGTGAGGTAGCAAATAAGCCACGGCTGCGTGAGTGAGGTAGCAAATAAGCCACGGCTGCGTGAGTGAGGTAGCAAATAAGCCACGGCTGCGTGAGTGAGGTAGCAAATAAGCCACGGCTGCGTGAGTGAGGTAGCAAATAAGCCACGGCTGCGTGAGTGAGGTAGCAAATAAGCCACGGCTGCGTGAGTGAGGTAGCAAATAAGCCACGGCTGCGTGAGTGAGGTAGCAAATAAGCCACGGCTGCGTGAGTGAGGTAGCAAATAAGCCACGGCTGCGTGAGTGAGGTAGCAAATAAGCCACGGCTGCGTGAGTGAGGTAGCAAATAAGCCACGGCTGCGTGAGTGAGGTAGCAAATAAGCCACGGCTGCGTGAGTGAGGTAGCAAATAAGCCACGGCTGCGTGAGTGAGGTTGCAAATAAGCTACGGCTGCGTGAGTGAGGTAGCAAATAAGCCACGGCTGCGTGAGTGAGGTAGCAAATAAGCCACGGCTGCGTGAGTGAGGTTGCAAATAAGCCACGGCTGCGTGAGTGAGGTTGCAAATAAGCCACGGCTGCGTGAGTGAGGTAGCAAATAAGCCACGGCTGCGTGAGTGAGGTAGCAAATAAGCCACGGCTGCGTGAGTGAGGTAGCAAATAAGCCACGGCTGCGTGAGTGAGGTAGCAAATAAGCCACGGCTGCGTGAGTGAGGTAGCAAATAAGCCACGGCTGCGTGAGTGAGGTTGCAAATAAGCCACGGCTGCGTGAGTGAGGTTGCAAATAAGCCACGGCTGCGTGAGTGAGGTTGCAAATAAGCCACGGCTGCGTGAGTGAGGTAGCAAATAAGCCACGGCTGCGTGAGTGAGGTTGCAAATAAGCCACGGCTGCGTGAGTGAGGTTGCAAATAAGCCACGGCTGCGTGAGTGAGGTAGCAAATAAGCCACGGCTGCGTGAGTGAGGTAGCAAATAAGCCACGGCTGCGTGAGTGAGGTAGCAAATAAGCCACGGCTGCGTGAGTGAGGTAGCAAATAAGCCACGGCTGCGTGAGTGAGGTAGCAAATAAGCCACGGCTGCGTGAGTGAGGTAGCAAATAAGCCACGGCTGCGTGAGTGAGGTAGCAAATAAGCCACGGCTGCGTGAGTGAGGTAGCAAATAAGCCACGGCTGCGTGAGTGAGGTAGCAAATAAGCCACGGCTGCGTGAGTGAGGTAGCAAATAAGCCACGGCTGCGTGAGTGAGGTAGCAAATAAGCCACGGCTGCGTGAGTGAGGTAGCAAATAAGCCACGGCTGCGTGAGTGAGGTAGCAAATAAGCCACGGCTGCGTGAGTGAGGTAGCAAATAAGCCACGGCTGCGTGAGTGAGGTAGCAAATAAGCCACGGCTGCGTGAGTGAGGTAGCAAATAAGCCACGGCTGCGTGAGTGAGGTAGCAAATAAGCCACGGCTGCGTGAGTGAGGTAGCAAATAAGCCACGGCTGCGTGAGTGAGGTAGCAAATAAGCCACGGCTGCGTGAGTGAGGTAGCAAATAAGCCACGGCTGCGTGAGTGAGGTTGCAAATAAGCCACGGCTGCGTGAGTGAGGTTGCAAATAAGCCACGGCTGCGTGAGTGAGGTTGCAAATAAGCCACGGCTGCGTGAGTGAGGTAGCAAATAAGCCACGGCTGCGTGAGTGAGGTAGCAAATAAGCCACGGCTGCGTGAGTGAGGTTGCAAATAAGCCACGGCTGCGTGAGTGAGGTAGCAAATAAGCCACGGCTGCGTGAGTGAGGTAGCAAATAAGCCACGGCTGCGTGAGTGAGGTAGCAAATAAGCCACGGCTGCGTGAGTGAGGTAGCAAATAAGCCACGGCTGCGTGAGTGAGGTAGCAAATAAGCCACGGCTGCGTGAGTGAGGTAGCAAATAAGCCACGGCTGCGTGAGTGAGGTAGCAAATAAGCCACGGCTGCGTGAGTGAGGTAGCAAATAAGCCACGGCTGCGTGAGTGAGGTAGCAAATAAGCCACGGCTGCGTGAGTGAGGTAGCAAATAAGCCACGGCTGCGTGAGTGAGGTAGCAAATAAGCCACGGCTGCGTGAGTGAGGTAGCAAATAAGCCATGGCTGCGTGAGTGAGGTTGCAAATAAGCCACGGCTGCGTGAGTGAGGTTGCAAATAAGCCACGGCTGCGTGAGTGAGGTAGCAAATAAGCCACGGCTGCGTGAGTGAGGTTGCAAATAAGCCACGGCTGCGTGAGTGAGGTAGCAAATAAGCCACGGCTGCGTGAGTGAGGTAGCAAATAAGCCACGGCTGCGTGAGTGAGGTAGCAAATAAGCCACGGCTGCGTGAGTGAGGTAGCAAATAAGCCACGGCTGCGTGAGTGAGGTAGCAAATAAGCCACGGCTGCGTGAGTGAGGTTGCAAATAAGCCACGGCTGCGTGAGTGAGGTTGCAAATAAGCCACGGCTGCGTGAGTGAGGTTGCAAATAAGCCACGGCTGCGTGAGTGAGGTAGCAAATAAGCCACGGCTGCGTGAGTGAGGTAGCAAATAAGCCACGGCTGCGTGAGTGAGGTTGCAAATAAGCCACGGCTGCGTGAGTGAGGTAGCAAATAAGCCACGGCTGCGTGAGTGAGGTAGCAAATAAGCCACGGCTGCGTGAGTGAGGTAGCAAATAAGCCACGGCTGCGTGAGTGAGGTAGCAAATAAGCCACGGCTGCGTGAGTGAGGTAGCAAATAAGCCACGGCTGCGTGAGTGAGGTAGCAAATAAGCCACGGCTGCGTGAGT
This sequence comes from Closterium sp. Naga37s-1, assembly GCA_947471745.1. Lineage (NCBI taxonomy): Eukaryota > Viridiplantae > Streptophyta > Zygnematophyceae > Desmidiales > Closteriaceae > Closterium > Closterium sp. Naga37s-1. Next base: position 1,743,001 of record CANJKZ010000174.1, on the reverse strand, counting down.
GAGGTAGCAAATAAGCCACGGCTGCGTGAGTGAGGTAGCAAATAAGCCACGGCTGCGTGAGTGAGGTAGCAAATAAGCCACGGCTGCGTGAGTGAGGTAGCAAATAAGCCACGGCTGCGTGAGTGAGGTAGCAAATAAGCCACGGCTGCGTGAGTGAGGTAGCAAATAAGCCACGGCTGCGTGAGTGAGGTAGCAAATAAGCCACGGCTGCGTGAGTGAGGTAGCAAATAAGCCACGGCTGCGTGAGTGAGGTAGCAAATAAGCCACGGCTGCGTGAGTGAGGTAGCAAATAAGCCACGGCTGCGTGAGTGAGGTAGCAAATAAGCCACGGCTGCGTGAGTGAGGTAGCAAATAAGCCACGGCTGCGTGAGTGAGGTAGCAAATAAGCCATGGCTGCGTGAGTGAGGTTGCAAATAAGCCACGGCTGCGTGAGTGAGGTTGCAAATAAGCCACGGCTGCGTGAGTGAGGTAGCAAATAAGCCACGGCTGCGTGAGTGAGGTTGCAAATAAGCCACGGCTGCGTGAGTGAGGTAGCAAATAAGCCACGGCTGCGTGAGTGAGGTAGCAAATAAGCCACGGCTGCGTGAGTGAGGTAGCAAATAAGCCACGGCTGCGTGAGTGAGGTAGCAAATAAGCCACGGCTGCGTGAGTGAGGTAGCAAATAAGCCACGGCTGCGTGAGTGAGGTTGCAAATAAGCCACGGCTGCGTGAGTGAGGTTGCAAATAAGCCACGGCTGCGTGAGTGAGGTTGCAAATAAGCCACGGCTGCGTGAGTGAGGTAGCAAATAAGCCACGGCTGCGTGAGTGAGGTAGCAAATAAGCCACGGCTGCGTGAGTGAGGTTGCAAATAAGCCACGGCTGCGTGAGTGAGGTAGCAAATAAGCCACGGCTGCGTGAGTGAGGTAGCAAATAAGCCACGGCTGCGTGAGTGAGGTAGCAAATAAGCCACGGCTGCGTGAGTGAGGTAGCAAATAAGCCACGGCTGCGTGAGTGAGGTAGCAAATAAGCCACGGCTGCGTGAGTGAGGTAGCAAATAAGCCACGGCTGCGTGAGTGAGGTAGCAAATAAGCCACGGCTGCGTGAGTGAGGTAGCAAATAAGCCACGGCTGCGTGAGTGAGGTAGCAAATAAGCCACGGCTGCGTGAGTGAGGTAGCAAATAAGCCACGGCTGCGTGAGTGAGGTAGCAAATAAGCCACGGCTGCGTGAGTGAGGTAGCAAATAAGCCACGGCTGCGTGAGTGAGGTAGCAAATAAGCCACGGCTGCGTGAGTGAGGTAGCAAATAAGCCACGGCTGCGTGAGTGAGGTAGCAAATAAGCCACGGCTGCGTGAGTGAGGTAGCAAATAAGCCACGGCTGCGTGAGTGAGGTAGCAAATAAGCCACGGCTGCGTGAGTGAGGTAGCAAATAAGCCACGGCTGCGTGAGTGAGGTAGCAAATAAGCCACGGCTGCGTGAGTGAGGTAGCAAATAAGCCACGGCTGCGTGAGTGAGGTAGCAAATAAGCCACGGCTGCGTGAGTGAGGTAGCAAATAAGCCACGGCTGCGTGAGTGAGGTAGCAAATAAGCCACGGCTGCGTGAGTGAGGTAGCAAATAAGCCACGGCTGCGTGAGTGAGGTAGCAAATAAGCCACGGCTGCGTGAGTGAGGTAGCAAATAAGCCACGGCTGCGTGAGTGAGGTTGCAAATAAGCCACGGCTGCGTGAGTGAGGTAGCAAATAAGCCACGGCTGCGTGAGTGAGGTAGCAAATAAGCCACGGCTGCGTGAGTGAGGTAGCAAATAAGCCACGGCTGCGTGAGTGAGGTAGCAAATAAGCCACGGCTGCGTGAGTGAGGTAGCAAATAAGCCACGGCTGCGTGAGTGAGGTAGCAAATAAGCCACGGCTGCGTGAGTGAGGTAGCAAATAAGCCACGGCTGCGTGAGTGAGGTAGCAAATAAGCCACGGCTGCGTGAGTGAGGTAGCAAATAAGCCACGGCTGCGTGAGTGAGGTAGCAAATAAGCCACGGCTGCGTGAGTGAGGTAGCAAATAAGCCACGGCTGCGTGAGTGAGGTAGCAAATAAGCCACGGCTGCGTGAGTGAGGTAGCAAATAAGCCACGGCTGCGTGAGTGAGGTAGCAAATAAGCCACGGCTGCGTGAGTGAGGTAGCAAATAAGCCACGGCTGCGTGAGTGAGGTAGCAAATAAGCCACGGCTGCGTGAGTGAGGTAGCAAATAAGCCACGGCTGCGTGAGTGAGGTAGCAAATAAGCCACGGCTGCGTGAGTGAGGTAGCAAATAAGCCACGGCTGCGTGAGTGAGGTAGCAAATAAGCCACGGCTGCGTGAGTGAGGTAGCAAATAAGCCACGGCTGCGTGAGTGAGGTAGCAAATAAGCCACGGCTGCGTGAGTGAGGTAGCAAATAAGCCACGGCTGCGTGAGTGAGGTAGCAAATAAGCCACGGCTGCGTGAGTGAGGTAGCAAATAAGCCACGGCTGCGTGAGTGAGGTAGCAAATAAGCCACGGCTGCGTGAGTGAGGTAGCAAATAAGCCACGGCTGCGTGAGTGAGGTAGCAAATAAGCCACGGCTGCGTGAGTGAGGTAGCAAATAAGCCACGGCTGCGTGAGTGAGGTAGCAAATAAGCCACGGCTGCGTGAGTGAGGTAGCAAATAAGCCACGGCTGCGTGAGTGAGGTAGCAAATAAGCCACGGCTGCGTGAGTGAGGTAGCAAATAAGCCACGGCTGCGTGAGTGAGGTAGCAAATAAGCCACGGCTGCGTGAGTGAGGTAGCAAATAAGCCACGGCTGCGTGAGTGAGGTAGCAAATAAGCCACGGCTGCGTGAGTGAGGTAGCAAATAAGCCACGGCTGCGTGAGTGAGGTTGCAAATAAGCCACGGCTGCGTGAGTGAGGTAGCAAATAAGCCACGGCTGCGTGAGTGAGGTAGCAAATAAGCCACGGCTGCGTGAGTGAGGTAGCAAATAAGCCACGGCTGCGTGAGTGAGGTAGCAAATAAGCCACGGCTGCGTGAGTGAGGTAGCAAATAAGCCACGGCTGCGTGAGTGAGGTAGCAAATAAGCCACGGCTGCGTGAGTGAGGTAGCAAATAAGCCACGGCTGCGTGAGTGAGGTAGCAAATAAGCCACGGCTGCGTGAGTGAGGTAGCAAATAAGCCACGGCTGCGTGAGTGAGGTAGCAAATAAGCCACGGCTGCGTGAGTGAGGTTGCAAATAAGCCACGGCTGCGTGAGTGAGGTAGCAAATAAGCCACGGCTGCGTGAGTGAGGTAGCAAATAAGCCACGGCTGCGTGAGTGAGGTAGCAAATAAGCCACGGCTGCGTGAGTGAGGTAGCAAATAAGCCACGGCTGCGTGAGTGAGGTAGCAAATAAGCCACGGCTGCGTGAGTGAGGTAGCAAATAAGCCACGGCTGCGTGAGTGAGGTAGCAAATAAGCCACGGCTGCGTGAGTGAGGTAGCAAATAAGCCACGGCTGCGTGAGTGAGGTAGCAAATAAGCCACGGCTGCGTGAGTGAGGTAGCAAATAAGCCACGGCTGCGTGAGTGAGGTAGCAAATAAGCCACGGCTGCGTGAGTGAGGTAGCAAATAAGCCACGGCTGCGTGAGTGAGGTAGCAAATAAGCCACGGCTGCGTGAGTGAGGTAGCAAATAAGCCACGGCTGCGTGAGTGAGGTAGCAAATAAGCCACGGCTGCGTGAGTGAGGTAGCAAATAAGCCACGGCTGCGTGAGTGAGGTAGCAAATAAGCCACGGCTGCGTGAGTGAGGTAGCAAATAAGCCACGGCTGCGTGAGTGAGGTAGCAAATAAGCCACGGCTGCGTGAGTGAGGTAGCAAATAAGCCACGGCTGCGTGAGTGAGGTAGCAAATAAGCCACGGCTGCGTGAGTGAGGTAGCAAATAAGCCACGGCTGCGTGAGTGAGGTAGCAAATAAGCCACGGCTGCGTGAGTGAGGTAGCAAATAAGCCACGGCTGCGTGAGTGAGGTAGCAAATAAGCCACGGCTGCGTGAGTGAGGTAGCAAATAAGCCACGGCTGCGTGAGTGAGGTTGCAAATAAGCCACGGCTGCGTGAGTGAGGTAGCAAATAAGCCACGGCTGCGTGAGTGAGGTAGCAAATAAGCCACGGCTGCGTGAGTGAGGTTGCAAATAAGCCACGGCTGCGTGAGTGAGGTAGCAAATAAGCCACGGCTGCGTGAGTGAGGTAGCAAATAAGCCACGGCTGCGTGAGTGAGGTAGCAAATAAGCCACGGCTGCGTGAGTGAGGTAGCAAATAAGCCACGGCTGCGTGAGTGAGGTAGCAAATAAGCCACGGCTGCGTGAGTGAGGTTGCAAATAAGCCACGGCTGCGTGAGTGAGGTTGCAAATAAGCCACGGCTGCGTGAGTGAGGTTGCAAATAAGCCACGGCTGCGTGAGTGAGGTAGCAAATAAGCCACGGCTGCGTGAGTGAGGTAGCAAATAAGCCACGGCTGCGTGAGTGAGGTTGCAAATAAGCCACGGCTGCGTGAGTGAGGTAGCAAATAAGCCACGGCTGCGTGAGTGAGGTAGCAAATAAGCCACGGCTGCGTGAGTGAGGTAGCAAATAAGCCACGGCTGCGTGAGTGAGGTAGCAAATAAGCCACGGCTGCGTGAGTGAGGTAGCAAATAAGCCACGGCTGCGTGAGTGAGGTAGCAAATAAGCCACGGCTGCGTGAGTGAGGTAGCAAATAAGCCACGGCTGCGTGAGTGAGGTAGCAAATAAGCCACGGCTGCGTGAGTGAGGTAGCAAATAAGCCACGGCTGCGTGAGTGAGGTAGCAAATAAGCCACGGCTGCGTGAGTGAGGTAGCAAATAAGCCACGGCTGCGTGAGTGAGGTAGCAAATAAGCCACGGCTGCGTGAGTGAGGTAGCAAATAAGCCACGGCTGCGTGAGTGAGGTAGCAAATAAGCCACGGCTGCGTGAGTGAGGTAGCAAATAAGCCACGGCTGCGTGAGTGAGGTAGCAAATAAGCCACGGCTGCGTGAGTGAGGTAGCAAATAAGCCACGGCTGCGTGAGTGAGGTAGCAAATAAGCCACGGCTGCGTGAGTGAGGTAGCAAATAAGCCATGGCTGCGTGAGTGAGGTTGCAAATAAGCCACGGCTGCGTGAGTGAGGTAGCAAATAAGCCACGGCTGCGTGAGTGAGGTAGCAAATAAGCCACGGCTGCGTGAGTGAGGTAGCAAATAAGCCACGGCTGCGTGAGTGAGGTAGCAAATAAGCCACGGCTGCGTGAGTGAGGTTGCAAATAAGCCACGGCTGCGTGAGTGAGGTAGCAAATAAGCCACGGCTGCGTGAGTGAGGTTGCAAATAAGCCACGGCTGCGTGAGTGAGGTAGCAAATAAGCCACGGCTGCGTGAGTGAGGTAGCAAATAAGCCACGGCTGCGTGAGTGAGGTAGCAAATAAGCCACGGCTGCGTGAGTGAGGTAGCAAATAAGCCACGGCTGCGTGAGTGAGGTAGCAAATAAGCCACGGCTGCGTGAGTGAGGTAGCAAATAAGCCACGGCTGCGTGAGTGAGGTTGCAAATAAGCCACGGCTGCGTGAGTGAGGTAGCAAATAAGCCACGGCTGCGTGAGTGAGGTTGCAAATAAGCCACGGCTGCGTGAGTGAGGTAGCAAATAAGCCACGGCTGCGTGAGTGAGGTTGCAAATAAGCCACGGCTGCGTGAGTGAGGTAGCAAATAAGCCACGGCTGCGTGAGTGAGGTAGCAAATAAGCCACGGCTGCGTGAGTGAGGTTGCAAATAAGCCACGGCTGCGTGAGTGAGGTAGCAAATAAGCCACGGCTGCGTGAGTGAGGTTGCAAATAAGCCACGGCTGCGTGAGTGAGGTAGCAAATAAGCCACGGCTGCGTGAGTGAGGTAGAAAATAAGCCACGGCTGCGTGAGTGAGGTAGCAAATAAGCCACGGCTGCGTGAGTGAGGTAGCAAATAAGCCACGGCTGCGTGAGTGAGGTAGCAAATAAGCCACGGCTGCGTGAGTGAGGTAGCAAATAAGCCACGGCTGCGTGAGTGAGGTAGCAAATAAGCCACGGCTGCGTGAGTGAGGTAGCAAATAAGCCACGGCTGCGTGAGTGAGGTAGCAAATAAGCCACGGCTGCGTGAGTGAGGTTGCAAATAAGCCACGGCTGCGTGAGTGAGGTTGCAAATAAGCCACGGCTGCGTGAGTGAGGTTGCAAATAAGCCACGGCTGCGTGAGTGAGGTAGCAAATAAGCCACGGCTGCGTGAGTGAGGTAGCAAATAAGCCACGGCTGCGTGAGTGAGGTTGCAAATAAGCCACGGCTGCGTGAGTGAGGTAGCAAATAAGCCACGGCTGCGTGAGTGAGGTAGCAAATAAGCCACGGCTGCGTGAGTGAGGTAGCAAATAAGCCACGGCTGCGTGAGTGAGGTAGCAAATAAGCCACGGCTGCGTGAGTGAGGTAGCAAATAAGCCACGGCTGCGTGAGTGAGGTAGCAAATAAGCCACGGCTGCGTGAGTGAGGTAGCAAATAAGCCACGGCTGCGTGAGTGAGGTAGCAAATAAGCCACGGCTGCGTGAGTGAGGTAGCAAATAAGCCACGGCTGCGTGAGTGAGGTAGCAAATAAGCCACGGCTGCGTGAGTGAGGTAGCAAATAAGCCACGGCTGCGTGAGTGAGGTAGCAAATAAGCCACGGCTGCGTGAGTGAGGTAGCAAATAAGCCACGGCTGCGTGAGTGAGGTAGCAAATAAGCCACGGCTGCGTGAGTGAGGTAGCAAATAAGCCACGGCTGCGTGAGTGAGGTAGCAAATAAGCCACGGCTGCGTGAGTGAGGTAGCAAATAAGCCACGGCTGCGTGAGTGAGGTAGCAAATAAGCCACGGCTGCGTGAGTGAGGTAGCAAATAAGCCACTGGCTGCGTGAGTGAGGTTAGCAAATAAGCCACGGCTGCGTGAGTGAGGTAGCAAATAAGCCACGGCTGCGTGAGTGAGGTAGCAAATAAGCCACGGCTGCGTGAGTGAGGTAGCAAATAAGCCACGGCTGCGTGAGTGAGGTAGCAAATAAGCCACGGCTGCGTGAGTGAGGTAGCAAATAAGCCACGGCTGCGTGAGTGAGGTAGCAAATAAGCCACGGCTGCGTGAGTGAGGTAGCAAATAAGCCACGGCTGCGTGAGTGAGGTTGCAAATAAGCCACGGCTGCGTGAGTGAGGTAGCAAATAAGCCACGGCTGCGTGAGTGAGGTAGCAAATAAGCCACGGCTGCGTGAGTGAGGTAGCAAATAAGCCACGGCTGCGTGAGTGAGGTAGCAAATAAGCCACGGCTGCGTGAGTGAGGTAGCAAATAAGCCACGGCTGCGTGAGTGAGGTAGCAAATAAGCCACGGCTGCGTGAGTGAGGTAGCAAATAAGCCACGGCTGCGTGAGTGAGGTAGCAAATAAGCCACGGCTGCGTGAGTGAGGTATCAAATAAGCCACGGCTGCGTGAGTGAGGTAGCAAATAAGCCACGGCTGCGTGAGTGAGGTAGCAAATAAGCCACGGCTGCGTGAGTGAGGTAGCAAATAAGCCACGGCTGCGTGAGTGAGGTAGCAAATAAGCCACGGCTGCGTGAGTGAGGTAGCAAATAAGCCACGGCTGCGTGAGTGAGGTAGCAAATAAGCCACGGCTGCGTGAGTGAGGTAGCAAATAAGCCACGGCTGCGTGAGTGAGGTAGCAAATAAGCCACGGCTGCGTGAGTGAGGTAGCAAATAAGCCACGGCTGCGTGAGTGAGGTTGCAAATAAGCCACGGCTGCGTGAGTGAGGTAGCAAATAAGCCACGGCTGCGTGAGTGAGGTAGCAAATAAGCCACGGCTGCGTGAGTGAGGTAGCAAATAAGCCACGGCTGCGTGAGTGAGGTAGCAAATAAGCCACGGCTGCGTGAGTGAGGTAGCAAATAAGCCACGGCTGCGTGAGTGAGGTAGCAAATAAGCCACGGCTGCGTGAGTGAGGTAGCAAATAAGCCACGGCTGCGTGAGTGAGGTTGCAAATAAGCCACGGCTGCGTGAGTGAGGTAGCAAATAAGCCACGGCTGTGTGAGTGAGGTTGCAAATAAGCCACGGCTGCGTGAGTGAGGTAGCAAATAAGCCACGGCTGCGTGAGTGAGGTAGCAAATAAGCCACGGCTGCCTGAGTGAGGTAGCACATAAGCCACGGCTGCGTGAGTGAGGTAGCAAATAAGCCACGGCTGCGTGAGTGAGGTAGCAAATAAGCCACGGCTGCGTGAGTGAGGTAGCAAATAAGCCACGGCTGCGTGAGTGAGGTAGCAAATAAGCCACGGCTGTTAGAAGAGAGAGAATTGATACATTGAATAATGAGCCAAGAGGCTCTTTAGTACAAACAATGAGCAAGAGAGAGATGAGAGGGAAGCTTACCCTATTGGCCAATAAGTTGGCCAATGGGTGAGCTTGCTTGTGACCCAAGCAACCACAAATGTGTGTTGGTTGGGATTGGTTGAGCTAAGGACCAATCCCAACCAACCACAAAATGTGGTTGGAGGGTACACTAAGCAACCCCCCAATTTATAAATGTGCTACACTTCTAGCTTATGTATGTTGTATGAAATATGAAATTACAACACAACCCCCCAACATGCATAAGGCTAGAAGGCTAGAATCAAGAGGCGGGAGGCGACTTAGGAGGAGTGAGGCCAAGAAGACGAAGTAGGAAAGAGTGAGCGGCATGAGGAAGAGCTTTTGTGAAGATGTCGGCAAGGTTGGCCGCCGAGTCAACCTTGTCGAGGCGAAGGTGCCCCGCCTGAACAAGATCGCGAATGAAGAAATGACGGAGCTCAATGTGCTTGGAGCGCCCGTGAAACACAGCATCTTTGGTGAGGTGAATGGTACTAGCATTGTCACACCAAATTGTGGGATTGCGTTGGGGGGCACCAAGTTCCTCAAGAAGGAAGGTGAGCCAGCGGGCCTCTTGCGCAGCCATGGTGGCGGCATACAATTCCGCCTCGCAGGAGGAGAGGGCTGCAGCCGAGGAGCGGGTGGAGCGCCAGCTGATAAGGCCGCTGCCAAGAGAGAAGCCATAGCCCTGGGAGGAGCGACGATCTGGCCGGGAATCAGCCCAGGAGGAGTCACTGTAGCCACTGAGAAGAGGTGGGGAGGGGCGGGTTAGTGGGAGGGAGGGGAGGGGGGGGGGGGAAGGAGGGGGGGGGAGGCAACTTGGAAGGTGAGGGGGGCGGGGAACCCGAAGGGTGTACAGACGGGAGCGAGGACAATAGGGAATACGGGCGAGAAAACGACCTGTGGAGGTTTGGTATAGGTCACAATGGTTAGCACCACCTGGGATGAGAGTGGTGATCATGGCTTGTTGGAGGGACCTTTGGGAGAGGAGGTTAGTACGAAGGGAGGGAATGTGGAGACCGGTGACAGTACCTGAGGGAAAGAGAGGACAGGGAAGGGTGGAGGTGTTGTGACAAGGGATGGAAAAACTGCTATCAGCGCCGAGGAGGGAGGTTGGTGTGGGGAGAGGGCGCAGTGTACCAGCGTCGCGAAGGACAGTGTCAGTGGCTCCACTGTCCAGAACGAAGTCAATGGTGGAGGAAGGTGAGGCAGAGTACTGGAACGAAGTTTCATTAGCAGAAGAAGGGTACATGGGAGATGCAACAGATTCAGGTTGACCTAATAGACCAACAAAACCAGAGGAAGGGAAAGCGGTCACACTGCCACTTGCAGACGGCGTCGGGGACGCACCCGAGAGATGGGCTGCAGAGGCAGCATTCCCAGCAGTCCAGGTAGGAAAGGGCTGCTGCTGGGAAACCGGAGGAGGAGGGAGGAGGGGCAGTTGCGGCTGGAGGTCGAGCTGCTGCTGGAGATGCTGGAGCTGCTGCTGGAGCTGAGAGAGGAGAAGCTGCTGCCCATACTGCTGTGACCCCTGCTGCTGATTCCCAAGCTGCTGCTGCTGTTGCTGCTGCTGGTGCTGCTGCTGGGGAGGGGCGAGGGCCTGGTGGGCGTGGGTGGAGGAGGGAGGTTCATAAAGGGGAGAGGAACGGACCTCAAGGGGAGTGGGGCGAGGGTTGAGGGCGGACCAGCGAGGAGGGGTGCCGGTGTTGCCACGGGCAAACCACTCATCACTGAGTGCCTTGAAGCACGTCTCAGTGGCATGGGTGGTTTGGCCGCAGCGCTGTCCCTGAGTGGGACCGTAGCGAGGCAGGTACTGACAGGGAGGAAAGGCAGCTGCCGTACCACGACCCGCACCACTGCTGCCAGCACCACCGCGACCTGCTGATCCCCCTCGTCCACCCCCACGCCCACCACCACGCCCACCCCCACGCCCACCGCCACGTCCACCCCGGCTGCTGCGCGACTGGGCTGCTGCGGCTGTGGAGGAAGAGTGGCGAAGGATCTCAGCTTCGGTGGTGATAATCCACTGAGCGACTTCGGCAGGGGTGTGGTGCTTGGAGATAAGCTGCATGTAAGCAAGCTTGTGAGCGTCGAAGGCAGGTGTGAGGCCCTCGAGGAGGTGGCAGCAGATGACGGTGTCCGGGTACACCACATCGAGTGTTGCAAGGCGCCGAGCAAGGTCTAAGACACGGCGAGTGAAAGCAGCTGCGCCAGAAGTGGAATCCATGGAGAGAGTTCCAAACTCCTTGATAAGGGCGTAAAGAGTGGCAACGTCCTGCCGATCGAAAAGGTCGACTAGCAGTCGCCACAGGTGGGAGGAGGAGGTAGGTGAGAGCTCGCGTTTGAGGGAGGAGGGGACGGTGGCGAGAAGAATGGCAAGCGCACGCCGATCAGCAACCCGCCAGGCATTAATTTTCGTGGTGTAGTCTGCAAGTTCTGCAGTGTAGGTGTCCAGGTCCTCCTGGTACTTGTTGTAGCGGGCAGCGGCCTCATCATAGATGCGCCTGTCGTCCTCGTAACGCAATTGCAGGCGCAGGTGCTCTTGGAGATTGGTGCGGTAGGTGCGAATGGCGGTTTCCGAGCTCTGCGGGTCGTTGACATTCGGCGCGAAGGTGGGAGGATCACCGGGGGGAGAGGGCTCGGCGCCAGGGTGGGCGGGGGCAGGTCCAGTAGGAGCGGTGGGGGCCACGGGCTGAAGTCCACCGCCTTCCTGAAAGACAACCGAGCGAAGGTTGTAGCCGCTGACCACAACACACGAGAGGAGCACCTCAACGGAATGAGCATAAGAGTGCCAATTAGCAGCAGAGTTGTCAGGCAGCAACTCGAGTGCGTCAACAGTGGCAAGGTCGACGGAAGAATCGGACGACGATGCCATAGAGATGAGGGTGGGTAGAGGCTAGGGCAGGAGGAGGATGGTGCGAGGGTACCGTTGCCAATGCTGCTGCTGGCCCTGCTGCCCGTGCCGCTGCTGGTTCTGCAGCTGGTGCCGCTGCGGATGCTGCTGCGGGTAGGATGGGAGGAGGAAGGGAGGAGCGGAGGGTGGGGAAGGTGGAGGAGGAGGAGGGCGATGCTATGGGGGATGCAAGGGGGAAGGGTGCTGCTGGTGGTGCCGCTGCAGGTGCTGCTGCTGGTGCTGCTGCAGGTATGATGGGAGGAGGAGGATGGTGGAGGAGGAGGGCGATGCTATGGGGGAGGCAAGGGGGAAGGGTGCTGCTGGTGGTGCCGCTGCTGGTGCTGCTGCTGGTGCTGCTGCAGGTAGGATGGGAGGAGGAAGGGAGGAGCGGAGGGTGGGTTGGGTGGAGGAGGAGGAGGGCGATGCTATGGGGGAGGAAAGGGGGGAGGGTGCTGCTGGTGGTGCCGTTGAGGTGCCGCTGATGATGCTGCTGCGGGTACAATGGGAGGAGGAAGGGAGAGAGGGGGGGGGGAGGGGACGAAGAGGGCAGCCGTGCGACTGGGAAGCCCGTGGCGAATGCACGCGGGGATGGGGTAGCAAATAAGCCACGGCTGCGTGAGTGAGGTAGCAAATAAGCCACGGCTGCGTGAGTGAGGTAGCAAATAAGCCACGGCTGCGTGAGTGAGGTAGCAAATAAGCCACGGCTGCGTGAGTGAGGTAGCAAATAAGCCACGGCTGCGTGAGTGAGGTAGCAAATAAGCCACGGCTGCGTGAGTGAGGTAGCAAATAAGCCACGGCTGCGTGAGTGAGGTAGCAAATAAGCCACGGCTGCGTGAGTGAGGTAGCAAATAAGCCACGGCTGCGTGAGTGAGGTAGCAAATAAGCCACGGCTGCGTGAGTGAGGTAGCAAATAAGCCATGGCTGCGTGAGTGAGGTTGCAAATAAGCCACGGCTGCGTGAGTGAGGTAGCAAATAAGCCACGGCTGCGTGAGTGAGGTAGCAAATAAGCCACGGCTGCGTGAGTGAGGTAGCAAATAAGCCACGGCTGCGTGAGTGAGGTAGCAAATAAGCCACGGCTGCGTGAGTGAGGTAGCAAATAAGCCACGGCTGCGTGAGTGAGGTAGCAAATAAGCCACGGCTGCGTGAGTGAGGTAGCAAATAAGCCACGGCTGCGTGAGTGAGGTTGCAAATAAGCCACGGCTGCGTGAGTGAGGTAGCAAATAAGCCACGGCTGCGTGAGTGAGGTAGCAAATAAGCCACGGCTGCGTGAGTGAGGTAGCAAATAAGCCACGGCTGCGTGAGTGAGGTAGCAAATAAGCCACGGCTGCGTGAGTGAGGTAGCAAATAAGCCACGGCTGCGTGAGTGAGGTAGCAAATAAGCCACGGCTGCGTGAGTGAGGTAGCAAATAAGCCACGGCTGCGTGAGTGAGGTAGCAAATAAGCCACGGCTGCGTGAGTGAGGTATCAAATAAGCCACGGCTGCGTGAGTGAGGTAGCAAATAAGCCACGGCTGCGTGAGTGAGGTAGCAAATAAGCCACGGCTGCGTGAGTGAGGTAGCAAATAAGCCACGGCTGCGTGAGTGAGGTAGCAAATAAGCCACGGCTGCGTGAGTGAGGTAGCAAATAAGCCACGGCTGCGTGAGTGAGGTAGCAAATAAGCCACGGCTGCGTGAGTGAGGTAGCAAATAAGCCACGGCTGCGTGAGTGAGGTAGCAAATAAGCCACGGCTGCGTGAGTGAGGTAGCAAATAAGCCACGGCTGCGTGAGTGAGGTTGCAAATAAGCCACGGCTGCGTGAGTGAGGTAGCAAATAAGCCACGGCTGCGTGAGTGAGGTAGCAAATAAGCCACGGCTGCGTGAGTGAGGTAGCAAATAAGCCACGGCTGCGTGAGTGAGGTAGCAAATAAGCCACGGCTGCGTGAGTGAGGTAGCAAATAAGCCACGGCTGCGTGAGTGAGGTAGCAAATAAGCCACGGCTGCGTGAGTGAGGTAGCAAATAAGCCACGGCTGCGTGAGTGAGGTTGCAAATAAGCCACGGCTGCGTGAGTGAGGTAGCAAATAAGCCACGGCTGCGTGAGTGAGGTTGCAAATAAGCCACGGCTGCGTGAGTGAGGTAGCAAATAAGCCACGGCTGCGTGAGTGAGGTAGCAAATAAGCCACGGCTGCCTGAGTGAGGTAGCACATAAGCCACGGCTGCGTGAGTGAGGTAGCAAATAAGCCACGGCTGCGTGAGTGAGGTAGCAAATAAGCCACGGCTGCGTGAGTGAGGTAGCAAATAAGCCACGGCTGTTAGAAGAGAGAGAATTGATACATTGAATAATGAGCCAAGAGGCTCTTTAGTACAAACAATGAGCAAGAGAGAGATGAGAGGGAAGCTTACCCTATTGGCCAATAAGTTGGCCAATGGGTGAGCTTGCTTGTGACCCAAGCAACCACAAATGTGTGTTGGTTGGGATTGGTTGAGCTAAGGACCAATCCCAACCAACCACAAAATGTGGTTGGAGGGTACACTAAGCAACCCCCCAATTTATAAATGTGCTACACTTCTAGCTTATGTATGTTGTATGAAATATGAAATTACAACACAACCCCCCAACATGCATAAGGCTAGAAGGCTAGAATCAAGAGGCGGGAGGCGACTTAGGAGGAGTGAGGCCAAGAAGACGAAGTAGGAAAGAGTGAGCGGCATGAGGAAGAGCTTTTGTGAAGATGTCGGCAAGGTTGGCCGCCGAGTCAACCTTGTCGAGGCGAAGGTGCCCCGCCTGAACAAGATCGCGAATGAAGAAATGACGGAGCTCAATGTGCTTGGAGCGCCCGTGAAACACAGCATCTTTGGTGAGGTGAATGGTACTAGCATTGTCACACCAAATTGTGGGATTGCGTTGGGGGGCACCAAGTTCCTCAAGAAGGAAGGTGAGCCAGCGGGCCTCTTGCGCAGCCATGGTGGCGGCATACAATTCCGCCTCGCAGGAGGAGAGGGCTGCAGCCGAGGAGCGGGTGGAGCGCCAGCTGATAAGGCCGCTGCCAAGAGAGAAGCCATAGCCCTGGGAGGAGCGACGATCTGGCCGGGAATCAGCCCAGGAGGAGTCACTGTAGCCACTGAGAAGAGGTGGGGAGGGGCGGGTTAGTGGGAGGGAGGGGAGGGGGGGGGGGGAAGGAGGGGGGGGGGAGGCAACTTGGAAGGTGAGGGGGCGGGGAACCCGAAGGGTGTACAGACGGGAGCGAGGACAATAGGGAATACGGGCGAGAAAACGACCTGTGGAGGTTTGGTATAGGTCACAATGGTTAGCACCACCTGGGATGAGAGTGGTGATCATGGCTTGTTGGAGGGACCTTTGGGAGAGGAGGTTAGTACGAAGGGAGGGAATGTGGAGACCGGTGACAGTACCTGAGGGAAAGAGAGGACAGGGAAGGGTGGAGGTGTTGTGACAAGGGATGGAAAAACTGCTATCAGCGCCGAGGAGGGAGGTTGGTGTGGGGAGAGGGCGCAGTGTACCAGCGTCGCGAAGGACAGTGTCAGTGGCTCCACTGTCCAGAACGAAGTCAATGGTGGAGGAAGGTGAGGCAGAGTACTGGAACGAAGTTTCATTAGCAGAAGAAGGGTACATGGGAGATGCAACAGATTCAGGTTGACCTAATAGACCAACAAAACCAGAGGAAGGGAAAGCGGTCACACTGCCACTTGCAGACGGCGTCGGGGACGCACCCGAGAGATGGGCTGCAGAGGCAGCATTCCCAGCAGTCCAGGTAGGAAAGGGCTGCTGCTGGGAAACCGGAGGAGGAGGGAGGAGGGGCAGTTGCGGCTGGAGGTCGAGCTGCTGCTGGAGATGCTGGAGCTGCTGCTGGAGCTGAGAGAGGAGAAGCTGCTGCCCATACTGCTGTGACCCCTGCTGCTGATTCCCAAGCTGCTGCTGCTGTTGCTGCTGCTGGTGCTGCTGCTGGGGAGGGGCGAGGGCCTGGTGGGCGTGGGTGGAGGAGGGAGGTTCATAAAGGGGAGAGGAACGGACCTCAAGGGGAGTGGGGCGAGGGTTGAGGGCGGACCAGCGAGGAGGGGTGCCGGTGTTGCCACGGGCAAACCACTCATCACTGAGTGCCTTGAAGCACGTCTCAGTGGCATGGGTGGTTTGGCCGCAGCGCTGTCCCTGAGTGGGACCGTAGCGAGGCAGGTACTGACAGGGAGGAAAGGCAGCTGCCGTACCACGACCCGCACCACTGCTGCCAGCACCACCGCGACCTGCTGATCCCCCTCGTCCACCCCCACGCCCACCACCACGCCCACCCCCACGCCCACCGCCACGTCCACCCCGGCTGCTGCGCGACTGGGCTGCTGCGGCTGTGGAGGAAGAGTGGCGAAGGATCTCAGCTTCGGTGGTGATAATCCACTGAGCGACTTCGGCAGGGGTGTGGTGCTTGGAGATAAGCTGCATGTAAGCAAGCTTGTGAGCGTCGAAGGCAGGTGTGAGGCCCTCGAGGAGGTGGCAGCAGATGACGGTGTCCGGGTACACCACATCGAGTGTTGCAAGGCGCCGAGCAAGGTCTAAGACACGGCGAGTGAAAGCAGCTGCGCCAGAAGTGGAATCCATGGAGAGAGTTCCAAACTCCTTGATAAGGGCGTAAAGAGTGGCAACGTCCTGCCGATCGAAAAGGTCGACTAGCAGTCGCCACAGGTGGGAGGAGGAGGTAGGTGAGAGCTCGCGTTTGAGGGAGGAGGGGACGGTGGCGAGAAGAATGGCAAGCGCACGCCGATCAGCAACCCGCCAGGCATTAATTTTCGTGGTGTAGTCTGCAAGTTCTGCAGTGTAGGTGTCCAGGTCCTCCTGGTACTTGTTGTAGCGGGCAGCGGCCTCATCATAGATGCGCCTGTCGTCCTCGTAACGCAATTGCAGGCGCAGGTGCTCTTGGAGATTGGTGCGGTAGGTGCGAATGGCGGTTTCCGAGCTCTGCGGGTCGTTGACATTCGGCGCGAAGGTGGGAGGATCACCGGGGGGAGAGGGCTCGGCGCCAGGGTGGGCGGGGGCAGGTCCAGTAGGAGCGGTGGGGGCCACGGGCTGAAGTCCACCGCCTTCCTGAAAGACAACCGAGCGAAGGTTGTAGCCGCTGACCACAACACACGAGAGGAGCACCTCAACGGAATGAGCATAAGAGTGCCAATTAGCAGCAGAGTTGTCAGGCAGCAACTCGAGTGCGTCAACAGTGGCAAGGTCGACGGAAGAATCGGACGACGATGCCATAGAGATGAGGGTGGGTAGAGGCTAGGGCAGGAGGAGGATGGTGCGAGGGTACCGTTGCCAATGCTGCTGCTGGCCCTGCTGCCCGTGCCGCTGCTGGTTCTGCAGCTGGTGCCGCTGCGGATGCTGCTGCGGGTAGGATGGGAGGAGGAAGGGAGGAGCGGAGGGTGGGGAAGGTGGAGGAGGAGGAGGGCGATGCTATGGGGGATGCAAGGGGGAAGGGTGCTGCTGGTGGTGCCGCTGCAGGTGCTGCTGCTGGTGCTGCTGCAGGTATGATGGGAGGAGGAGGATGGTGGAGGAGGAGGGCGATGCTATGGGGGAGGCAAGGGGGAAGGGTGCTGCTGGTGGTGCCGCTGCTGGTGCTGCTGCTGGTGCTGCTGCAGGTAGGATGGGAGGAGGAAGGGAGGAGCGGAGGGTGGGTTGGGTGGAGGAGGAGGAGGGCGATGCTATGGGGGAGGAAAGGGGGGAGGGTGCTGCTGGTGGTGCCGTTGAGGTGCCGCTGATGATGCTGCTGCGGGTACAATGGGAGGAGGAAGGGAGAGAGGGGGGGGGGGAGGGGACGAAGAGGGCAGCCGTGCGACTGGGAAGCCCGTGGCGAATGCACGCGGGACAGCCCGCGGCAAACGAGCGGGACGTGCAGAGATGGGCGCGAAATGGTCAGATTTCAGCGCGGGAGATGCAGATCTGGTCGCGCGGAGGGCAGATCTGGTCGCGCGGGAGGGCAGATCTGGTCGCGCGGAGGGCAGATCTGGTCGCGCGGAGGGCAGATCTGGTCGCGCGGAGGGCAGATCTGGTTGCGCGAAGGGCAGATCTGAGCGCGCGGAGGGCGGATCTGGGCGGGCGGAGTGCAGATCTGGGCGCGCGGAGTGCAGATCTGGGTGCGAAATGTTCAGATCTGGGCGCGGGAGGAGGAGATCTGGTGGCGCGGAATCCAGATCTGGGCGCGGAATGATCAGATCTAGGCGCGGGAGGAGTAGATCTGGTCGCAGGGAGTGCAGATCTGGGCGCTGGAGTTGCAGATCTGAGCGCGGGGAGTGCAGATCTGGGCGCTGGAGTTGCAGATCTGAGCGCGGGGAGTGCAGATCTGGGCGCTGGAGTTGCAGATCTGGACGTGCCTTGGAGGGCAGCGCCTTAGGGGGCGCACGGGGAGGGAGGACAGCGCCTAAAGGGCGCGTGAAGGGAGGGCAGCTCCGTGGGTGGGGCTAGATCTGAGGAACGGGGAGGAGAGGGTGGCCTAAGGACCGAGGGAGGTAGGCGTGAGCCATTAGCTCATGATACCATGTTAGAAGAGAGAGAATTGATACATTGAATAATGAGCCAAGAGGCTCTTTAGTACAAACAATGAGCAAGAGAGAGATGAGAGGGAAGCTTACCCTATTGGCCAATAAGTTGGCCAATGGGTGAGCTTGCTTGTGACCCAAGCAACCACAAATGTGTGTTGGTTGGGATTGGTTGAGCTAAGGACCAATCCCAACCAACCACAAAATGTGGTTGGAGGGTACACTAAGCAACCCCCCAATTTATAAATGTGCTACACTTCTAGCCTATGTATGTTGTATGAAATATGAAATTACAACAACGGCTGCGTGAGTGAGGTAGCAAATAAGCCACGGCTGCGTGAGTGAGGTAGCAAATAAGCCACAGCTGCGTGAGTGAGGTAGCAAATAAGCCACGGCTGCGTGAGTGAGGTAGCAAATAAGCCACGGCTGCGTGAGTGAGGTAGCAAATAAGCCACGGCTGCGTGAGTGAGGTAGCAAATAAGCCACGGCTGCGTGAGTGAGGTAGCAAATAAGCCACGGCTGCGTGAGTGAGGTAGCAAATAAGCCACGGCTGCGTGAGTGAGGTAGCAAATAAGCCACGGCTGCGTGAGTGAGGTAGCAAATAAGCCACGGCTGCGTGAGTGAGGTAGCAAATAAGCCACGGCTGCGTGAGTGAGGTAGCAAATAGGCCACGGCTGCGTGAGTGAGGTAGCAAATAAGCCACGGCTGCGTGAGTGAGGTTGCAAATAAGCCACGGCTGCGTGAGTGAGGTAGCAAATAAGCCACGGCTGCGTGAGTGAGGTAGCAAATAAGCCACGGCTGCGTGAGTGAGGTAGCAAATAAGCCACGGCTGCGTGAGTGAGGTTGCAAATAAGCCACGGCTGCGTGAGTGAGGTAGCAAATAAGCCACGGCTGCGTGAGTGAGGTAGCAAATAAGCCACGGCTGCGTGAGTGAGGTAGCAAATAAGCCACGGCTGCGTGAGTGAGGTAGCAAATAAGCCACGGCTGCGTGAGTGAGGTAGCAAATAAGCCACGGCTGCGTGAGTGAGGTAGCAAATAAGCCACGGCTGCGTGAGTGAGGTAGCAAATAAGCCACGGCTGCGTGAGTGAGGTAGCAAATAAGCCACGGCTGCGTGAGTGAGGTAGCAAATAAGCCACGGCTGCGTGAGTGAGGTAGCAAATAAGCCACGGCTGCGTGAGTGAGGTAGCAAATAAGCCACGGCTGCGTGAGTGAGGTAGCAAATAAGCCACGGCTGCGTGAGTGAGGTAGCAAATAAGCCACGGCTGCGTGAGTGAGGTTGCAAATAAGCCACGGCTGCGTGAGTGAGGTAGCAAATAAGCCACGGCTGCGTGAGTGAGGTTGCAAATAAGCCACGGCTGCGTGAGTGAGGTAGCAAATAAGCCACGGCTGCGTGAGTGAGGTAGCAAATAAGCCACGGCTGCGTGAGTGAGGTAGCAAATAAGCCACGGCTGCGTGAGTGAGGTAGCAAATAAGCCACGGCTGCGTGAGTGAGGTAGCAAATAAGCCACGGCTGCGTGAGTGAGGTAGCAAATAAGCCACGGCTGCGTGAGTGAGGTAGCAAATAAGCCACGGCTGCGTGAGTGAGGTAGCAAATAAGCCACGGCTGCGTGAGTGAGGTAGCAAATAAGCCACGGCTGCGTGAGTGAGGTAGCAAATAAGCCACGGCTGCGTGAGTGAGGTAGCAAATAAGCCACGGCTGTGTGAGTGAGGTAGCAAATAAGCCACGGCTGCGTGAGTGAGGTAGCAAATAAGCCACGGCTGCGTGAGTGAGGTAGCAAATAAGCCACGGCTGCGTGAGTGAGGTAGCAAATAAGCCACGGCTGCGTGAGTGAGGTAGCAAATATGCCACGGCTGCGTGAGTGAGGTAGCAAATAAGCCACGGCTGCGTGAGTGAGGTTGCAAATAAGCCACGGCTGCGTGAGTGAGGTAGCAAATAAGCCACGGCTGCGTGAGTGAGGTAGCAAATAAGCCACGGCTGCGTGAGTGAGGTAGCAAATAAGCCACGGCTGCGTGAGTGAGGTTGCAAATAAGCCACGGCTGCGTGAGTGAGGTAGCAAATAAGCCACGGCTGCGTGAGTGAGGTAGCAAATAAGCCACGGCTGCGTGAGTGAGGTAGCAAATAAGCCACGGCTGCGTGAGTGAGGTAGCAAATAAGCCACGGCTGCGTGAGTGAGGTAGCAAATAAGCCACGGCTGCGTGAGTGAGGTAGCAAATAAGCCACGGCTGCGTGAGTGAGGTAGCAAATAAGCCACGGCTGCGTGAGTGAGGTTGCAAATAAGCCACGGCTGCGTGAGTGAGGTAGCAAATAAGCCACGGCTGCGTGAGTGAGGTAGCAAATAAGCCACGGCTGCGTGAGTGAGGTAGCAAATAAGCCACGGCTGCGTGAGTGAGGTAGCAAATAAGCCACGGCTGCGTGAGTGAGGTAGCAAATAAGCCACGGCTGCGTGAGTGAGGTAGCAAATAAGCCACGGCTGCGTGAGTGAGGTAGCAAATAAGCCACGGCTGCGTGAGTGAGGTAGCAAATAAGCCACGGCTGCGTGAGTGAGGTAGCAAATAAGCCACGGCTGCGTGAGTGAGGTAGCAAATAAGCCACGGCTGCGTGAGTGAGGTAGCAAATAAGCCACGGCTGCGTGCATCTCGCTGTGCCCACCAATCATCATCATCCATTCTTTCGTGCCTCTGCCCCTTCCTTTCCTTGTTGTTCCTGCCCTCAGTCTCCCCTGCCATGTTCCCCCCATTCAAACCTGACTAAACAGTCTCTCCTGTCACCCGCCAGGCAGAGGGCGTTCCTGGTGGCCTTGATTGCGCTGCAGCGCCGCCAGGGCAGCACCGAGGACCGCACTGATGCCCACGAGGGGGGCAGCGGCAGCGGCAGTAGCACCAGTGGGAGCAGCGCGGATGTGCCGGTGCAGGGCAACGCGCGCGTGCCGGAGGTGCCGGTGGCTGTGAGCGCCCAGGCGAGGGCAGCTGCTGGGCGGGCGGCCGTGCTGCTGGAGGCGTGGGAGCGGGGCGGGGAGGGTGGGGAGGGGGAACAGGGGGAGGACGGGGAGAGAGGGGAAAACGGGGAGAAGGCGGAGGTGGAGGAAGGAGGGGGTGTGGATGTGCGCATGGCAGCGCAGGTGACATACCACCCTGGCAACTCCTCCCACCAGGTGACCACCCTCGCAGCCCTCCCACCCAGGCTTCCCTTCCCATGGGACGATACCACCCTCGCCGCCATGCCATCACACCCAGGCTACTCTACCATTATCCCATCCGCTAGACATGAGCAACGAGCGAACCGAACACGTTTTCTTAAATGTTCGAGTATAGGGTCGAACAGTTTTGAGCCAAGGCCGAACACTAAGGTGTTTGACCCGAAATCGAACAGTTTGCTTTGGGGGGTTCTTTCAGTATAGTCACATTAAGGCAGGGCGAGTGTACTAGAAGCAATATCACATTTCCTATAGCCCTACAAGAGATATATCTAGGCTTGGCGCAGATCTTGTGGATATCCAATTTCTCCTTGCTAAACTCCAACCTAAACCGAAATGCCCTTAGTACCTATTTTTAACCGTCTCCTACCCTAATCCAACCTTATACCTAACGTTTCCAGCCACAATGTGGAATTTTGACCGTGGGAATGTGGTAGTTTTAGTGGGTAGGGGGCGGAATGTCATCCTTAGGCTATATCTCATTCTTGAGCTCATTCTTGAGCTCATTCGTTGCCCTCCCCTTTTAGATCCAACCAGCGTGTCATACTTTGACACGCTGAATTTTCCCTCGAACGCCTAGGTGTTCGAGACGAACACATTGTGTTCTCGAACACCTTGGAGTTCATGCATTTTTCTGCACTCGAACACTCGAACAGTCGAACGTGTTCGTGACGAACACCAAGGTGTTCGTCACGAACAATTTTGGGCAAAAAAATCAGTCAAACACTTTCGAGTCGAACCGAACAGAGGTTCGAATTTTTGCTCATGTCTACCATCCGCTGCTTTGCCCGCCACACAGCTCATCGCGCCGCACAGATCATCGCGCACCTGTCCACGCACGCGCCTCTGTGCCTGCTGCGCCTCTCTCCTCCTCTCACCTGCCTTTACTCCCTCGCACCTCGCCCCCCATCACTTGGCCCGCACGCCACCTGCACTTCCACCTCGCCCCGTCTGCCTCTTCCCGCATCACGCCATCCCGCATGAATCTCGCGGCCATCCAGTTTTGCCTCACCCCATCCCCCCCCATCCCCTCCCATCCCCTCCCATCCCCCCCCATCCCCTCCCATCCCCATCCCATCCCCTCCCATCCCCCTCCCATCCCCCTCCCCCTCCCCCAGGTGTGCTACCAGCTGCCCCTGCCAGGCCGCTATGTCCTCTCGCTGCACCTCCTCTTCTCCGCCACCTTCCCCCTCCTGGGCTCCAATGCGCGCACATCCTTCCTTGGGGGGTTCTCCAAGTGAGGCGCGGGGGGGGGGTGGGGAAGGGAGCTGGGCGGGGGGGAAGAGGGGGGCTGCGGGGTGTGGGGGGGAGGATGGAAGGGGCACGCCCAATCGCTGTATTGCCATCAATTTCCCTTCATCGCTGTATTGCCATCAATTTCCCTTCATCGCTGTATTGCCATCAATTTCCCTTCATCGCTGTATTGCCATCAATTTCCCTTCATCGCTGTATTGCCATCAATTTCCCTTCATCGCTGTATTGCCATCAATTTCCCTTCATTGCTGTATTGCCATCAATTTCCCTTCATCGCTTCCCATTAATCCGATTCCTCTCCCTTTCCTCCCCCTTTCCTCCCCCATTGCCCCCCACTGCAGCTACACGGTGGTGCACTCGCAGGCTATTCAAGCATCAGCGCCGCGCACCTTCTTCCTTCACGCACACAGGTGCCTTCTTGTCACATGCCATGCCATGCCATGCCATGCTATGCCATGCCATGGGGCGTTCAGGGGACTGCTGCAGTGTGTCGCATGTGTCCTCACCGCACTTCAACGCCGAGGGTTACCCCACTCCTATCTCTTTGCTCTTACACCACGTCCCTCCTCTGTTCCCTCACCCATCCCACCGCCCTCACTCCTCTCCTCTCTCTTCTCACTACATATGATTCCTCTCCCCTGTCTCTTATCTCTCAACGCTCTCCTTCTCTCAGCCTACCACCTCTCTTCACTGCTTTCCACCGCACACACTTCTGATCGTACCGCTCGGCCGGCCCAAAACCACTTCTCGAAGAGCCTCCTCCAATGCATATCCCCCTCCTCATGCCTTCTTCGCGTCCCTCAACACCTCATGCTTTCTTCGCATCCCTCAACACCTCCCTTCTTCCCTCTGTGCCTCTCGCTTCGCCTCCCTCTGTTTACCCTCCACAATCTCCTTCTGTTTACCCTCCACAAACTCCCTTGCTTGCCGCTCGTCCCCGTTCCCCTCACACCTCTCTCCCGCTCTGCACCCATCCTTCCACAACGCCACCTCTCTCTCTTCTCCTCCTCCCTCTCCCCTATTCCTTCCTCCTTTCAGAGCCACCCTCCCTTACTGCACACCACCGCTCCTCACCGCATCCCACCACTCCGGCTACTGGATGGGCCATCTCTGGCAGCCCCACGCATGTCGCCTGCGCCGCCTCTCCCCCCCCGCCATGCATGCGTGCTTCAACGGCCGCTCGCTGCTCTTCCTCGGCGACTCCCAGCTGCGCTACACCTTTGCCTTCCTGCGCTTCCTCCTCCGCTTCCCCTCCCGTGCCGCCTTCCTCACTAAGTTCGCCGCCAAGCCCAAGGTGAGGAGGCAAGCCCAAGGTGAGGTGGCAAGCCCAAGGTGAGGAGGCAAGCCCAAGGTGAGGAGGCAAGCCCAAGGTGAGATGGCAAGCCCAAGGTGAGGTGGCAAGCCCAAGGTGAGGAGGCAAGCCCAAGGTGAGATGGCAAGCCCAAGGTGAGGTGGCAAGCCCAAGGTGAGGAGGCAAGCCCAAGGTGAGAAGGCAAGCCCAAGGTGAGGAGGCAATCCCAAGGTGAGGAGGCAAGCCCAAGGTGAGATGGCAAGGCCAGTATGGGCCACGCCACCACAGCGTGGGATGGGTATCATCGCTGCTGCACGGGCACACCCAGGTTTGCCAAGCCTTGGAGCTTCATGCATTTTTCATGTTGCTTCCATCGCCACAGAGATGCAATTCTGATGAATTCTTCACGCGGGTTGCGCACAGCACAGGTGTGTGAGTCGCTGCTGCTGTGGTCTCCCAAGTGGTCGGATTTCTTCCTAATCCCAAGCTTCAGCATGAAGTTCTACTATTCCAAAGGCCACCTGCCACAGCTGCACAAGTCCTGTAACATGCTGCCTTCCTCCCTCCCCCTCGCCTTCCCCTTCATCTCCATCCAATGCCACCTCCTCTTCACATTGCCAACTCCTCTTCACATTGCCACCTTCTCTTCACATTGCCACCTCCTCTTCACATTTCCACCTTTTCTTCCCCCCTCGACCTCTCTTTACTCACAGGTGTTTTGGCCCAACATGCTGGCCTGTGGCAGTGTGCCACGTGGCAACGGGTCCATCTACCCGCCAGTGAGCAGCAGCACGGGCGAGCTCATCTCAACAGGCGTGTGTCAGCAGCCGGGCTCCACCTTCTTCTTCCACGGGGAGAACTTCAACGGCTATGGCCGCGCCATGTACGTGCTTCAACGGCTATGGCCGCGCCATGTACGTGCCTCAACGGCTATGGCCGCGCCATGTACGTGCCTCAACGGCTATGGCCGCACCATGTACGTGCTTCAACGGCTATGGCTGCGCCATGTACGTGCCCATCCCATCCCTTCCATCCCATCCCCTCTCATCCCGTCCCCTCCCCTCCCATCACTTCCCCTCCCCTCCCCTCCCCTCCCATCCCTTCTCCTCCCATCCCATCCCCTCCCCTCCCCTCCCCTCCCATCCCATCCCCTCCCCTCCCCTCCCCTCCCCTCCTCTCCCCTCCCCTCCCCTCCCCTCCCCTCCCCTCCCCTCCCCTCCCCTCCCCTCCCCTCCCCTCCCCTCCCCTCCCCTCCCCTCCCCTCCCCTCCCCGCGCGTTCTGTCCCATGCCATGGCGCGCTGGCATCCCTGGCTGCCCCATGGGCCCCACCAGGTGCAAGGAGAGGGCAGCAGCGGGCAGGGCCCCACCGGCCAGCAACCGCCTGTGTCTCACAGAGCGGCGCCGTGAAGCCTGTCTTCCCATCCCCGTCTTTCCCGCCCCTGTCTGACCGCTGCCCCACCAGGTACAAGGTGAAAGCAGCAGCGGGCAGCCCCTCGTTTGCGTTCAACCTCACGTACGTGTCGCAGTGTGGCTCCATGAAGCCCGTGTTCCCCGCGTGGATGAGCGACCCCGCCCTGGTGGGGCCCGCGCTCACCCTCTTTGACTCGCGCCCTGATGCTCACAGCGCTGCTGGCACCAGCCATGAGAGCAGTGACCGCAGTGGGGACAGCAGCAGTAGTCGCAGCAGCAGTGGGGAGGGCAGCAGCGAAGAGAGCAGCAGCGGTGGCAGCAGCGGCAGGGAGGGGCGTATGGGGGAGTATGACATGGCGCTGGTGGCCACCACTCTGCACGACCTCATTCAGCACCCCACCGCCCGCGCCTTCGGTGCCCTCATGGGTAGGTGCCCTGCTGGGTAGGTGCCCTGCTGGGTAGGTGGCCTGCTGGGTAGGTGGCCTGCTGGGTAGGTGGCCTGCTGGGTAGGTGGCCTGCTGGGTAGGTGCCCTGCTGGGTAGGTGCCCTGCTGGGTAGGTGCCCTGCTGGGTAGGTGCCCTGCTGGGTAGGTGCCCTGCTGGGTAGGTGCCCTCCTGGTTTGGTGTGTCACACATCACTCTGCCATCGGTGTGTGTGTGGCCATGCAGCGCGCCTCATATCATGCGCCATGGTGCTCCATACATGGCCTTACTCTCTCCATACATGGCCTTACTCTCTGCTTTCCTGCTTCCCCCCACCATCCACACTCGCACGTGCTACAAGTGCTACCGCCGCTGCTGCCAGCCATGACCATCCCGCTGTCGTACTGGCTGTGTTGGCGCCGTGGGCTGAGCTCCTCCTCTTGCTCCCCCTTGCGCCATCTCTGCCCATCCAGACTCCCACCTGCTTGCACCACTACAAACCCCTCTGCACAAACTATATCCGTGCACTGGGCTTACCTCCTCCCTGGCTCGGCTCTCACCTGTTGACCCCACTACCAGCAGCAATGAGGCGTGACGCTGCTGGGCCTGTGGACTTACCTCCTCCTCTATCTCTCCGCTGCACCATTCTTTCCCCCATTCAGAGTCCAACCTGCTGCCTCCACTACTGGCGGTCATGAGGGACCCCTCAGCCGTGACACTGCTGGGTCCGTGGGCGGCGAGGGAGGACAACAAGCCGCCCGAGTTCATCCCCGTGAGCAACAACGCGCGTGCCATGGCGTTTGAACACGAGCTCCTCAGGTGCGCTGCTGGGTACAGTTGCATGCCTTCTCATCACGTGCTGTCAGGTGCCCCAATCTCACGAGGCTCATCTGTCTATACTGGGTCACATTCTTCACTTCTATACTGGGTCACATTCTTCACTTCCAAGACCGCCCCAGTGTGCAGGTTGCTGCCACTGTCGGCACCATGTCATTCCTCTTCACCGCACCTTCCACCCTCGCACCGCACTGCTTCCTCTTCAACCGCTTGGAGAACCCACCCCACCGCTCTGCCCGTGATGCTGCTCCCCTTGCCGCCCTCCTCATCCCCCTCCTTGGTGTTCCCTATTTGGCCGGTTCCACACAGCCCGGGCCTCCCAGCACACGGGGCATGATGGGGCTGACTCTGCCAGGGCCACAAGGACACACTACGCCTGGCCCATCTTCCTCCCTCCGCCCTCCACATCCCCCCCAACAACCCTCTCCCTCTTGCAAATCCCCTGTCAGGCGCCTACCGTCCACACAGCCTGGGGCAGCCAGTGCGCTGGGCATGATGGGGCTGACTCTCCCGCGCCCAGACCTGTGCCCCGACAGCACGCACTACGCGTGGCCCGTCACCCTCGCCATCCTCGACCTCTGGCTCACACCCCTCTGCGCCCCACACGCCTCACACGCTCCTCAACACTAGCGAGTAAACCAAGGCATGGAACTGTTGGTCACGACTCACGACTCACGCCCGAAGATGATAAGAGTCACTCGTGGGATGCCTATAGTCGTGACTCGGGCTACTCCCCCACCTCACTCCGTCCCATTCCCATTGCATTTGACACCATATCCAAAGATGCTCGTTTAAGGGATACGAAACACAGCAATCAAGCTTGAGAAGATTGGTCAATGGCGGCTGGCCTCTCTCTGAAGCGCTCTGGTTCTATTTTCAAGCATTCTGTGCCTTTTACCGTATGTCATTTATTTATAAATCGGTGCGTTCCTAGATAACTGTAATGGCCTGTTACCGTAGTTCCAGCTCCAAGCCCTCAGACTGCCATTACTGGGTCTCTCAAGGTCCAATTTCATACCGTATCGATCAAGCCTCCTACCTGAGATGCTCAAGGCGTAGCTACCTGTTTGATTGTGTTTCTTTTGCTACCACATGAAACGCAGTTCAATACAAAGACAGCAGTGTGCCACTATACAAGGGTTGATTTCCGATCGTCTTGAGGGTCACGCCTAAACAGCATTAACAGATTGAGAACAAGTACGGCAGATACTTACACTAGCATGCATTGTGGCAGTCCAGTTGTACTCTGGTTCCAGCCACAACCGCTATAAGGGAACATTCCTGCGGGGACATTTGTGTCACTGTACCGCTCTGTACCGAATCAAACCACTTCGTACACTGCGGTACCTTCCCGAAAATTGGGATTGTGACACAAATGTCCCTGCAGGAATGTTCCCTAATACCTAGAACTTAGGTCATTGCCAATGCCAAGACAGACATGTCAGCCAAGCTACTAGCATGAGCCAGCATACCGTATGGCCCCGGATATAGGCGCCGTCCGATTAAAGGCGCCGGCGCCTCTATCTGGAGCATGGCGCTTATGGCCGTTCCTTGATTATAAGCGCCCCCCCTAGAAAACGTTTACTTATTATAAGCGCACGTGCAATTCTAGTTTAAATTCTTGCTTAAAACAGTAACGAAATTCATTTTTGCAGCGAGTCAGATTTCGATTTCGCTTGGTTTGACTCGCGAAGACCTGACTGGCTGCACGTCTAGTCAGGATCTGCTGGCATGACGTGTCTTTGCCTGTGTGTGCACCCAGAATATCGCTTGCGCGAGATTTTGTTTTGTGACGCTAAAGCATTTCGACTCGGTTGAAATGGCAAGAAGAAAATGAACAATTTGGTGATCTAAATATATAATTTCGTATTTGTCATTATATAAGCGCCGGCGCTTATGGCCGTTACTCAATTACAAGCGCCCCCCCTCAAAAAAATGAATTTATTATAAGCGCATATGCGCCTATATCCGGGGTAATACGGTATCTTAATAATAAGCACCAGATAACAGCAGTTACACATACCAGTGCTCTCAGCACAGCAGCATTACCTTCATTCATTCACACATGTGCTGCTGCAACGTGTCAAAAGCAGGCGCTTGTGCTGACATTGGCTTTAAGTGCAAGCCAGCTAGGCAGTCCAATTCTGCTCACAGTAGCCGATCTAGACCCGCCCCTCCATTGCGAACCAACCCCAACTCTCCTCCACCCCTTCCCCCCCTCCCCCCCCTCCATCTTCCCATACAATTACCCCCTCATCTCCATGCCTTTCAATCCCACCGACCCACCAAATTGCAAGGCCCCACACCCTTCGGTCCCACCAACTTGGCGAGCATGGTTAGCAGAGAGCTTAATCTCCTCACTCGTCAAGCCAAATTAGTCCTTAGGCTAAATGTAGACAGCGGCTTAAAGCTACGATGCATCATATATATCCTTACGATACCTTTTTGCTATGTCCACCTTCCTTCTGCCACTCACCTTGCCACTGTTTCACCACTCACCTTCCAACTCCTCTTCCTGCTGGTCCTGCCGGGGCATGTGAGCTTGTGGGAGGGCTAATGGGCCTTTTGGCAGTCCCTGCTGCAATACGCCACCCTACCACACCCACTGCAGCTCTTCAGCTTCACACAACCACCCTCCACACTCCCACACCCCGCAGCACCGCACCTACTTCCCCTGCGAGCATCGGAACCAGAAGCCTCTGTATCTGCTAAGGGTGCAGTTGCAGCAGCAGTGCCTGTCGCAGCACCATTATAGGTTGACGTGGTAGCAACGGTGTGCACAGCTGGAAGGGTAGATGAGGCAGCAGTGCTCGGAGCGGCAACATCTGGTGGAGCAGCAGGGGTGGAAGAGGCAGAAGTGGTTGTGGTTGGCGCTGCAGCAGTGGTGTTGGCAAGATCAGGCAGGACCGAAGTGGCAGTTGGGGAGGGGTGGCGGTAGCATGGCTCCCCCAGCAGCATCTCCCGCAGACATGCCACCAGATTGACTCCCCCCGGCCATGGAATCATATAAGGTGGCAGCTCCGGCTTCTTGCCCTTTCCCCTAGTGCTCTTGACACCATCAACATCAGCACCAGCATAGGCACCACCACCAGCACCAGCACCAGTATAGGCACCAGCACCAGCACCAGCATAGGCACCACCACCAGCACCAGCATAGGCACCGCCACCAGCGCCAGCATAGGCACCACCACCAGCACCAGCACCAGCATAGGCACCACCACCAGCACCAGCACCAGCATAGGCACCACCACCAGCACCAGCATAGGCACCACCACCAGCACCAGCACCAGCATAGGCACCACCACCAGCACCAGCACCAGCATAGGCACCACCACCAGCACCAGCACCAGCATAGGCACCACCACCAGCACCAGCACCAGCATAGGCACCACCAGCAGCACCATCACCAGCACAAGCAATATCACTAGTGCCAGCACCATCACCACTTCCTCTGCCACTGCTACCGTTGCTGGCGCTGCCAGTACCAGCAGCAGCACCACTCCCCATGACTGCATCACTACTGCTGTTGCTAGTGCTGCTTCTCCACGCAGCCCAAGCCCAATCTCGCACCCTTTGTCTGATCCTCTTTGCCGCCCCTGTGTTGACTATATTAGCTAACCGCGTGTCCACGTGCGCCCTCTTCTGCCGCCCCTCACTGCCCGTGCACACACCACTGAGACCTGAACGCGCCGAGTCGACATTGGAATTGCTCAATGCAACACGCATGGCGGACGGCCAGGCTACTTTTGCCGTGTAGCACCACGACTGCAACTCCTCCCACACCTCCCCATCATCCTCCTCCTCCTCCCCTCGTGCCTTCCCTTTCTTCCTCCCCACCCTCTTCTTCACTCGAATCCCGTCCCCCCCCTCCGCCCGTTTGCTCTCAAACTGTTCCATATCCAGAATGGAGGCGGGCCACGTGAGGGCGACGAACATGAAGAAGCCAAGGCGCTCCGCCTCTATCTCACCTCGCAGCCTCGCCAGGTTGGCAAGCGCAGGCGGGCCTGGGGGAAATGGCGACAACCCCATAGCCTTCACAAGCTTGTCAAACCCAGCGGAGTGGGGCAGGAATACGGATAGAAAGCGGTTGAGAAGGACGCCGAGGGGGCGGTAGGCAAACTTGGCGACGAGAGCGATGGATGGGATGAAGGAGGTGTAGCTGCGGTAGCAACGGATGCATTTGGCACAAGCCGGTGGACTCGCAACAAGGCTGATGGCATCCACAATGAACTCTGCGTCCTCCACACATCGGATCATGGGCACCTCTCCTCTCGCAGGCGACGGCCGTGCAACAGTCATGCCGGATGCATGTGAAACGCCTCCTTGGTCTTCCCCAAACCCTCTGTTTGTATCACCCCCTCTTACGTCACTTCCTTTGCCAGATGCCTTGGCTTTTTGCCCCTTCTCCCTAATGTGCTTCCTCCCGGACTTTGAATCTTGTTCTCTTACCCCCTGACCAGACTCCACTCCCGTTGAACTCTCCTCCACAATACCCAGCTGAAAGAATCTCGCATCGGGATCATCAGGAAGCTTTGCAGCAGATTCATCGCCCTGTGACCATTCTTCCCACTCCATAGAAAAATTAGCATCATCAAGAGGCTTGGGGGTGGCGCCGAGCCTGAGCAGCAGGCTCGGGAGGTCTCGAAACGGATGGGGCATTTGCAGGATCCCCTTCTGCCGCCTACTCCCCGAGCATCCTTTCACAATGAGGATATCTGAGCCGTAGAATCAAACCCAGTGTAAGATGCGAGCAACTCGATACGTGAAGGCCGCGAGGACAGGACTTATGTTTACCGGCACGAGACCAGAGCTGTAGCTGCTGCCAGTGCCATCTGGTCGGGAAGATGCATACCACATTGCTGATGCTTCTGCTGCCCCACTCGTGCTTGCTGCTGCCCCACTCGTGCCTGCCACTCCCCACTCTCCTCCTATTCCTCCTGAATCGCAATTTCTGCCCTTATCACCTACCCCTCTTCTCAGCCTGCTTCTAGCCTCCTCGATTGCTGCCTCTTCCACTCTCACCTTATTGGCATTGTTCCCATCTAGCACGTACAGAACCGCCTCGATACAACTCTCTGGCTTAGACATCTCCATGGCCAAAGCAAGAGCGAAATCCGTGGTGCTTACCCCACTCACATACATGCCCTTATGAATACCATTCAACTGCACATCACTGCCACTGTTGCTGCCCCCCTCCTCACTGCAGTGGCTGCATCTAAACTCCCACCCTTACCCCCCTCCATGTGCCAGAATCCAAGCCATGCCATCCACATACTTCTCCCACTCACGCCCCTTCAAATTCTCCCTCCACTGCCCATTCTTCCCCCCACTGCCACCCCCCCCAGCAGATGCATTATTCACCTCGCTACTTTGCCTCTCGTCCCCTCTGCTCGCATCGCTTCTATGCTCCGGTCCCCCTTTGTCCCCTCTGTCCTTACCACCACCACCATCAACCTGCGTCACAATCAACCTTGCCAGGTCACCTCCCTGCTTCTCCTCCTTTTCCATGCCCCCACCCCTATCCATCACCTCGCCATCTGCCCGTCCCTCCTCCCCCTGCGCATTCTCAGCAGCCTCCCCCTCAGCTCCGCCCCTCCCCTCCGCATGCGCCTTCTCCAGCCCGCCTAACAGCAGATGCTGCACGAAGAACCCAAACCCTTCCTGCAGATCAGCACTCTCCTTCACCCCGAGCACCTGCACCAGCATGGACGCAAAGCAGTCGTTTTCAATCTGCCTGGTCGCCCCCAACTGCATGATAGCCGGATAAGCGGCGGAGTGAGTATACAAAGACACCGTTCTTAGGTTCACAACACGCGGGCACCTCACTACAAGCATGAGGAAGGCAGCGAAGCTGACAGCACGGCGGTAGGCAGCCCAACGAGTAGCCCACGTTCCACTAGCAGCATCAGAACCAGCAGCTGTTGCAGGAGCAGGCGCAGTTGTAGCAGAATCTGTGATGGCCAGAATGGCAGGCAGGTGGGATCTGATCCTCCCCAGGTCCATGAGCACGCCCACACGCGGCTCAGCCATCCACTCGAAAATCATTGCCTCGGCACAGCGCATCGGCGCCACCACACACTTGACGCCCAACACCGGCTGAGGCGGCGACCCCTCCCGAAGCTCCAGAGGCTTCATGTGTATCCCTGCAGAGTACTCGACAATGGCGCTGGATGGATGATTGAAAGGGACGAGCGGGATGCAGTCAGGCAAATGTGCCAGAAGGAGGGAACGGAATCCTGCCAGCCCAACCATGCGGAGTGCGAGCTGTGCGCGGTAGCTGCCGGCACGGTCGAAGCAGCACTCGCACTCCTACCAATCCCAGGCGCCTCTCACATCGACGTAGTGTAACATGTCCACCCGCGACAGCACATGAAGCTTCTCGGGCCCCTCTTTAGCCCCTGATCTCCTGCCGCACCGTCTTCGATGCCTCGCTGCCATCCCTGGTTCGCCCTCGGTTCCGTGGTGAAGCTTCTGCGCCGCCATCTTCACAGCTTCTACCGCATCCGATTCCCACTCCTTGTCGTCGCTGCTGCTCGTGCTCTCCTCGGCCTGGGTAGCGGAGGAGGCGCACTCACAGCGGCAGATGCAGCAATAGGCACGTCCAGTGGAGCCTTCCTCCCCGCATCTTCATCGCCAACTGTACACTCCAAAACAGCTTTTCGACGGACATAACCGTTTCAGCTTTGCCTGCTACACTTAATTTGCAGATAGGTACACCACCTGGCCAATACCCAATGGAGTTGATGCGTCTCATTTGCAAAGACAGACTTTTCTCGCCTTCCTCACACCGTTTTCTCCCTGCTGCTGACGTGTCTTGTATGGGAAGCAGGAGTTTGAAGGATCGGACTAAGTTACACTATTGATAATTGAGCAATTCTTTTGACATACTGTTAGCAACTATAACCTCGTGAAATGAAACTGGCGGTTTTATCTCAAATCAAATTTAAGTGCTCTAGTCTTACTTCGATCCGATCGTCGGATTCGCGTTGCAGCAATCCAGCTGCCAGCTGGTGTTGTAAATCGAACCCTGTAAACCATGTCCGACGCTGTTGACGTCACGCGATCTACTCATCGTGCGTACAGTCTGTCACTGCTCTGCATCGCTCTATTTTCCTGCTAACGCTGCCGACGACCCGACAAAAGTTCTGACACATTTGAGATTTGGTAGTGCATACTAAAGCTGGGTTCCCTCAAAATACCTCGGAGTATTGCACACCAAGCGATATCCATGGCTAGAGGATCTAGGGGGCAGGCGGCTCCCACCGCCGAAGCTCCTGCCAACCCGATTGCGAACAACTCGGCGGCAACCACGACCGTCAGCAATGCGCTTCTGAATAACTAATCCAGCGCATCACCACACTGAATCAAGGATCCAACAAAATTAAAATGAACCTCGGCAAAAAGGCGGACTCTTATATCAACCGCTGCCGCAGCATCCGCGATCAACTTATGAAGCTAAGGAATACGATCGCTGAAGATATGTTGGTCACGATAGTCTTCAGAGGAATAGGACCCGACTGGAAGCCCTGCAAGGCCTTACTTTGTCAGCAAGGCCTTACTTTGTCAGCAAGGCCTTACTTTGTCTGCAAGGCCTTACTTTGTCTGCAAGGCCTTACTTTGTCAGCAAGGCACTATCTTAGAAGCCACCCTGTGCGCCGCTCTCCTTCAAGAACAACAGGACATGGACTTTAATCAGGAGAAAGGGGCCCACCGCAAACACATCGCCTTCTACACAAATCGTGT
Source organism: Closterium sp. Naga37s-1 (assembly GCA_947471745.1). Classification (NCBI taxonomy): domain Eukaryota; kingdom Viridiplantae; phylum Streptophyta; class Zygnematophyceae; order Desmidiales; family Closteriaceae; genus Closterium; species Closterium sp. Naga37s-1. The sequence continues at coordinate 1,709,109 of CANJKZ010000174.1, read as the reverse complement.
CCAGCGACGATCGTGCGATACTTGTCCCTGTCAGTACTACTGCAGAACAGCAAATTTTAATGCCACTCAACTGAGCGCTGTCGCTCGGGACCTCGAACCAACTCAGCTCCTCGAAACTCACCTGTAGTCGGTTTCGACAACTCGCGCCAGATAAGCCGTCTGTCCCGGACCATCGGCCTGTCCCGCGCCCCCTATCGCAGGCGGACCCTCAACAACAAATGCTCCCAGTCAAAACGTCCGTCACGTCATCGGCAATATGGCGATGCGCGCCCATCGCCGTACAAGACCAAACCGACGGCATCTCCGCCGGGTCTCACCACTTCCACCAGGCTGGCAAGTCGAACACTCCAGCGTCAACAACCCGTTCACCAAAGACGGGAGTTTGCCTCAGACGCCGAAAAACAGGATTGGAACCTTCCAATACCATTACTCGAATTGCCACCCCATGACGAAGATTTCCTAAACTTGCCATCCATTTATCAATACTTCTATGGGAAGGACCTCAACTCACAACCACTCGACAATTACCGCTACGCCGATGACAAACAGATTCCTTTCCGCACCACTCCCAACCTCGCTTTCTCCGCACATAACACAAACGAGGCTTACAGCACCTGGTACCTGGACAGCTGCTGCGGCCAACACATGTTGGGGTCCAAGCGCTTCATTCCTAACACACGCTCCATCCCACAGCCGACCGTCCTCACAGTTGCCAACAACCAGCAACTTGAAGCCAAGTCATGCGGCATCGTGCTCCTCAAGGCATGCGACACCAATCTCCATATCACACTCAACGACATGCTCATTGTCAAGGATCTGAAGTCCAATCTCTCGTCCTACGAGCAGCTTGTCCAAAGTAGCGTCGAGATGACAACAGACAAAGTGCCAGGTGCATCTTGGTGCGCTGAAGAGATGACAGCCGCCACGACGCTGTCATCCCAGCTCGCTACATTTGCCAAGCACAAACAGACAACGCAGTCTACATCTTAGACTTTGACATCCCTAACTGCAGTGCTGACCCAGACGACCTCGTAGACCTCCAGCCCCAATGCAGTAAAGGCGGCTGGGATAGGAGGTTTGGAGACCCTTCGAGGTTTGGGACTGTGTGGCACTGTTCCAGCTCCCTGGAACTCGGCTCTTGAAGTTTGCAAAGGCAGGGAGTCATTCCCAACTCGTAACTTCTTCCCTTTATGTGTCCTAAGACTATAGTTGCGGCTGGATCGCCGTTCGCTCAAACTACTCTTACTTCGTCATTTGTTTATCGAATCACGTGATTCAACTATCTAATTGTAGGCGATGTGAAGACGCTGCAGATCCAATATATAGCACCTCATTTAGTTTTTAGAACACTATCAATGTTTAAAGCTGCTTTGCCGAAATCCGCCTGTGCACTCTATCCTTCGTTTATGCACATTTGAGCCTATTGTTACTATGTCAACCCAGCAGCCCAGTACGCCCCGTCACCCTGCAGCCCATTACGCCATGTTACCCCGCAGCCCAGTACGCCCCGTCACCCCGCAGCCCCCGTACGCCTCGACGCCCCGTACGCCCCGTATCCCCGTAGCCCTGTCACCAAATACGCACTTTGTGGATATGCGATGACAGTGGTGCGCATGTGTAGATTGAGGTGTAGCAAATGTTGTAATAAAAAAAAAGGCTGAGTAGGGGGAGGACGAATTCGACGTTGGGAATGGGAGGGAAAGCACCGAGAGGCAAAATGCATTGAACTGATCAGGGAGGACCACCCCAAACTCTAGCCGCACATTGTGAAATTTGTGACTTGATCTTGGGCAAGGTAAGTTCAGTCACGAACACACAATCCATGCTTTGCGCTTGTTATTCTCTCATCATAGTGAAATCGGTTGCTCTAGATCTTACATCCAGCACCACACCACTAGGAGGAAACCTGCGGGGTGAGGGAGGAAACACCATCATAACAAGCGCAAAGGGGCATGGACGTGCAAGTGGGCACGTGAGCATGGGCAAGTACGAGCTGCGATGGGGCAGGAAGTATAGTCGTCGTGAGGAGGAACGGCCGCGGTGCGAACGCTCGCAGGAACGCGGACACTCGCTGGAACGATCGCCGCAAAGGCCGGCTTTCCGCGCTGATCAGGTTCTCTGAGCGCCAGATCGACGTGAAGGTTCGGCCCGCGACAAAGCCGGGGGGCGGGATCCGCCATGTCGAGAAGAAATCCGTGGCGGACGGACGCACGCGACGGATCTGAGGTGATCATGGGTATCGCCGTGACACGAGAGCACATCCCTTGCCGGAAGAAGGGTACCGCAGACACGGAGAAGGCCACCGCTCGCGAGGCTTGCAGGCATGGCATCCTGGTCGACGAGGAGATCCCGACACTGACAGCAAAGAGGAGAGTTTCCCTGTGGGGAAAACGCGAAAGGAGGGCCTCAGAGAAGGCGCGGACGAGGGCAGCGAGGATCGGCAACGCCAAGAGGAGGACGCTGACAGGAGTCAAGGCACCACCGCTGGAGCCGACGAGGCTGATTCCACGAAGGCGGACCAGGGCAAGGCGAAGGCCGACGGGTTGGAGGGCGCACGAGAGGAGCAGCGAGAGGAACCCCGCGACCGTCAGGAGGGAGATCCCTCCTCCGATCCGCGTTAGCTCGACCAAGGAGAGCGAAACGCGGAATCGAGTGTGTCCGCGCGGCAAGGACGGCGCGGAGGAAAATGAGAAGAACGGTCGCGCACACCGGAAAAGCATTGTCAGCGCGGAGCAAGGCGAGGCGATGAGTCACGCTCGCCCGATCCGCATCCGCGATGTGAAGGGTGGCGCGGTGGCGGGGAGCGCTCGCCAATCCGCATCCGCGACGTGAAGGGTGGCGCGGCGGCGGGGAGCGCTCGCCCGACCTGCACCAGAAGCGTGAAGGATGGCGTGATGGCGGGTCCCGCTCGCCAGGTCTGCATAGGCAGCGGGAAGGAAGACGTGAGGAGGGGTGCCACGTGCCGTATGGTCGTTGGCAGCATGGAGGAAGGAGGGACGAGTGGTCACCATCGCCAGAGAAACCTCGGTGCGAGACTCGGCGGGAAGAATGGGTGAGGGCGCACCACTCGCCAGATCGGCAAGGGCAACGCACGGGAGGGCAGACGAGCTCGAGGAACCTGCAACGAGAGGCGGGATGGGACCAGCGTGGAAGCAGAGGCGGAGGCGGGAGTTTGGGGTACAGAGCGGAACGAGCCAGGGAGGTCAGGGAAGGAATTGAGAGAGCAAAGGAAAGAGGGACACATTGGAGGCAGGCAAGAACAGCAAGCGAATCTTTGGGAGAAGGTCGGGGAAGTGCATCAGCGGCACCCCAAGTGGAGGTTCCGGCGAGGTTCTCAGGGGACCAACGCACGGGTCCCTCACTCAAGAATTACCAAATGCAAGTGGGGAATGTGCGGTACCGATGCGACAAGAATCGCATGGACCCGGTAGACTTATTCTGAGCTTACCGAACACGCTAGATGGGGAGGCGGGGACATTGTATCAAATGAGGATGGACGAGCTGTTGGGGAGGGCAGGAAAGTATGGAGAAGAACCCGTAGAAGCGTTCCTCCATTGGCTACAGCGGCATTTCCCTGGACACACTGCAGAGCGGATAAGGGAGTTTCAAGACTTCAGGAGGGGGCGGATGGAGTTGTTGCTCACCTACTATATCCGACTGATCAACGTGGCGGAGGACATGACGTGCACAGACACAAGCCTCCTAATTAGCAAGTTCCTGGGGGGCCTAGACGAGAGCTTTGGGGGGGGGGGGGGGGGGGGGGGGGTGTATGAGTTGGGGACAGATGCGCTCCTGTAAGAGGTGTTCGAGCTAGCAGAAAAAGTGGAGCTCGCGCAGAGGAAGTACGAAGCATACCTGCCCAAGCCATCGGAGCGCAGCCGCAGGCCAGCATGGGCAGCAGCGATGATACCTGAGGAAAGGGGGAGACCGGAGGGTCGAGGGGAGGGCAGGACTGATACCCGGACCTGTCACAGATGCGGGAAGTTGGGGCAGGACTGCAAGAACTGTGATTTCTGCGGGAAGGCAGGGCATCGAAGGAGAGACTGTCCTAACGCCCCAAGGTGTGAGATCTATGGAAAGAAGGGGCACGAGGTGAAAGAATGCTATCAGCGCGAGGGAGGAGCAAGGAGGAACCCAGAGGAGCTGGAGTGGCAGACCAACAGGCTGCATTCGCAGCTGCAAGCATTAGAACCGAGGCGGGAAGCGGAGGCTGGAATGTACGCCAAGGAATAGGAGGGAGAAGAGGTGGAACAGGATGTGCAGTGGCTTGGAGAGGCAGGGAAGAGATGGAACAGCGAAGTGGAGGGATAGACAGCACGCAGGATCACACGAGGAAGGAACGGGAGAAGGGAGAAAAACCAGAAGGGCAGGAGCAGGAAAATCCTCCGACATGCCACCCACGTGAGAGGTTGGCATGTCAGACCTCTGTGCTGTTGGTAAAAGGGGGTGCAATGAAAGTGGAAGGGGAGAGGGTGGACGGCTATCATAGATACCGGGGCACAAAGTGTGATGATGGGCAAGGGCATGGCTGAGAAGTTAGGGTTGATGACCCCAGAGAAGCACGTGGTGAAGGGAATGCTGGTGATGACGGCCAAAAGGGGGGAACCAAATTGGATGCCGTGCACACGAACACCCAAAGACTGGCGTTGCTGTCGGGGGAGGAGCATGAGACCAAGATTAGATGAAGTGCGGAATCTCAGACTCGAAAGACTTTGATGTGCTGGTGGGCACAGAGCTGGTGTTTGCGGTGGGGATGACAACATGCACATGGACGGAGAGAGTGGAGTTCCGGACGAGATACTGGAAATAGGAGGGCACCTTGGGGCAGCTGCCCGTGCAGTTCGTGAAGATGAAAGAGGGCGTACCAGGCCACTGCGGGGCAGACACCAGGGGAGCAGTAGGCAAGGGGATAGAGAGGACCGAGTGAAACAGGGGAAGTGCCCAAGATGAAGCGCATGGACTAGCCGAGGCAGCAGGCGGACTGGCAGCAGCCCATCTGACTGGTAGAGCTGTTAAGGGGAATTGGGGTAGGACTGGCGGAAGTTGTGAGAAGTGGAATTGCGGTGAGGTGGTGGATATACGTGGAACAGGTGCCAGTGGTAAGGAAGATGGCTGAGCACCATGCGTGGAAGTTACATGCAGAGGTTCCGGAGCTCTTGAGTAGTGAAGTGATTTGGGAGGTAATGGGCAGAACCATTCACGATGCGAGAGAAGTAACGGAGGGCACGGGGAAGAAGAGAAGGAGGCGGCGCCCGCCCCACGAGCACGGAGCTGCCGGGAGGGAGAGAAAGAAAGGTGGACAGTAGGAGACACGATGAGTGAGGAGGGGAAGGAGGCCATGCAACAGCTGCTGGCCAAGCACAGGAAGTACTTCGCCTTCACCCTGCAGGAGTTGGGAAGGTGCAAAGTAAAGGAGATGGAGCTGAAGTTGAGTAGCACAGAGCCCGTACACCACCGAAGCAGGAAGATGCCACCTGGGGATGAGGAGATTTGTAAGGAGAAGATCAAAGAGCTGCTGGAAGCGGGGCTGATTAGGTGGTCAGAGTCGGAGTACGCTACACCAACCGTGGTAGCCGCAAGAAAGGACCTGACGGGGTAGATTCTAAGCAGGAAGATGTGTGGTTATTATAGGGCACGCAACAAAATCACCATACCGGACAGGTACCCGATGTCGATGGCAGAAGAGATTTTTTATAAGCTGGCGGACGAGGACTTCTTCACGACGCTGGACCCGTGACAAGGGTTCAACTAGAACAAGATTAGAGAGGAACGCCTCGGTCGTGTTTCAGAGGGTCATGGATGCAATGCTGCGTGGTGAGGAGTGTGATGCATGCTACATTGACGATGTGGTGATCTTCATTGCCATGGAGCAGCAGCACTTACAGGATGTGGACAAGACGTTGCGTGCAATAGACGGGGCATAACTCACCTGCCACCCAAAGAAGTGTAGGTGGGGAGAGCACATCGAATGGTACCTGGGATACGAGGTGACAGGGGGGCAGATTGGGATTCAACAGGCCAAGGTCGAGGTCCTGGACAAGCTGCGGGAGCCCAAGGATAAGTCGGGGCTGCGGGTAGTGCTAGGCTTCCTAAGCTACTACAGGCGGTTCGCGTCCAACTTTAGCAAACGAGCCACTGTGCTGAATGGGATGCTGAGGGAGGACAAGGCGTGGGAATGGGGAAAAGCACAGAAGGAGGCATTGAAGGACTTGATGACAGCGGTAAAGACGACAACGGTGCTGCAGCTGCCGATAGCGGACTAGCCGTTCACCCTCTACACCGACTGGAGCAGCCAAGGAATGGGGGCCATACTCCGCCAGGACATAGAGGGGGATGAGAAAGTGGTGGCATATTCGAGCAGGAGCTGTAACTCGGCAGAGGCACAGTACAGCTCATACATAGGCGTAGGATTAGCAGCAGTAAGGGTTGTGGGCCACTTCAGGGTGTACCTACAGGTCAGTGAGTTCACCTTGGTGACGGACCACCAGCCACTAACGTGGCTGATGACCACACCTAGGCTGACGGGCAAGAACGCACGGTGGGCCATGAAAACCCTGCAGCACGTGGACGGCCTCTCCCGCAACCCGCCACCACCAGAGCCCACGGCGACACTGATCCTGCTGGCAAAGGAGGTAGAGCTGAGGGTGGCCAAGGGGAGCAGAGGGCCGGCAGACATCTGGGAGGATGAACCGGCCATGAGGTGGGTGAAGGGGGAAACGGAAGAAGATGAGGAGATGACGGAGAGGGTAAGGGGAAGGAGGCACCACTATAGATGGTACCAGATGGATGATGGGTGGAAGCTGGTGCCAGCACTAGGAGAGAGGGAGGCAGTGATCCGAGAAGTGCACACCAAGCTGGGCCACTATGGGCATGAAAGGATGGTGCAGCTGCTAAAGACGGGATGGTGGTGGGAAGGAATGCGAAGGCAAGTGAAGAAGTGGGTGAAGAGTTGTGAAGCATGTCAGAGAAGTAGGGCGAACCTGACGCAAGCTAAGGCCGAGCTGCAGTCGCTGCCCATCCGCGGCCCGGGATTCAGGTGGTACCTGGATTTGGCGAGAGAGCTGCCGCTGAGTCGGGGAGGGAAACAATACATTAAGCTCATGGTGGAGCACGTGAGCAAGTGGTTAGAGGTCAGGGTGATTCCAAGCAAAAACCCAAGGCATGTAGCAACAGCATTCAAAGAGCAAGTGCTGTGCAGATTTGGGGCGTGCGGAGAGGTCCTTACGGACTAGGGGAATGAATTCCAAGGGGAGTTCAAGAAAATGCTAGAGGAGGCAGGCATTGCCCACCGCCGCACCTCCCGCTACCATCCTTAGAGTGACGGGTTGACTGAGCGCCTGATGCAGACCATAAAGAGAGGATTGCGGGCATATGGGGAGAGGAGGAAGAGCTGCATTGGTTTGCAGCAGGGTACCGGTTTGGGAAGCAAGCAGACCTAATGATACCTCACCATACAGCCTCTTGTTCGGATGCGAGCCAATACTGCCTGTGGGAGCTCCACGGGTCTTGACAGACACAGAACAGCGGGCACCATAGATAACTGGGTGGCACTGTCTCAAGCCAGAGCAAGGTACCTACGGGTCATGATGCCAGCAGCCTTGGAAAACCTCCAACAAGGGTCGAGAAGGGCAAAGAAGGGAGTCAGCGAGGGTCAAGAAGTGTACATGAAACGGGAGAAGCAAGACACGCTGGATGTCGGGGTGGGGACAGAAAAATGGAGGGTGAAGGAAGTGCGCCCATTCGGGGTGCTGGTACTGGAGAACGAGAAGGGAGCGCAGCTGAAGGAGCATCAGACCAACACGGCAGTTATCCGAGGAGCTAAGCCTCAGCAGAATGGTCCTTTAACCCGAGCTGAAGCTGCTCGAGCACGAGCACAGGAGGGGGCAGGGAGTGGCTGAGGTGAAGCACCACACGCAAGGAAAGAAAGCAGAATGGCAACAGGAAGTAGAGCAGGTGCCGGAGGAAGGGTGTTATCCGACAGCTGTCACCAAATATGAACTTTGTGCATATGTGATGACAGTGGTGCGCGGGTGTAGATTGAGGTGTAGCAAATGTTGTAATAGGATTCGAGGTTAAATATGGGGAGGAGGAATTTGACGTTGGCAATGGGAGGGAAAGCACCGAGAGGCGAAATGCATTGAACCAATCAGGGAGAACCAACCCAATCTCGAGCCGCACATTGTGAAATGTGCGAATTGAGCTTGGGCAAGGTAAGTTCAGTCACGAACACACAATCAATGCTTTGCGCTTGTTATTCTCTCATCATAGTGAAATCGGTTGCTCTAGATCTTACATCCAGCACCATACCACCAGGAGGGAACCTGCGGGGTGAGGGAAGGAACTCCATAAAGAGGGAACTCCATAGAGGGGAGTGGCTGAGGTGAAGCACGACACGCAATGAAAGAAAGCAGAATGGCAACAGGAAGAAGAATAGGTGCTGGAGGAAGGGTGATCTCCGACAGCCCGCATGTCGCGACCTAGACAGCCCCCACGCTTCGCACAAAGTCCAAGCGTGCCTGGCCGCGTCGCTGCAACTCTTGCAGGAGGAAGTACCTCACGTCAATGTGCTTCACTCTCCAGTCGAGTCTCTCGACACAGGAGGATCATGGCCTTGTTGTCAGCGTACAAGATCGGTGCAGAGCGAGGCCGCTCACCAAGGTCGATGAGCAAGAAGGTCAACCAGCAAAGCTCCTATGCCGCCATGGCACCAGCGTAGATCTCTGCCTCTGCACTGGACGAAGCTACAGACAACGACCATGTGGACCTCCACGACACAGCACCAGCACCCAGTCTGAAGCAGTAACCCTGAGTCAAACGCTGAGTCTCCACGTCGTCAGTGTAGGAAGAGTCTCAGTGGTCGGTCAACTCAATTGGCTGAGTCCCTCCAAGCACAAGCCCCATGCCTGATGTAGTCGCCAGGTACTTTGCCACCCTCACTGCAGCTGTCCAGTGAAAAGGATGGTGTCTCCCAGTTGCAACAAAATGAGAGAGGATGCTGAGGGGAAAAGCGATGTCCGGTCGAGTACAAGTCATCAGGTACAAGAGGCAGCCAACAAGCTCTGCATAGGGACCACTGGACTCAAAGGGCTTGTCGGGAAAGGGGCCAGTGAGTCTGTGGTCAACAGCAAGAGGAGTGGGCTGGGTGGTGGAGAACTGAAACTCAAACCACCGAAGGACCTGCTGCACCATGTGTGGCTGCGTCAACGTGATGGTGCGAGCGGCTCTGTCCCTGGTGATCTGCAGGCCAAGGTAACGCTGCAGTTCACCGAGGTCAGTGCACGTGTGTCTCTTCTGCAGTTCGGATTTCACCTCAGCCAGAGCTGCCTTGTCTGCTGTAGCAAAGACGAAGTCGTCGACGTAAACAAGTATAAAGAAAGGAGTGGAACCAGCACGAACAAACAGCAGCGTGTCGGCAAAAGAAGGACGAAACCCAAGGTCCCGAAGCGTGGAGCGAAGAGTGTCGTGCCACTCACGGGGCGACTGGCGGAGACCGTAGACTAGTCGCCTCAGGCTCCACTAGGTCCCAGGTGGGAAGGTGTCAGTGAAGCCAGGAGGACGCCGCAGCCAGATCTCCTCGTGTAGGCGGCCCAAGAGAAACGCAGTGGAGAAGTCGAGGGAGTGCAGTTCGTAGTCTCACAGTGCTCCTACGTGCAGTAACACCTGAAGAGTAGTCATCTTCGGGGTTGGGGCAAAGGTCTGGAAGAAGTCAACTTCCTCACGCTGACTAAAACCCCTAGCCACATAGCGCACCTTGAGCACAGGCAGTGATCCAGGCGGACGCTTCACCTTGAAGAGCCACATGCCATCGACAACGTTCGCCCTAGGAGGGGGAACTGCGTCGACTTAGGTGCCTGTGGATCTCCAAGACGCTAACTCTGAGTCCATAGCCGCTTTCCACTGAGAGGCCCACTCCCTTGACACTGCCTCACGGTACGTGCGAGGAGTCGGTATGTCAAGGGCGTCGGGGTCTCCCTTAGGGGAAAGCAGCAAGGCGCAGAGAGAGGGGGAAGCGGCTGCCAAGAACTCCAACTCAAACTGCCTGTCCTCTAGGACGTCACAGCCAAGTGCAAACTCACCCCCAACGGACAGAGGACGGGGAGGTGGAGCAGCCACCACACGCGTGGCGTAGTCAAGACGGCGGGCGGAATCAAATTCAGTGACAGCGGCAGTAAGAGCCGAGACAGACGACGGAGAGAAACGAGAGTCAGTGGCAAGAGTGGCGAGAACACGGGAGACAACAGGGCGAGCAGCACGATAGTAGTCAGAGATAGGGGTAGGGGAGACAGGAAGAGAGGACGGAGGAGGAGACGGGAGAATGGACACAGGTGGAGAACGACGACGAGAAGAACAAAAGAGGGCAGTGCGCAGGTCGGTAACGGGGGACGAGGGACGAGCACGCGGGGGAAAGGGACGGTAGTGTGAGACAAAAGGAGGAGAAGACGGGGACCAAGGAGAAGACCAGACAGCAGGAGAGTCGTCAAGAGGAGGAAACGTAGGGCCAAAGGCCGGGAGAGACGGAGAGCAGGCAGGAGAAGAGGAGGGACGACCAAGGCCCAGAGGCCACTCAGGGGCGGGAACAACTGCAGCTCCAGAGGGAGCTGCTGCGGCTGCCGCTGCTGCTGCTGCGGCGGCTACTCCTCCTGCTGCTGCTGCTCCTGCTCCTACTGCTGCTGCTCCTACTCCTGCTGCTCTACCAGGTCCAACTGCCGCAGCTCCTGCCTCTCCCTCTCCAAATGCTCCTGCGCCTCACGCGCACGCCGGCGAGCTGCCTGGAGATGCGTGTCGTGGCGGTGGGGAGGCTGAGCGGGCACCGCAGAAGTAGTGTCTCCAACTCCAGTCTCCTCATAACTAGCACCCCCAGTGCCAGTGTCTCCAAAGGGAGCACCACCAGTGTCAGTGCCTCCAGCTCCAGCACCCTCAGAACTAGCACCTCTAGTGCCAGCACCTCCAGCTCCAGTACCTCCAGCTCCAGCACCCCCAAAACTAGCACCACCTGTGCCAGCACCTCCAGCTCCAGCACCCCCCGAAATAGCACCTCCAGCTCCAGCACCCCGCGAACGAGCACCCCCAGACCGAGCACCTCCAATGTCAACACCTCCAGCTCCAAAACCACCAAAGTCCACAGCAACCTGTCGCGGAAGTGCCGAAGGTTGCTGAGGGGACTGTGAGGAGAACTCCAGGGAGGGAGATGCTACCTAACGCGCGACTGAGGTGAGAGAGTTAACGTGAGACACACCTGACGGGGCAGGACCAAGGGGGGGCGGGGGTACCGGAGGAGCGGGAGCAGGAGGAGGAGAGGGTGCGAGGAAAAGAGGAGGAGGGGGGACCGGGAGACCTCGACAGGGGTACCGGGTGTAGTAGGACAGTGACTCGTCAAACTGGACGTCACGGGAGTCTAGGAACTGGTGGAGAGGCGGGTGGTAAAATGCGTAGTCAGGAGAGTGTACCGGGAAACCAAGGAAGACACAGGGGATGGCGCGAGCCGAGAGCTTGTCCGCAGAGGTGTCGCGGACAAGCGCAAGGCAGCCCCAGACACGAAAGGCCAACCCAACACCAGGGGACCCGGTCCAAAGACTGGTCGGTGAAGCCTCTAGCCGCGAGACACGCGGCTGGAGGTTCAGCTGGTGGGCGGCGTAGCGAACCGCATAGGGCCACAGAAAATGGGGCACACGGGCATGGATCATGGACGTGTGGGCGATGTCCATGACCAAGCCAATGCGGCGCTCAGCAACCCCATTCTGCTATGGGGACTCCGGCAGCGTCCAGGACTATGAGATGCCCTGTTTGCCGTAGAATCCTCGAAGAATGCCAGAGAGAAACTCGCCCCCACGGTCGGAGTGGAGACAGGAGACACGACGACCATGAGTGCCCTCAGTGGCCATAAGCCACCGGATCAGCGTAGGAGTTACCTCAGACTTCTTTGCAAGAGGAAACACCGTGGTGTATATGGAGTAGTCGTCAACGACCACCAAAAAGTAATGCTCCCTCCCAGGTCCCTGCGTAGGGGCAGGGCCCCAGACGTCCAAGTGGAGAGTCTGGAAGGGAACAGTGGCCGGACGAAGGGAGGAGGAGCGCGGAGTGGCGCGCAAGCGGCCGGGGACGCAAGGAGTGTACGGCGGTGCAGGCGAAGGAGGGAGCGACGCAAAGACGCGAGGGATTCCCGAGACAAGACGGTGACTGCCATGCTGCGGAGGCGGGGGATCGACGGGTGGCCAAGACGGTGGTGCCACAAGACGGTCGGGTGGGCGAGAGACCGACAGGAGCAAGACGCAGCAGCCTGAGCAGACGCAGCAACCAGGCACAACTACCTGGGGGGACGCAGTAACCTGGCCGGATTCTACTACCTGGTGGGACGCAGTGTGCAGAACGAAGAGACCTGAGTGGGGCTCCCTGGTGAAAATGGCAAGAAGAGCCCCGGTGGAAGCATTTGTACAGATCGACGTCCTCTCGTGCATAGGAAAAGTGACTGTGATCCCATGGTCCTGAAGCTATCCAACACCCACCAAGTACTGAGAGAACGAGGGGATGTAGAGACCAGTGAGGAAACTGTTACGAATCTGACTTAACTAGGCAACGGGTTTAACTTAGGGCCTAGGCTTAGGAGCCTTGGCCAAGGAGGAGTCGAGTAGTTTGTGCCAAGGAGAATTGAGAATGAATTTGTTTCACTATAGCACACAAGGTACATATAGCAAAATGAACAAAGGTGCACCACCAAACAATAGGAACTACACTACAGTAAATCCTACAGGCAGTTATATAATATAACATTATTATTATAATGTCAGACACACCCCTGTAACTGCCTGCAGGAGAAAACCTGTATAGAGCACCCCTTGAAGGGGTACACCTGGTGCACCGGAAGTTGGCAGAGGGGTAAGTGAGGAGGAGGAGGCAAGAGAGAGAGAGAGAGAGGACAGGAAAGGAGAGCAGTACGAAGGAGGAGGTGAGAGAGGGATGAGGCGAGGAGTTGAGGGCGAGCCACCCATGGCGAAACCCTCATAGTAACCCCCTTTTACAAAGGGGGGAGGTGAGAGAGTGACGAGGAGAGGAGGTGGGGGGCAGCCAAGCACGGCGACACCCCTCTTAGTAACCCCCAAATCCCCACACCCATTCAACCACCCCCGCTTAACCTCGCCCCCCACAACAGCCGCCCCCTGGGAACGCACCCCCTCCCCCCCTTCCTTCCTCCACACCCCTGCCCCACCCACGGTAGTCCCTGCAGAATCCTTACTGCCACCCCCTCAGCCCCCCCCCCCCCCCCCCCCCCAACGGCAAAAGCGGGAGTGAGCGAGAGGAAGAGGAGGCTGCAGTTCTGCTCCTTCTCATGGCGGCCAACCCCCCGTCCCCGCCACCTCCCCCCCACTGTAGTAGCCGCGGGAAGGGAGACGACGGGGGGGGGGGGGGGGTTAGAGGGGCGGGCGGCAGAGCGTGCGGCTGGCGCTGGCGGTTGTGCTCTGGCGGTGTCCCTGCTAGCGGTGTCTCTGCTGGCGATGTCTCTGCTGGCGGTGTCGCTGCTAGCGGGGTCGCTGGCGGTGTCACTGCTGGCGGGGTCTCTGCTGGCGGGTTCGCTGGCATTGTCACTGGCGGTGTCACTGGCGTCGGTGCTGGCGGCAGTTGCTGGTGGATCCGACGACGGGTCCGTCGGCTCACTTGCTTGCGGGCTCGCGGGTCCGTTGGCGAGCTCGCTGGCGGGCTCGTCGGCGGGTCCGTCGGGGGATCCATTGGCGGGTCTAACGGCGGGTTCGTCAGCGGGCTTGCTAGCGCGCTCGTTGGCGGGTCCGACGGCGGGTCCGTCGGCGGGTTCGCTGGCGCCAACGCTATCGCTGGCGACCGTCGCTGGCGCTAGCGTCTGTCACTGGCAGTCTGAATGGCCGGTGGTACGCTCGCCACTGGTCGCTGGCGCGATCGCCACAGCTCGCCGCCTTCTTCGCCACGTGCAGAGCGTGACGAGCGAGCTACGGGCAGAACGCGATGGGAGATCCATGGGGCGCGACATGACGAGCGCGATTGGTGGGCCCATATAAGAGATTTGGTCCGGAGGATCTAACACTCTGATAACATGTTACGAATCTGACTTAACTAGGCAAAGGGTTTAACTTAGGGCCTAGGCTTAGGAGCCTAGGCCAAGGAGGAGTCGAATAGTTTGAGCCAAGGAGAATCGAGAATGAATTTGTTTCACTATAGCACACAAGGTACACATAGCAAAATGAACAAAGGTGCACCACCAAACAATAGGAACTACACTACAGTAAATCCTACAGGCAGTTATATAACATAACATTATAATTATAATGTCAGACAGAAACCAGAAGGGACAGCCGGGCATGGGAGAGTGGTCGCGATGCGAGCGACTGCTGGTCCAGAAATAGGATCAGCCAGGGCAACTGGGACTGGAGCCGAAAGAGGTGTGACAGTGGTGTGGTCGAGGAAGAAGCACTGCGACGCGACTGAGTCCAGCGTAAAGGAGAGCGACGCGACAGCAGTCGTCACGGCTGGACTAGTGACTACACAAGCACCTACACTAAAAGCACATGTACCTACACTAGCAACAAGCAAAGGTCCTAAGCTAGGTACATGCAAGCCAAGAGATCCATATATGACAGAATGAGCAACATCCATAGACATATCAAACACAGGGTAACCAATACGAAACAGCTCGGGCCAGATCGGTGGCCTCGACTCAAGCCCAAAACGGTCATGGTATAGGTCGTCGAGGCGGCTGTAGCAGAGCTGTGCAGAGTGGTCAGGACGCCAGCAGGTAGTGCCAGCACCAGGGCCGGTCAGGATCCAGTACTGGCAGGGGCCGACGTCGCGGCCACTACGACGAGCCCCCAAGCTGGCTGGGCCGCTGCTGCAGCCAACGCTACCCGAACCACCATGCCCCCACGGCTGCTGAGGGCGCCTCTGCTGCTGAGGGCGCCACTGCTGCTGAGGTTCCCACTGCTGAAACTGCCGCTGCTGCTGTCCCTACTGCTGGAGAACTCTAGTGGACGCCATGGTAAAGGCTAGCTGGGTGCAAGAGCGGTAGGCTAGGAGCGACTGGAGCTAGGAGCGACTGGAGTGAGATACGGCCGGAGCTAGATGTCAAACTGTTATAGTGTTTATATTGTGTAGGCTGTAGTGGGGTAGCCCAGAAGGGGTACAACCCAATTAGGGTTAGTACTTGTACCAACTTTCTTCTCAATGCAATCATTCCCTCGTCTAGTTTCTGGAATGGTATCAGAGCAGGTCCTATTTCAGGACCTTTCTTTTTTAGGGCCCACCGATTAGTTCGCTGCCCGTAGCACCCTACTCCACCAGTCGCGCTGCCCTGCCCTGCCCTGCCCGTCGCGCTGCCCTGCTGGCTGCGCACTGCCCTGCCCTGCCCGTCGCGCCACCTAGCTTGCCGCGCGCTGCCCTGCCCTGCGCGTCGCGCCGCCCTGCTGGCTGCGCGCCGCCCTGCCCTGCCCGCGCACCGCCCTGCTGGCCGCGCGCCGTCCTGCCCTGCCCGCGCACCGCCCTGCCGCCTGCCACATTGCCCTGCCCTGCCCGCGCGCTGCCCTGCCGCCTACCGCGCCGCCCTGCCCAGCCCGCGCGCCGCCCTGCTGGCCACCGCCCACCCTGCCCTACCCGAGCGCCACCCTGCTGGCCGCCGCGCCGCCCTGCCCTGCCCGTGCGCCGCCCTGCTGGCCGCCGAGCTGCCCTGCCCTGCCCACGCGCCGCCCTGCTGGCTGTCGCGCCGCCCTGCCCTACCCGCGCGCCGCCCTGCCCTACCCCCGCGCCGCCCTGCTGGCCGCTGCGTCGCCCTGATCTTCCCACGCGCGCTTCCCTAGTGCCTGCGCGCTGCCCTGCCCGTCACGCGGTCCTGTTGCCTGCGCGCCCCCCTGCTCGTCACGCGCCACCCTGCTTTGCCCGCTATGGCTACTCTCAGTGTTCTCACATTCGATCATGAGGGCTGTCCGATCCAGTTCGATACGTGGCTCGATGACTTACAGTTGTACCTACTGAGCGATTCTAGAGACAGCGTTTCGTTGTTTGACCACACGTCTGGAGCCTCTCTCGCCCCTCCCAACACAGCTAGTAGTGCGACTCGCTCACAGTGGCTTACCCGTGACGCTGCTGCTCGCTTAGCCGTTTGCAATCACCTGCCGTTAGCTGAACGCGCTCACCTTGGCCAGCACAAGACTGCTAAAGCCCTGTACGACGCTGTAGTTGCTCGTTACTCTTCCCCTGCCACTGCTGCTCTTGGCCGCCTTATACTGCCCTACCCTTTTCCCGAGCTGTCAGCCTTTGCCACAGTCAAGGACCTCATCACCCACCTTCGCACTAGCGACAATCGCTACCGCGCTACCCTCAAAGCCGAGTTCCTAGACAAGATGTCAGAATAGTAGGTGTACCGAGGCTTAGGAGAAACCGTAGCCAAGGTGAATGTCGAGGGAAAAGTCGAGAAGGGATGATTTACTAAGAGAGGGCAGTACAAGATATAGCAAGGAGAAGCATGGTGCACCACCTACAGCAAATGAAATGTACACTCTACACTGCTGACAATTATAAAGAATATATGTAAATATATTTCAACACACCCCCTAATTGATTGCAGTGAAAACCATGTACAGAACATTCCTTGAAGGGGTACACCAAGGTGCAGCAGAAGTAGGAGAGGGCATGTGAGGAGGAGGAGGGAGAGAGAGATGAGGAGAGGAGGTGAGAGGGAGCCAAGCGCGGCGAGCCCCTCTTACAAACCCCCTTTTTACAAAGGGGGGGGGGGGGTGAGAGAGGGAGGAGAGGAGGTGGGGGGGAGCCAAGCGCGGCGAGCCCCTCTTACGAACCTCCAAGTCCACACCCTCTTTCAGCCACCCCCCTAAACCTCACCCACCCCTTGTTCAACCACCCCCCAAAACCGCACCCCTCTTTCAGCCACCCCCCAAACTACACACCTTCCGCCACCCCCTCACCCTCCCCCCTTACCCCACTGCAATAGGAGCAGCAGGGGGGGAAGAAAGAAGAGGTGGAGGGACGGCTGCTGGCTGGTCACACCCGCCACCCTCACACTCTCCCCCCTCCCCCTCTTCGATTGCACGAGCAGCAGAAGTGGCGGGAGCCGTTGCTGCATCCACCCCCGTCACCCCCATACCCTCCCCCCCCCTGCTGTACGACCAGCAGGGGGACGGAGGAGAGGGGGGGGGGGGGGGGGGGGGGGGGGGCGGGGGGGCGGTGCAGGGCTGCGTGGGCGACCGGAGGTCGCACAAAAAACATCCGCCACCCCCTCACACCCTCTCCCCCACTCCCCCCACAGCAGCAGGCGCAGCCGTGAGAGGGGAGGAGGCGTGGCAGCAGCTGCTGCTGCTGAGGCACATCCGCCACCCCCTCACACCCTCTCCCACCCTTTCCCATGGGGTGGGGGAGGGGGGGGAGGGGGGCGGGGGCGGGGAATGAGCTGCGAGTGCGACTGCAGGGCGCGCGGGCAGGAAGAAACCGTCATGCGCTTGAGGCGTGCGACGGGTAGAGACCGACGCGCGCCCGCGCCGTGCGACGGGCAGGAACCGACACGCAGCCGGGGCGCGCATCGGGCAGAAACCGTCGCGCACCCCGGGTGCGCGACGGGCAGAAACCGACGCCCAGCCAGGGCGCGCATCGGGCAGAAAATCGACGGGGCCAACGGGCCTAGGGGCGTCGGGCGACGGGCCGGGCCGGGGGTAGTGACAGGCGATGGGGCCGACGGGCCTAGGGGCGTTGGGCGCGAGCGACGGGCCGGGGGCTGGAGGCTAGGGGCGACGGGCCGGGCTAGGAGCGACGGACCTACGGGCGACGGGCCGCGGTGACAGGCCTAGGGGCGACGGGCCGAGGGGCGACGGGCGCGAGCGACGGGCCACGGGGCCGGGGCCGGGGCCTAGGGGCGACAGGCCTAGGGGCGACGGGCGACGGGCCGTGCCGAACGTCGAGAGTAGGGCCGCACGAGGGCGGCGCGCAGGGCAGCAGGTGGTGGGCCCAAAGGTCGTAACTACTCTAATGCCATGTCAGAATAGTAGGTGAACCGAGGCTTAGGAGAAACCGTAGCCAAGGTGAATGTCGAGGGAAAAGTCGAGAAGGGATGATTTACTAAGAAAGGGCAGTACAAGATATAGCAAGTAGAAGCATGGTGCACCACCTACAGCAAATTGAAATGTACACTCTACACTGCTGACAATTATATAGAATATATGTAAATATATTTCAACACAAGAACCCACCTCCGATGTACATCACTCTCTACTTCATAGTCACTCGCCTCCCTGACTCTCTTCACATAATCAGGGACCACTTTCTCACACTTGACCCCACAGACCTCACTGTCGACCTGCTCGAGAAGCACCTCCTTGCAGCTGAGACTACCATAGTCGCTGTAGGTGCCGCTCGTGGCACTCCTTGTTATAGTCACAATAGCCTTGAATGTGCCTAAAACGAAAGATAGAGTGCACGGTCGGAATTCTGCACAGCGGCTTCAAGCGTTGATAGCGTTCTGCTCACAGCTTCAAATGAGTTGCTATGAATTGGATCTGGAGCGTCTTGATGTCTCCTACACGAGGCAAGTTGAATCACACGATTTTATCAAGCATTGACGACGCAACGTCGGTTTGAACGAACGGCACTATGGCAGCCACTATAGACTTAGAACACAAAATTAGGAAGAGTAACGAGTTGGGAATGACTCCCAGCTCCTACAAACCCCAAGAGCCGAGGTACAGTGATGTGGAACAGTGCCACACTGTCCCCAACCACGAAGGGTCTCGAAACTACCCTCCACAAGGACCTACACCAAGAGAAATGTTACACTACACAAAGTAATGCAACTATTCTCACTATCTTAAAGTTTACCCTTTTTTGGAGAGCTTCGAAATCACTTGATTCTTGAAACCAAGGCTCTGGTTCTTCAAGATAAAATCTTCCTTGAGTTCTTGGAAGTCTGCTGCACACACCTGCGACACGCCGAACGTTCCACACACGACAAAATAGAAAACCGCACACGACACGCAAACGACGACGTGACACGCGACTAGCGATAACTCGCTATTGACTCGACACACACATTCAAAATCATGCCTCATCATTCACACACTATTGCAAGCATGAAATATATATTATCTCATGCCCTCGTATCATTCCATGCACACACGCATGCACGCACACGGACAACAAGCCGAATGCAAACCGTAGGGTTGCACCAACACTCCTCGCACACCCTTCTTTGAGGGGTGTTCCCCCCCCCCCCTTGCCCCCTCCTACGCTTCTGCTGCTGCTGTTGACATCCTTGGTACTGAGGAGGTCGGGGCTGCTTCTGCTCCTAGTGGGAAGCGGCGCAGCGGCAGGGCAAGGGAGGCAAGAGTGGTGGAGGTGGCAGCCGGGGTGGAGTGGTGGAGGCGGTGGAGGCGGTGGAGGTGGCGGAGGTGGCGGTGGGAGTGGTGGCGGGAGTGGGGACTTCGATGGCGACGGTGGTGGCAGGGGTGGGAGTGGTGGTGGCGGTGGTGGCGGCAGTGGGAGTGGTGGCGGCGGCAGTGGTGGCGGTCGGGGTGGAACTGTTCAGAGGGGAGGTTTTGGCGATGGCCAAAGGTAGCAGGAGCAGCAGCAGCAGCAGCAGCAGCGTCGGAGCGAGACCCCTACGCCCCAGCAGCTTCGTGAGTGGTTTGCTCAGCGTGGGGCGTCTGGGGGTAGTGTTCGTTGCCCGTATGTCATTCGCACAGGTGATCGCGCTGGTCAAACATGCGGGAAGTTTCACACACAGCACCGCTGCTTCTCCCGCCTTGACGACGCTTGGCGCATAGAGTTGTCGAAATGAACTAGTGTGAAGAAAATTGACTAAGGAAAGAGAGGGTTCAACAAGATATAGCAAACCCTAACAAATAGGAAATGTTACACCTAGACTAACATAAACTTCACATATAAATTATATGTTGACACACCCCCATAGTCTAGGTGACGGTAGTCCTGTGGAAACAACACATATCTCAGGGTGGGTCTCAAAGACACACATAGTCTGAGAGCAAGCAAGGGTCACATGACCAGTCAGCAAGAACAAGCAAGGGTCACAAGACCAGTCCACAAGAACAAGACAAATCTCAGGGTGGAGCTCAAAGTCACCACACATTACGAGAACAAGCAAGGGGCCACAAGGCCAGTCCACATACAGATATCTAGCAAATATAAGGAGATGCAATAGTACAAGGCAAGCAGGACAAAGCATCGCTATGTAAGCAAGTGAGGACAGGCCGGCACAAGGCCAAGCTGGGTGCAAAAACGCTGGTGGTCACAAGGTGGCAATGCCTTGGTGAAGATATCTGCAGTGTTGGTCTCAGAGACCACACGTCGTATGAGTGTCTGGCCATGCTGCTGCAACTCATGCAGAAGGAAGTAACGAAGCTGGATGTGCTTCGCCTTCCCAACCAGACGTTGCTCCTCACACAACAGGACAGCAAATCTGTTCTCGGTGAACAAGACTAGGGGAGAGCGAGGCCACTAACCAAGGTCGGTGAGAAGGAAAGACAGCCAGCGAAGCTCCTGAGCGACCATGGCTGCAGCATACACCTCTGCCTCACAGCCGGAACTGGAGACGGACGACGCCCGAGTCGACTGCCACGAAACAGCACCTGTCCCTAGGCTAAAGGAGTACCCCTGGGTAGACCGACGCGTCTCCGCTTCATCGGCCCACGACGAGTTCGAGTAACCTGTGAGTATAACTCGCTGCTTCCCTCCAAGGACAAGTACCATGCCTGATGTACTCGCCACATACTTTGCCACCCTCTTGGCAGCGTATCAGTGGGAAGTTTGGTGTCTCCCAGACCCAACAAAGCACGCAAGGACGCTAAGAGGGTAAGCTAGGTCTGGGTGAGTACAGGTTATCAGGTACATCAGACAACCCACCAGCTCAGGATATGGACCACTCGACTCAAATGAATCATCCGAGGTGGAGCCGTGAGCCCATGATCCACAGCAAGAGGGGTGAGCTGTACCTTGGAGAACGGGAAGCGAAACCGCGTGAGGATCTGCTCGACCATATGTGACTGAGTCAGCGTAATGGTGCGAGCTGCCCTAACCCTGGTGATCTGCAGGCCAAGGTAGTGCTGCAGCTCACCAAGGTCAGTGCAAGTGTGTCTCCTCTGCAGTTCCTCCTTCGACGTAGACCAGGACAAAGAACGTGGTTGAGCCACGGCGGACGAACAGTGACGGGTCAGCAGACAACGGAAAGAAGTCAAGCGCTGCAAGGGTCGATCGAAGTGTGTCGTGCCACTCATGTGGAGCCTGGCGCAGGCCGTAGACTGGTCAACGCAGCTGCCACTGGGTCCCAAGCGGGAAAGAACCAGTGAAGCCAGGCGGTCGACGCAGCCAGATCTGCTCGTGCAGGCTCCCCTAAAGGAACGCAGTCGAAAAGTCCAAGGAGTGCACCTCGTAGTCGCGCTGGGCTGCAATATGCAGCAACACCCGAAGAGTAGTCATCTTCGTGGTGGGAGCGAAGGTCTGGAAGAAGTCTAACCCCTCGCGCTGACTGAAGCCTCTCGCCACTACCGTGTCAAAAAGGCCCTTGGTCGTCACCTCCTGTTCGAAGTGATGCTGCTTAGACAGTGGCAGGAGGTCGGTGATGGCGAGCACGGTAGCGTCGTCCTGCGCCGCCCAGCGACTGGCCGCCAACTGCGCCTTCTCGAAGCGAGCCTCATCCACCTCTGACCGGGAAGCGCCTAGGGGATCGGGATCCTTCGAGGCAACGAGCTTGCCGGTGGCGTGCTCCAGCATGCGCACATCGTTCTCGATCCTGAAGCCATCTTGGAGCCATCCTACAACTTAAGTTTGCGGAGCCATCCTGGAAAATCTACCGGGCGACCCTCCGAGTCAAACGTGAGAATTCGTGAGGTAGACATAGTCGGGTACGTAGGAACAACTAGCGCGTAGGGGTACTGGCTGGTGCGGTTGAAAACGTTGGAGTGTGAATTTGTGCGGTTGAATGCGGTTGAGTGCGGTACTGTGCGGTTGAGTCTGGTATTGTGCGATTGAGTGCAGTATTATGCGGTTGAATGCGGTTGGGGGTTGTTTCAGGGTGCAGGTGACAGGTAGGGTGGCGGGTTAGGCTTTCCAGATGGGGCGGCGGGTGGGGCAACAGGTGGGGTGGCGGGTACTAGGTGGGGCTGCGGTTTTAGGTCATGGGGAGGGTGATAACTCGTGGGGCGGCGGTTTCAGGGCGTGAAGAGGGTGCTAACGCGTGGGACGGCGGGAAAGGTAGCGGGCGACACATGGGGCGACTTCTAACCGGTGAAGAGGCGACGTTCCAGCACGTGTGGCGGCGGGTTCCAGGTGAGGCCGCGATTTCAGCACAAAAAAGCGACGGGTGAGGCGACGGGCGTGGGTAGCGGGCTCCTCCTCTACTCGCGAACAGTCACGATGTACGTATGTGCGTTTGCGCGTGCGTCAAAGGCTGCGCGCGCGGGTCTGGCGGGCAAATCGCTCAGGGCACAAACAAGTGACGCGCGGGGCAGAAACGGGTGACGCAAGGGCCTAAAAGGGTGACGCAACGGGCAGAAAATGGGTGACGCATGGGCTACGGGGCTATCGAGGCGCTTCGGGCCTTAGGGCGCTACGGGCTAGGTCGGGTCACGGGGCGGTGGGCCCATAGGATCGGTTAGCTCTATACCATGTCGAAATGAACTAGCGTGAAGAAAATTGACTAAGATGTCAGAATGTATTTGCTGTCTAGCCTGCAGTGGGGTACTCTGTAATGAGTACAACCCAATTTCGGGTGTTGTACTTGTATCCCAACTCTTGCTAATGAAACCCCATTTCCTCTCCTTCCAAAACCTCTCGATACTTTTCCTAAACTCCAACTCAACTACCAAGGCTCCTAAGCCTACTAAACTTTAGTCTTTAAACATGTTATCAGAGCTTAATGTTCCTGGCCTGTGGGCCCACTCGATTCCGCTGCCCTACTGTGTGTCGCGCGCCCCGTGGCGCGCGACATCCCATTTTTCTTCCCGCCACGCGCTCGGAGCGCGTGGCGGTTTTCTGCCCGCCGTGCGCCCCGAGGCGCGCGGCGGGTTCCTACCTCGTCGCGGCGTCTTAGGGGCCCGCGCACTGGCCCCGACCGTCGCCTCGTCGAGGCGTTTTGGGGGCCTGCACGCAGGTCCCTCCCGTCGCCTCGTCGCG
The DNA here is from genome assembly GCA_947471745.1 of Closterium sp. Naga37s-1. Taxonomy (NCBI): domain Eukaryota; kingdom Viridiplantae; phylum Streptophyta; class Zygnematophyceae; order Desmidiales; family Closteriaceae; genus Closterium; species Closterium sp. Naga37s-1. The sequence continues at coordinate 1,685,967 of CANJKZ010000174.1, read as the reverse complement.
GCACTTTCGGGGCCCGCGAGCCGGCCCCTCCCGTTGCCTCGTCGCGGCACCTTAGGGGCCTGCGCGCGGTCCCCTCTCGTTGCCAGTCGAGGCACTTTTGGGGACCTGCGCGGCTCCCTAGCACATCGCCCGTCAGGGCACAATGGGGGCCGCGCCCTTCCCCTCCCCTCCCTCCTACTTTCCGCTGCAGCAGCCGCCCCTGGAGCCGCCGCCCCTGAAGCAGCCGCCCCTGGAGCGGCCTGCCTTGCAACAGCAGCCGCCCCTGGAGCAGCCGCCCCAGCAGCAGCAGCCCCTGGAGCAGCCGCCCCAGCAGCAGCAACCCCTGGAGCCGCCGCCACTGCAGCAGCCGCCCCAGCAGCAGCAGCCTCTGGAGCAGCCGCCCCAGCAGTAGCAGCCCCTGGAGCAGCCGCCCCAGCAGCAGCAGCCCCTGGAGCAGCCGCCCCAGCAGCAGCCGCCCCAGCAGCAGCAGCCCCAGCAGCAGCAGCCCCTGGAGCAGCCGCCCCAGCAGCAGCAGCACCTGGAGCAGCCGCCCCAGCAGCATCAGCCCCAGCAGCAGCAGCCCCTAGAGCAGCCGCCCCAGCAGCAGCAGCAGCTGGAGCAGCCGCCCCAGCAGCAGCAGCCCCTGGAGCAGCCGCCCCAGCAGCAGCCGCCCCAGCAGCAGCAGCCCCAGCAGCAGCAGCCCCTGGAGCAGCCGCCCCAGCAGCAGCAGCACCTGGAGCAGCCGCCCCAGCAGCATCAGCCCCAGCAGCAGCAGCCCCTAGAGCAGCCGCCCCAGCAGCAGCAGCACCTAGAGCAGCCGCCCCAGCAGCAGCAGCCCCTGGAGCAGCCGCCCCAGCAGCAGCCGCCTCAGCAGCAGCAGCCCCTGGAGCAGCCGCCCCAGCAGCAGCAGCCCCTGGAGCAGCCGCCCCAGCAGCAGCAGCCCCTGGAGCAGCCGCCCCAGCAGCAGCAGCCCCTGGAGCAGCCGCCTCAGCAGCAGCAGCCCTTGGAGCAGCCGCCCCAGTAGCAGCAGCCCCTGGAGCAGCCGCCCCAGCAGCAGCCGCCCCTGGCCCCTGCAGCAGCCGCTCCTGGACCCGGTGCAGCCGTGGGGGGGTGGGTGTGGGGGTGATGGTTGTGGGGGTGTCGGTTGTGCGTGCCGTTCCCTCCTCCTCCTCCTCCTCCTTCGTCTCCCACTGCTGCAGCTCTCGCTGAGGGGGGTGGATGTGTGGGAGTCTGGGGTTTAGGGTTTAAGGGGGTGCTGTGGGTGTAGGGCTAGGGTTTGAGCAGGGGGTGTGTGAGAAGGGCGTTAGGCAGCTGGGGAGGTCGAGTGGAGGCAGCAGTCTTGTCGTCAGCAGCAGCAGCAGTCCGGAGGCTACAATCTCCGGTAGTCGCCAGTCGCCCGTGGGTCCGTTGCTCGTCTGCCGCTACTTTTAGCCGCGGGGCCAGTTACCCCAGTAGTCCGGAGCGCTGTTCCGGTAGCCACTGAGCCAGCAGCTCGTCTGTGTGTCTGCAGCGTCAGCAGTCGCCTCCCATCTTCTCTCCCCCACAGTCTCTCCTCCTCCTCACTTGCCCTCTGTGATTAGCTCTAGCCTTACTTACCTATTGTGAACTCTTGCTCTATGCTTGCTCATTGTGCTGATTACACCCCACTTTGGCAATGGGGGTGTGTCAGAATGTATTTGCTGTCTAGCCTGCAGTGGGGTACTCTTGTTTAAACCCTAAACCCAGTTCTTGCACGTTCCACCACTGTTCTCCCGTGTCCGGCGGTTCCTTCTGGCTCACTGTCAGGTCTTCACCTCCCCTTGTTCTCTACCAACTTGGTGAGTACCGCTGCCCTCCAGGATGCGATGGTCACTACCACCACTCCTGGGGGTCAGTGTGTGGCGATCTGCATGTGTACACAGACGACCCGTCACCTGGCCACGTTCACCCGTCGACCTGGGTCGAGTCTGTACACATTGACTCTGAGCCTGCTCAGGTAGCTGCTTCTGGTCAAGTGTCCGCGTCAGGTCAGGTAGCCGCCCCCTGTTCGTGTCGCCACCTGTCGCACTAGACTCTCCTGTGGCACCACCGCCTTGGTCACCCTTCCCTGCCACGCCTTTGTGGCATGCACTACTGCCTCCTTGTTTCTGGTCTTCCCAGGTCTCTGCCTCCCCTCCCGCCCTCGCCTGCCCCGCCATGCCTTCCTTGCGTCGAGGGGCGGCAGCGCGCCGCTCCTCACTCCTCCTCATTTCCCCCGACGACTCCTCCCCTGCAGACTCTCCACATGAACATGTGGGGCCTAGCCCGCGTCAGTGGACAGGGCCGCGAGCGCTACATTCTGCTGGTTGTTGACGACTACACGCGTTACACCACGGTCTTCCCCTTGCGCAGCAAGGGTGAGGTCCCTAGTGTCTTGATCCCTTGGATCCACGCAGTCCGTCTCCAGCTCCGCGAGCGGTTCCGCGAGGACCTTCCTGTCCTACGTCTGCACTGTGACAGTGGTGGTGAGTTCTCCTCCGACCTCTTGCGGGAATTTTGTCGTGGGTAGGGCATCCTCCAGTTGTTCACGCTTCCGGCCTCCCCGCAACAATATGGGGTTGTTGAGTGCCGCATTGGCTTAGTCATGGAGGTGGCTCGTACCTCCATGTTCCATGCGGCTGCTCCCCATTTTCTATGGCCATTTGCGGTCCGGTATGCTGAGCATCAGCTCAACCTCTGGCCTCGTGTCTCCTTTCCGGAGACCTCGCCTACACTGCGTTGGACGGGGAAGGTTGGCGATGCGTCGGTGTTCCGGGTCTAGGGCTCTCGTGCCTTTGTCCGCAATACTTCCGCAGACAAGCTCTCCTCCCGCGCCATTCCCTGCGTCTTCCTTGGCTTTCCCCTTGACGCGCCTGGCTGGCAGTTTTACCACCCCACCTCGCGCTGTGTCCTGCCCTCTCATGACGTCATGTTTGACGAGTTGGTTCCCTTTTACCATCTCTTCCCCAACCGCACTGCCCCTCCCCCCCTCCCGCCGCTCTTCCTCGCTCCAGGTCCTCCTCCGGTAGACCCCCTCCCCCCTCAGGGTCCTGCTCCCTCAGGTGTGTCTCAGGTAGACCCACTCCCCTTGGCTGAGCCGGTCGAGGTCACTGTAGACTCTGATGCTGCTGGGGGTGGTGCTGCTAGGGGTGCTGCATTTGGGGGTGGTGAGCTTGCGGGTGTGGAGCCAGGGGGTGCTGAGCCTGCGAGTGCGGAGCCTGAGGGTGCTCAGCCTGAGGGTGCGGAGCCTGGGGGTGCTGAGACTAAGGGTGCGGAGCCTGGGGGTGCTCAGTCTGAGGGTGCGGAGTCTGGGGGTGCTTAGCCTAAGGGTACTGCGTCTGCCAGAGGTCCTGCAGGTGCCTCGCCACAACAGTCTCGCCGGCGGGAGCCTCTCTCACTGCGGCAACTGCGCGAGTGGTTTGCTCGGCGCACATGCCTTAGGAGTGGCGCTGCAGGGGCTGGAGGCCCTACCGCAGGAGGCAGTGGAGCTGGAGGTGCTGGAGCTACTAAATACTGGAGGTGGTGGAGTTACTGCTGGAGCTGGAGGTATCGGAGGTGCTGGAGCTGCTGGTCCTAGAGGTGCTGGTACTAGAGGTACTAGAGCTGCCGGAGCTGGTGGTGTTGGAGGCACTGGAGCTGGAGACCTTGGAGCTAGAGGCGCTGGAGCTGGAGGCGCTGGAGCTGGAGGCACTGGAGCTGGAGGCACTGGAGTTGGAGACCCTGGAGCTGGAGGCAGTGGAGCTGGAGACCCTGGAGCTGGAGGCACTGGCGCTGGAGGCGTTGGAGCTGGAGCAGCTGGAGCTGGAGGCACTGGAGCTGGAGGCGCTGGAGCTGGAGGCGCTGGAGGAGCTGGAGCTGGAGGCACTGGAGCTGGAGGCGCTGGAGCTGCAGACCCTGGAGCTGGAGGTGCTGGCGCTGGGGGTGCTGGAGCTAGCGTTTTTGGTGCTGGAGGCAGTGTGCAGCGGCGACCATTTTTCGTTCTGCTGCCGCCGTCGTCTCTGCCGCCACCTGGCTCGGTCCTTCGCCAGGTTCTTAGTCTCCCTTCTTCTACTGGCCTTACTCCTAGCTTGTTGTGTCCACCGTCTCACCAGTCGCAGCCACAGCTACAGCCAAACTCCCCTCTGCCTGCTCCTTCTCCTTACACTGAGCAGACAGACTCTCTTACATAGCGTCGTGAGCTTGAGACTCGTCCTGCCTTGCCCGTTCGCGCTGTTCGCACTGGTCATCGTGTTCCTCGTCCGCGTCCTCCTCCTGTCCCCGGCACTCACATTATGGCACTTCGTCCTTCCTCTTTTCCACTGCGAGTTCCCCTGCCGTCTCCTCCTACGTCCTCTCTTGCTAACGGTCTGGACCCTGAGTCTAACTTAGTTCGTGCAGCCAGTCCTACTGTCCCACGTCTTCTAGCCACTGCTGTCACTTACTCTTCGTTTGAGTCCGCTGCTGCGTCTGCCCTAGTTGCTTAGCTTGTTGACTTTGCTGCCGCCTGTCGTCTCGACTACGCCGCTAGTCTTGTTGCTTAGTCTGAGTCTAACTATCCTCCATCCGCCGGGGGTGAGTGTGCTCTTGGCACGAACGTCCTTGAGGACAAGCAGGAGGAATTTGAGTGTCTTGCAGCTGCTGTACCTCATCTCGTCACAATGCTACTTGCACCTGAGGGAGACCCGGATGCACCGGTCTTACGTAGAGGCGATTACGGGTCCCTACTCCTCTCAGTGGCAGACAGCCATGGATGCAGTGATGGCATCCTTGAAGTCCGCAGGCACCTACATCGACGCAGTTCCCCCTCGTGGGGCGAACATAGTCGATGGCATGTGCTTTTCCAGGGTGAAGCGGCCGCCGGGTTCTCCGCCTGTCTTCAAGGCTTGTTACGTTGCACGAGGCTTTAGTCAGCGACATGGAGTTGACTTCTTCCAGACCTTCTCCCCTACCCCGAAGATGACAACTCTTCGGGTGCTGCTGCACGTCGCCGCTCTACGTGACTACGAGCTTCACTATCTTGACTTCAGCACAGCTTTCTTATAGGGCGGCCTGCACGAGGAGATCTGGCTACGTCGCCCACCTTGCTTCACTGGGTCGTTCCCTGCAGGTACCCAGTGGAGCCTCCGGCAGCCAGTCTACGGTCTTCGCCAGGCGCCTCACGAGTGGCACGACACAGTGAGGAAGACGCTTGTGGCTCTTGGGTTTGCTCCTTCGACTGCTGACCCGTCGATGTTTTTGCGCACTGACACTTCGCTGCCGCCGTTCTACGTCCTCGTGTACGTCGACGAATTGGTCTTTGCCACTGCTAACACTGAGGCACTGGCCCTTGTGAAGTCGGAGCTGCAGAAGAGACACACTTGCACTAACCTGGGTGAGCTGCGCAGCTATCTTGGCTTCTAGATCATCCGGGACAGAGCACGTCGCACCATCACCCTGACTCAGTCACACATGGTGCACCAGGTCCTTCAGCGCTTCGGCTTCCGGTACTCCTCACCACAGTCCAATCCTCTGCCTACCGATCACTCACTCTCAGCTCCACCTTCGGACGAGTTCGTAGAGCCGAGTGGCCCGTATCCAGAGCTTGTGGGCTGCATCATGTATCTGATGACTGTCAAACTATTATAATGTTTGAGTTGTGTAGGCTGTAGTGGGGTAGCCCATAAGGGGTACCAACTTTCTGCTCAATGCATTCATTCTCGTTCAGTATTCTGACATGGTTTCAGAGCAGGTCCAGTCCCAGGACTGTTTTCTTTTGGGCCCACCGAATAGCGCTGCCCCACTAGTTGCGCTCCCCAGCCCTGCCCTGCCCTGCCTGTCGCGCCGCCCTGCTGGCTGCCGTGTAGCCCTTCGCAGCCCGCGCGCCGCCCTTTGCAGCCTGTCGCGCCGCCCTTTGCAACCCGCGCGCCGCCATTTGCAGCCCGCGCCCCGCCTTTTGCAACCCGCGCGCCGCCTTGCTGCTGCCTGCCCTGCTGCGCTCAGCCCTGCTGGCCGGCTCCCTGCTTCCCACCCAGCCCTAATGCTCGCAGCCCTGCTGGCCGCCGCCCTACTGCCCGTGCAGCCATGCTGCTGCCCGCCCTACTAAGCGCTGCCCTGCAGACCGACGCCCTGCTGCTGCGCGACGCCTTGCTGCTCGTGCGCCGCCCTACTGGCAGCCGCACCGCCCTGCCCTGCCCGCGCGCCGCCCTGCTGACCGCCGCCCTGCCCTGCCATTGCACTGCCCTGCCCTAGCCGTGCGCCTTCTTTCCCTGCCTCGCGCGCTTCCCTAGTGCACGCGCACCGCCCTGCCTGGTGCTGCCCTGCTGGTCGCGCACCACCCTACTCTGCCCGCTATGGCTTCTCTCAGTGTCCTCACCTTCGATAATGAGGGCGGTCCGATCCAGTTCGATACGTGGCTCGACAACTTACAGCTGTACCTACTGAGCAATTCTAGAGAGCGTTTCGTTGTTTGATCACACGTCTGGAGCTTCTCTCGCCCCTCCTGCCACAGCAGAGAGTGCAACTCGCTCATAGTGGCTTACCCGTGACGTTGCTGCTCGCTTAGCCGTTTGCAACCACCTGCCGTTAGCCGAACGCGCTCACTTTGGCCAGCACAAGACTGCTAACGCCCTGTATGACCCTGTAGTCGCTCGTTACTCTTCCCCTGTCGCTGCTGCTCTCGGCCGCCTTATACTGCCCTACTTGTTTCGTGATCTGTCAGCCTTTACCACAGTCGAGGACCTCGTTACCCACCTCGACACTAGCGACGCTCGCTACCGCGCTGCCCTCCCAGCCGAGTTCCTAGACAAGAACCTGCCCCCGATGTACATCACTCCCTACTTCATAGTCATCCGCCTCCCTGACTCTCTTCGCGCAGTCAGGGACCACTTTCTCGCACTTGACCTCACAGACCTCACTGTCGACGTGCTCGAGAAGCACCTCCTTGCAGCTGAGACTAGCGTATTCACTTTAGGTGCTGCTCGTGGCACTCCTCGCACACCCTTCTTTGAGGGGTGTTCCCCCTCCCCCCTTGCCCCCTCCTACACTTCTGCTGCTGATGTTGACATCCTTGGTGCTGAGGATGTCGGGGCTGCTTCTGCTCTTAGTGGGAAGCGCCGCAGTAGCAAGGGCAAGGGTGGCAAGAGTGGTGGCAGTGGCAGTGGGGGTGGTGGTGGTGGAGGCAGTGGAGGCGGTGGAGGTGGCGGAGGTGGTGGAAGTGGTGGGAGTGGTGGCGGGAGTGGGGGCTTTGGTGGCGGAGGTGGCGGCAGCGGCGGGGGTGGGGGTGGCAGTGGTAGCGGCAGTGGGAGTGGTGGCGGCGGCAGTGGTGGCGGTCGTGGTGGAGCTGTTCAGAGGGGAGGTTCTGGCGGTGGCCAGAGGCAGCACCAGCAGCGTCAGAGCGAGACCCCTACGCCCCTGCAGCTTCGTGAGTGGTTTGCTCAGCGTGGGGCGCCTGGGGTAGTGTTCGCTGCCTGTATATCATTCGCACAGGTGACCGCCTTGACGACGCTTGGCGTGCAGAGTTTGGTGACGAGGCTGAGCGCCCACGCTGGTTAGAGCTGCTTAGGTCTAAAGTTGATCTTTTTGCTCTCGACTATGATGCCATGTGTGCCTTGTCTGTTAGTGCTGAGGGTGACTGTTACCTGTGTGTGCCGCCCGACATCAACAACCTGACCCTGTGTGTCTCCAGCTCCGCGAGCGGTTCCGCGAGGACCTTCCTGTCCTACGTCTGCACTCTAACAGAAATGGCGAGTTCTCCTCCGACGTCTTACGGGACTTCGTCCGCGATACTTCCGCGGACAAGCTCTCCTCCCGCGCCATTCCCTGCATCTTCCTTGGCTTTCCCCCTGACGCGCCTGGCTGGCAATTTTACCACCCCACCTCGCGCCATGTCTTGTCCTCTCAGGAGGTCACGTTTGACGAGTCGGTTCCCTTTCACCGTCTCTCCCCCCCCCCCCCCCCCCCCCCCCCCCGCCGCTCTTCCTTGCTCTAGGTCCCCCTCCGGTAGACCCCCTCCCCCCTCAGGGTCTTGCTCCCTCAGGTGTGTCTCAGGTAGACCCCCTCCCCCTTGCTGTGCCCAACAAGGTCGCTGGAGACTCGGGTGCTGCTAGAGGTGCTGCGTCTGGGGGTGCTGCGTCTGGGGGTGCTCAGCCTGCGAGTGCGGAGCCTGAGGGTCGGAGCCTGGGGGTGCTGAGTCTGAGGGTGCAGAGTTTGTGGGTGCTGAGCCTGAGGGTGCGGAGCCTAGGGGTACTAAGCCTGAGGGTTCGGAGCCTGGGGGTGCTAAGTCTGAGGGTGCAGAGTCTGGGGGTGCTGAGCCTAGGGGTACTGTGTCTGCCGGAGGTTCTGCGGGTGCGTTACCACGACTGTCTCACCAGCGGGAGCCTCTCTCACCGCAGCAGCTGCGCGAGTGGTTTGCTCAGCGCACATGCGTTAGGAGTGGCGCTGCAGGAGCTGGAGGCCTTAACGCTGGAGGCATTGGAGCTGGAGGTGCCGAGGCTGCTGGTCTTGGAGGTGCTCGTACTAGTGGTACTTGTGTCAAAATGTTATATTGCTTACATTGTGTAGGCTATAGTGGGGTAGCCCATAAGGGGTACAACCCAACTCTTTCATAGTTCATTCATTCTCGTTCATTCTTCTGACATGGTTTCCGAGCAGGTCCTTCGTTAGGACCGTTTTTTTTTTTTGGCCCACCAAAGCGCTACCCCGCTAGCAGCCCTCTGCAGCCCTCGTGCTGCCCCTACTGCCCTGAGCGCCCCGTCGATCCTAGGCCCAGGCCCGCCCATTGCCCCTAGGCCCCGCGCGCCCGCCGACCCCTATGCCCCGGTGCGACCCGTCGATCCCTAGGCCCCGGCCCGCCCGTTGCCCCTAGTCCCTGTCGCGACCCGTCGACCCTAGGCCCGTAGCCCGCCCGTCGCCCCTAGGCCCCGGCACGACCCGTCAACCCCTAGGCCCCGGCCCCCCGTCGACCTCTAGCCCGGCGCGCCCCGTCAACCTCTTCGCCCGGCCCGCCCGTCAACCCCTGGGCCCCATCCCCCCCGTCGACCCCTACGCCAGGTGCGCCCCGTCGACCCCTAGGCCTCAGCCTCTTGTCGACCCCTAGCTTGGTGCGCCCCGTCGACCCCTAGGCCCCGGCCCCCCGTCGACCCCTAGCCCGGCGCGCCCCGTTGACCCCTAGGTCCCGGCCCCAAGTCGACCCCTACGCCAGGCCCGCCCGTTGACCCCTAGGCCTCGGCCCCCCCGTCGACCCCTATGCCCGGTGCGCCCCGTCGACCCCTAGGCCCCGGCCCCCCGTCGACCCTTAGCCCGGCGCGCCCCGTCGACCCCTAGGACCCCACCGTCGACCCCTACGCCCGGCCTGCCCGTCGACCCCTAGGCCACAACCCCCCACGTCAACCCCTACGCCCGGCCCGCCCGTCGCCCCTAGGCCCCGGCCTGACCGCCGCCCCTACAGCCAGCGCGCCGCGCGCTTGCGGCCCGCCAGCAAAGGACCTGGTTTTCCACCTTCGCACTAGCGATGCTTGCTACTGCGCTACCGTCCCAGGTGAGTTCCTTAACAGGAGTGGCGGGAGTGGGGGGCTTTGGTGGCGGCGATGGAGGCAGCGGTGGGAGTGGCGGTAGTGGCAGCGGTGGGAGTGGTGGCGGTCGGACTGGAGCTCAGCGTGGAGGTTCTCGAGGAGGCCAGAGGCAGCAGCAGCAGCGTCGGAGCGAGACCCCGTCGCCCCAGCAGCTTCGTGAGTGGTTTGCTCAGCATGGGGCGTCTGGGGGTGAGTGGAAGCTGCCTGTATGTCATTCGCACGGGTGACCGTGCTGGTCAGACATGTGGGAAGCCTCACACTCAGCACCGCTGCTTCTCATGCCCCGATGACGCTTGGCGCGCAGAGTTTGGTGACAAGGCCGAGCGCCCCCGGTGGGCAGAGCTGCTTAGGTCTGACCTAGACTATGATGTTATCCTTGCTGCTATGTATGCTTTGTCTGTTAGTGCTGAGGGTGACTGTTACCTGTGTGTGCCACCTGACCCAGGTATAGAGGCTGCTGCTCTAGGTGCTAGTGAGTCTTCTCTCCCTGGTACTACGCCTGCTGAGGCCTTGCACACCTTTACGCTTGACTCAGGTGCTTCCCGCTTTTTCTTTCGCGACAGTACCACCCTCACTCCAATCCCTGCACCTGTTCCGATCAGATTGGCTGACCCCTCGGGGGGCCCAGTTCTTGCCCGTTCTTCCACTATTCTCCCGTGTCCGGCGGTTCTGTCCGGCTCACTCTCAGTTCTTCACCTCCCCTCGTTCTCTACGAACTTGGTGAGTACCGCTGCCCTCCAGGATGCGATGGTCACTACCACCACTCCTGGGGGTCATCGTGTGTCGATCTGCACGTGTACACGGAAGGACCGTCACCTGGCCACGTTCACTTGTCGGCGAAGGCCGAGTCTGTACACACTGGCCACCAAGCCTCCTCAAATAGCTGCATCTGCCCAGGTGTCCGCGTAAGGTCAGGTAGCACCCCCTTGCTCGTGTCGCCTCCTCACGCACCAGACTCTTCTGTGGCACCACCACCTAGGTCACCCCTCCCTGCCACGCCTTCGTGGCATGCACTCCCGCCTTCTAGTCTCTGGTCTTCCCAGGTCTCTGCCTCCCCTCCCGCCCTCGCCTGCCTCGCTCTGCCTTCCTTGCGTCGAGGGGCGGCAGCGCGCCGCTCCTCACTCCTCCTCGTTTCCCCCGACGACTGCTCCCCTGCAGACTCTCCACATGGACGTGTGGGGCCCAGCCCGCGTCAGTGGACAGGGCCGCGAGCGCTACTTTTTGCTGGTTGTTGACGACTACACGCGGTGCACCACGATCTTCCCCTTGCGCAAAAAGGGTCAAGTTGTTGATGTCTTGATCCCTTGGATCCGTGCAGTCCGTCTCCAGCTCCGCGAGCGGTTCCGCCAGGATCTTGCTGTCCTGCGTCTGCACTCTGACAGAGGTGGTGAGTTCTCCTCCAACCTCTTGCGGGAATTTTGTCGTTGGGAGGGCATTCTCCTGTCGTTCACGCTTCCGGACTCCCCTCAGCAAAATGGGATTGCTGAGCGCCACATTGGCTTAGTCATGGAGGTCGCTCGTACCTCCATGATCCATGCGGCTGCTCCCCATTTTCTGTGGCCGTTTGCGGTCCGGTACGCTGCGCATCAGCTCAACCTCTGGCCCCGTGTCTCCTTGCCGGAGACCTCGCCTACACTGCGTTGGATGGGGAAGGTTGGCGATGCGTCGGTGTTCCGTGTTTGGGGTTCTCGTGCCATTGTTTGCGATACGTCTGCGGACAAGCTCTCCGCCCGCGCTATTCCCTGCGTCTTCCTTGGCTTTTCCCCTGACGCGCCTGGCTGGCAGTTTTACCACCCCACCTCACGCCGTGTCTTCCCCTCTCGGGATGTCACGTTTGACGAGTCGGTTCCCTTTTACCGTCTCTTCCCCTACCGCTCTGCCCCTCCCCCACTCCCGCCGCTCTTCCTTGCTCTAGGTCCCCCTCCGGCAGACCCCCTCCCCCCCCAATGTCCTGCTCCCTCAGGTGTGTCTCAGGTAGACCCTCTCCCTGGTACTGCGCCTGTTGAGGTAGTTGTCGGCTCAGATGCTGCTCGAGGTGCTGCGTCTGAGGGTGCTGCGTCTGGGGGTGCGGAGCCTAGGGATGCAGAGTCTGAGAGTGCCGGGTCTAGGGGTGCTGAGCCTGGGGGTGCGGAGCCTGGGGGTGCTGAGCCCACAGGTGTGGAGCCTGGGGGATCTGAGCCTGAGGGTGTGGAGCCTGGGGGTGCTGAGTCTGAGGGTGCGGAGTCTGGAGGTGCTAAGCCGCGGGTGTCACATCATATGCATTCAGTGCATATGCTATAACAGTGGGATGCAGGTATAGTTATTATGCTAACGTACGACCATAGGTGTAGGAAGGCTTATATATTAGGAATAGTATAGGGGTGTAGAATGTAGTGATATGTCTGTTGTAGAGGGGTGTAGAAGGGGGGAACCGAATTGAAGCGGTTGGAATCACGGGGGAAAGGGACTGAAGGGCGAATTGTGAAACCAGGGAACACCAATCCCGAGCCGCGCATTTGGGAAATGTGCAGCTCGGGGCTGGGTAAGGTCCCTCACGCCCACCCCTTCCTTGCCTTTGGCTTGTTGTTCTCTCGAACTAGTGAAGGTTGTCATCTACGTAGCACACCGTGGCACGTCACTAAGAGGGGAACCTACGGGGTGAGGGACCAAACACTTTCATAACAAGCCAAAGGTACCGAGGCTGCGCAAACATGGATAAGTACGAGTTGCGCTGGGGTAGGATGTTTAGCCGTCGCGAGGAGGAACGGCCGCGACGTGAGCCGTCACGCGAACGAGGGGGATCATTGGAGAGATCGCCGCGCCGGCCAGCCTTCCGCGCGGACCGAATTCCCCTCGCAAGGGACCGTCGGGAGGAAGGATCGCCGGGCGAGGGAGCAGGCAATGCGGGCCAGGTTGGAGGCGTCGATAGAGACGCGTGGCCGCAAGAAAGAGCGCGCGGGATCGGCGGTGAAAGAGAAACCCGCCGCGACGAAGGAAGGTTCCGTTCTCCGGAGGGGCGAGGATGGCGCCGTGACGACCGCGGCCGTTGGCAAGGCCTCGAGGAAGTTCCCCGGGGACGAAGAAGAGACATGCGCGGCGGTGATCGCATGGAGGGCGTGCAGGAGAGCGCAGCACAGGAAGTGAACGGGGAGCAGGGCGCGGAAGCGGACGAGGAGGACCCGGGGCTGCATGTCAAGGGTGCTGACGAGGGAGATGGCGGCGAGGACCAGGCAGCGGGAATCGACGTGGCCGAACCCGCTCAGGCGGACGAGAACGCTGGCGCGAGCCAGGCGGAGGAATCCCACGGGCGAAACGCCAGCCGCGGGGACGAGCAGCGCGCCGAGGGCTCGCTTCGGCAGGAGCGAGTGGCCCAGGGCGAGAGTGCGCGCGATGCACAGACGCAGAGACAACGTGGCACAAGAAAGGCGGAGCGGTCGCGCACGCCAGAAAGGGGTCAGTATCGCGGAGATTGGCGCGGGGGGGACTTCAGATCGGATGACAGGCGAGAAGAGCAGGGAGGATGGAGCGGCGGCAGCGTGCGTTCGCCGGAGCGGCAGCAAGCGCGCGGGGGCAGATGGAAGGATGAGCCACGCTCTCCCGAGCCGCACGGGCGTCAGGGAAGGATGGACGGGACGGAGCTCTGGACGCAGGAGCGGCGCGGTCGGCAGCAATGGGAGCGCGGCAGCGTGGTGCGCGCACCGGATCGGTCAAGGCAGGGAGAGAGAGGGAACCGCGGAGGGTCCCGCTCGCCAGACGATCTCCGGCAGAGGGGGGGGAAAGAGGAAGGAGAAGGGCATTCGCCTGAGCACCGCCAGCAGCGCAGCAGAAGGGGAGGCACCTGGTCACCACCGCCAGAGAGACGGCGGCACCGCGAGACGAGCAAAGGGAAAGGGCGGAGGATGCACGACCTGCCAACGCAGCAGTGGGCTCGGGCAGAGGAATGGGCAGGGCCGAGAGAAAGGCGCCGCGAGGCGGAATGGAGTCGGTAGGAGGGCGGGAGTTTGGTGTACGACGCGGAACGGGCACGGGAGGCCAGTGAAGGCATGCAGAGAGAAAGGGAGAGAGGAGCAGAGAGCAGTCGGCCGGGAGGGGCTAGCGAATCGTGGGGAGAGGGGCGAGGGGGTGCTGCCAGGGCGCCTCGGGTAGAAGTGCCCGCCAGGTTCTCAGGAGACCAAAGCGCAGTGCCGACCCTCAAGAATTACCTGATGCAGGTGGGAAATGTGCGCTACTGCTGTGACAGACACAATGTGGACCCCATGGACTTTTTCCTGAGTTTACCGAACACACTAGAGGGAGAGGCCGAGACACTGTACCATATGCGGATGGAGGAACTGCTATGGAGGGCAGGGAAGTATGGGGAAGACCCCACCGAGGCATTCCTGGAGCGGCTACAGCGGCAATTCCCAGGGCACATGGCGGAGCGCATAAGGGAGTTCCAAGAATTCAGGAGGGGACGAGCGGAGTCGCTACTGACCTACTACAACAGGCTGATTAATGTGGCGGAGGACGTGAAGTGTGCGGACAATAGCCTTCTCATCAGCAAGTTCTTGGGAGGCCTGGACGAGGCCCTGGGGGGGGGGCTGAGGATGAGGGTGTACGAGTTAGGGGCTGAGGCGGCACTAGAGGAGGTATTCGAGCTAGCGGAGAAGGTTGAGCTCGCACAGCGGAAATATGAAGCATACCTGCCGAGGCCGACAGAGAGGAGCCGCAGGCCAACCTGGGCGGCAGCCATGATACCTGAGGAGAGGGGGAGGGCAGACACGCGAGCGGAGATGAGAGCGGACACCCGCACGTGTCACCGGTGCGGGCAGGTGGGGCACCTCCACAAGGACTGCAAAAACTGTGATGGCTGTGGGAAGCCGGGGCACCGGAAGAGAGAATGTCCAGATGCAGCCAGGTATGAGATCTGTGGGAAGAAGGGGCATGATGCCAAGGAGTGCTATCAGAGGGAAGGGGGAGTAAGGAGAAACCCCGAAGAGCTGCAACGACAGATCAGCAGGTTACAGTCTCAGCTGCAAGCCATGGGGCCAAGGTGGGAGGCAGAGGCAGGAATGTACGCCAGAGATGACGAAGGGGAGGAGGTGGAGCCGGACGCTCAGTGTGCTCTGATGGCATGGAGGGGGAGAGAGGAGATGGGGCTACGGAGCGGGGGCAGGGATGGCATGCAGGAACACGGCAGGAAGGAACATGAACGAGGACACAAGCCAGACCCTGTGGCGCAGGAGAAAACCCCAGCACGCCACCCGCAAGAGAGACTCGCATGTCAGACTTCGGTGCTACTAGTGGGGGCAGGAGCAATGGAGGTAGAAGGGAAGCAGGTGAAGATGGCCATCATTGACACAGGAGCACAGAGAGTGATGCTGGGCAAGGGGATGGCAGAGCGGTTAGGACTAATGGCCCCAGAGAGGCAAGTGGCGAAGGGCATGTTGGTGATGACAGCAGAGGGAGGGGAGCCGAAGTGGATGCCATGCACACGGACACCCATAGAGCTGACACTGTTGCCAGGAGGGGAGCATGAGACCCGAATCAGGATCAAATGTGGGATTTCCGAGTCGGAGGACTTTGATGTGTTGGTAGGGACGGAGATGGTGTTTGCAGTGGGCATGAGTATTTGCACCTGGACCGAGAAGGTGGAGTTCCGTACGAGGTATTGGAAGACGGAGGGACCCTTGGGGCAGCTTCCGGTGCAATTTGTTAAAGTGGAGCCGAAGAGGGCATACCAGGCCAGCGCAAGAGAAGCATCGGAGAGGGAGCAAACAGGGGGACAGGTGGGGACAGAGGAGATCAGAGGGGGGCCCAGGATGAAGCTGATAGACGCCCCAGGGAAGCAAAGCGACTGGCAGCAGCCCATTCGCTTGGTGGAGCTGTTCGGGGGAATTGGGGCAGGGCTGGCAGCAGTGGTGAAGAATGGGATATCAGTGCAGCAGTGGATATATGTAGAACAAGCGCCGGAGGTGAGGAAGATGGCGGAGCATCACGCATGGAGGTTGCAGGCCGAGTTCCCAGAGCTCCTGAGTGCAGAGGTGATTCGAGACACCATGGGCAGCACCCTTCATGACGTGAGCCAGGTGACGGAGGCGCAGGTGGCCAGCTGGGGGCAGGTAGATCTGCTGGTGGCGGGATGGGAATGTCAAGGGGTGTCTTGGGCTGGAAAGAGGAAGGGAGGGGAGGACCCGAGAACGAAGCTGATAGAGAGTTTGTTTCGCATCTTGGAATGGCTGCAAGAAAGACAAGGAAGGGTGGCGTACCTGTTGGAGAATTTGGACCTAGAAGGGGATTGCCGTGAGCCGATTCGGCTGGTGAGAGAGAGGATCAGCAGACAGTTGGGGAAGGGGATCAGCTGTGACGCAGCCAGGGCGGGGTCTTATGCACACCGGCTGAGGATGTATTGGCAGAACGTCGTCCCGGTGTTGAAACTGCAAGAAGAGGTGGAGGGGGTGAAGAGAGCAACGGGGAGAAGGGTGCTGGACATCTTGGAACCAGGGCGGACTCCTGCATCAGTGTGCCAGAAGGGCTACAGCAAGCACTACCCTTGCAACCAGGTGGGACGAGACAGGAGAGCCCTCCCCACCCTGGTGTCGTATGTGGGCGCAGCCGACTACAAATGGGAAGGGGGGAGGCCGGGGCCAGGACTGGTGTACGATCACAGGCAAGGGCGGTGGGAGGAACCAACGGCGTTGGAAAGGGAGCTAGCCATGGGGTATGGGGAGAACGTGACAGCAGCCACAGGGGTGAGCGAAGAGGAGAGGAGGAGGGCGCAGGGGAACGCCATGGACAGATACATGATGAGGTGGCTGGTTCAAAGGATGTGGAGGGAGACGGTCTTGAGCTGGGGGCATGAAGCAGAGGGAGGGGCGGCAGCGCCAGTCCCACAAGGAGCTTGGACCTGCAAGGAGGAGGAGAGAAAGCAGTGGACGGTAGGGGAGGCGATGAGTGAAGAAGGAAGGGAGGCCATGCGGGAGCTGCTAGACAAGCACAGGAAGTGCTTTGCCTTCACGCTGCAGGAGTTGGGACGGTGCAAGGTGAAGGAAATGGAGCTGAAATTGAATAGCACGGAGCCGGTATTTCACCGCAGGAGGAAGATGCCGCACGGAGATGAGGAAGTCTGCAAAGAGAAGGTTAAGGAGCTGCTGGAAGCAGGACTGATTAGACGCTCAGAATCAGAATACGCTACACCAACGGTGGTGGCTGCGAGGAAGGACCTGACAGGGGAGATACTAAGCAGGAGGATGTGTGGCGACTACAGAGCGCTCAACAAGATCACCATAGCCGACAGGTACCCGATGCCGATAGCGGAGGAGATATTTGACAAGCTAGCAGATGGGGTCTTCTTCACGACGCTGGACCTGCGGCAGGGGTTCAATCAAATCAAAATCAGAGAGGAAGACATAAAGAAGACGGCGTTCCATGGGCCAGACGGGCTGTACGAATGGCTGTACATGCCATTTGGGTTGAGGAATGCGTCAGCCGTGTTCCAGAGGGTGATGGATGCGGTGCTGCGAGATGTGGAATGCGCGGCCTGCTACATAGATGACGTGGTGATCTTCAGCACCACTGAGCAGAAGCACCTACAGGATGTGGGTAAGACGCTGGCGGCACTGGAGGCAGCAGGACTCACGTGCCACCCCAAGAAGTGCAGGTGGGGGGAGCAAACGGTGCAGTACCTGGGGTATGAGGTGAAGGGGGGGCAGATTGGGATCCAGCAGGCAAAGGTAGGGGTCTTGGACAGGCTGCGGGAGCCCAAGGACAAGTCAGGGCTGAGGGCAGTGCTAGGCTTCCTGAGCTACTACCGGCGGTTTGTACCCAACTTCAGCAAGTGAGCAGCAGCATTGAATGGGCTGCTAAGGGAGGACAGGGCCTGGGAGTGGAGAGAGGCACAGAAAGGGGCACTGCAGGACTTGATGACAGCGCAGTGAAGACAGCAACCTTGCTGCAATTGCCAGCCGCTGACCAGCCGTTCACCCTCTACACCGACTGGAGCAGCCAAGGGATGGGGGGGATACTGTGTCAAGAGGTGAAGGGAGAGGAGAAGGTGGTGGCATACGCGAGCAGAAGCTGTAATTCAGCAGAGGCGCAGTATAGCTCGTACATCGGAGAGGGGTTGGCAGCAGTATGGGCCGTGGGGCACTTCAGATTGTACTTGCAGGGCCGAGAGTTCACCTTGGTAACAGATCATCAGCCCCTGACATGGCTGATGACGACGCCGGGGTTGACGGGCAGGAACGCACGGTGGGCAATGAAGCTGCAGGAATATGACTTCAAGATCAGACACAGGCCCGGGAAGACCCTACAGCACATAGTCGGGCTCTCCCGAAACCCCCCACCACTGGAACCGACAGTGACATTGACGCTGCTGGCCAAACAGGTAGAGATGAACGGGGTAAAGGGAAGCAGGGGTCCAGCAGACATCTAGGAAGATGAACAGGCCATGCGGTGGGTAAAGAGGGAAACAGGGGAGGATGAGGCAATGCCAGAGAGGGTGAGAGCAAGGGGGCACCACTACAGGTGGAACCAGCAGCAGCTACAGATACAGACGGAGGAAGGATGGAAGTTGGTGCCAGCACCGGGCGAAAGGGCAGCAGTGATTAAGGAGGTACACACAAAGCTGGGACATTTCGGACATGAAAGGACTGTACAGCTACTGAAGACAGGGTGGTGGTGGGAAGGGATGCGCAGGCAGGTGCAGAAGTGGGTGGAGGGCTGTGAAGCATGCCAACGAAGCAGGGCCAACCTCAGCCAAGCACGGGCTGAGCTGCAGTCCTTGCCCATCCGAGGCCTGGGCTTCAGATGGTCCCTAGATCTGGCCGGGGAGTTGTCGCTAAGCCGAGGGGGAAACCGGTACATAGTGCTGATGGTGGAGCATGTGAGCAAGTGGCTGGAGGTGAGGGCTATCCCCAGCAAAAGCTCGAGGCATGTGGCAGCGGCGTTCAAGGAGCAGGTGATATGCAGATTTGGAGCATGTGCAGAGGTGCTCACCGATTAGGGAACAGAGTTCCAGGGGGAGTTCAAGAAGCTGCTAGAAGAGGCTGGAATCACTCACAGGCGCACTTCCCGCTATCACCCACAGAGTGACGGGTTGACAGAGCGGCTGGTCCAGACTCTCAAGCGAGGGCTGCGGGCATATGGGGAGAGGAGGAAGCGGGACTGGGATGATGAGCTGCATTGGGTGGCCGCGGGGTACAGATTTGGGAAGCAGGCGGCCTTGAAGGATCATTCACCTTACAACCTCCTGTTCGGTTGTGAACCAGTGCTGCCAGTGGGTGCCCCGCGGGTCCTCACAGACACAGTGACAGCAGGCACCATCGACAATTGGGTGGCATTGTCAGAAGCCAGGGCCAAGTACCTGCAAGTGGTGATGCCAGCAGCACTGGAAAACGTCCACACCGCACAGCTGAGGGATGCTAGGCGTTATGAGCAGCGACAACAGCAAGGGTTGGGGGGCAGAGTGAAGAAGGGAGTGAGCCAGGGGCAAGAGGTGTACCTGAAACGGGCAAAACAAGATACATTGGACGTCGGGGTGGGGACAGAGAGATGGAGGGTGAGGGAAGTGCGTCCCTCAGGGATACTGGTGTTGGAGAACGAAAGGGGAGCACAGTTGAAGGAGCACCAGAGCAACAGAGCCCTGGTGAAGGGAAGTAAGCCTCAGCATGGAGGTCCTGTGACACGAGCCCAAGCAGCTCGAGCCCGAGCACAGGAGGGGGCAGTGGGTGACTGAGGCGGGGCAAGGCAGAGAAGGGAAGGTGGGAGAGAGAGGTGGGGAAGAAGGGCGGCGAGAAGAAGAACAGCAGCAGGGAGGAGAGGTGTTCTCCGACAGCTGTCACATCATATGCATTCAGTGCATATGCTATAACAGTGGGATGCAGGCATAGTTATTATGCTAACGTACGACCATAGGTGTAGGAAGGCTTATATATTAGGAATAGCATAGGGGTGTAGAATGTAGCGATATGTCTGTTGTAGAGGGGTGTAGAAGGGGGAAACCGAATTGAAGCGGTTGGAATCACGGGGGAAAGGGACTGAAGGGCGAATTGTGAAACCAGGGAACACCAATCCCGAGCCGCGCATTTGGGAAATGTGCAGCTCGGGGCTGGTTAAGGTCCCTCAAGCCCACCCCTTCCTTGCCTTTGGCTTGTTATTTTCTCAGAGAAGGGACGGTGGGAGAGAGAGAGAGAGAGAGAGAGAATAAGGGCGGCAGCAGGTGGGGAAGAAGGGCGGCGAGAATAAGAACAGCAGCAGGGAGGAGAGGTGTTCTCGCTGGAGCTGTTGACCCTGGAGCTGGAGGTGCTGGAGGCACTGTGCGGCCGCGACCGTACTTCGTTCCCCTGCTTGGTTCTTGGTCTCCCGTCTTCCTCTAGCCTTACTCCTCCAAAACTGTGTCCACCGCCTGACCAGTCGCAGCCGCCGTTACAGCCAGCCTCCCCACTGCGTGCTCCTTACTCTGAGCAGACCGGCTGTCTTACAGATCGTCGTAAGCCTACGTCTCGTCCTGCCTCCCCTGTTCGCACTGGTCGTCGCGTTCCTCGTCCGCGTCCTCCTCCTGTCCCCGGCACCCACGCTATGGCACTTCGTCCTTCCTCTGTTCCACTCTGTGTTCCTTTGCCGCCTCCTCCTGAGTCCTCTCTTCCTGCCGTCCCTGACCCTGAGTCTGACCGCGCTCGTGCTGCCAGTCCCACTGTCTCTCGTCTCCTTGCCACTGTTGTCACTGACCCATCCTTCTGAGTCCACTGCTGAGTCTGCCCTCGTTGCTGAGCTGGTTGACTTTGCTGCTGCCTGTCGTCTCGACTACGCCACTGCTCTTGTTGCTGAGTCTGAGTCTGCCAGTCCTCCGTCCGTCCGGGGTGAGTGTGCTCTTGGCACGGACGTCCTTGAGGACAGGCATGAGGACTCTAAGTGTTTTGCAGGTGCAGTACCTCGTTTCGCTTCCATGCTGCTTGCCCCTGAGGGAGACCCGGATGCACCAGACATCCCGACCCCGCTCTCTTACGCAGGGGCGAATTCGGGTCCCTACTCCTCTCAGAGGCAGGCAGCCATGGATGCTGAGATGGCATCCTGGAAGTCCACAAGCGTGGCAGGCAGCCATGGATGCCGAGATGGCATCTTGGAAGTCCACAGGCACCTACGTCGACGATGTTCCCCCGTCTCGGGCGAACATAGTCGATGGCATGTGGATTTTCAGGGTGAAGCGACCGCCGGTTTCTCCGCCTGCCTTCAAGGCGCGTTACGTTGCTAGAGGCTTCAATCAGCGACAAGGGGTCGACTACTTCCAGACCTTCTCCCCCACCCTGAAGATGACTACTCTTCGGGTGTTGCAACACGTCGCTGCTCAGCGTGACTACGAGTTACACTCTCCGGACTTCAGTACAGCTTTCTTGCAGGGCAGCCTGCACGAGGAGATCTAGTTGCGCCGCCGACCTGGCTTCACTGGGTCGTTTCCTGCAGGTACCCAGTGCAGCCTCCGGCGGTCATTCTTCGGTCTTCGCCAGGCGCCTCGCGAGTGGCATGACACTTTGAGGACTACACTTACGGCTTAGGGGTTTACTCCTTCTACTGCTGACCCGTCGCTGTTTCTACGCACCGACATGTCGCTGCCGCCGTTCTACGTCCTCGTGTACGTCGACGACCTCGTCTTTGCCACTCGTGACACTGAGGCACTCACCCTTGTGAAGTCCGAGCTGCAGAAGAGACACACCTGCAGTGACCTGGGTGAACTGCGCAGCTATCTTGGCTTGCAGATCACCCGGGACAGAGCACGGCGCACCATCACCCTGACTTAGTCACACATGGTGCACCAGGTCTTTCAGCACTTCGGCTTCCAGTTCTCCTCTGTCTACCGGTTGTTATAGTCTAGAGTCCACTTAGGGGTCGCGGATGCCCTTGAAACCGCCTAAGCAGAATCTGATGACTTCGAACCGCCTCTGTTCAAAACGCCGTCACGATCAGCTCCAAGAACATAAAAAGCTGAAACTTGGAGAGAATATAGCTTCAGGTGTCTGCTTTCTAACGGTATTTTGCTTGCTTTCATCAGAGGTTTATGCGTTACGTAGTGAACAAAAACGCAAGCTCGGCTGAAAAAACGAGTAGCTTCATTGGTGCAAGGAAGAGGTAAGTACAACATTGCCTAGGGGACTCTTAAGGGGTTGGGATCATCCTGAGAACTCAGAGAAGGTTGATTCCTAGGGGAGAAAGGCTAGAAAAGGATGGGAAACGTCCTAGCTAGGTCAGCAAAGCCAACCACACTTGGATGTTCAGAGCTGTACTCAAGGCTACCAATAGTGAGTCAAGCCAACCATGAGTCAGCTTGTCTTCCCACTTGCACCCTCTTGCAAGCTGCTTCCAGGAAGACCACACTTCTCAAAAGGAGGGTGGTAGAGTCCCACTTGACCACCTGTACTTCTTGTCTCATTCTCTGTCCCTGCACCATTGGCATGACAACAATGAAAGGGTGGCAAGGGAAATGCTGCCAACAGTGCACCATGACTACGGAACAGTAACTTTCGACAGCTGTCACGTGCTTCTCCGATGCTGGGTTATCCTGAAACTCGGTGACCACCTGCACAACACGGCAAAGGACTGCCACACCGATTTTCAGACCAAGCAGAGCTTGTTAGATGAGTCAGCAGCCGAAATGGTGAACTCGGGTGTTACCAAAAAAGAGTAACACAAACTTCCGGGATGCCATAAGTCTTGAAACTAAAAATGTTGCCATGCCTTGTAAACTGCTTCAACAATTCTAAAACTTTGAGGGTGTGAAGAAAACATGTTGAAGCATCTCCCCACAAAATTCCAGAATCTGAGTAGGCTCGTAGGTTGAATGGGAGTGCGATGACTGTGCCACTATAGTGCTTTGGCACAACACCAGTCACTCACTCTCAGCTCCACCTTCGAACGAGTCCGTAGAGCCGAGTGGTCCGTACCCAGAGCTTGTGGGTTGCCTCATGTACCTGATGACGTGCACACGACCAACCTTGCGTACCCTCTCAGCCTCCTGGCCCACTTCGTGGCTCCCGGTAGGCACGAAAGGTGCACTGGGATGATGCGAAGAGGGTACTGCGTTACTTGTGCAGTATGTTGGGCATGGAGCTCGTGCTTGGAGGACGGGGTCCAGTTGTCCTCACTGGTCACGTAGACGCCTCTCGGGTTGACGACTCAGCTACGCAGCGGTCGTCACAGGGTTACACCTTCAGCCTCGGTTCCGGCTTTGTTTCTTGGCGGTCTACCCGCTCGTCTTCGGTTCTCAGCTCCAGTTGTGAAGCTGAGATCTACGCCGGGGCCATGGCTGCACAGGAGCTACGCTGGCTCACCTACCTGCTGACTGACTTGGGAGAGCAGCCTCGTTCGCCTCCAGTTCTGTACGTAGACAACAAGGACATGATTGCCTTGTGTCAGGAGCACAGACTGGAGCACAGAACGAAGCACATCGCTCTGCGTTACTTCCTTGCTCGAGAGTTGCAGCAGCGTAGCCAGCTTCGTCTTGCATACGTGGCCACTAGGGCCAAAACTGCTGCTATATTCACCAAGGCACTTCCGCCTGGTGATCATCAGCGCTTCTCTACTGTGTTAGGCCTTGTGCCTACTTTGCCTCACTTGCTCACTGCGTGACTTTGCTTGTACTGTGATCTATATCTATACCTGCATTCTTACTCTTGCTAGGCTATGATCACTGTACTGTTTGTGTTCTTTATATAACTGTGCATGTGAACTGGCCTTGTGGCCCTTTGCTTGTGCTCGGACTGTGTGGTGACTTTGTGATCCACCCTGAGCTTGCTTTGCTTTTCTTGACTGGTCTTGTGACCACTTGTTCTCCCCCACTTTGCCTTTGGGGGTGTGTCAGAATTTTATATTGCTTACATTGTGTAGGCTATAGTGGGGTAGCCCATAAGGGGTACAACCCAATTATGGTTAGTACTTGTACCCAACTCTTTCATAGTTCATTCATTCTTGTTCATTCTTCTGACAACTTGAGCAGCTGGAGCTGGAGACCCTGGCGTTGGAGGCACTGGCGCTGGTGGTGCTGGAACTGGAGACCCTGGAGATGGAGGCGCTGGAGCTAGAGGCACTGGAGCTGGAGGCACTGGAGCTGGAGGCGCTGGAGCTGGAGGAGCTGGAGCTAGAGGCACTAGCGCTGGAGGCGCTGGCGCTGGAGGTGCTGGTGCTGGAGGCGCTGGAGATGGAGACCCTGGAGCTGCAGGTGCTGGTGCTGGGGGAGCTGGAGAAGGCGGTCCTAGTGCTGGAGGCACTGTGTAGCAGCGCCCGTTTTTTGTTCCGCCGCCGCCATCGTCTCTGCCGCCACCTGACTCGGTCCTTCGTTAGGTTCTTAGTCTCCCCTCTTCTATTGGCCTTCCTGCTAGCTTAATAAGTCCACCGCCTCACCAGTCGCAGCCACAGTTACAGCCAGAATCCCCATTGCCTGCTCCATCTCCTTACGCTGAGCAGACCGACTCTTTTACAGAGCATTGTGAGCCTGAGTCTCGTCGTGCCTTGCCTGTTCGCGCTATTCGCACTGGTCGTTGTGTTCCTCGCCCGCGTCCTCCTCCTTTCCCTTGCACTCACATTATGGCACTTCGTCCTTCCTCTGTTCCACGGCGAATTCCCCTACCGCCTCCTCCTGCGTCCTCTCTTCATTTTGTTCCTGACCCGGAGCCTGACTTAGCTCGTGCTGCCACTCCTACTGTCCCTCGTCTTCTAGCCACTATTGTCACTGGCCCTTCGTTTGAGTCCACTGCTGCGTCTTCCCTAGTTGCTGAGCTTGTTGAATTTGCTGCCGCCTGTCGTCTCGACTACGCCGCTGGTCTTGTTGCTGAGTCTGAGTCTGAGTCTAACTGTCCTCCGTCCGTCGGGGGTGAGTGTGCTCTTGGCACGGACGTCCTTGAGGACAGACAGGAGGACTTTGTGTGTCTTGCTACTACTGTACCTCATCTCGTGGCCATGCTGCTTGCACCTGAGGGAGACCCGGATGCACCAGACATCCCGACCCCGTGCTCTTACGCAGAGGTGATTACGGGTCCCTACTCCTCTCAGTGGGAGACAGCCATGGACGCAGAGATTGCAAGCTGGAAGTCCACAGGCACCTACGTCGACGCAGTTCCCCCTTCTGGGGTGAATATAGTCGATGGCATGTGGATCTTCAGGGTGAAGCGGCCGCTGGGTTCTCCGTCTGTCTTCACTCAGCGACAGGGAGTTGAATTCGTCCATACCTTCTCCCCTACCCCAAAGATGACCTCTCTTCGGGTTCTGCTACACGTCACCGCTCAGCGTGACTACGAGCTGCACTCTCTTGACTTCAGCACATCTTTCTTACGGGGCAGCCTGCACGAGGAGATCTGGCTGCGCCGCCCACCTGGCTTCACTGGGTCGTTTCCTGCATGTACCTGGGTGAGCTGCGCAGCAATCTTGGCTTGCAGATCACCCGGGACAAAGCATGGTGCACCATCACCCTGACTCAGTTACACATGGTGCACCAGGTCCTTCAGCGCTTTGGCTTCTAGTACTCCTTGCCACAGTCCACTCCTCTGCCTACCGGTCACTCGCTCTCAGCTCCACCTTCGGACGAGTCCGTAGTGGCAAGTGGCCCGTATCCAGAGCTCGTAGGCTGCGTGATGTACCTGATGACCTGCAGTCGACCTGACCTTGCTTACCCTCTTAGCATCCTAGCACGCTACGTTGCGCCTGGGAGACACCGACCACAGCACTGGGAGGCTGCTAAGAGGGTGTTGCGCTACTTGTGCTTGGAGGACGGGGTCCAGTTGTCCTCACTGGACATGCAGACGCTTCTTGGGTTGACGACTTCGCTATACAGCGGTCGTCACAGGGTTACACTTTCAGCCTTGGCTGTGGCTCTGTTTTTTGGCGGTCTACTTGCTCGTCTTTTGTTCTCAGTTCCAGATGGTAGGCTGAGATCTACGCAAGGGCCTTGGCTGCACAGGAGTTACGCTGGCTCACCTACCTGCTGACCGACTTGGGAGAGCGGCCTCGTTCTCCTCCAGTTCTGTATGTAGACAACAAGGCCATGATTGTCTTTTGTCAGTAGCACAGACTGGAGTACAGGACGAAGCACATCGCTCTGCGTTACTTCCTTGCTCGAGAGTTGCAGCAGCGTGTTGAGCTTCGTCTTGCTTACGTGGCCACTTGGGCCATCACTGCTCATATATTCACCAAGGAACTTCAGCCTGATGATCATTAGCGTTTCTGTACTGTTTTAGGCCTTGTGCCTACTTTGCCTCACTTGCTCACTGCGTGACTTTGCTTCTAATGTGATCTATATACATATACTTGCATGCTTACCCCTGCTAGGTTATGATCACTGTACTGTTTGTTCTCGTTCATATAATTCTGCATGTGAACTGGCCTTGTGGCCATTTGCTTGTGCTCAGAGTGTGTGGTGACCTTGTGATCCACCCTGAGCTTGCTTTCCTTTTTTCTTGACTGGTCTTGTGACCTCTTGCTCTCCCCCACTTTGCCTATGGGGGTGTGTTAAACTGTTATAATGTTTATATTGTGTAGGCCGTAGTGGGGTAGCCCAGAAGGGGTACATCCCAATTAGGGTTAGTACTTGTATCATTCCCTCGTCTATTTTTTTATACTAGAAACGCCAGGCTAGAATCTACGGGCTCGAGGAACGGCTGGAGCGAGGAGCGAGAACAGCTAGAAGGGCCAGGTGAAACTAGGCGAGGAACGGCCGGAGCTCGGAGCACATTGAGCTAGGAGTGAGGAGCGAGAACAGCTAGGAGCAAGGCACGCCTGGAGCAAGGCACGGCTGGAGCAAGGCACGGCTAGAGCAAGGCACAGATGGAGCAAGGCACGGTTGGAGCAAGGCACGACTGGAGCGATACTAAGAACTAACGAAGAAGAGACACCATCTTGGGAATAGTGTGCTAGGCAAGGGGTGCTAGGAACGCCAGTCGAGGAACAAATCGAAACTACGCCAGGAAAAGTGATTGCGGCTGCCCGCCGCGGATAGGGATGCCAAAGACAGAAGGCGTGCACTAGACAATGGGCACTCGTGGTACGATGGGCGGCTATGGGCGGCATTAGGCAAAAAATGGGCGGAATTAGGGGGTGGTGGGCGGCTAGGAGGGGCTGTGGGCGGCTGGGAGAGGCTGTGGCCGGCTGGGATGAACTGTGGGCAGCTGGAAAGAGTTTTGGGCGGCTGGTGTCTGCTACTGACGGTAAGTTGCTGCTGCTGCTGGCAAATTCCAGCGAGTGCTACTCGCGCTAGCGCTTTTGCTGGCTGCGTGTAATGCAACCGTGCGCTGCTGCGTCCAGGCAGCAGGCGGAGCGTGGCGTGCGCAGCGCTGCACGTTCATGGCTGCTGAGGCAGAGGCGGGCTGGCGGCTAGTGTAGTTGCTGCTAGCAGCAAGCTGAGGTGCCGGCAGCCAGTAGTGAGTGCCTACGGATGCAGCACGCGCAGCAATGTCGGTGTGCACTACGGCGCGTGTTGCGGCAGGGCAGGTGGCTGTGGCGCGCTACGCGCTGGCGCTCGTGTGCCTGCTGAGCGCGTGCGCATTGCTACTGCATGAGCGTCACTGGCGCTCACTGTGCTGGCGCGCGCGCTATGCAGGCGCGGTTTGCTGGCGTGCGCTGCCCTGCTGAGCGCGCTATGTTGGCGGGCGCTGTGCTGGTACGTGCAGAATACATGCGCGCGTTCGAGAGGCTAGAAGGAAGCGCGCGACTGCTGCACTAAGGTTGACGGGAAGGCTGGCTGGCGGTGGCGCCACGCTGGCAAAGGCTGGCTGGCGGAGACGAAACTAAGGACTAAACTAGCTTAGGAACGTTGCTTAGGAGGTAAGTGTTGGGCTAAAGAAGTCCTTAGGATCGTTCAAGACTAGACTCTCAGAGTAGTGATGTATTTAGCGGAAGCATAATAGTGGATTGAGTGAACCACCTTGTACTAGTATATGAGAACTAAATGAAATTGATTAAAGCAAAGAGATACACGGATATATACATTATTACAAGGAATACGAAGGGTTTAACTACAACTGCTGTTGCGATTCGATACATCGACGACTCGGGTAACTGCTCAATAATGAGTCAGTTATTTGTCCTTGCTGTCGCGCTGCCTTTGTCAAGTCAAGGGTCTCTGACTGTTGACCTTCACTTCAACCTCCTACTGTTGTCGCCTAGTCAACCGCTTTGCTTGACTCGGTGTTGCTTCGCTGTGAGTATACTTCTCTTTTTGTTATAGTGCTCGATACTTCAGAAGCGTAAACTAAATGTTTCCAATACTCCCCTTTGCTTCTGGAGTGTCATCGCCTTCGTTGTTGATGATGTGATCCTGTCCAGTCAGCAGCATGCAGTACTCAAACTTATGCTTTCCAAGTTTCTCGGTCATATAATCTGTTGCCATCTCAAACATGGGGCAGTAGGATAGCTCGAGTCTCCCTTTCTCGATCTCGTCCTTCACAAAGAAGTAGCGTAGAGCGATGTGCTTCGTTTGGTTCGCAAACCCACTCTTGTTCGCTATGCAAATTGCAGACTGGTTGTCGCAGAAGAGGGAGAAGCTGGGTAACTGAGCCATCTTTGCTTCTTCTAGTAGTTCGCGAAGGTACAGTCCTTCTTTGGTGGCTGAGAAGAGTGCTATGTATTCGGCTTCAGCAGAGGAGGGTGCAATTAGTTCTTGTTTGTTCGACTGCCACAAGATAGGTCCGACGGGCTCAAGTCGATAGATGTAGTCAGTGCGTGATTGCCTGTTGTCAGAGTCGCCTGCGTGGTCAGCGTCCACGTAGCCAATTAGCTTTGGAGTAGTGGTTCCGGTCTTTTGGTAGGTTAGGCCGATCGTTGGCGTGCTGACGAGGTAGTGTAAGGTGCGGTCGAGTTCGGCCATATGCTCTGCTTCGGGCCGCTTGAGGTGGGTAGCAAGCTGACTCGCTAAGTATGATAGATCCAGTCGGCAGGTGACGGCTGCGAAGAGTAGACAGCCCAGTTTTCGTTGGTAGTCGAGTAGGCCGGCAGTTTCAAGCATGTTGGATTTTTCCTGGTGATTTCCTGCGGTGAAGCGGAAGGGCGTGGAAATGGGGGTTGGCGTCAGTCCGCAGCATTTCGCGATGGTGTCGGCGTATTTTGCGGCGCTGAGGTAGATCGCGTTCTCTCCATCTAGAATGTTGAGTCCAAGGTAACTGGGTCATGGTAGAAGAAACCGTAAGTGAGAGGTCCTTTTGCAGCTCCCCTTGAAACCAGTTGGTGATGTCGCCGGTGGAGCCTATGTATAGTAGGTTGTCTACACACACGATGAGTAGAATATACTCGGCTTCCTTTGTGAGCCTATATATGCCCTGGTCGTGTGGGAATTGCTGAAAGCCGATGCGGATTAGTCGGGCGTGTAGGTACTGCTGCCACAGCCGTGGAGCTTGCTTAATGCCGTACAAGGATTTCACCAGCTAACAGACTTGATTAGGGTCTGTGTTGGATCCGTGTGGTTGCTCAGCGAAGATTTCAGCGTCGACGGGAGCATAGAGGAATGTGTTGGCTACGTCGATTTGGCGGAGCTTCTTGTGCTTCATGGCGGCTATTACGAGGAGAATTCGTAGGGAGTTATGTCGGCTGACTAGCGCAAAAGTCTCGGTGAAGTCTCGCCCGTATTCTTGATCAAAGCCGCATAGGACCCATCGCGCTTTGAATTTGTCGATTGTCCCATCAGCTTTTGTTTTCACGTAGAAGACCCACTTTCCCGTGAGGACGGTTTTGTTGCGTGCCACTCCGATGGGTACTATCTGTCAGAATAGGGAAGGAAGGAATGACTGAACTAGCAAGCAGGTGGGTACAAGTAGGAAACCTAAAAGTGTTGTACCCTATATGAACTACCCCACTACAGCCTAGACAACTATAGCATATAAGTTTGACACACCCCCATAGGCAAAGTGGGGGAGAACAAGAGGTCACAAGACCGGTCAAGAAAGGCAAAGCAAGCTCAGGGTGGATCACGACGTCACCACACATTCTGAGCACAAGCAAATGGCCACAAGGCCAGTTCACATGCAGAGTTATATGAAGGAGAACAAGAAATACAGTGAACACAACCTAGCAAGTGTAAGCATGCAGGTATATGTATAGAGATCACAGTACAAGCAGAGTCAAGAAGTGAGCAAGACCTAGCATAGTACAAAAGCGCTGATGATCACATGGCTGAAGTGCCTTCGTAAAGATATCAGCAGTGTTGGCCCGAGTGGCCATGTAAGCAAGACGAAGCTGACCACGCTGCTCCAACTCTCGAGCAAGGAAGTAGCGCAGAGCAATGTGCTTCGTTCTGTGCTCCAGTCTGTGCTCCTGACACAAGGCAAGCATGGCCTTGTTGTCGACGTACAGAACTGGAGGAGAACGAGGCGCCTCTCCCAAGTCGGTCAGCAGGTAGGTGAGCCAGCGTAACTCCTGTGCAGCCATGGCCCCAACGTAGATCTCAGCCTCATAACTGGAGCTGAGAACAGAAGAAGAGCGGGTAGACCGCCAAGAGACAGAACCGCAACCAAGACTGAAGGTGTAACCCTGTGACGACCGCTGCGTAGCCAAGTCGTCAACCCAGGAAGCGTCTGCGTGACCAGTGAGGGCAACTCGAGCCCATCCTCCAAGCACGAGCCCCATTCCCGACGTACTGCACAAGTAGCGCAACACCCTCTTAGCTACATCCATGTGCTCCTTCCTGTGTCTGCCAGGAGCGACATAGCGCGCTAGAATGCTAAGAGGGTAAGCAAGGTCAGGTCGAGTGCAGGTCATCAGGTACATGAGGCAACCCACAAGCTCTGGATACGAGCCACTCGGCTCTACGGACTCGTCCGAAGGTGGTGCTGAGAGCGAGTGACCGGTAGGCAGAGGAGTGGACTGTGGCAAGGAGTACGTGAAGCCGAAGCGCTGAAGGACCTGCTGCACGATGTGTGAATAAGTCAAGGTAGTGGTGCGCTGTGCTCTATCCCGGATGATCCGAAAGCCAAGATAGCTTGTCAGCTCACCCAGGTCTGTGCACGTGTATCTCTTCTGCAGCTCCGACTTCACGTGGGCGAGTGCCTCAGTGTCAGCAGTAGCAAAGTCTATGTCGTCTACGTACACGAGAACGTAGAACGGCGGCAGAGTGGTGTCAGTGCGAAGAAACAGCGACGGGTCAGCAGTGGAAGGAGCAAACCCAAGAGCAGCAAGAGTCGTCCTCAGTGTGTCGTGCCACTCACGGGGTGCCTGGTGGAGACTGTTGACTGGCCGCCGGAGGCTCCACTTGGTACGAGCAGGAAACGACCCAGTGAAGCTAGGAGGGCGGCATAGCCAGATCTCCTCATGCAGGTTGCCCTGTAGGAAGGCTGTGCTGAAATCAAGCGAGTGTAGCTCGTAGTCACGCTGAGCGGCAACGTGCAGCACCACCCAAAGAGTGGTCATCTTCGGGGTTGGGGAGAAGGTCTGGAAGAAGTCAACTCCCTGTCGCTGACTGAAGCCTCGTGCAACGTAACGCGCCTTGAAGACAGGCGGAGAACCCGGCGGCCGCTTCACCCTGAAAATCCACATGCCACTGACGATGTTCGCCCCAGGTGGGGGAACCTCGTCGACGTAGGTGCCTGTGGACTTCCAGGAAGCCATCTCTGTGTCCATGGCTGTCTGCCACTGAGAGGAGTAGGGACCCTCTATCGCCTCTGCGTAAGAGCGCGGGGCGGGATGTCTGGTGCATCCGGGTCTCCCTCAGGGGCAAGCAGCATGGACATGAGATGAGGTAAAGCAGCGGCAAAGCACTCAAACTCCTCCTGTCTGCCCTCAAGGACGTCCGTGCCAAGAGCACACTCACCCCGGACGGACGGAGGACAGACAGACGCAGACTCAGACTCAGCAACAAGACTAGCGGCGTAGTCTAGACGACAGGCGGCAGCAAAGTCAACAAGCTCAGCAACTAGAGCAGACGCAGCAGTGGACTCAAATGAAGGGTCAGTGACAACAGTGGCCAGAAAACGCGTGACAGTAGGACTAGCAGCACGAAGGGAGTCAGACTTCGGGTCCGAACCGTAAGGAATAGAGGACGCAGGAGGAGACGGCAGAGGGACACGCTGTGGAGCATTGGAAGGACGTAGAGTCATAGAGTAAGTGCCGGGGACAGGAGGAGGACGCTGACGCAGAACACGACGACCAGTGCGAACAGCACGAATAGGCGACTCAGGACGAGACTCAGGTGACGCAGGACGAGACTCGGGCTCACGACGCTCCGTAAGGCCTCTAGTCGGTCCAGAGTAAGGAGAAGGACCAGGCAGTGGAGAGGCTGGCTGTAACTGCGACTGTGACTGGACAGGCGGTGGACTCAATAAGGGAGGAGTAGGACCAGTTGAAGGCGAGAGACCAAGAACTTGCTGAAGAAGCGGAACGTAGTACGACCGCGGCCGCTCTGTGCCTCCAGAAACAGCCGAGACAGCACCAGTACCCTCAGCTCCAGGGTCTCCAGCTACAACTCCCACAGCACCACCAGCTCCAGTACCTCCAGCAGCTCCAGCTCCAGCAACACCTCCAGTAGCAACAGCCCCAGCACCCACAGCTCCAACTCCTTCAGCACCACCAGCCCCAGCAGCTCCAGCTCCAGCAGCACCTCCAGTAGCAACAGCTCCAGCACCTACAGCTCCAACTCCTGCAGCACCTCCAGGCCCAGCAGCTCTAGTACCTCCAGCACGAGCACCTCCGGGACCAGCTGCTCCAACACCTCCAACAGCTCCAACACCAGTAGGACCTCCAACAGCGCCAGTACCTCCAGTACCAGCACCTCCAGAACTAGCGGCTCCTGCAGCTCCAGCACCAGCAGCACCTCCAGCAGCTCCAGCTCCAGAAGCACCTCCAGCAGCAGGCCCCGTAGCTCCAACAGCATGGCTACAGCGCCGAGCGTACCACTCACAGAGCCGCTGCGGAGAGAGGGGCTCCCCCCGTGACGGGACACCAGGAGGACCTCCAGACTCAGCACGCTCAGGCTCAGCACCCCCTGGCTCAGCACCCCCAGACTCAGCACCCCCAGGCGAAGCACCCCCAGACTCAGCACCCCCAGGCTCCGCACCCTCAGACCCAGCAACCCCAGGCTCAGCACCCCCAGGCCCCGCACCCATAGGCTCAGCACCCCTACCTGCACCAGAGTCGACAGCTACCTCAACAAGCTCGACAGGGTCTACCTGGGACACACCTGAGGGGGCAGGACCCTGAGGGGGGAGGGGGTCTACCGGAGGAGCACCTGGTGCTAGGAAGAGTGGCGGGGGAGGGAGAGGGGCAGTGCGGTAGGGAAAGAGACGGTAGTAAGATACCGACTCGTCAAACGTGACGTCCTGAGAGGACAGAAGACGATGAGAGGTGGGGTGGTAGAACTGCCACCCAGGTGCGTCAGGGGGGGAAGCCAAGGAAGACGCAGGGAACGGCACGGGAGGACAGCTTGTCCGCGGAAGTATCACGGACAAGGAGATCCCCAGACACGGAACACAGACGCATCGCCAACCTTCCCCGTCCACCGCAGAGTAGGTGTGGTCTCCGGCAAGGAGACACGAGGCTGAAGGTTGATATGATGCGCAGCGTACTGAACCGCGAACAGCCACAGAAAATGGGGAGCAGCCGCATGGATCATAGACGTACGAGCGACGTCCATGACCATGCCAATGCGGCGCTCAGCAATCCCATTTTGCTGGGGGGAGGCCGGAAGTGTGAATGTCTGGCGGATGCCCTCCGCACGACAGAAAGCCCTCAGGAGGAAAACTCACCACCTCTGTCTGAGTGCAGACGCAGAACAGGAAGGTCCGAGCTGAAACTCTCGCTGAGCTGGCGACGGGCACCGCGGATCCAGTCGATCAACACCTCAGTGACCTCACCCTTGCGGCGCAAGGGGAAGACTGTGGTGTAGCGCAAGTAGTCGTCAACGACCAGTAGAAAGTAACGCTCGTGACCCTGTCCACTGACGCGGGCTGGGCCCCACACGTCCATGTGGAAAGTCTGCAGGGGAGCCTCTGTCGGAAGGAACTCGGAGGAGTGAGGAGCGGCGCGCTACTGGCCCTCAACACAAGGAACACATGAAGGGGAGGGAGGGACCTGGGGAGACCAGAGACAAGGGTACGAGAGGCCATACCTCGAAGATGAGGCAGGGAGGGGTGACCAAGGCGGTGGTGCCAAAGGAGAGTCTCGTGTGACAGAGGACGACATGATCAGGGGGCAGACACTGGACTAGACCTGGACGCGGCAGCAAACACCAGACCAGATGCAGCTACCTGACCAGACGCAGTAACCGGAGGAGACGCAGTAGTCAGTGTGTACAGACTCGACCCAGGCCAACGGGTGAACATGGCTAGGTGGCGGCCCGTTCCAGAGCAAGTGCAGTGGGTCACACGCTGACCTCCAGGGGTGAACTGGTCAACCCACAAGTCCCGAAGGTCAGTTCCACTCACCAAGTTTGTAGAGAACGAGGGGAGGTGGAGTCCCGACAGTAAGCCCGACGGGGCCGCAGGACACGGTAGAACCGTGGAAGAGTGCGCAAGGACTGGGCCCCCAGAGGGGTCAGCCAAGGAGACTGCGACAGGCCGAGTGAGCGGCGTGAGTGTGGTGCTGTCGCAAAAGAAAGAGCGCGAAGCACCAGAGTCAAGTGTGAAAGTGTGCAAGGACTCAGTAGGTGCAGTACCAGAGAGAGCAGACTCACCAAAACCTGGAGCAGCAGACTCACTAGTACCTGGAGCTGCAGACTCACTAGTACCTGGAGCAGCAGACGCACGAGCACCTAGAACAGCAGCCTCAATGCCCGGGTTGGGAAGAACATACAGGTAACAGTCACCCTCAGCACTATCAGCCACATCATACATGGCAGCAAGGATAGCATCGAAATCAAGATCAAAGATAGCAACATTCTGCTTAAGCAGATCACCCCAGCGAGGGAGCTCAACAGTGTCAGGAAACTGGGCGCGCCAGGCGTCAGTCAGGCGACCGAAGCAGCGCTACGTAGTGTGTGGCAGCCCGCATGTCTCCCCACGGCGCCCGGCGGTGCGAAGAACGTAAGTGCAGGGACCAACACCCCCAGACCTCCCACGCCCAGCATACCACTCACGAAGCTGCTGGGCCGACGGAGCTCACGGGAACGCGGCTGCTGCTGGCGCTGGCTACCACCAAAGCCTCCACGCTGCGCGGCTCCACCTCGACCAGCACCACCGCCTCCGCCACCTCCACCACTGCTGCCGCTGCCTCCACCGCCGCTGCCGCTGCCCCCACCGCCCCCACCGCCGCCACCGAAGCCCCCACTCCCACCACCACCCCCAGCTCCACCGCCACCCCCTCCGCCTCCTCCACCGCCTCCACTGCCGCCCCCACCGTCCCCTCCACCACCCTTGCCCCCCTTGCCCTTGCTGTTGCGGCGCCTCCCACTAGGAGCAGACACAGCCCCGACCTCCGCGCCAACGAGGTCGACAGCAGCAGCAGAAGCAACAGAGGGGAGAAGGGGGACAGGGGAACACCCCTCAAAGAAAGGGGCGCGAGGGTCGCCGCGAGAAGCACCTACAGCAACGATACTCTTCTCAGCTGCAGTGAGGCGCTCCTCTAGCAGGTCGATGGTGAGCTCGGTGGGGCAAAGGGAGAGAAAGTGGTCCCTGACTGAAGCAAGGGAGTCAGGGAGGCGGGTGACTAGGTAGTAAAGGGTGATGTACATGGGGGGAGGGTTCTTGGCACAGAACTCAGTGGGAAGCGCATAGCGGTAGCGGGCGTCACTAGCGCGGAGGTGAGTAATGAGGTCAGCGACTGTGGCAAAGGTGGCAAGGTCAGAGAACAGGTATGGCAGCATGAGGCGGCTGAGGGTAGCAGTGGCAGGGGAAGAGTAGCGCGCTACTACACCGTCATACAAAGACTTAGCAGTCTTGTACTGGCCAAAGTGCGCGCGCTCAGAAGACGGCAGGTGACTACGAACAGCAAGGCCAGCAACAGCGTCACGAGTGGTCCACTGCGAGCGAACCGTACTGTCAGCAAGGGCAGGAGGTGCAGGAGAGACACCGGACGTATGATCGAAAAGGGATACTCCGTCCTTAGAATCACACTGAAGAAAGGGCTGCAGGTCATCAACCCACACGTCAAAGTCAACCGCACTCCCCTTAGCATCAAAGGTAAGAACAGTAGGGCTAGCCGTCGTAGCTGTAGCAGCAGTAGCAGCAGTAGCAGCAGTGGCAGCAGAAGCAGCAGTAGCAGCAGGAGCAGCGCGGGCAGGGCAGTGCGGCTCAGTAGGGCGGCGCGGCTCAGCAGGGCAGCGCGGCTCGGTAGGGCGGCGCGGCTCGGCTGGTCGGCGCGGCTCGGTAGGGCGGCGCGGCACCCGCGGCACTACCTTGCCGTGACGCGTCGGCGTCAGCGCAGGGCCGCGACAGGGCGGTAGCAGGGCAGGGCCGCGATGAGCAGCGGTAGGGCAGAGGCCGCGGCGGGCGGCAAGGTAGGGCCGCGGGTGGCGGCAGGGCAGGGCCGCGACAAGCCTAGAGGGCAGGGGGGGCCGCGACGGGCCGTTAGGGCAGGGTCGCGACGAGCAGCGGCAGGGCGGAGGCCACGACGGGCGGCAAGGTAGGGCCGCGGGTGGCGGCAGGGCAGGGCCGCGATGGGCCGAGAAGGCAGGGGGGCCGCGACGGGCCGTTAGGGCAGGGCCGCGACGGGCCGGTAGGGCAGGGCCGCGATGGGCCGACAATGCAGGGCCGCGACGGGCGGCTCTAAGGCAGGGCGCGCGACGGCGCAAGTGAGGCAGGCGCGAGGCGCGCTTCGGGCAGGGCAGGAAAAAAAAACTTCCCACGAGGGAACCTGCTCAGAATACCATGTCAGAATAGGGAAGGAAGGAATGACTGTACTAGCAAGAAGGTGGGTACAAGTAGGAAACCTAAAAGTGTTGTACCCTATATGAACTACCCCACTACAGCCTAGACAGACTATAGCATATAAGTTTGACACTATCTTCCAGCTGTTTCTATTTTCCAGCGCTTTTAACTCTCTGTCCATGGCTTCTCGCCTTTTTTCCTTGTCCTCCCCCCCCCAGAGCCTGCTGAACCGTAGCAGGCTCTCTTGGCATTGGTGGGCCATGGACTGCGGTGACGAGTCCAAGAATCTGCAGCCTACTCTGTGTGTAGCGAGGGATTTTTGGGTCCTCGGGATAAACTGCTTCGTCTCCCGCTTCTGGATCAGGTAAGAAGTTGGGCCCTAGTCGTTCTGAAATGTTTGTGTTGACCGGCTGTGGTGTAACGTAACCGTTGTCGGCGAAGTAGTAGTAGACTTCAGCGTTGATGCATTCGCGAGGATTTTCGTCGTCCATCGGAATGGGTACCGAACAGTAGGGAAGAGGTCCGGCTTCCTCCGATGCTCAGTCCACGTTCAATTTATCCCAGTCAGCCTCATCTGCTGGCGAGGTGAAGGCTCGGTTGCCTGTGCCAAGGGCCACAAGGGCAGTTCACATGCAGGGTTATATGAAAGAGAACAAACAATATAGTGATCATACCCTAGCAAGTGTAAGCATGCATGTATATATATAGATCACAGTACAAGCAAAGTCACGTAGTGAGCAAGTGAGGCAAAGTAGGCACAAGGCCTAATACAGTAGAGAAGCGCTGATAATCACGAGGCTGAAGTGCCTTGGTGAATATATCAGCAGTGTTGGCCCTAGTGGCCACGTACGCAAGACGAAGCTGGCCACGCTGCTGCAACTCTCAAGCAAGGAAGTATCGCAAAGCGATGTGCTTCGTTCTGTGCTCCAGTCTGTGCTCCTGACACAAGGCAATCATGGCCTTGTTGTCTACGTACAGAACAGGAGGCGAACGAGGCTGCTCTCCCAAGTCAGTCAGCAGGTAGGTGAGCCAGCGTAGCTCCTGTGCAGCCATGGCCCCTGCGTAGATCTCAGCCTCACAACTGTAGCTGAGAACCCAAGACGAGCGGGTAGACCGCCAAGAAACAGAGCCGGAACCGAGGCTGAAGGTGTAACCCTGTGACGACCGCTGCGTAGCTGAGTCGTCAACCCAAGAGGCGTATGCATGACCAGTGAGGACAACTGGACCCCGTCCTCCAAGCACGAGCCCCATGCCCGACGACTGCACAAGTAACGCAGTACCCTCTTCGCAGCATCCCAGTGCACCTTTCGTGCCTACCGGGAGCCACGTAGCGAGCCAGGAGGCTGAGAGGGTACGCGAGGTCAGGTCGTGTGCACGTCATCAGATACATGAGGCAACCCACAAGCTTTGGGTATAGACCACTCGGCTCTACGAACTCCTCCGAAGGTGGAGCTGAGAGCGAGTGCCCGGTAGACAGAGGGGTGGGCTGTGGTGAGGAGAACTAGAAGCCGAAGCGCTGAAGGACCTGGTGCACCATGTGTGACTGAGTCAGGGTGATGGTGCGCTGTGCTCTGTCCCGGGTGATCTGCAAGCCAAGATAGCTCCGCAGTTCACGCAGGTCACTGCGGGTGTGTCTCTTTTGCAGCTCCGGCTTCACAAGGGTCGGTGCCTCAGTGTCAGCAATGGCAAAGACGAGGTCGTCGACGTACACGAGGACGTAGAACGGCGGCAGCGACGTGTCGGTGCGTAGAAACAACGACAGGTCAGCAGTAGAAGGAGTAAACCCCTGAGCCGCAAGTGTAGTCCTCAGTGTGTCGTGCCACTCGTGAGGCGCCTGGCGGACACCATAGACTGGCTGTCGGAGGCTCCACTGGGTACCTGCGCGAAACGACTCAATGAAGCCAGGTGGGCGGCGCAGCCAGATCTTCTCGTGCAGGCTGCCCTGCAAGAAAGCTGTGCTGAAGTCCAGAGAGTGCAACTCGTA
The DNA here is from genome assembly GCA_947471745.1 of Closterium sp. Naga37s-1. Classification (NCBI taxonomy): domain Eukaryota; kingdom Viridiplantae; phylum Streptophyta; class Zygnematophyceae; order Desmidiales; family Closteriaceae; genus Closterium; species Closterium sp. Naga37s-1. The sequence continues at coordinate 1,647,760 of CANJKZ010000174.1, read as the reverse complement.
GTCACGATGAGCAGCGATGTGCAGCAACACCCAAAGAGTAGTCATCTTTGGGGTGGGGGAGAAGGTCTGCAACGACCCCCTGTCGCTAACTGTAGCCTCTAGCAACGTAAGGCGCCTTGAAGGCAGGCGGAGAACCCGGCGGCCGCTTCACCCTGAAAATCCACATGCCATCGACTATGTTCGCCCGAGACGAGGAAACTGCGTTGACGTAGGTGCCTGTGGACTTCCAGGATGCCATCTCGGCATCCATAGCTGCCTGCCACTGAGAGGAGTAGGGATCCGTAATCGCCTCTGCGTAAGAGCGCGAGGTCGGGATGTTTGGTGCATCCGGGTCTCCCTCAGGGGCATGCAACATGGAAGCGAAACGAGGTACAGCAGCTGCAAGACTCTCAAAGTCCTCCTGCCTATCCTCAAGGACGTCCGTGCCAAGAGCACACTCACGCCCGACGGACGGAGGACTGGCAGACTTAGACTCAGCAACAAGAGCAGTGGCGTAGTCTAGACGACAGGCAGCAGCAAAGTCAACCAGCTCAGCAACGAGGGCAGACGCAGCACTGGACTCAAAAGAAGGGCCAGTGACAATAGTGGCAAGGAGACGAGAGGCTGTGGGACTGGCTGCACGAGCGCGGTCAGACTCAGGGTCAGGGACGACAGGAAGAGAGGACTCAGGAGGAGGCGGTAGAGGAACACGTAGTGGAACAGAGGAAGGACGAAGTGCCATAGCGTGAGTGCCTGGGACTGGAGGAGGACGCGGACGAGGAATGCGATGACCAGTGCGAACAGGGGAGGCAGGACGAGACGCGGGCTCACGACGCTCTGTAAGACCGCCGGCCTGCTCAGTTTAAGGAGAAGGAGCAGGCAGTGCGGAGGTTGGCTGTAACAGTGGCTATGTCTGGTCAGGCGGTGGACACAGTAAGGGAGGAGTAAGGCCAGGAGAAGACGGGATACCAAGAACCTGCAAAAGCAAGGGAACGAAGTACGGTCGCGGCCGCACAGTGCCTCCAGTACCAGTACCGCCGAACACAGCACCCCCAGCTCCAACACCTCTAGCTCTAGGGTCAACAACTCCAGCTCCTCCAGCTCCAGCGCCTCCCGCGCGGGTGCCTCCAGCTCCAGCGCCAACAGCTCCAGCTCCTCCAAATCAAGCGCCACCAGCGCCAATGCCTCCAGCTCCAGCGCCTCCAGACTCAGTAGCTCCAGGCTCCGTAGGGTCTCCAGCAACAGCGCCCCCAACACCACTAGTCCCGGCAGCTCCAGTACCCCTGGTACGAGCTCCTCCAGGACCAGCAAACGCAGCACCTCCAGTACCACCAGCTCCAGCAGTAACTCCAGCACCTCTAGCTCCAATGTCTCCAGGGGCAGGGTCTCCAGCTCCGGCAGCTCCACTCCGAAGGCGAGTGCGCTAAGCACACCACTCGCGCAGCTACTGCGGGGAGAGAGGCTCCTGCCTAGGAGACAATCGTGGCGAAGCACCCGCAGGACCTCCACCATAAGCAGTAGCCCGAGGCTCAGCACCCCCAGACTCCGCACCCTCAGACTCAGCACCCCTAGGCTCAACACCCTCAAGCTCAGCACCCCCAGGCTCCACACCTGCAATCTCAGCACCCCCAAACTCCGCACCCCCAAGCTCAGCACCCCCAGACCCGTCACCCTCAGACTCAGCGCCCCCAGGCTCCGCACCCGCAGGCTCCGCACCCCAAGACGCAGCACCCCCAGACGCAGCACCTCGAGCAGCACTTGCGTCGCCGGCTACCTCAACAGGCACAGTAATAGGGAGAGGGTCTACCTAAGACACACCGGAGAGGGAGCAGGACCCTGGGGCGGGAGAGGGTCTACCGGAGGGGGACCCGGAGCAAGGAAGAGCGGCGGGGGCGGGGGAGGGGCAGAGCGGTAGGGGAAGAGACGGTAAAAGGGAACCGACTTGTCAAGCGTGATGTCCTGAGAGGGGAAGACACGGCGCGAGGTGGGGTGGTAAAATTGCCAGCCAGGCGCGTCAGAGGGAAATCCAAGGAAGATGCAAGGGATAGCACGGGCGGAGAGCTTGTCCGCAGACGTATCGCGAACAAAGGCACGAGAACCCCAGACCCGGAACACCGACGCATCGCCAACCTCCCCCGTCCAACGCATTGTGGGCGAGGTCTCCGGCAAGGAGACACGGGGCCAGAGGTTGAGCTGATGCGCAGCATACCGGACCGCAAACGGCCTTAGAAAATGGGGAGCAGCCGCATGGATCATGGAGGTACGAGCGACCTCCATGACTAAGCCAATGCGGCGCTCAGCAATCCCTTTTTGCTGAGGGGAGTCCGGAAGCGTGAACGACTGGAGAATGCCCTCCCCATGATAATAGTCCTGCAAGAGGTCGGAGGAGAACTCACCACCTCTTTCAGAATGCAAACGCAGGACAGGAAGGTCCTGGTGGAACCGCTCCCAGAGCTGGAGACGGAATGCGCGGATCCAAGGGATCAAGACTGTTAAAATAAGGAACGGAATGAATGAACTAGAAAGCAGGTGGGTACAAGTAGCAAACCTAAAAGTGTTGTACCCTATAAGGACTACCCCACTACAGCCTAAACATACTACAGCATATAAGTTTGACAAAGACATCAATGACGTGACCCTTGCTGCGCAAGGGGAAGCCTGTGGTGTACCGTGTGTAGTCATCAACAACCAACGGAAAGTAGCGCTCGCGGCCTTGTCCACGTACACGGGCTGGGCCCCATACGTCCATGTGGAGAGTCTGCAGGGGAGCAGTCGTCGGGGGAAACAAGGAGGAGTGAGGAGAGGTGCGCTGCTACCCCTCGTCGCAAGGAAGGCAGGGCGGGGCAGGCGAGGGCGGGAGGGGAGGCGGAGACCTGGGAAGACCAGAGAAAAGGAGGCGGGAGTGCATGCCACGAAGGCGTTGCAAGGAGGGGTTACCCAGGCGGTGGTGCCACAGAAGTGTCTGGTGCGACAGGAGGCGACACGAGCAAGGGGGTGCTACCTGACCTGACACGGACACTTGGGCAGACGCAGCTACCTGAGGAGGCTCGGTTGCCAGTGTGTACAGACTCGACCCTGGCCGACGAGTGAACGTGGCCAGGTGACGGCCCATCCGTGTACACGTGCAGATCGACACACGCTGACCCTCAGGAGTGGTGGTAGTGACCATCGCATCCCGGAGGGCAGCGGTACTCACCAAGTTCGTAGAGAACGAGGGGAGGTGAAGACCTGACAGTGAGCCGGACGGAACCGCCGGACACGGGAGAACAGTGGAGGAACGGGCAACAATGGGCCCCCTGAGGGGTCAGCCAGTCTGACCGGTACAGGTGCAGGGAGAGGAATGAGGGTCGTGCTGTCGCGAAAGAAACAGTGTGAAGCACCTAAGTCAAGTGTTAAGGTGTGTAAGGCCTCAGCAGGTGCAGTACTAGGGAAGGCAGACTCACTAGCACCTAGAGCAGCAGCCTCTATACCTGGGTCAGGCGGCACACACAAGTAACAGTCACCCTCAGCACTAACAGACAAAGCATACATAGCAGCAAGAATAGCATCATAGTCTAGGTCAAAGATAGCAACTCCAGACCTAAGCAGCTCTGTCTAGCGGGGGCGCTCGACCTCGTCACCAAACTCCGCGCGCCAAGCGTTGTCGAGGCGACAGAAGCAGCGGTGCTGAGTGTGAGGCTTCCCGCATGTCAGACCAGCACGGTCACCCGCGCGAATGACATATGGGCAGCTACCACTACCCCCATACGCCCCACGCTGAGAAAACCACTCACGAAGCTGCTAGGGCGACAGGGTCTCGCTCCGACGCTGCTGCTGCTGCCTCTGGCCACCTCCCGAACCTCCACGCTGAGTAGCTCTAGCCCTACCACCACCACTCCCACTGCCACCACTACCGCCACCCCTGAGACTGCCACCACCTCCGCCACCAAAGCCCCCACTCCCGCCACCACTCCCACTACCGCCACCACCTCCACTGCCTCCACCACCTCCACTGCTACCCCCACCACCACCCCCGCTGCCACCGCCACCACCCCTGCCACCCTTGCCCTTGTTGTTGCGGCGCTTCGCACTAGCAGAAGTAGTCTCGACGTCTACAGCACCAAGGACGTCAACAGCAGCAGCAGAGGCGTAGGAGGGGGCAAGGGGGGAGGGGGAGCATCCCCAAAGAAGGGCGTGCGCGGAGTGCCACAAGCAGCACCTACAGCGCCTACACTAGTCTCAGCTGCAAAGAGGTGCTGCTCGAGTAGGTCAACAATGAGGGAGGTGGGGTCAAGTGAGAGAAATTGGTCCCTGACTGAGCGAAGAGAGTCAGGGAGGCGGGTGACTATAAAGTAGAGAGTGATGAACATCGGGGGCTGGTTCCCGTTAAGGAACTCAGCTGGGGCGGCAGCGCGGTAGCGAGCGTCGCTAGCGTGAAAGTGGGAAACCAGGTCCTCTACTGCGGCAAAGGCGGACAGCTCGGGAAACAGGTAGGGCAGTAGAAGACAGCTCAGAGCAGCAGTAGCATGCAAGGAGTAAAGGGCGACTACAGCGTCATACAGTGCCTGTGCTGTCCTGTGCTGTACGAAGTGAGCGCATTTGGCTATTGGCAGGTGGTTGCGAATGGCTAAGCAAGCAGCAGCGTCACGAGTAAGCCACTGTGAGCGAGTCGCACTGTCTGTTGTGGCGGGAGGGGCGGGAGTGACATGTGGTCAAACAACAAAACGCTGTCCCTATAGTCGCTCAGTAGGTACAGCTGCAGGTCGTCGAGCCACGGGCGGCCCTCATGATCGAACGCAAGCACGCGGAGAGAAGCCATATCTGCGCAGCACGCGGGGCGGGCAGTGGCCGGGCAGCGTAGGAAAAAGGGCAGGCAGCAGCAAGGGGCGGCATGCAGGCTGCAATAGAGGCGGCTCGAGGGCCTAGGGGTGGCGGGAGGTCGCAAGTGGCGGCACGCTGGGCTGCAGGGGCTGCGAGAGGGCCGCAACAGGTGGCTAGTAGGGAAGCAGGGGCGGCTAGGGGGCCTCCATGGGCGGCTAGGGGGCCACCAGGGGCGGCGCGGGGGGCTTTAAGGGCGGCTCGCGGGCTGCAGGGGGGAGGGGCGGGCCACAAGAGGCGGCGCGTGGGGCCTGGGGTCGACGGGCTGGCCGGGGCCTAGGGGCGACGGGCGACGGGCCGGGGCCTAGGGGGCGACGGGCGAAGGGCGTAGGGGCGAGGGGCGATGGGCCGGGGCCGGGGCCTAGGGACGACGGGCGACGTGCTGGGGCTAGGGGCGACGGGCCTAGGAGCGACGGGCGTCGAGCTGGGGCCTAGGGGCAACGGGCGACGGGCCGGGGCTAGGGGCGACGGGCCGGGGCAGCTAGGGGGGGCAACGGGCGACGGGCCGGGGCCTAGGGGCGACGGGCGACGGGCCTAGGGGCGACGAGCGATGAGCCAGGGCTAGGGGCGACGGACGACGGGCCGGGGCTAGGGGTGACGGGCGACGGGCCGGGGCCTAGGGGCGACGGGCGACGGGCCGGGGCCTGGGGGCGACGGACGACGGGCCGGGGCTAGGGGCGACGGGCCGAGGGGCGACGGGTGACGGGCGACGGGCCAGGGCCTAGGGGCGACGGGCGACGGGCCGGGGCTAGGGGCGACGGGCCGGGGCGGCTAGGGGGCGACGGGCGACGGGACGGGGCGACGGTTGAGGGGCGACGGGCAACGGGCCGGGGCCTAGGGGCGACGGGCGACGGGCCGGGGCCTAGGGGCGACGGGTGACGGGCCGGGGCTAGGGGCGACGGGCCGAGGGGCGACGGGCGATGGGCGACGGGCGACGGGCTGGGGCCTAGGGGCGACGGGCAACGGGCCGGGGCCTAGGGGCAACGGGCGACGGGCCGGGGCTAGGGGTGACAGGCCTACGGGCGACAGGCGACGGGCCGGGTCCTACGGTCGATTTGGCAGGCCGCACGAGGGCGGCGCACTGGGCAGCAGGTGCGGCACGAGGTTTGCTAGGGGCGGCGCGTGATCCAGCAGGGCGGCAAGTGGGGCAGCAGTGTGGTGGGCCCAAAAAAAATCGGTCCTAACGAAGGACCTGCTCTGAAACCATGTCAAACTAACGAACAAGAATGAATGCATTGAACAGAAGTTGGGTACAAGTACTAACCCTAATTGGGTTGTACCCTTTTAGGGCTACCCCACTATAGCCTACACAAATGTAAGCACTATAACATTCGAACATGATGGGGTAAGTCGGCTTCAGGGCAGGTAAATCACTTTTCCGCTGACTCGTTGAAGTTCTTTGCCGTCGGGTAAAAGTAGTGAGTCTTTATCGAGCACTCCTGCTCTTATCGTGTTGTTCAGTGTCGTGTTGCTTGGATGTCCTAACCTTTGATGCCATAGTGATTCGTCGGCGCGATGTCCAGGTGAACGTCTGTACAGATTGGAGTTGGAGTAAAATCTTGCGGTGATGTTGGTGCTTTTGTGAGCTTCGCGTGGGGCGGGAGTCAGTTGTTGAGTGGGTGTCGGTGCTGATGAAGAGCTGGCGAGTGGTGCTGGTGCTGTTGTTGTTGCTTCTACTTCTATCGGTGTTGCTGCTGCTGCTGTTGTCTCTGCTGCTCCCGATGTTGAGGCTGCTGCTGTTGTCTATTGAATCACTGCTAACGCCCTTGTCCGTTGTGCTTCAGGTATGGTGTGCGAGTACCAGAAACCTCCAGGGCTGAAGTCTGAGTCGAGATCTGGTGGGTGCGACCAAGTGGTGAAGTTGACGATCGTGTCGCTGTCATCAGTTCCTTGATCTAGGACGAAGTCGAGAACGAAGACGTTGTTCTTCAGGACTGCCTTCCCGATGAAAAGTCCTCCCTTCCCGTGATACAGCTTGAACTCCTGAGTGGTGCTGTCAGCTTCAAGGTGAATCCCTTTTGCCATGAGTTGGCTGACGCTTAGCAAGTTGTCGCCCGATCCTTCTGCAATCAAACTTTTGACATCTGTAAAACGACGTTAGTCTCGCGGGACTGAAGTTGAACTATTCCTTGTCGTTGTGTGCGCAGGTTCTGGTTATTGGCAACGGTGATCACGGCTTCCCGGTTGAGGCGTTGTTCCCGTTGAACGAAGCGATTTGACGAGCACATGTGTTGTCCGCAGCAACTGTCCAAGAACCAAGTATCTTGACCGGACGGTTCGCTTTGTGCGATAGCCACGTATGTCGGGTTTGGTTGTAGCGATTCACGACGAGGCGTACTTTCGTCAAGCAGTTCTTCTGGTGAGTAGGTCGGTGGCGAACCAGTGATGCAGGAGTCCGTTCTTGTCATTTACCTTATGATGTTTCTTGTTCCTTGTGCAGGTTGTGACGTTGTCGATGAAGGTGGTGCCTAATTCGAAGGATGTTGCTGTGTAGAGGTCACTTGACTACTTGAAGGTCGAAGCAGACGTGGTGATGGTGTTGATTGCTGCTGAGTCGGGCAATGGATGGGAGAGTGTCCTGACGTTCGGCAGAGATGACAGAATGGTGGTACATATCTTTGTCAGAATCCCAGTCACTAGACCACTGGGATAAAAGGGCTTGTTAAGTAGCGGGTCTGTGTGCCCATAACCCCCCAGGAAAACAAGCCTGTAACCCTTCCCTAGGATCAATCGGGGATCACCAGTGGACATCTGACACCCCCCCGCACTGGGATGCCCGAAGTGCACACACTGGGATTCAAACCCGAGACCTTCACTCTGATACCATGTCAAAATCCCAAACACTAGACTACTGGGATAAAAAGGGCTTGTTAAGTAGCGGGTCAGTGCGCCCATAACCCCCCAGGACAACGAGCCAAAAACCCTTCCCTAGGATCAATCGGGGATCACCGGTGAACCTCTGACAATGTTTGTGCATGGTGCTCTTGTTGTCGGTTGTTGTTGTTGTTGCGCCACTTAGTGTGAAAGGCGAATTCCGGTGCTGATCCTTTTTTCCCTTGTGGATCTTCATGCAGATCCATGTCTTGTTGTTCGGCATGAATTTCGGTGCAGAGTTTTGCTTCGTAGATTCTTCCGTGGGCTCGAAGGATGGCTCGAGTGGAGCGCCACTGAGGACCAAGACCTGCGATGACGACATTGACGAACGCTTCTTCGGATATTAATATGCCGCATTGAAGGAGTCTATCACGCAGGCCGCGACAGCGACTTTGAACCAGGTTGCATTTGAACCGTTGTTAATTGCGCCATGAGACGACTTTGATTGACGATGTCGGTTGCTTGATACAGGTTCTTCATGTGGTTGTACGCGAGCTCGGCAGTGTTTCTGTATCCGCGATAAGGCCGGATGTTCTGCTGCTCGTTTTCCGTTATGTTTCGCAGAAGCATGGTGTACGCCATCAGTGTCAGGAGAATGAACCAGAGTGAATGAACTATGAAAGAGTTGGGTACAAGTACTAACCCTTATTGGGTTGTACCCCTTATGGGCTACCCCACTATAGCCTACACAAATGCAAAAGCTATAATGTTCTGACACACCCCCATAGGAAAAGAAGGGGAGAACAAGTGGTCACAAGACCAGTCAAGGAAAGCAAAGCAAGCTCAGGGTGGATCACAAAGTCACCAGACAGTCCAAGCACAAGCAAAGGGCAACAAAGCCAGTTCACATGTATAGTTCTATAAAAGAGAACAAACAATACAGTGATCATACCCTAGCAAGTGTAAGCATGCAGATATATATATAGATCACAGTACAAGCAGAGTCAAGCAGTGAGCAAGTGAGGCAAAGTAGGCACAAGGCCTAACACAGTAGAGAAACACTGATGATCACCAGGCGGAAGTGCCTTGGTGAATATATCAGCAGTGTTGGCCCTAGTGGCCACGTACGCAAGACGAAGCTGGCCACGCTGCTGCAACTTTCGAGCAAGGAAGTATCGCAGAGCGATGTGCTTCGTTCTGTGCTCCAATCTGTGCACCTAACACAAGGCAATCATGGCCTTGTTGTCTACGTACAGAACTGGAGGCGAACGAGGCTGCTCTCCCAAGTCAGTGTACAGCCATGGCCCATGCGTAGATCTCAGCCTCACAACTGGAGCTGAGAACCGAAGACAAGCGGGTAGACCGCCAGGAAACAGAGTCGGAACCGAGGCTGAAGGTGTAACCCTGTGACGACCGCTGCGTAGCTCAGTCGTCAACCCAAGAAGCGTCCGCGTGACCAGTGAGGACAACTGGACCCCGTCCTCCAAGCACGAGCCCCATTCCCGACGTACTGCACAAGTAACGCAGTACCCTCTTCGCAGCATCCCAGCGCACCTTTCGGTGCCTACCGGGAGCCACGTAGCGAGCCAGGAGGCTTAGAGGGTACGCGAGGTCAGGTCGAGTGCACGTCATCAGGTACATGAGGCAACCCACAAGCTCTGGGTACGGATCACTCAGCTCTACAGACTCGTCCGAAGGTGGAGCTGAGAGCGAGTGCCCGGTAGACAGAGGAGTGGGCTATGGCGAGGAGAACTGGAAGCCGAAGCGCTGAAGGACCTGGTGCACCATGTGTGACTGAGTCAGTGTGATGGTGCACCGTGCTCTGTCCCGGGTGATCTGCAAGCCAAGATAGCTGTGCAGTTCACCCAGGTCAATGCAGATGTGTCTCTTCTATAGCTCCGACTTCACGTGGGCGAGTGCCTCAGTGTCAGCAGTGGCAAAGACGAGGTCATCGACGTAGACAAGGACGTAGAACGGCGGCAGTGAGGTGTCGGTTCGTAAAAACAGCGACGGGTCAGCAGTAGAAGGAGCAAACCCAAGAACCGCAAGTGTAGTCCTCAGTGTGTTGTGCCACTCGCGAGGCGCCTAGCAAAGACCATAGACTGGCCGCCGGAGGCTCCACTGGGTACCTGCAGGAAACGACCCAGTGAAGCCAGGTGGGTGGCGCAACTAGATCTCCTCGTGCAGGCTGCCCTGCAAGAAAGCTGTACTGAAGTCCAGAGAGTGCAACTCGTAGTCACGCTGAGCAGCGACGTGCAGCAACACCCGAAGAGTAGTCATCTTCGGGGTGGGAGAGAAGGTCTGAAAGTTGTCGACCCCCTGTCGCTGACTGAATCCTCGAGCAACGTAACGCGCCTTGAAGGTAGGCGGAGAACCCGGCGGCTGCTTCACCCTGAAAATCCTCATGCCATCGACTATGTTCGCCCGAGGTGGGGGAACCTCATCGACGTAGGTGCCTGTGGACTTCCAGGATGCCATCTTGACATCCATGGCTGCCTGCCTTTGAGAGGAGTAAGGACCTGTAATCGCCTCTGCCTAAGAGCGCGGGGTCGGGATGTCTGGCGCATCCGGGTCTCCCTGAGGGGCAAGCTGCATGGAAGCGAAACGAGGTACAGCAGCTGCAAGACACTCAAAGTCCTCCTGCATGTCCTCAACGACGTCCGTGCCAAGAGCACACTCACCCCCAACGGACGGAGGGCTGGCAGACTCAGACTCAGCAACAAGAGCAGTGGCATAGTCTAGACGACAGGCAGCAGCTAAGTCAAGTAGCTCAGCAACCAAGGCAGATGCAGCAGCAGACTCAAAAATAGGGTCAATGACAGCAGTGGCGAGGAGACAAGAGACAGTGGGACTGGCAGCACGAGCGCGGTCAGACTCAGGATCAGGGACCTCAGGAAGAGAGGACTCAGGAGGAGCAATCAGAGGAACACGCAGTGGAACAGAGGAAGGACGGAGTGTCATAGTGTGTGTGCTTGGGACAGGAGGAGGACGCGAACGAAGAACGCGACGAGCAGTGCGAACAGGCGAGACAGGACGAGACTCAGGCTCACGCCGCTCTGCAAGACCGCCGGACTGCTCAGTGTAAGGAGAAGGAGCAGTCAATGGGGAGGCTGGCTGTAACGGCAGCTGCGACAGGTTAGGCGGTGGACACAGGAGGGGAGGATTCAGGCTAGTAGAAGACGGGACACCAAGAACCTGCTGAATCAGGGGAACGAAGTACGGTCGCGGCCGCACATTGCCTCCAGGGTCAACAGCTCCAGCTCCTCCAGCTCCAGCGCCTCCCGCACCAAGGCCTCCAACTCCAGCTCCTCCAACTCCAATGCCTCCAGCGCCAGTGCCTCCAACTCCAGCTCCTCCAGCTCCAGTGCCTCCAGCGCCAGTGCCACCAGCTCCAGCTCCTCCAGCTCAAGCGCCACCAGCGCCAGCTCCTCCAGCTCCTGGCTCCGTAGGGACTCCAGCTCTAGCGCCCCCAACACCACCAGTCCCGGCAGCTCCAGTACCCCTGGTACGAGCACCTCCAGGACCAGCAGCCGCAGTACCTCCAGTACCACCAGCTCCAGCAGTAACTCCAGCACCTCCAACTCCAGCGGCTCCAGCTCCGGTAGCTCCACTCCAAAGGCGTGCGCGCCGAACATGCCACTCACGCAGATGCTGCGGAGACAGTGTAGGTGAAGCACCAGCACGACCTCCAGACAAAGTAGCACTCCAAGGCTCAGCACCCCCAGACTCCACACCCTCCGAACAAGCACCCCCAGGCTTAACACCCTCAGGCTCAGCACCCCCAGACTCCAAACCCTCCGACCCAGCACCCCTAGGCTCAACAACCTCAGGCTCAGCACCCCAAGGCTCCACACCCGCAGGCTCAGCACCCCCAGGCTCCTCACCCCCAGGCTTAGCACCCCCATACCCAGCACCCTCAGACTCCGCAACCCCCGGCTCCGCACCCCCAGATGCAGCACCCCCAGACGCAACACCTCGAGCAGCACCTGAGCCGACAGCTACCTCAACAAGCGCAGTACCAAGGAGAGGGTCTACCTAAGACACACCTGAGGGAATAGGACCCTGAGGGGGAGGGGGTCTACCGGAGGGGGACCCGGAGCAAGGAAGAGCAGCGGGGGTGGGGGATACGCAGAGCGGTAGGGGAAGAGACAGTAAAAGGGAACCAACTCATCAAACGTGACGTCCTGAGAGGTGAAGACACGGCACGAGGTGGGGTGGTAAAACTGCCAGCCAGGCGTGTCAGGGGAAAAGCCAAGGAAGACGCAAGGAATCGCGCGGGCGGAGAGCTTGTCCGCAAACGTATCGCGAACAAAGGCACGAGAACTCCAGACCCGGAACACCGACGTATCGCCAACCTTCCCCGTCCAACGCACTGTAGGCGAGGTCTCCGAGAAGTAGACGCAGGGCCAGAGGTTGAGCTGATGCGCAGCGTACCGGACCGTAAACGGCCACAGAAAATGGGGTTTGTCGCATGGATCATGGAGGTACGAGCGACCTCCATGACTAAGTCAATGCGGCACTCAGCAATCCCATTTTGCTGAGGTGATTCCGGAAGCATGAATGACTGGAGAATGCCCTCCCCACGACAAAAGTCCCACAAGAGGTCGGAGGAGAACTCACCACCACTGTCACAGTGCAGACGCAGGACAGTAAGATCCGCACGGAACCGCTCGCGGAGCAGGACACGGACTGCGCGGATCCAAGGGATCAAGACATCAACGACCTGAACCTTGCTGCACAAGAGGAAGACCGTGGTGTTCCGCGTGTAGTCGTCAACAACCATCAGCACGGCCCTGTCCACTGACGCGGGCTGGGCCCCACACGTCCATGTGGAGAGTCTGCAGGGGAGCAGTCGTCGAGGGAAACGAGGAGGAGTGAGGAGCGGCGCGCTGCCGCCCCTCGACCCAAGGAAGGCAGGGCTGGGCAGGGGAGGGCGGTAGGGGAGGCAGGAACCTGGGAAGACTAGTGACAAGGAGACGGGAGTGCATGCCACGAAGGCGTGGGAAGGAGGGGTGACCCAGGTGGTGGTGCCGCAGAAGAGTCTGGTGCGATAGGATGCGACACGAGCAAGGGGGTGCTACCTGACCTGACGCGGACACCTGAGCTGACGCAGCTACCTGAGGAGGCTCAGTAGCCAGTGTGTACAGACTCGACCCCGGCCGACGAGTGAACGTGGCCAGGTGACGACCCGTCCGTGAACACGTGCAAATCGACACACGCTGACCCCCAGGAGTGGTGGTAGTGACCATCGCGTCCTCGAGGGCAGCGGAACTCACCAAGTTTGTAGAGAACGAGGGGAGGTGAAGACCGGACAGTGAGCCGGACGGAACCACCGGACACGAGAGGACAGTGGAGGAACGGGCAACGACCGGGCCCCTGGAGGGGTCAGCCATTCGGACCGGGACAGATGCAAGGAGAGGAGTGAGGGTGGTGCTGTCACGAAAGAAACAGCGTGAGGCAACTTAGTCCAGCGTGAAGGTGTGCAAGGCCTCAGCAGGGAGAGAATACTCACCAGCCTCTATACCTGGGTCAGGCGGCACACACAGGTAACAGTCACCCTCAGTACTAGGAGACAAAGCATACATAGCAGAAAGAATAGCATCATAGTCTAGGTCAAAGATCGCAACACTAGACCTAAGCAGTTCCGCCCAGTGGGGGCGCTCGACCTCATCACCAAACTCAGCATGCCACGTATCGTCGAGACGGGAGAAGCAGCGGTGCTGCGTGTGCGCCTTCCCGCATGTCTGTCCAGCACGGTCACCCGTGCGAACGACATACGGGCAGCTCACACTACCCCCAGATGCCCCACGCTAATACAACCACTCACAAAGTTGCTGGGGCGACGGGGTCTCGCTCCGACGCTGCAGCCTCTGCCGCTGGCCTCTTCTAGAACCTCCACGCTAAGCTCCAGTCCTACCGCCACCACTCCCACCGCTGCCACTACTGCCACTCCCACTGCTGCCTCTACCGCCGCAACGAACGCCCCCACTCCCTCCACCACTCCCACCGCTGCCACCACCTCCACTGCCTCCACTGCTGCCCCCACCACCACTCCCGCTGCCCCCTCCACTACCCCTGCCACCCTTGCCCTTGCTGCTGCGGCGCTTTGCACTAGCAGAAGCAGCCCCGACATCCTCAGTACTAAGGACGTCTACTGCAGCAGCAGATGCTTAAGAGGGGGCAAGGGGGGAGGGGGAGCACCACTCAAAGAAGGGCGTGCGCGGAGTGCCACGAGCAGCACCTACAACAACTGCACTAGTCTGAGCTGCAAGGAGATGCTGCTCGAGGAGGTCAACAGTGAGGGAGGTGAGGTCAAGTGAGAGAAATTGGTCCTTGACAGAGCGAAGGGAGTCAGGGAGGCGGGTGACGATGAAGTAGAGGGTGATGAACACCGGGGGCTGGTTCCTTTCAAGGAACTCAGCAGGGACGGTAGCGCGGTAGCGAGCGTCACTAGTGCGCAGGTGGGAAACAAGGTCCTCTATTGTGGCAAAAGCTGACAGCTTGGGGAACAGGTAGGGCAGTAGCAGTCGGCCTAGAGCAGCAGTGGCAGGCGAGGAGTAGCGAGCGACTACAGTGTCGTACAGCGCCTGTGCCGTCCTGTGCTATCTGAAGTGAGCGCATTCGGCTAACGGCAGGTGGTTGCGAATGGCTAAGCGGGCAGCAGCGTCGCGAGTAAGCCACCTTGAGCGAGTTGCACTGTCAGCTGTGGCGGGAGGGGCGGTAGCGGCGCCAGACGCGAGGTCAAACAGCGAAACACTGTCCTTGGAATCACTCAGTAGGTACAGCTGCAGGTCGTTGAGCCACGTGTCAAACTGAATCAGTCTGCCCTCATGATCAAACGCGAGAACACGAAGCGAAGCCATAGTGGCGCAGTAAGCAAAGCGGGGGGGAGCAAGGCAATATCAATAGCAGCAGCACTCAAAAAACGGCGTGATGGGCCTGGGGTCGACGGGCCGGGGCCTAGGGGCGACGGGTCGGGGGCCTAGGGGCGACAGGCTGCGAGGCCAGGAGCGACGGGCCGCGGGGCCGAGAGGGACAGGCCGGAGCCCAGGAGTGGCGGGCCGTGGGGCCTAGGGGCAACGGGCCGGGGGCCTAGGGGCGAGGGGCCGCGGGCCTAGGGGCGACGGGTCGCGGGGCCGAGAGTGACGGGCCGGAGGCCTAGGGGAGACGGGCCACGGGGCCTAGGGGCGACGGGCCGCGGGGCCCTGAGCGACGGGTCGCGGGGCTGGGGGCGACGGGCCGCGGGGCCTAGGGGCGACGGGCCTGGCCTAGGTTAGGGGCGACGGGCCACGGGGCCAGGGGGCGACGGGCCACGGGGCCAGGGGGCGACGGGCTACGGGCCTGGCCTTGGGGGGGGGGGGGGGGGGGGGGGGGCGACGAGCGACAGGCCGCGGGGCCTAGGGAAAAATGGGCCGCGGGGCCAGAGGGGCGACGGGCTGCGAGTCGTCTAGGGGCGACGGGCCAAGGGGCAACGGGCCGCGGGGCGACTAGGGGCGACGGGCCAAGGGGCAATAGGCCGTGGGGCCAGGGTCGACGGGCTACGGGCCACGGGGCCAGGCCTAGTGGGGTCGACGGGCGATGAGCAACGGGTTGCGGGGCCGCGGGGCCTAAGGAAAACGGGCCGCGGGGCCAAGGGCGACGTCGACGGGCCGGGCCTAGGGGGGGTTGACGGGCGACGGGCCGCAGGGCCGAGGCCTAGGCTAGGGGCGACGGACCGCGGGGCCAGGGTCGACGGGCTTCGGGCCGAGCCTAGGGGGGGTCCCAGGCGACGGGTCGCGGGGCCGGGGCCTAGGTTAAGGGCGACGGGCCGCAGGGCCACGGGCGACAGGCTTAGGGCGACGGGCGTAGGGGCGACGGGCCGCGGGTTGACTAGGGGCGACGGGCCGGGGGTCGACGTGCCTAGGGGCGACGGGCAGGCCGCACGAGAGCGGCGCTAGGGGCAGGAGGCGCAGCACGAGGGTCGTGAGGGGCGGCTAGCGGGGTAGCGCTGTGGTGGGCCCAAGGAAAAAAAAACAGTCAAAGTGAAGGACTTGCTCTGAAACCATGTCAGAAGAATGAACGAGAGTGAATCAACTATGAAAGAGTTGGGTACAAGTACTAACCCTAATTGGGTTGTACCCCTTATAAAATACCCCAGTATGTCAAGAGAATGAACGAGAATGAATGAACTATGAAACAGTTGGGTACAAGTACTAACCCTTATTGGGTTGTACCCCTTATGGGCTACCCCACTATAGCCTACACAAATGTAAGCACTATAACATTCTGACACACCCCCATAGGCAAAGTGGGGGAGAACAAGTGGTCACAAGACCAATCAAGAAAAGCAAAGCAAGCTCAAGGTGGATCACAAAGTAACCACGCAGTCCGAGCACAACCAAAGGGCCACAAGGCCAGTTCACATGCAGAGTGATATAAAGAGAACAAACAATACAGTGATCATATCCTAGCAAGTGCAAGCATGCAGGTATATATATAGATCACAGTACAAGCAAAGTCACGCAGTAAGCAAGTGAGGCAAAGTAGGCACAAGGCCTAACACAGTAGAGAAACGCTGATGATCACCAGGCGGAAGTGCCTTGGTGAATATATCAGCAGTGTTGGCCCTAGTGGCCACGTACGCAAGACGAAGCTGGCCATGCTGCTGCAACTCTCGAGCAAGGAAGTATCGCAGAGCGATGTGCTTCGTTCTGTGCTCTAGTCTGTGCTCCTGACACAAGGCAATCATGGCCTTGTTGTCTACGTACAGAACTGGAGGCGAACGAGGCTGCTCTCCCAAGTCAGTCAGCAGGTAGGTGAGCCAGCGTAGCTCTTCTGCAGCCATGGCCCCGGCGTAGATCTCAGCCTCACAACTGGAGCTGAGAACCCAAGACGAGCGGGTAGACCGCCAGGAAACAGAGCCAGATCCAAGGCTGAAGGTGTAACCCTGTGACGACCGCTGCGTAGCTCAGTCGTCAACCCAAGAAGCGTCTGCATGAGCGGCAAGGACAACTGGACCCCGTCCTCCAAGCACGAGCCCCATGCCCGACGTACTGCACAAGTAACGCAGTACACTCTTCGCAGCATCCCAGTGCACCTTTCGGTGCCTGCCGGGAGCCACGTAGCGAGCCAGGAGGCTGAGAGGGTACGCGAGGTCAGGTCGAGTGCACGTCATCAGGTACATGAGGCAACCCACAAGCTCTGGGTACGGACCACTCGGCTCTACGGACTTGTCCGAAGGTGGAGCTGAGAGCGAGTGGCTGGTAGACAGAGGAGTGGGCTGTGGCGAGGAGAACTGGAAGCCGAAGCACTGAAGGACCTGGTGCACCATGTGTGACTGAGTCAGGGTAATGGTGCGCCGATCTCTGTCCCTGGTGATCTGCAAGCCAAGATAGCTGCGCAGTTCACCCAGGTCAGTGCAGGTGTGTCTCTTCTGTAGCTTCGACTTCACAAGGGTCAGTGCCTCAGTGTCAGCAGTGGCAAAGACGAGGTCGTCAACGTAGACGATGACATAGAACGGCGGCAGCAAGGTGTCGGTACGTAGAAACAGCGACGGGTCAGCAATAGAAGGAGCAAACCCAAGAGCCGCAAGTGTAGTTTTCAGTGTGTCATGCCACTCGCGAGGCGCCTGGCGGAGACCGTAGACTGGCCGACGAAGACTCCACAAAGTACCTGGAGGAAAAGACTCAAAGAAGCAAGGTGGGCGACGCAGCCAGATCTCCTCGTGCAGGCTGCCCTGCAGGAAAGCTGTGCTGAAGTCCAGAGAGTGCGACTCGTAGTCACGCTGAGCAGCGACGTGCAGCAACACCCGAAGAGTAGTCATCTTCGGGGTGGGGGAGAAGGTCTGGAAGTAGTCAACTCCCTGTCGCTGACTGAAGCCTCGAGCAACGTAACGCGACTTGAACAAGCGGAGAACCCGGCGGCCGCTTCACCCAGAAGATCCACATGCCATCGACTATGTTCGCCCCAGGTGGGGGAACCTCGTCGACCTAAGTGCCTTTGGACTTCTAGGATGCCATCTCGGCGTCCATGGCTGTCTGCCACTGAGAGGAGTAAGGACCCGTAATCGCCTCTGCGTAAGAGCGTGGGGTCAGGATGTCTGGTGCATCCGGGTCTCCCTCAAGGGCAAGCAGCATGGAAGCGAAACGAGGTACATCAGCTGCAAGACACTCAAAGTCCTCCTGCCTGTCCTCAAGGACGTCCGTGCCAAGAGCACACTCACCCCCGACGGACGGAGGACGGGCAGACGCACACTCAGCAACTACAACGGTGGCATAGTCTAGACAGCAGACCGCAGCAAAGTCAAGCAGCTCAGCAACGAGAGCCCACGCAGCAGCAGCACACTCAAACGAAGGGTCAGTGACAGCATTGGCAAGGAGACGAGAGACAGTGGGACTGTCAGCACGAGTGCGGTCAGACTCAGGGTCAGGGACCTTAGGAAGAGAGGCCTCAGGAGGAGCATGCAGAGGAACACGCAGGGGAACAGAGGAAGGACGAAGGGTCATAGCGTGCGTGCCGGGGACAAGAGGAGGACGCGAACGAGGAACACGACGAGCTGTGCGAACAGGCGAGACAGGACGAGACGCAGGCTCACGACGCTCTGTAATACCGCCGGACTGCTAAGTGTAAGGAGAACTAGCAGGCAGTGGAGAGGCTGGCTGTAACGGCGGCTGAGACTGGTCAGGCGGTGGACACAGGAGGGGAGGAGTAAGGCCAGTAGAGGACGGGGTACCAAGAACCTGCTGAAACAGGGGAACGAAGTACGGTCGCGGCCGCACAGCGCCACCAGGGTGAAAAGTGCCAGCTCCTCCAGCTCCAGCACCTCCAACTCCAGGGCCTCCAACTCCAGCGCCTCCTGCACCAGTGCCTCCAACTCCAGCTCCCCCAGCTAAAGCGCCACCAGCGCCAAAGCCGCCAGCACCAGTAGCTCCAGCAGCAACTCCAGTACCTCCAGCTCCAACAGCTCCAGCACCTGACTCTCGCTGCGCAAAGGGAAGACCGTGGTGTACCGCGTGTAGCCGTCAACCACTAGCAGAAAGTAGCGCTCGCGGCTCTGTCCACTGACGCGGGCTGGGCCCCACACGTCCATGTGGAGAGTCTGCAGGGGAGGAGTCGTCAGGGGAAACGAGGAGGAGTGAGGAGCGGAGCGCTGCCGCCCCTCGACGCAAGGAAGGCAGGGTGGGGCAGGCGAGGGCGGCAGGGGAGGCAGGGACCTGGGAAGATTAGAGACAAGAAGAAGAGAGTGCATGCCACGAAGGCGTGGCAGGGAGGGGTGACCCAGGCGGTGGTGCCACAGAAGAGTCTGGTGTGACAGGAGGCGACACGAGCAAGAGGGTGCTACCTGACCTGACGCGGACACCTGAGCAGACGCAGCTACCTGAGGAGGCTCGGTAGCTAGTGTGTACAGACTAGACCCTGGCCGACGAGTGAACGTGGCCAGGTGACGCCCCGTCCGTGTGCACGTGCAGATCGTCACACGCTGACCTCCAGGAGTGGTGGTATTGGCCATCGCATCCTGGAGGGCAGCGGTACTCACCAAGTTCGCAGAGAACGAGGGGAGGTGAAGACCGGACAGTGAGCCGGACAGAACCGCCGGACACGGGAGGACAGTGGAGGAACGGGCCACGACCGGGCCCCCAGAGGGGTCAGCCAGTCGGACCGGGACAGGTGTAGAGAGAGGAGTGAGAGTGGTGCTGTCACGAAAGAATCAAGCAGAGGCACCTGGGTCCAGCGTGAAGGTGTGCAAGGCCTG
Organism: Closterium sp. Naga37s-1; assembly: GCA_947471745.1. Classification (NCBI taxonomy): domain Eukaryota; kingdom Viridiplantae; phylum Streptophyta; class Zygnematophyceae; order Desmidiales; family Closteriaceae; genus Closterium; species Closterium sp. Naga37s-1. Next base: position 1,628,379 of record CANJKZ010000174.1, on the reverse strand, counting down.
AGCAGGCGCAGTACCAGAGAGAGTACCAGACTCACTAGCACCTAGAGCAGCAGCAGCTATACCTGGGTCAGGCGGCACACATCGGTAACAGTCACCCTCAGCACTAACAGACAAAGCATACATATCAGAAAGAATAGCATCAAAGTCTAGGTCAAAGATAGCAATCCTAGACTTAAGCAGATCTATTTAGTGAAGGAGCTCGACGTCGTCACCAAACTCAGCACGCCAAGCGTCGTCAAGGCGGGAGAAGCAGCGGTGCTGAGTGTGAAGCTTCCCGCATGTCTGATCAGCACGATCACCCGTGCGATTGACATACGCGCAACTACCCCCAGCAACCCACGTAAAAACCATTCACGAAGCTGCTGGGGCGACTGGGTCTCGCTCCGACGTTGCTGCTGCTGATGCTGGCCACCTCCAGAACCAACACGCCAAGCGCCAGTCCCACAACCACCAGTCCCACCACCGCCATTGCCGCCACTCCCACCGCTGCCTCCACTGCCGCCACCGGAGCCCCCACTCCCTCCACCAGTCCCGCCGCCGCCACCACCTCCACTGCTGCCCCCACCACTACTCCCGCTGCCACCTCCACCACCGCCGCTGCCACCTCCACTACCCTTGCCACCCTTGCCCTTGCTGCTGCGGCGCTTCGCACCAGCAGAAGCAGCCCCGACGTCCTCAGCAACAGAGACGTCTGCAGCAGCAGTAGAGGTGTAGGAGGGGGCAAGGGGGGAGGGGGAGCACCCCTCAAAGAAGGGCGGGCGCGGAGTGCAACGAGCAGCACCTACAGCAACTGCACTAGTCTCAGCTGCGAGGAGATGCTGCTCGAGGAGGTCAACAGTGAGGGAGATGGGGTCAAGAGAGATAAAGTGGTCCCTGACAGAGCGAAGAGAGTCAGGGAGGCGAGTGACTATGAAGTAGAGGGTGATGAACATCGGGGGCTGGTTCTTGGCAAGGAACTCACCAGGGACGGCAGTGCGGTAGCGAGCGTCACTAGCGCAAAGGTGGGACACCTTGTCCTCGACTGTGGTAAAGGCGGACAGCTCGGGGAACAGGTAGGGCAGAAGCAGGCGACCTAGAGCAGCTGTGGCAAGGGAGGAGTAGCGAGCGACTACAGCGTCGTACAGTGCCTGTGCTGTCCTGTGCTGTCCGAAGTGAGCGCATTCGGCTAACGGCAGGTGGTTGCGAATGGCTAAGCGGGCAGCACCGTCGCGAGTAAGCCACTGTGAGCGGGTCGCACTGTCAGCTGTGGCGGGAGGGGCAGTGGCAGCGCCAGACGCTAGGTCAAACAGCGAAACACTGTCCTTAGAATCGCTCATTAGGTACAGCTGCAGGTCGTCGAGCCACGTGTCAAACTGAACTGGTCTGCCCTCATGATTGAACGCGAGAACCCTAAGCGAAGCCATAGCTGTGCAGCAGGCATGAGCAGCAGTAGCAGTAGTAGCAGCAGCAGTAGTAGCTGTAGCAGTAGCAGCAGTAGTAGTAGCAGGGACATGAAGGAGAAGGGGCCGAGGGGCCTGGGACCTAGGGGCCGAGGGGCCGAGGTGCCGAGGGGCCTGGGGCCTAGGGGCCGAGGGGCCTAGGGCCTAGGGGCCAACGGAGCCGGGCGCGCGGGCTAGTGGTCAACGGGGCAGGGCGCTGGGCTAGGGGTCGACGGGGGGGCGGGCGCTGGCTAGTGGTCTACGGGGGGCCGGGCGCGGGCTAGGGGTCAACGGGGCCGGGCGCGGGCTAGGGGTCGACGGGGCCAGGCGCGGGGCTAGGGGTCGGTGGGCCGTGGCGCGGGCTAGGGGTCGACGGGGCCTGCACGCGGGCTAGGGGCGACGGGGCCGGGCGCGGGGCTAGGGGTCGACGGGGGGCGAGCGCGGGCTAGGGGTCGACGGGCCGGGCGCGGGCTAGGGGTTGGCGGGGCCGGGCGCGGGGCTAGGGGTCAACGGGCCGTGGCACGGGCTAGGGGTCGACGGGGCCTGCGCGCGAGCTAGGGGCAACGGGGCCGGGCGCGGGGCTAGGGGTCGACGGGGGCCGGGCGCGGGGCTAGGGGTCGATGGGGCCGTGGCGCGGGCTAGGGGTCGACGGGGGCCGGGTGCGAGCTAGGGGTCGACGGGGGCCAAGCGCGGGCTAGGGGTCGACAGGCCGAGCGCGGGGCTAGGGGTCGACGAGGGCCGGGCGGGGGGCTAGGGGTGGACAAGGCTGTGGCGCGGGCTAGGGGTCGACGGGGGCCGAGCGCGCGGGCTAGGGGTCGACGGGGCCTGCGCGCGAGCTAGGGGCGACGGGGCCGGGCGCGGGGCTAGGGGTCGACGGGGGGGCGAGCGCGGGCTAGGGGTCGACGGGCCGAGCGCGGGGCTAGGGGTCGACGAGGGGCCAGGCGCGAGGCTAGGGGTCGACGGGGCCGTGGCGCGGGCTACGGGTCGACGGGGCCGTGGCGCGGGCTAAGGATCGACTGGGCCGGGGCGCGGGCTAGGGGTCAACGTGCCTATGGGCGACGAGCGAGGCGGGGGGCGACACGAGGGTCGCTAGAAGTAGTTCAGTGGTGGGCCCAAACAAAAAACGGTCCTAGCGGAGGACCTGCTCTTAAACCATGTCAAGAGAATGAACGAGAATGAATGAACTATGAAACAGTTGGGTACAAGTACTAACCCTAATTGGGTTGTACCCCTTATGGGCTACCCCACTATAGCCTACACAAATGTAAAAGCTATAATGTTCTGACACACTATAGCCTAAACAAAGTAAGCAATATAACATTCTGACAATCAGTGACTGGTATGTGTATTGCTGCTTGTCGTACTGTGTCCTATGCGTTGGATATGGCAGGGAGGCGTCGTAGCCAAGGATTTGAGCGCCTTCCATCATCAGCTCGAATTCGAAGGACCAGGTATAGAAGTCATTTCCATCAAAACGTGTTGATGTTTGTAGTTTCAGCACGTGTGCGAATTGTGACTGCAACTGAAGTGCATCCAGTGTCTTCGTCTCTTGTCAAGGTGGGAGTTGATTCGGCATGAAGCTGACAGAGCCGTGTTGAGGTACATACGGTGCGAAGGTAGGCTGTTGATTTCCGCGCGCAAAAGATGAGCCGTCGAGACTCATGGTAGTAACTTCGTTGTTGTTGTCGCTGTTGTTTGACTGCGCAAGTGCTGCTTGTTGATGTTGCCCGTAGAACGACATGAATGAGAAAAAAATTCTCCATCATACTTGGGTCGATGCCGATTGCTTGGTTCGAAGGATTCTCAGTTGACTCGATAGCTGGTCTTTGAGTTGTGCCTCCTTCTGTCTGCAGTCCAAAGGCTGGAGGTGGAGTAGGAGTAGTACCGGGAGATCCAGTAGACGAGCTTCTTTCCTTCTGTGTTGCCATGTCTTCTGATGTTGCAGGAAGTTGATCAAAGTTGAGTTTTGTCTTGTAGGTGTTGGAAACAAGTAACTTAAACGCTTCTGAAGTATCGAAGTATCGACACAAAACGAAGCAGACTACAGTGAAGAAACACATGAGTCAACAAAAGCAACCGCTGGAGGTTACGCGAAGGTCAAAGGTCGCTGACCTTTGACTTGACGAAAAGTACAGTGCGACAGCAAGGACACATAACTGACTCGATACTGAGCAGTTACCCGAGTCGGCACTGTATCGAATCGCAACAGCAGAAAACAGTTAAAGTAAGAACCTTTCGTATTCTTTGTAATCATATAAAAGCTTTGTATGTCTTTGTCATTATCAACTTATCTTGTTCTCACACACTAGTACAAGGTGGTTCAGCAACTCTGATATTAAAACGCTTCCGCAACTACAAACATCCCTACTTCAACCCCGATCTTAGCCTTGAAAGATCCTAAGGGCTTTTCTCAGCCCAACATGGTATGAGAGCAAACAGGGCAAGATCAATTTCCAAAATCTCTACGACAACACAAGACATGGCAACACAGAAGGAGAGGAGCTCGTCTAACGGATCTCTCGGCACTACTCCTACTCCACCTCCAGCCTCTAGCCTACAGACAGAGGAAGGCACAGCAACAAGACCAATTGCGGAGTCGACCGAAACTCCCGGGAATCAAGCAGCAAGCTTCGACCCAAGTGTGTCTGCAACTTCACCTGTCGTCTCCTATCTCTTCTCCTCTCACAGTCTCTCCTCCTCCTCACTTACCATCTGTGAATGCCTCTAGCTTTGCTTATATTTGTGAACTATAAACTGCTACTTCTTGTACTTGTGCTCAGAATGTGTGGTGACATTGTGATCCACCCTGAGCTTGGTTTTGCTTTGCCTGTTGTGCTGATTACACCCCACTTTGGCTATGGGGGTGTGTCAGAATATGTTGTATTTGTCTAGCCTGCAGTGGGGTACTCAATAGTGAGTACAACCCAATCTAGGGTTTCCTATATGTACTCAACTGCTTGCTAGTGCAATCATCCTTTCTTCATTCCTGTTTAATACTTCACACCCCATGCCATCACACGCCTGCTGCTCGCCCCCCTCATTTCCCAGCGCCCATGTGCCTGCTGGTGCTCCTGCCTTGCTGTCCGCATGCAATGCATCCTGCCAATGCGCCGGTTCGTGGGGGAAACAGAAACCGAGGGACAAGGGGGAAAGGCGCGAGGGGAAGAGGAAAGGAGAGAGCAAGATGGGTGTGCAAGCGAGAGGAACATGGGGTGTGGGTGGAGGGCGTATTGGAACTATCTTCGTCTCAGCTTTAATCTCATGCAAGCAACAATGAGTCTACATCCCCCCCCTCACCTCCTCCCATACCCTTGCCGTCTACAATCCACAAGGGGGGGTACCTGAATGAGCTGTGCCATGCGGTCCCGTGACTTGAGCAGAGCGGCAGCATGCGGGTAGCGCTGCTGGAGGGCTTGCAAGGCCACTTTGGTCTCGGAGGGCGAGAGGCAGCCGTCCCCGTTGGTGTCAAAGGCACGGAAGATGCGCGCTGTGTTGTCCTGGCCGCACAGTGAGAGGAGCAGAGTGGTGACATGGGAGACGGAGGGGGGCAAGGAAGGACAGGGAAGAAGGCGAGAGTAAGGGATATGCGAGCTGCCTCGTCCTGCACGCACAATGATCATGCGAGGGGTTGGACGGGGCATAGCGGTGGGGGAAAGAGGAGGGAAAACGGAGGCATGACATGAGGGGACATGAATTCGCGGATGGGGGAGGGGAAGAAAGAGGGGAGGGGGGAGAAAGAGGGGAGGAGATAGTGCAAGGAAAGGGAAGGCAAGAACTGTCGGAGACAAGGGAAAGACATGAGCTGTTGCGATCTAAAAACAAACTAGGAGCACATGGGACAGAAGAGGGGTGAAGGGAAGTGTAGGTGGAGGGGTGGGAGAGGGGGCTGATGGGGACAGACAGCTCCATATGCTGCCCCCCTCACATGCTGCCCCCCTCACATGCTGCCCCCTTCACATGCTGCCCCCCTCACATGCTGCCCCCCTCACATGCTGCCCCCCTCACATGCTGGCCCCCTCACATGCTGCCCCCCTCACATGCTTCCCCCCTCACATGCTGCCCCCCTCACATGCTTCCCCCTTCACATGCTGGCCCCCTCACATGCTGCCCCCCTCACATGCTGGCCCCCTCACATGCTGCCCCCCTCACATGCTCCCCGCCTCACATGCTCCCCGCCTCACAAGCTGCCATGCCAACCCGTGTTCCACTCAAGCTCACAGTGAAGGGGCAGTGCTCAATGGCAGCACGGTCGCCCAGCGCCCACATGCTGCCCGCCTCTGCGCCCCTCACTGCCATCCACACGTCCACCTCCAATGCACGCTTGTGGCGCTGCAGGGGCGCGGGGGGAGGAGGGAGGGGGAGACGCAAAAGAAAAGGAGGATGCCAGAGGGTAAAGGTCTTTTTGACAAAGCCCATGCTCCTCTCACCCCCGTCCACTCGTCCACCTACAATGCTCGCTCGTGGTGCTGCAGGGGGGCAGGGAGGAAGGGGTGGGGGGACAATGCCAGTGGGTATCAGGCCCACCTCACATTGACAAAGGCCTGTTCTTCTCCTCTCAATTCCATCCACTCGTCCACCTGTAATGCACACTTGTGGTGCAGCATGGAAGTGGGGGGGGATGAGAGGGGGTGGATGTTGGTGCAAAGGAGGGAAGAGAAAGTGGAGGGAGAGTAGGGGGCGTGACGCATGTGCAGAGTGCTTTGTCACTGCCATCCGCACCTGTCGTCTATAATTGCACTTGCTGCCGCGTAGTGATGCCTTGCAACGCTGAGTGTAAGGCTGGAGGGAGCTAAGGAATGCTGCATAAGGGGTGCACAGAGGTGTGGGGGGGTGTGTACGTGAGCAGTTCATTGAAAAAAGTATGTGGAAACTGAAAGGAGTAGAAGGCATACGTACATGTTAATAGCAGCAAAATATATCAGCATTTGCGGTAGGAAACAATTTGAAGTAAGATCCTTCTGAACTTAAGGGTACTGCTTTAGGGATGTTCTAGACCCGAAGTTGCATTAAGGTCTTGTAACAAAATAGCTGTCGGGATCCTACTTTCATATTAACCATCTCCGCACCCTTATCCTCAATGACGAATGGGCCTTGGAGAATCCCGATTTCGCAAACCTCACAACCCTTACCACCGTCTGTGTCACCTTCCCTGGACCCTTCTGGACCTGGCCACCCTCCTTCGCCTCCCATGACTCACCCATCTAACCACCTTTGCCGCATACCAGGAGCATCAGCCCTCGATGGTTGTTGCAAGCATAGTGCTGCCGACTTGCCTGAAGTTGCTCACTTTTGTGGTTTCTTGTCCTGAGTTTAACACCATCTTCCCACCAGCATCGCCCTTCACTGGGCTCGAGGAGCTGCTCATTACCAAATGCCAAGGGCTAACGAGCCTTCCAAACCATATCGGCGTCCTGCTGTCGCGCATTCGCAAGCTCCAGATTTGCAAATGACCCTTGCAAATGGTTCTAGAAAAGCCTAAATTGTTCGGGGCGAACGTGTTCGGTGTTCGCCCGAACACGTTCGCCGTTCGCCCGGCTCAGCTGGCTGAGGCACGTCGAACACGAACATGTTCGTGTTCGACACGGGCCTTTGACAAACACCAATGTGTTCGTCGACGAATAGGCCCGCGACCAATTTTTAGGTCGCGGGCCTAGGTGTTTGGGCTCAGATTTGGCATTTCGCCATTACTTAAGTGCAGGTCTAGCACTACGCCGTCAGTGAAGTGCAGATCGAGCATTTCGCCGTTGCTTAAGTGCAGATCTAGCATTTCGCCGTTGCTTAAGTGCAGATCGAGCATTTCGCCGTTGCTTAAGTGCAGATCGAGCATTTCGCCCGCTGCTTAAGTGCAGATCGAGCATTTCGCCGTTGCTTAAGTGCAGATCGAGCATTTCACTGTTGCTTGGGTGCAGATCTAGCATTTCGCCATCACACGCTGGCACTAGCATGGATGAAGCAGGGCGGGACTGGCTTGGGGGGTGGGGGGAGGGAATGTGCAACGATTTGATTTTTACTCTATTTGGACCTTACAGCCACCTAACAAATGTCAACAATGCACAATCCACAACCGTGTGACTTTAGTGAATGTAGTCCCGGGGCGAACACGAACGTGTTTGCCACGAACACGTTCGTGTTCGCCTGCGTCAACAAGGTGTTCGCCTTCACAGGCGAACGGCGAACACCCTTTTTTGGGGAAGTCGTTCGGCGACGAACGGCGGTGTTCGTGCACAGGCGGACGCGAACACGTTTGTGTTCGCCTCTTGCTCATCCCTAGCTGTGAGGCAGGAGAAACTTGCTGGCAATTGGAGAAGCTCGTCGCATCCAGCTAGAAAGAGTGACTCGAGAGATGTGAGATGGTAGAAGGAAGGAGAGAGTTCCGAGAGAGACAATTCTTCCAGCACCAGCAGTTTGAGGGCAAGCACGTCACCGAACTTGCTGGGTAAGAATTGAAAAACGGCACCCATAGAGTACGAGAGTTTCTAAACAGCTGAGAGACGCGAAGCTTTCAGGCAGGACGAGAGAATAACACTTGCGAACGGCCAGCTTGCGAAGGCGCGGCAACAGGATGTCAATATGGTCAGAAAAGCTTGTCAAAACATATATGCTTAGTTGTATCTAGGCTGTATGGGGGCTAGCTTTAGGGGGTACAGAAATCATCTCGACATTCTACTTGTACCCCCCCCCTTTCTCCTAATCGATCATCCTCGTCACTTGTTCTCACATGGTATTAGAGTAGGTTCCTATTGGGCCCACCACCTACTAATGCGCCTACCTAGTTCCTAGCCCGCGCCCGGCCCAGTCTCACGCCCGCGCCCGGCCCGTACCTAGCCCACGATAGGCCCGTACCTAGCCCGCGCTCGGCCCTTTCTCACGTCCGTGCCCGGCCCGTACCTAGCCCGGAATCGCCCCGTCAACACCCGCGCACGGCCCCATACCTAGCCCGCGCCCCGTCGACGCCCGCGACCGGCCTGTACCTAGCCCGCGACCCGGCCCCGTACCTAGCTCGCGATCGCCCCGTCGACACCCGCGCCCGGCCCCGTATCTAGCCCGCGCCCCGTCGACGCCCGTGACCAGCCCGTACCTAGCCCGCGACCCGGCCCCTTACCTAGCCCGCGCCCTGTCGACACCCGTGCCCGGCCCCGTACCAAGCCAGCACCCCGTCGACACCCGCGCCCGGCCCCGTACCTAGCCCGCGCTCGACCCCGTTCCTAGCCCAGCGCCCGGCCCCGTACCTAGCTCCGCGCCCGGCCCCTTCCCTAGCCCGCGCCCGTCGACGCCCGCGCCCGGCCCAGTCCCTCGCCCAGCGCCCGGCCCCGTACCTAGCCCCGGCCCGTCGACATCCACGCCCGGCCTCGTCCCTCGCCCAGCGCCCGGCTCCTTGTTTGGCCCCTCGGCCCCAGTTCAGAGCCCTGCGCCCGACCCCTTGTTTGGCCCCTCGGCCCCGCACCTCGGCCCCTAGCCTCGGCCCCTAGGCTCGGCCTTCTCGGCCCCGTGTGTTTGGCCCCTCGGCCCCCTAGGCCCCTCGGCCCCAATTCAGAGCCCAGCGCCCGGCCCCGTACCTGCCCAGCGCCCGGCCCCGTACCTAGCCCGCGCCCGGCCCCGTACCTAGCCCTGCGCCCGGCCCCTTGTTTGGCCCGTCGGCCCCGCCCCTCGGCCCCTTGGCCCCTAGCCTCGGCCCCTAGGCTAGGCCTCCTCGGACCCGTGTGTTTGGCCCCTCGGCCCCCTAGGCCCCTCGGCCCCTAGGCTCGGCCTCCTCGGCCCCCTAAGCCCCTCGGCTCCATACCTGCCCAGCGCCCGGCCCCTTGTTTGGCCCCTCGGCCCCTAGCCTCGGCCCCTAGGCTCGGCCTCCTTGGCCCAGTGTGTTTGGCCCATCGGCCCCCTAGGCCCCTCGGCCCCAATTCAGAGCCCAGCATTCGGCCCCGTACCTGCCCAGCGCCCGGCCCCGTACCTAGCCCGCGCCCGGCCCCGTACCTTGCCCGCGCCCGGCCCCTTGTTTGGCCCCTCGGCCCCGCCTCTCGGCCCCTCGGACCCTAGCCACGGCTGCTCGGCTCGGCCTCCTCAGCCCTTTTGTTTGGCCCCTCGGCATCCTCGGCCCCCTAAGCCCCTCGGCTCAGTACCTGCCCAGCGCCTGGCCCCTTTTTTGGCCCCTCGGCCCCTAGCCTCAGCTACTAGGCTCGGCCTCCTCGGCCCTCGTGTTTGGCCCCTCGGCCCTCTTGTTTGGCCCCTCGGCCCCCTAGGCCTCTCGGCCCCCTAGGCCCCTCGGCCCCTCGGCCCCTAGGCCCTCTTGTTTGGCCCCTCGGCCCCTAGGCCCCTCGGCTCCGCCCCTTCGCTACTGCTACTGCTGCTCTTGAGCCCTGTGCCACTATGGCTTCGCTTAGAGTTCTTGCGTTCGACCCTGAGGGTAGGCCTGTAGCATTTGACACGTGGCACGACGATCTGCAACTGTACCTTCTGAGCGATATTAAGGACAGTGTCTCACTGTTTGACCACGTGTCCAGTGTCGCTCCAGCCCCTCCCGCCATAGCTGACGGTGGGACTCGTTCCCACTGGCTGTCTCGTGACGCTACTGCCCGCTTAGCCATTCGCAACCACCTGCCTGCGACCGAATGTGCTCACTTTGGAGAGCACAGGACAGCACAGGCCCTGTACGACGCTGTCGTTGCTCGCTACTCCTCCCCTGCCACTGCTGCTATTGGCAGGCTGCTACTGCCCTACCTGTTCCCTGAGCTGTCGGCTTTTGCCACAGTAGCGGACCTGATTACCCACCTGCGCACCAGCGACGCTCGCTACCGCGCTACCGTCCCTGCTGGGTTCCTTCCCACGAACCAGCCCCCCATGTTCATCACCCTCTACTTCATAGTCACTCGCCTCCCTGACTCCCTTCGCTCTGTCAGGGACCACTTCCTCACCCTCGACCCCACCTCCCTCACTGTTGACCTCCTCGAGCAGCATCTCCTCGCAGCTGAGACTAGTGCAGTTGCTGTAGGTGCTGCTCGTGGCACTCCGCGCTCACCCTTCTTTGAGGGGTGCTCCCCCTCCCCCCTTTCCTCCTCCTTCGCCTCTGCTGCTGCTGCAGACGTCTCTGTTCCTGAGGACGTTGGTGCTGCTTCGACTAGTGCGAAGCGCCACAACAGCAAGGGCAAGGGTGGCCGGGGTAGTGGAGGAGGCAGCGGTGGTGGTGGAGGTGGCAGTGGAAGCGGTAGTGGGGGCAGCGGTAAAGGAGGTGGAGGCGGTGGAGGTGGTGGCGGCAGTGGGACCCGTGGCAGAGGTGGAGGCTCTGGTGGCGGCGGTGGAGGCAGCGGAGGGAGTGGTGGCAGTGGAGGCGGTGGGACCAGTGGTGGTCGGTCTGGACCTCAGCGTGGAGGCCCTGGTGGTGGTCGGGGCCAACAGCAGTAGCGTCGGAGCGAGACCCAGATGCCCCAGCAGCTCTGTGAGTGGTTGGTTCAGCGTGGGGCGGGTGAGGGTAGTGAGACCTGCCTGTATGTCATTCGCACGGGTGCCCGTGCGGGCCGGACATGCGGGAGGTTTCATACTGAGCGCCGCTGCTTTGCCCGCCTTGACGACGCCTAGTGTGCTGAGTTTGGTGATTACGTCGAGCGCCCTCGCTGGGCGCAGTTGCTTCAGTCAGGAGTTGTTATCTTTGACCTAGACTTTGATGTTATTATCTCTGCCATGTATCCTTTGTCTTTTAGTGCTGAGGGTGACTGTTACCGGTCTGTGCCACCTGACCCAGGTATAGCGGCTGCTGCTCTAGGTGCTAGTGCGTCTGGTACTCCCCCTGGTACTGCGCCTGCTGCGGCCTTGCACACTTTCACGTTGGACTCCGGCGCCTCGCGCTGTTTCTTTCGTGACAGCACCACTCTCACTCCTCTCCCTGCACCTGTCCCGGTCAGACTGGGTGACCCCTCTGGGGGCCCGGTCGTTGCTTGTTCCTCCACTGACCTCCCGTGTCCGGCGGTTCCGTCCGGCTCACTGTAAGGTCTTCACCTCCCCTCGTTCTCTACGAACTTGGTGAGTACCGCTGCCCTTCAGGATGCAATGGTCACTACCACCACTCCTCGGGGTCAGCGTGTGTCGATCTGCACGTGCACACGGACGGGGCGTCACCTGGCTACGTTCACTCGTCAGCCAGGGTCGAGTCTGTACACGCTGGCCACCGAGCCTCCTCAGGTTGCTGCGTCTGCTCAGGTGTCTACGTCAGGTCAGGTAGCCGCCTCTTGCTCGTGTCGCCTCCTGTCGCACCAGACTCTTCTTTGGCACCACCGCCTGGGTCACCCCTCTCTGCCACGCCTTCGTGGCATGCACTCCCGTCTCCTTGTCTCTGGTCTCCCCAGGTCTCTGCCTCCCTTACCGCCCTCGCCTGCCCCGCCTTGTCTTCCTTGCGTCGAGGGGCGGCAGCGCGCCGCTCCTCACTCCTCCTCGTTTTCCCCGACGACTGCTCCCCTGCAGACACTCCACTTGGACGTGTGGGGCCCAGCCCGCGTCAGTGGATAGGGCCGCGAGCGCTACTTTCTGCTGGTAGTTGACGACTACACGCGGTACACCACAGTCTTCCCCTTGCGCAGCAAGGGTGAGGTCTCTGCTGTCTTGATCCCTTGGATCCGCACGGTCCGACTCCAGCTGCGCGAGCGGTTCGGCCAGGACCTTCCTTTCCTGCGTCTGCACTCTGACAGAGGTGGTGAGTTCTCCTCCGACCTCTTGCGGGACTTTTGTCGTGGGGAGGGCATTCTCCAGTCGTTCACGCTTCCGGACTCCCCTCAGCAAAATGGGATTGCTGAGCGCCGCATTGGCTTAGTCATGGAGGTCGCTCGTACCTCCATGATCCATGCGGCCGCTACCCATTTTCTGTGGCCGTTTGCGGTCCGGTACGCTGCGCATCAGCTCAACCTCTGGCCCCATGTCTCCTTGCCAGAGACCTCGCCCACAGTGCGTTGGACGGGGAAGGTTGGGATGCGTCGGTGTTCCAGGTCTGGGGATCTCGTGCCTTTGTTCGCGATACGTCCGCGGACAAGCTCTCCGCTCGCACCATTCGCTGCGTCTTCCTTGGCTTTGTCCCTGACGTGCCTGGCTGGCAGTTTTACCACCCCACCTCGCGCCGTGTCCTCCCGTCTCAGGACGTCACGTTCGACGAGTCGGTTCCCTTCTACCGTCTCTTTCCCTTCCTCTCTGCCACTCCTCCGCGCCCGCCGCTCTTCCTTGCTCCCGGTCCTCCTCCGGTAGACCCCCTCTCGCCCCAGGGTCCTGCTCCCTCGGGAGTGTCTCAGATAGACCCTCTCCCTGGTACTGCGCCTGTTCAGGTAGCTGTCGTCTCAGGTGCTGCTCCAGGTGCTTCGTCTGGGGGTGCTGTGTCTGGGGGTGCGGAGCCGGGGGGTGCGGGGTCTGAGGGTGCTGGGTCTGGGGGTGCTGAACCTGAGGGTGTTGAGCTGGGGGGTGCTGAGTTGGAGGGTGTGGAGCCTGGGGGTGCTGAGTCGGAGGGTGCGGAGTCTGGGGGTGCTGAGCCTCGGGGTGCTGCTTCGTCTGGAGGTCCTGCTGGTGCTTCACTGCCACTGTCCTTGCAGCAGCTGCGTGAGTGGCTTGTTCAGCGCGCACACCGTCGGAGTGGAGCTCCCGGAGCTGGCGAGCCTGGAGACACTGGAGCTGGAAGTTCTGCTGTTACTACTGTAGCTGGAGACCCTACGGAGCCTGGAGCAGCTGGCGCTGGGGGCGCTGGAGCTGGTGTACCCGGAGTTAGAGGCCCTGGCGCAGGAGGCGCTGGAGCTGCAGGAGCTGGAGTTGTTGACCCTGGAGCTGGAGGTGCTGGAGGCACTGTGCGGCCGCGCCCGTACTTCGTTCCCCTGCTTCAGCAGGTTCTTGGTGTCCCGTCTTCTACTGGTCTTCCTCCTCCCTTCCTGTGTCCACCGCCTGACCACTCACAGCCGCCGTTAGAGCCAGCCTCCCCACTGCCTGTTCCCTCTCCTTACACTGAGCAGTCCGGAGGTCTTACAGTGCGTCGTGAGCCAGCGTCTCGTCCTGTCTCACCTTCTCGCACTGCTCGTCGCGCTCCTCGTTCGCGTCCTTCTCCTGTCCCAGGCACGCACACTATGGCACTCCGTCCTTCCTCTGTTCCACTGCGTGTTCCTCTGCTTGCTCCTCCTGAGTCCTCTCTTCCAGAGGTCCCTAACCCTGAGTCTGACCGAGCGCGTGCTGCCAGTCCCACTGCCGCTCGTCTCCTTGCCACTGCTGTCACTGACCTGTCTTTTGAGTCTGCTGCTGCTTCTTCTCTCGTTGCTGAGCTGCTTGACTTTGCTGCTGCCTGCCGTCTTGACTACGCCTCTGCTCTAGTTGCTGAGTCTATACCTGCCAGTCCTCCGTCCGTCGGGGGTGAGTGTGCTCTTGGTACGGACGTCCTTGAGGATAGGCAGGAGGACTTTGAGTTTCTTGCAGCTGCTGTACCTCGTTTCGCTTCCTTGCTGCCTGCCCCTGAAGGAGACCCGGATGCTCCAGACATCCCGACCCCGCGCTCTTACGCAGAGGCGATTACGGGTCCTTACTCCTCTCAGTGGCAGGCAGCTATGGATGCCGAGATGGCATCCTGGAAGTCCACAGGCACCTACGTCGACGAGGTTCCCCCACCTGGGGCGAACATAGTCGATGGCATGTGGATTTTCAGCGGCCGCCGGGTTCTCCGCCTGCCTTCAAGGCGCGTTACGTTGCTCGAGGCTTCAGCCAGCGACAGGGAGTTGACTACTTCCATACCTTCTCCCCCACCCCGAAGATGACTACTCTTCGGGTGTTGCTGCACGTTCTTTCTCAGCGTGACTACGAGTTACACTCCCTGGACATCAGTACAGCCTTCCTGCAGGGCAGCCTCCACGAGGAGATCTGGCTGCGCCGACCACCTGGTTTCACTGGGACGTTTCCTGCAGGTACTCAGTGGAGCCTCTGCCGGCCAGTCTACGGTCTCCGCCAGGCGCCTCACGAGTGGCACGACACACTCAGGACTATACTTGCGGCTCTTGGGTTTGCTCCTTCTACAGCAGACCCGTCGCTGTTTCTACGCACCGACACCTCGCTGCGGCCGTTCTACGTCCTAGTGTACGTTGGCGACCTCGTCTTTGCCACGGCTGACACTGAGGCACTGACCCTTGTGAAGTCCGAGCTGCAGAAGAGACATACCTGCACTGTCCTGGGTGAACTGCGCAGCTATCTTGGCCTGCAGATCACCTGGTACAGAGCACGGTGCACCATCACACTAACTCAGTCACACATGGTGCACCAGGTCCTTCAGCGCTTCGGCTTCCAGTACTCCTCGCCACAGCTCACTCCTCTTTCTACCAGCCACTCGCTCTCAGCTCCACCTTCGGACGAGTCCGTAGAGCCGAGTGGTCTGTACCCAGAGCTTGTGGGTTGTCTCATGTACCTGATGACTTGCACATGACCTGACCTCGCGTACCCTCTTAGCCTTCTGGCTCGCTACGTGGCTCCCGGTAGGCACCGAAAGGTGCACTGGGATGCTGCAAAGAGGGTACTGCGTTACCTGTGCAGTACGTCGGGCATGGGGCTTGTGCTTGGAGGACGGGGTCCAGTTGCCCTCACTGGTCACGCAGACGCCTTCTGGGTTGATGACTCTGCTACGCAGCGGTCGTCACAGGGTTACACCTTCAGCCTTGGGTCCGGCTCGGTTTCTTGGCGGTCTACCCGCTCGTCTTCAGTTCTCAGCTCTAGTTGTGAGGCTGAGATCTACACCGGAGCCATGGTTGCTCAGGAGCTACGCTGGCTCACCTACTTGCTTACCGACTTGGGAGAGCAGCCTCGTTTGCCTCCAGTTCTGTACGTAGACAACAAGGCCATGATTGCCTTGTGTGAGGAGCACAGACTGGAGCACAGAACAAAGCACATCGCTCTGCGATACTTCCTTGCTCGAGAGTTGCAGCAGCGTGGCCAGCTTCGTCTTGCGAACGTGGCCACTCGGGCCAACAGTGCTGATGTCTTCACCAAGGCACTTCCGCCTGGTGATCATCAGCGCTTTGTTACTGTGTTAGGCCTTGTGCCTACTTTGCCTCACTTGCTTACTGCCTGACTCTGCTTGTACTGTGATCTATATATACCTGCATGCTTGCACTTGCTAGGGTATGATCACTGTACTGTTTGCTCTCTTTATATAACTCTGCATGTGAACTGGCCTTGTGGCCCTTTGCTTGTGCTCAGACTGTGTGGTGACTTTGTGATCCACCCTGAGGTTGCCTTGCTTTGCTTGTTCTCTTGACTGGTCTTGTGACCATTGCTTGGTCTTGCTATCCCCCACTTCGCCTATGGGGGTGTGTCAAAACATATATGCTTAGTTGTATCTAGGCTGTATGGGGGCTAGCTTTAGGGGGTACAGAAATAATATCGACATTCTACTTGTACCCCCCCCCCTTTCTCCTAATCGATCATCCTCGTCACTTGTTCTCACAAGGCTCGTTATCCCTTGACATTTGGTAATGAGCAGCTCCTCGCGCCCAGTGAAGGGCAATGCTGGTGGGAAGATGGTGTCTAACTCATGACAAAAAGCCGCAAAAGTGAGCGACTTCAGGCAAGTCGGCAACACTATGCTTGCAGCAACCGTCGAGGGCTGATGCTCCTGGTATGCGGCAAAGGTGGTTAGATGGTTAAGTTGTGGGAGGCGAAGGAGGGTGGCCAGGTCCTGAAGGGTCCAGGGAAGGTGACACAGACGGTGGTAAGGGGCTGTGAGGTTTGCGAAACCGGGATTCTCCAAGGCCCATTCGTCGTTGAGGATAAAGGTGCGGAGATGGCTCATATGAAAGAAGGATCCCGGCAACCTCTTTTGTTAGAAGGCTTTAAAGCATCTTCGGGTCTAGAGCATCCCTTAAGCAGTACCTTTTTTGCTTGAAATCTCAAAGCATCTTCGGGTCTAGAGCATTTACATCTCCGAGGAACAGGTGTGTTTTGCTAATTTTTACATACTCTCGTAATTGCTTTTACATTAACTCCGTTGTGCTGGGTGCAAGATTTGAAGACGCCTTACCTGTTGCCCACTCTCGACAAGCTCACATGTTTGGCGTGCATGAGACAAGTTATTGACCCTTAAGTGTAAACACTTATTATTGTGTTTGCACACTCTTGACATTTCATACAATTCTCCCATCACACCAGACTTCAAAAATATTGTTGTTGTCATACCTGAGCACGAGGGGATGGAGCGGCTGCGGTTAACATATAACAGTTTTTTTGCAAAAGGACCTTCCTTTAATTTCTTTCCTGCCGAGAAAATCTCAGTGCGTTTGATTATACTGAAGCAAATCCTGATATATTTTTCTACGCTCTAGCAAGTACCGTATGCCTTTCATTGAGAAAGAAGGTGGGAAATGAGAGAGGGTGCTCGTGCATGGAGTGTTCAGAATCTCATTCTATTGCTCCCTTCCATGGCATCCATTTACCTGCCCCAGTTGCTTTCTCAGCTTCACAACGAGGGGATGTGCCGTGATGCCTGTTGCCCACACCACCACTTCATAGGCATACGGCACCTCCCTCTGCCTCCTGCTTTACGCACCACTGCTGCTGTTCGCAGTTTGAGTTATAGTCACAATAGGCTTGAATGTGCCTCAAACGAAAGATAGAGTGCACAGACGGATTTCTGCACAGCGGCTTCAAACGTTGATAGCGTTCTGCTCATAGCTGCAAATGACTTGATTCAAATTGGATCTGGAGCTTCTTCACGTCACCTACAGTAGGCAATTAAGATTGCACGATTTCATAAAGAATTGACGACACAGTGTTGGTTTGAACGAACGGTACTATGGCAGCCACTATAGTCTTAGAACACAAATTAGGAAGAGTTACGAGTTGGGAATGACTCACAGCTCCTACAAACCCCAAGAGCCGACGTACAGTGATTTGGAACAGTGCCACACTGTCCCCAACTACGAAGGGTCTCGAAACTACCCTCCACAAGGGCCTACACCAAGAGAAATGTTACACTACACAAAGTAATGCAACTATTCTCACTATCTTAAAGTTTACCATTTTGGAGAGTTTCGAAATCACTTGATTCTTGAAACCAAGGCTCTGGTTCTTCAAAATAAATTCTTCCTCGAGTTCTTGGAAGTCAACTGCGCACACCTGCAACACACCGAACGTTCCACACACGACAAAATAGAAAACCGCACACGACACGCAAACGACGACGTGACACGCGACTAGCGATAACTCGCTATTGACTAGACACACACATTCAAAATCATGTCTCATCATTCCTAACTATTGTAAGCATGAAATATATATTATTTCATGCCCTCATACCATTCCATGCACACACGCATGCACGCACACGGACAACAAGCCGAATGCAAACCGTAGCGTTGCACCAACAAACTCCCCCTCGGATTGTTGGCCTTAGGAACTTGCTCTCTCAGTTCAGAGCCATCCCAGCCAGCTTTCAACACTTCCAATGCTGCTGCTCCACCAGCCTCTTGGTCATCATGTTAGCCGGCTGCCCCGTCGTCTTTACGTAGCGCAACTCAACTTCACCCGCGGCCACCATGCTCCTCGTCCAATGCCACTTCACCCTCATGTGCTTGGTGAGGCCATGCAACACATGGTTCTTAGCAAAATCAATAGCACCCTGGCTGTCACAGTAGAGTGGGGTAGGTCCTTGCTGCTCCTCCCCCAATTCAGCCAACAAACGCCGCTGCCACACAATCTCCTGTACGGCACGGAAGAGTGCCATGTACTCGGACTCCACTGAGCTCAATGCTTGATCCACCTGCTTCTTGCTCTCCCAAGCAGTTGGGTCTCCACCAACACAACAAATGAACCCTCCAACACTTGTCATGTCCTCTGGTTCCGATGCATAAGAAGCATCCGAGAATGCGGTGAGGAACAAACGACCGGGTTCAACACCATCCGCACCCTTTTGGCGCCTTTGCGCTGCCGCCGAGTATTGCAGCCCAACGGTCGGTGTTTGGCCAAGATACTTGGCCACCCTCATTCCATCTGCTTCCTGCTTCTCGTTAGGGCATTGAACAACCCTAGCCAACTGTCCGGTAGCAAACGCGACATCCGGTCGGGTGTTTACCGCCGCGTACATGAGGCTGCCCACCAACGAGTGAAAACGGCGCCTTTCCTCTTCACCAACGCTCTCCTCCTCTGGTCCCTTCACACACTTGAACCCAGAGGGAAACGGTGTAGCCACATGGCTTTCACTCTGCCCAAAGTTGGCAGCCAATGCCTCCATGTACTTCCGTTGATGCACCCGCATGCACCGCTTCTCCACATCGCGTTCAATGTGGAGCTCGAGGTAGAAGTTGACGTCACCAAGGGCCTTACACTTGAACTTGTCCTGAAGCTTCAGCATCATCTCCTTCACAAGGTCAGAGGAGGGTGAGAAGATGAGGATAACATCCACGTAAACAACCATGAAGCTCCTCTGCTCCCCCTCACCAAGCATGAACCGTGAGTGATCGGCCGTTGAGGGAGTGAAGCCGATCTCCTCTTCAACTCGCTCTCCATTGCCTTCTTCCACTCCTCAGCATCACTACTCTCCAAGGCCTCCTCGAGAGTTGCTGGCTCCCCCGGCATCTCCACCGGAGAGAACAACGCGAAGGCACACTCGTCGTAGTCACTCTCCTCGTCATCTCCAACTATAAGTGCCGCTCCGGCCAAGGCTGACTTGGCTGGCTTTGCCAGTGCCTCATAGGTCAGCCTATTTGGGGCTTGGATTCTCCTTTTGCCCCTTCCTTCCTCCTCAGCTACAGGGACATGAAGGCTCTCGTGGCGTTGCTGCGGGGTGACTCGGATCCGTGGAGCACTCGTAGTGCGAGAAGGAAGTGTCGGTGCACGGTCGTTCACTTGCTGCACCTCCTCCCCTTCTTCCTGTGCATCCTTGGCCTCCTCTCCCCCATTCATAAAGGAAGATTGCCTTGTGGTGGTGCTGCTGCTGCTCAGCTCCAAAGCAAGCTCCACATACTCCAAACCGAAACTCTTCACCTCCCCAAACCGCATGCCTATCTTTGCCTCATTCTCCGCCTTCCAATCCTTATACATCAGGTTCTCCATGAATTTGCAGTCCCTGCTCACCAAGAATTTCTTGGTGAATGGGTCCCTAAGAAGCCACCCCTTGCTGTTTTGAGCCATGCCCAATTGCACAGCCCATATCGCCTTGGCACCGAGCTTGTTGTGCCGAAGATGCTTAGGCACGAGCGCCATGCACATGCACCCGAACACCCGAAGCATATCCACCTTTGGCTTCCTTCCAATCCACTCCACATAGGGCACCCATTTGTCTGCTCCCACATGAGTCAAATCTCTGTTCTTGGCCACACACGCACTCCGCACCGCATCAGGCCAGAAATAGTCGGGTAGCCCGGCTTCAATGAGCAACCCGCGTGCCGTCTCCGTGATCGTGCGGTTCGCTCGCTCGGCGATGCCGTTCATTGCAGGGGAGTATGGCATGGTGAGGGAGTGCCTTATGCCATTCTTTTTCAGCCACAATCCAAACTCCTTGCTCAAGAACTCTCCCCCTCGATCGGTGCGGATTGACTTGACTAGCCGGTCTTGTTGCCGCTCCACCATCGGCAACCAATCGGTCTTCACCGTTTCAGCCACGTCATGCGGGTGTCGACGTCCACAATGGTGAGAAAGTACTCAGCTCCAGCAGCTCCAAGCTTTAGGGGGCCCACCACGTCCATCACCACCTCATCAAGTGGTGCCTTAGCCGTTGCCTCCGAACTAGAGAACGGGTAACGCGTGAACTTGGCTTGCATGCACGTCGGGCAGCCAAGTACCTCATCGGGCTCCGCCTTCACACGTATGCCAGCAACCATCTCATTCTTCACTAGCTACTGCAAGATGGGCAGGGCCACATGCCCCATGCGCCGATGCAAGGTCAACCAATGACACTCCCCCGTAGCCGAAGTCGGATTGGAGAATGCCGCACTCGCAATAGTGCCCCACATGTTCTCTCCGTACTCCTCCTCCGCTGCTGCCTTTCGGTTCTCCTCACCCTTGTGCTGCTTCTGAGCTGCTGCACCACTCTCCTCTTGTTCACCGAGCTTGCTGGTCCCTCCAAAATTGCACTTCTTGGACTCAATCTCCTTAGCACGACCGTTCGCGCCATCGCCGCTACCAACCGCTTCACCCTTGGTGGTGATGCTTGCTACCACTTGCCTCTCCTTAGTCATGGGGACCACATGGATCTGCCACATCTCGTTGTAGACATCCCTATCCTCGTGAAGGTCCCAAAGAATCCGCTCGCCAAGCCTCGCGGTATAGGTCTTAGCTCCCTTCGAGCTCGTGCATATGTCGGCCTTTTGCAACCGCCGCACGGAAATCACGTTGGCTGCAAGGTTGGGCACCCAAAGCACGTTCTTGAGGCCCACCATCTTCCCATCAGCACCCTTGAACATGGCCTTGCCCATGCCTTTCACCTCTGCTCGCTGCCCCAAAGCCGATGTCACATGCTTCACCGGTGACGGCTCGAGTTCGGTGAGCAAGTCCGCACGAGGTGTCATGCTGTAGGTAGCGCCGCTATCGATCACCCAATAGTCCAGGGAGTGTAGGGTTACCTTCCCCATAGCTGCTGGCTCCTCAAAGCTCTCATCCTTCTCTGGACCAGCCGGTGCATGCGTGGACACGAAGAAGAATTGACCCGGAATGCGATCGTCCCTTGACTCGCTCTCGTTGTCAGCACTCTTCATACTTGCAGCACCACCTCCGCGACCGCCACGGCCTCCACGGCCTCTTCCTCTCCCTCCTCGTGCTCCTCTACCCTCTTGGCCTTGAGCAGGGGTCCATCCATCAGGGAGCTTGTAGCAATCGCGCCACATATGTCCGCTCTTGTGACAATAGTGGCACTCGCCGTCGAATCGGCCGCGATCGCGTCTGTAGCTCTTGTTGTCATTGCCGTATCCGCCACTCCCGCGGCCTCCATTGAAGTTGTTGCTGCCAAATCTGCCTCCCCCTCGTCCTCTGCCCCTTTCACGGCCATACCCTCGGCCGATGTTTGCTGCCTTGGCACAATCCGCACTCGCCAACTCACGGCGGCGGAAATCCTCTTGAAGGATCGCTCGCTTCACGTCTTCAAGCGAGAGGCGGGGCAAGTCACGATTGAGGTTGATGATGAGCGAGGACCATGACTCTGGGAGTAAGGCCAGCAACTTGGTCTTCTTTTGGAGCTCACTGTAGTTCAAATCAGCTCTCTCAAGTCGCGTCAACAAGTCGAAGATTTTTTGCACCCCTTCTTCAACCGCTTCGTCTTCTTCAATTCGTAGTGCCGACATTTGCCGTTCCAACACCACAGCTACCGCCGCTGTTGCAAGAGCGTGTACACCCTTGAGAGCAGCCCATGCCTTTGGTCCCTTCTCTGGTTCACGCTGGAATGGCTTGATGTGACGGATCTGGCTGTTCCCCAACGCTTGCCCAAGTAGGAGATAGCCTTGTGCGCTCTTCCGCACCCACGGGCTCTTCTCCGGGTCGTTCTCGGGGCGCTTCTCCATTCCTTCCATCACCTCCAGCAGGTCATAGTGGTCAAATACATTCTCCATTCTGAAGGACCATTCAGCGAAGTTGTCGCCATTGAACTTGTCAAGCCCAAACACCCTAGGCTCATCCCTAAGTGGACCAAGACTTGGTTGCACGGGCGTCATGGCTGAATCACAGGGTTGGCCTTGAGCTTGGGCTTCTCCACTGCCACTAGCACCTCTGCCACCCCTTTCCTCAGGTCCAGCAATTGTCGAACTGTTCCAAGGGGCTCTTATACCACTTGATATAGTCACAATAGGCTTGAATGTGCCTAAAACGAAAGATAGAGTGCACTGTCGGATTTCTGCACAGCGGCTTCAAACGTTGATAGCACTCTCGTCACAGCTCCAAATGACCTGATTCAAATTGGATCTAGAGCGTTGTAATGTCGCCTACACTAAGCAATTTAGATTTCACGATTTCATTAAGTATTGATAACGCACACGACAAGCAAACAACGACGTCACACGCGACTAGCGATAACTCGCTATTGACTCGACACACACACTCAAAATCATGCCTCATCATTCACACAGTATTGTAAGCATGAAATATATATTATTTCATGCCCTCATAGCATTCCATGCACACACACATGCACGCACACGGACAACAAGCCGAATGCAAACCGTAGGGTTGCACCAACAGCTTGTACGTGCCCCAAACCTTACCTGCCCCAGTTCCTCCCTTAGCTGCACAACTAGGAGATGGGCCGTAATGCCTGTCACCCACACCACCACTCCATACGGCACCTCCCTCTCCCTGCTGCTCTCTGCATTGCTACTGCTGTTCTCACTGCTGCTGCTCACACGGCTGCTCTTCTCACTGCTGCTACTAGAGTGCCCTCCACTCCCATGCCATCGCTGCTGCCGCTCTCCCTGCTGCTGCTCGTCTCCCGCACATGGAGAGCGCGCGGAGTGACAGCCGTGACGCGCGCGTGCGTGTGAACAGTGATGCCGTCCCGCTGGAACTTGTGGGCGGCAAACTCGGATATGCGCAGATCAAACCTGGTAGCGGGCGGCACGGAGAGGCAAGGGGGGGGCAGGCAGGGAGAGGGCAGAGGGGAGGCAGGGGGGGACAGGGGGATGTTGCGAGGGAGTGAGGTTTTAGCTGAGAGGGGGAAGGCTGTGGAGATGGCAGATGGGGACTGCAGGGCTGGCCCATGTGCAGGTGTGTCTGCCACATCAATGCAGGACTCAAAATCCTTGGGGGGTGGAAGGGTGATGGAGTACATGCCTCAGAAGGCCCCCCAGAGAGCACCGAATCTCATCTCACATGTTGAGGATGTGGTCTCCCGACTGCAGCAGAGACACAGAAGCCTTCCCTTTTAGGCCAGGATAGAGGCGGTATAGGTCGCCCTCTACCATGTCGTGCACTGCTGCTGCCACCTCTACGCCCGTAGGGCCGCCCCCCACCACCACCACGTGCAGCAGCCTGGGGGTTTGGATGGTAGCACAAGGAGGGTGATGGGAAGGTAAGACAAGAAATGAGGCACCCTCTCAACTCACCTCCACTCCTGTGGGGCCGCCCCCCACCACCACCACGTGCAGTAGCCTTGGGGGAGAGGGGAGGGGGTGATGGGATGGGAAGGTAAGACAAGAAGAAGTGACGCTGCGCCATCTTACACCTCACCTCAGCCTGGGGGCGTATTTTGAGGCGCCTCAAAATACGCTGCGCCATCTTACACCTCACCTCAGCCTGGGGGCAGGGTTGAGGAGTGAGGGGTGAGGGGCGAGGGGTGAGGGGCCAGGGGTGCAGAAAAATCCGGTGGGCAGGCAGTGAGCGAGAGACATGGCAAGATGCAGCGGCCGAAAGCGTAGAGCCTGCCAATGATCTCTCCTTAATGGGGTGCATTGGGTGCATTGGGGTGCATTGGGGTGCATTGGGGTGCTGATGGGTGCAGAGGAGTGCTGCGGAGGGGTGCAGCGAGAGTGTGCAAGAAGATAGGGTCTTGGCAAGATGGAGGGAGGGATGGGCGAGAAAGTGGTGGACGGGGCGAGGGGCAAGGGGCGAGTGGTGGGGGCGAGGGGCAAGAGGCTAGGGGTGGGGGGCCCCCACTGGGGGCGAAGGGTGGGGCGGGAGGGTTTTGGGGTGAGGGGTGTGGGCTGGGGCTTGGGCGGTGGGGCATAGCGAAGTACAGAGGATTTGAGTGATAGTTTGCAAGATCTATTTGCAAAAGGGTGCAGAGGGGCATAGAAGCGTGCATAAGGTAGTGGCGGAAGGCTAGGAGAGGCAAAGAAGTGATGGATGGAGCGCGAGAGAGGGGGGCTGGAGCTACAGGGAGGAGAGCGTCACAACACAGTATGGGGGCGCGGTGGAGCTAGCTTGCTTCCTCTGGATCTCCTAAGAGGGTACCTCTGTTGCTCGTCTGCTTCTATTCCTGGCAGGCACGCCATCTCGCAGCGGTCGATGAGGGTGTTTCTGATGGCCTCTGCATCGTCCAGCGACTGATGGTGGGATGGGGAGAGGGATAGGGGCAGTGGGATGGGGGGCGGGGATAGGGGTTAAA
Organism: Closterium sp. Naga37s-1; assembly: GCA_947471745.1. Lineage (NCBI taxonomy): Eukaryota > Viridiplantae > Streptophyta > Zygnematophyceae > Desmidiales > Closteriaceae > Closterium > Closterium sp. Naga37s-1. The sequence goes on along the minus strand of CANJKZ010000174.1, from coordinate 1,603,956 downwards.
GGGGGGCCTCCTCGCAGCGGTCAATGAGCGTGTTCCTGATGGCCTCCGAATCGTCCAGCGACTGGCGGAGGGAGAGGTGGTGCAGTGACGGATGGGTGTGCAGTGGGATAGGAGGGAGGGATCCATGAATCGGGATGTGGGGAAGGGGAATGAGGAGGGGTAAACGGGGGCGGGCCGCCTCGCAACGGCCCTATTACAACCACCAGCATGTCGTACGGCACAATGCTTGCCCTGTGCCCCATGCCCAGCCCCCCAGTACTCACCTTGAGGAAGTGGCAATGGTGCTGCACGCCAGGCACGTTGAAAGTGTTGGGCCTGGCACCCACGGCCACCACCAGCATGTCGTACGGCACTGTGAAGTGAACCTTCCTGGCGCCACCACACCTGCCCTCCCTGGCCTAGTGCCTGGGTGTTTGCCCAGTGCCCTGTGCTCAGTGCCCCATGCCCAGTGCCCGATGGCCAGTGCCCGATGGCCAGTACTCACCTTGAGGAAGTGGCAGTGGTGCTGCACGCCTGGAACGTTGAACGTGTTGGGGACGGCCCCCATGGCCACCACCAGCATGTCGTACGGCACTGTGAACCGCACCTCCCTGGCGCCGCCACACGCGCCGCCACTCTCGCCGCCACCTCCTCCCGTGTTACCCCCAGCAGCAGCTACGTTTCCATCAACAGCACCACCACCACTCGGAGCAGCAGAATCACCACCCCCGGAAGCAGCAGCACCACCCCCGGCAGCAGCAGCACCACTATCGCTACCAGAAGAGCCACCACCTTTTCTTTCAGCTCCTCCTCGTGTCATCTCCCCGTCACCCTTCTCCTGGCTTCCAACCTTTGCAACAGTCGGCACGGGCAGCGGAGGGGGCAGGGCAGCAGGGGCGCGGCAGGAGAGGGTCTTGGAGGCGGGGTCGATGGCCGTACACTCTGCCTCGAGGAAGCGAGCTGAGCTGCCGTGCTGGCAGCAAGGAGAGTGGGGGAAGGGGTGGGGAAGGAAGGGAGAGCAGCCAGTTGTGGTTCAAGTGCGGGGTCAATGGCAGTGCACTCAGCCACGAGGAAGGGAGCTGAGGTACCGTGCTGCCAGGAGAGAGAAGGGGAAGGGTTGGAGTGGAGGAAGGGCGAAGATGGTACGAGAGCGGGGTGGATTGGGAGAACAGCCAGTTGCAGGTCGAATGAGGGTCGATGGCCGTGCACTCCGCTTCGGGGAAGCGAGCTGAGCTGCCGTGCTGCCAGCAGAGAGGGGGGAGAGGGTCGGAGGGCCAAGGAGGTGTGAAGGCGTGTTGTGAGTTTACTCAACAAACACTGTGCACTCTGCCTCGAGGAACCAAGACAAGCTGCTATGCTGCCAGCACAGGGAGGAAGGGATCGGGGGAGGAGGGAGGCACACACTGTGGGCGCACGGTGGATGTGGAGAGCAGTGGTAAATCGAATGAGGGGGACACCGCCTTGAAGTTCCACTGGTGGCCCGCCTCAAGCACTTTGCTGCAATGAAACGAGCTGTGCTGCATGCTGATAGAAGGGCGAGAGGAAGGTTCAGGGTGGGCGGAAGAGGAGGCGAGTGGGGTGAGGGGCAGCGGGAGAAAAGGGAGGTAGAAGTCAATAATGACATTGCACTCAATAATGACACTGCACTCAATAATGACACTGCACTCAATAATGACACTGCACTCAATAATGACACTGATTGCATGACATTTCTGGCAGCACCTGACTGATTGGAAACTCACCCTCAACAGGATGCGTCTGATTGGCTCAGCGATGCTCCTGCCCTCGACCACTCCCGTGGTGACACTTGGCAGCAGCGGGGTGAAGAGGAAGAAGTTGCGGGGCGAGATGAGTGTGACGTCATACCCATGGGCGTCGATGGCTTTAAGGAAGCTCACGGCGCCCCACCCAGACCCCAGCACCACCACACGCTTCCTGCAATTAGTGCCGCCACGTGGACTTGCCGCTTGCACCGCTGCTGCTGCTGCTGCTGCTGCTCCCCTTGCGCTCATTTCCACCACCTGCCCCACCTGCCCCACCTGCCTCACCAGCGCTACCAAATTCAGGGTTTTTCACAGGTGATCCGTTATCATTAGACCTGATACTAGAACTAAGACCAGCCACGTCGCCACACTCCACCCGCAGCAGCAGCCAATCCCCCTGCAGATACCTCCATGCATCCGCCATCACGCCAGCGCTTCTTTTCCCTTTTCCACCCCCAACTCCATCACCGCACACCCAGCCGCCCCTGCAACACAGACAGCCAGCAGCGACCCCCACCCCCCTCCCCTGCCTGGAGCAACTCCCCCTCCCCAGACACCCCCTGGAGCGCCCATCTGCTCCGCCCCCCTAAACCCCCCCGCCCCCGCAACCCCCTGCGCGCCCCCAGCCCGCCCACCCTGCCAGGGACCTCTGCTGCACCGCAGGGGCGCCTTGCCTCGCTGCATGAGGCTCAGGCGTCCCACCACCGCTCGCCACCAACGCCCACCCATCCCCACCCCTCTGCCTCCGGCAGGCTGCTGCCGCCCACCCCTCTGGCCTTGCATCTATCGGAGCTTTCCCGCACTCTCTGAACTTAGCGCTTCCTGCTCCTCCGCTGCCCCTTCTTGCTCCTGCAGCGGCGCGCAGAGCGCACTCACGCGCCTCCCCCCCACGCAACGCGCACTCACGCACCTCCCCCCCACGCAGCGCGCACTCACGCCGCTCCCCCGTGCCCTTCCACCCTGCTACTGCTTCCTGGCGTCACGACGGCTTGCTGTGTATCCGATACGGTAGCTGCTCTGATTCTTCAGTCGACTCAAAAATTGCCTCACGAGGGCTGTTGCTCTCTCTTGGATACGGCAGCTGATCTTCCAGGTAGCCGATGTGTTGGGTAAACGAACCGACAGAAGGATCAATTCAACCAATATGAGAATCGCCGCCCACCGCCACTGACCAAGCCTTATCACACCCTGTACGCAGCCTGTCCCGAGGCTCTTTTCGTCTCGAGGCTCGGAAATCTCGAATTTTACTCATCGGCTGTCGCCCCACTCGAACCCCGTTCGTGCGCGCGACTGAGCCGCGTGGGAGAGAGGCCGAAGCTCCCTGGGTTAGGCAGGGCAGAGCGGTCGACATTTCCCAGGCGCAAGGCTGACGCTCACTCGGGCCAAACCGAACCTCCATGAACCTGGGTTCGCGTCGCCGGTAGCTGGCTCTTGGCGCTTCGGTTCCCGCCGCTGCCATGCTGGCTGGAGGTCTTCTTGGCGTCCAGCCTGTATTCGCCGAACCTGCTGGGCTCAGTCTGGGACGTCAACGGTACGCCACGTGGCGCGTGCATGTGGAGAGAAAGCGAAGCGAGAAAACGAGAGTGTTCTTCTCAACTGCTCGAGTCGTGTTGCGATTATGCCATGCAATGCAGTGCAAGTAGTCGTGCAGAACAAGAAATGGCTCTGCGGGTCATAACATCACAGGAACTGACCTCGGGTTACACCGCAACGTCTGTTCTTCGCGACGTGCTTTTCGAGACACCACCAGACAGTGTGACATGATCACGTGCATCGGAACGCAAGGTAATGAGACCTGACTCGACATTGAGTCGAGCTACGTAACTCAGGTTTCAGATCACATTGAAAATTGGGGCAACCTCACTTCTTTGAGACACCTAGAGTTTCGCGTTCGGTTCATTTTTTGGTACGAACTTCTATCGGTCGTGCTGGAATCTAGTTCACTTCTAGAAACCCCAGCACAAATATTCGTGACTCGGCCAGGAAGGTAGCCCAAGTTTCGGGTGCAAGGTCTCTCGGGATCGGCTTGCAGCGCGGTTGCAAGCGGTTGGTAGGGGTGCAAAGGAACTAGGCATGGATCGGCCAAGCCAGTCAATCCTACTCGTTATCTGTCAAAGAATAAATACTTAGGAATACTATTTCCGTTGCGCGTCTCGCATAAAAAAATGGCACGTACGAGTAATATATAGTATGGCGTGACAATGTCCCATTTGGCATCGCCCTGACCTAACCCGCGTTGTCTATTGTGTCCTAATACGCACGCAGCGGCGGCATTGCGGCTTGAAGTACGCGCCGCTCGACTCCCTCAAGTCGCTTTTTGAGTCGACTCACAGCACGCCGTCCCATTCGGCATCGTCCTGACCTAACCCGCACTTGGTTCGAGTCCGATCCAGCACGCACGCACGCACGCACTCAGATTCGGCATCGCGGCATGAAGTACGCGCCGCTCGACGTCCTCAAGTCGCTCGCACTCTTCGTCGCGGCGGGGATCCTCGAGATCTCCGGCGGCTGGTTCGTGTGGCAGTGGCGAATCAACGGCTGGCATTGGGCCTGGTGCTTCCTCGGCGCCGCGATCCTCTTCGGTTACGGAATAGTCGCCACGTTCCAGGATGCTTCCTTCGCGCGCACGTACGCAGCGTACGGTGGGATCTTCATCCTGCTCGCGCTGCTGTGGGGCTGGGCCGTCGATCGGACGGCTCCGGACGTGTGGGACTTGGTGGGAGCGGCGGTGGCGGTAGGGGGAGCGTGTATCATCATGTTCGTGCCTCGCCCTGCCGCTGATGTTTGAGTCGACTGAAAATTCCCCTCGGTGTGGTGGCGGTTGGAGGGGCGTGCATAATTTCGTTCCGCGGCCTGCCACTGATGGTGCGGAGTGACAGCCGCGGGTTCAGGCGCTGAGTCGATTCTTGCTAGAGTCGAGTCGAAAATTGAGTCGCAGATTGCTGGGGCGGCGAGCAGTGTCGTGTAAATGGGCGCATGCAATGTTGCGATTGGTGTTGTGGGGAGCATGTGGGTGTGGAGAGCACATGTGTGTGGAGAGCACGTGGCTGTGGGGAGCACGTGGCTGTGGGGAGCACGTGGCTGTGGGGAGCATGTGGCTGTGGGGAGCACGTGGCTGTGGGGAGCACGTGGCTGTGGGGAGTATGTGGGTGTAGAGGCAAGGGGATTGTGGCGATGACTGGGGCGAGCAGTCAGGTGCGAATGGGCGCATACCGAGTGACTATCAAAGTTTCAGGCTCGGCGCGTGACCGTTGAGTTCAAGATTGACAGGGTCACGCTCAGAAGCTTAGCATGCCTGCTCCTAGACCTGGCCGCTAAGGATCTCAGTGGCGATGGCCGTCGAGCGAGGCGGTATTTATTTCAAGTCGAAGGCCACTTGATTGACTGATTGAAGGTGTTCCAAAGACTATGAAACTGGAATAAGGTTGCTCGGGGGCGATGGTGACGATGGTTTGGGCTGTGGCGGGTGTTCCGGGGTGGTTGAGGTGGTGGGGGAGGCGTGGGATTTTTTTAAATGACCGGATGGGGCCAGGAGGGTGATGGCCATGGTTGGGGCAAGCGGTAAATGAATGGATCCTTTGGTATGAATGATTGTGGGCAAGTGTGGCGAGCTGTGTGGTGCGAATGGGCGGTGCGGAGAGGGGAGCAGCGGGGTGAGGGGAGGGGGGGGGGGTGTGGGGTGAGGGTAGCAATTGGGTGTGGGGGGGAAGGGGATGTGGAGAGAATGGAGAAGCGAGAGAATCGAGTTTTAGAGAGTGCCTTGCTGAAGGCACATTGGAGGATGTTGGCGGGGCGATGAGACGCACCTCACGGTGGCCCTGATAGTGGAAGGCTGGTCAGTGCAGATCGGACGGTGCAGATTGGACGGTGCAAATCGGAGAGTGCAAATTGGAGGGTGCAGAACGGAAGATGCAAAACGGAAGGTCCGGATTGGAAATTGCAGATCGGAGGGTGCAGAGCGGAAGGTGCAGATCGGAGGGGTGCAGATCTAGGCTGCAGTCTAATCGGTGCGAGCGAGTGTGGCGTTCTTGCGACTGCCACCAGGTGCGTTTGCATGTGCTCCTGTATGTGGCCGTGTGCGCATGTGTGCATGTATGCGTGTGGGCATGTGGGCATGTGGGCATGTGGGCATGTGGGCATGTATGCATGTGTGCATGTGTGCATGTGGGCGTGTGGGCGTGTGTGCTGCATGTGTGTGTGTATGCATGTGTGTGTGTATGCATGTGTGCGTGTATGCATGTGTGCGTGTATGCATGTGTGCGTGTATGCATGTGTGCGTGTATGCATGCGTGCGTGTATGCATGTGTGCGTGTATGCATGTGTGCGTGTATGCATGTGTGCGTGTATGCATGTGTGCGTGTATGCATGTGTGCGTGTATGCATGTGTGCGTGTATGCATGTGGGCGTGTATGCATGTGTGCGTGTATGCATGTGTGCGTGTATGCATGTGTGCGTGTATGCATGTGTGCGTGTATGCATGTGTGCGTGTATGCATGTGTGCGTGTATGCATGTGTGGCGTGTATGCATGTGGGCGTGTATGCATGTGTGCGTGTATGCATGTGGGCGTGTATGCATGTGGGCGTGTATGCATGTGTGCGTGTATGCATGTGTGCGTGTATGCATGTGTGCGTGTATGCATGTGGGCGTGTATGCATGTGGGCGTGTATGCATGTGGGCGTGTATGCATGTGGGCGTGTATGCATGTGTGCGTGTATGCATGTGTGCGTGTATGCATGTGTGCGTGTATGCATGTGTGCGTGTATGCATGTGTGCGTGTATGCATGTGTGCGTGTATGCATGTGTGCGTGTATGCATGTGTGCGTGTATGCATGTGGGCGTGTATGCATGTGTGCGTGTATGCATGTGTGCGTGTATGCATGTGGGCGTGTATGCATGTGGGCGTGTATGCATGTGTGCGTGTATGCATGTGTGCGTGTATGCATGTGTGCGTGTATGCATGTGTGCATGTATGCATGTGTGCGTGTATGCATGTGGGCGTGTATGCATGTGGGCGTGTATGCATGTGTGCGTGTATGCATGTGTGCGTGTATGCATGTGTGCGTGTATGCATGTGTGCGTGTATGCATGTGTGCGTGTATGCATGTGTGCGTGTATGCATGTGTGCGTGTATGCATGTGTGCGTGTATGCATGTGTGCGTGTATGCATGTGGGCGTGTATGCATGTGGGCGTGTATGCATGTGGGCGTGTATGCATGTGTGCGTGTATGCATGTGTGCGTGTATGCATGTGTGCGTGTATGCATGTGTGCGTGTATGCATGTGTGCGTGTATGCATGTGTGCGTGTATGCATGTGTGCCTGTATGCATGTGTGCGTGTATGCATGTGTGCGTGTATGCATGTGTGCGTGTATGCATGTGTGTGTGTATGCATGTGCACACATGCCTTTGTTTGCGCATCTCGTGGGGTGCTTGCATCCATTTCTGCATATGCTGCGTGTTGCTGCTCATGCCCAGGTTTCGTAACCTCCGGCCAATCAATCCAACCCAATTGCACATGCACCCATGCTTCTCACTGCTCAGGCCATGTGTTCTGAATGGGGCCTGAGAGGCGAACGCGGCTTTGGGTTGCTGGTGATCATTGATGTGTCTTACTGGTATTGCTATATGGATTGTGTTTGCCTTCTAAGTCATGCTGTACAATATGGGTTTGCTATAACCATACATAGCATTGTTTATCTCAATGCATGTGTATTTCACTCAACGTCTCGTATCTTTCACACAATGGCTGATTCTGCTCCCCGGTTGCCCTGTAATGAACTTACACCCACCGCACCCCAACGATCTGATTCCTGTCCTTCCCCGTTCCACCCTCTCCCGTTTTCCTCGTCTCTCCCATCACCCCCTTCTCCCAGCTCCTCAGGTTGTCTCAATCTGTTGAAGATGAGATGAGGTGAAGATGAGATGAGGCATTAGATGAAAGACCCCCTTCAGGAGTCCATCGTGGTTAGTTTTGAACGTTTATGCATATAACGTTACTGTCCACTACAGGTTTAATGTGTTGCAAGCCACGATACACACGCTAGTTATGCAGCATAAATGAAATGAATCCTTGGAGGCTTATTGTCACATATTCCAAAACTGGTAGTGTTTCTGCGTAATGTAGTGGAACAATTTATCTATAAAGTTTGTTCAACATAGCAAGCATATCAGAGTGGCGCAGCGGAAGCGTGGTGGGCCCATAACCCACAGGTCCGAGGATCGAAACCTCACTCTGATAATATATGTGGCCAGTACAGAAAGCAGGGCTGAACATGAGAATCCCCCTGAAACTTGTGAAAGGCATCTCCGCGGTTAACTTAATACTTTTCACGAGGAACATTTATAAGTTTTGTAGTACCATATCACCCCGGATAGTAGCGCATATGCGCTTATAATAAAATTTGTTTTTTCAAGGGGGCGCTTATAATTGAGTTTCGGGCATAAGCGCATGCGCTTATATAATGACAAATACAGATTTATACTTTTAGGGTACCAAACTGTGCCTTTCATTGATGCCATTTCAAACGAGTCGAAATAATATAGCGTCACAAAGCAGAATCGCGCGCAAGCGATTCTGCTTCCTGCACACCAGCAAGTTCACCTCACTTTGCAGGCATGCCAGCACATCCTGATTGGACGCGCAGCCAGTCAGGTCTTCGCGAGTCAAACGAAGCGAAGATGAAATTTTGCTCGCTGCAAAAATGAAACTCGTTACCGTTTTAAACAGATTTATAATTTCAAAATTTACGTGCGCTTATAATAAGTAAAGGTTTTCCAGGGGGGGGCGCTTATAATCGAGTTTCGGCCATAAGCGCCATGCTCCAGATAGAAGCGCCGGCGCCTTTAATCGGACGGCGCCTATATCCGGGGCCATATGGTATGCATGCGGGAAAGGGGAAAACCTATGTGGTAACGCCGAGAGAGTGAGAAATCGACGCAGCGATTCATTGTAACCACCTCTCACCTGGCATATCAAATGCGAGCACGAAAAAATCACCTTCTATGGATAGTCAAGGTGCCATACAGGGATAATTTTATCAGTGTAAATCACCCTGATCAGGGCTGAATTTTCAAATTTAGGTACCCTGATTTCAACCTAAAAAAAAAAAAAAAAACCCTGAAGGCACATTTTCCAGAAAAACAGCACAATGATTGCTCAGGGTTGAGAAGTAGTGAACTCTGAATGTTCAGGGTCGAGAATTGAAAATCAGGGTCGTAGTAACGCGCTCTTTCTTTACCGAGGACAGAAGTCTCACTCACTCAGGACATCTGTGGCGATGTGACTGGACTGGCACTGTGGCGATGTGAGTGGCGCTGTGTTAGAGCACATCTATTTCGACCAATAACAGCAACCTAAAATCTGACATTACAGATTCGCCCGATCTAGATGGTGGGTGTATGGGAACGAAACGTCGGAGAAACTTCGTCTCGATAAAGCGAGGGGGGGGAATTACGCTCGTGGGGGGCACTGAAATCAATGCGAAGGGGTTATCAGGAGGAAATTTCCGAAAAAACTTCGCCCCGATAACATCGCATTCAGGGTCCACAGGCCTCGTACTCTGTATTGACAGGGTCCGTGAAAACCCTACACTGAGAGTGTACACAAAATTTCAGGGTCCGCTAAAGCAATACTCTGAATGGATCAGGGACCAAAATGTGAACAACCTGATTTCTCAGGGTCCAGAAAGTGACAAGTCTGAAATCACCCTGAAATCAGGGTAATTACCCTGATAAAATCAGCCCTGACCCTGATACACTGATTATCAGGGTGGTTTTTTGTGGTCACACTGATGCCGTAGGGTAATTTTTTCTGGAGCTTAGTTTTTCCTGATACCGTATGCCAGGGTTTACGTTTTAGGCACACTTTGGCCTCAGTGTAACCGTTCTTCTCACTGACTTTTACCCTGAAGCGAGTACCCCACACCCCCCCCCTCCCCCCTCCCCCCCCCCCCCCCCCTTTCCCGTAACCCTGGATTCCTGTTGGCTTAATGACAAAACCGAAAATTCCGCCAAGATAGCACATGTGTTGGCACGAAGCTGGCCACCATTGTCTAAGGCACCGTCAAGGCTCAACTCGGTCTTCTTGTCTTACATGCCAACAACGCCTGGTTTGTTGGAAACCTGGCTGTGCAGCAGAACGTAGGCGGCCACAAGCCCCCTTGGCACCTCGTTCCTGTTGGGCTCAGAAAAGCCCTTAGGATCTTTCAAGGCTAAGATCAGTATTGAAGTAGAGATGTTGTAATTGCGGAAGCGTTAATATAAGAATTGCTTGAACCACCTTGTACTGGTGTGTGAGAACAAGATAAGTTGATTAATAGCAGGGAAATACAAGGCTTTTATATGATTACAAAGGAATATGAAAGGTTCTACTTTTAACTGTTTTGCTGTTGCGGTTCGATACAATGCCGACTCGGGTAACTGCTCAGTAACGAGTCAGTTATGTGTCCTTGCTGTCGCACTGTAGTTTTCGTCAAGTCAAAGGTCAGCGACCTTTGACCTTCGCGTAACCTCCAGCGGTTGCTTTTGTTGACTCGTGTGTTTCTTCGCTGTAGTCTGCTGCGTTTTGTCAAACATATATGCTATACTCTGTCTAGGCTGTAGTGGGGTAGTTCATATAGGATACAACACTTTTAGGTTTCCTACTTGTACCCACCTGCTTGCTAGTTCAGTCATTCCTTCCATCACTATTCTGACATGGTATTCTGAGCAGGTTCCCTCGTGGGAACGTTATTTTTTAGTGTCTGCCCCCTACTCGTGTCGTCCTCTGTCACACGAGACTCTCCTTTGGGACCACCGCCTTGGTCACCCCTCCCTGCCTCGTCTTCGAGGTATGGCCTCCCGTACCCTTGTCTCTGGTCTCCCCCGGTCCCTCCCTCCCCTTCCTCCGGGGCCTGCCCCTACCTGTGTTCCTTGTGTCGAGGGCCGGCAGCGCGCCGCTCCTCACTCCTCCGAGTTCCCTCCGACATAGGCTCCCCTGCAGACTCTCCACATGGACGTGTGGGGCCCAGCCCGCGTCAGTGGACAGGGTCACGAGCATTACGTCCTGCTGGTCGTTGACGACTACTCGCGTTACACCACAGTCTTCCTCTTGCGCCGAAAGGGTGAGGTCACTGAGGTGTTGATCGACTGGATCCGCGGTGCCCGTCGCCAGCTCGGCGAGAGTTTTGGATCGGACCTTCCTGTTCTGCGTCTGCACTCAGACAGAGGTGGTGAGTTTTCCTCTGACCTTCAGAGGGCTTTCTGTCGTGCGGAGGGCATCCGCCAGACGTTCACGCTTCCGGCCTCCCCACAGCAAAATGGGATTGCTGAGCGCCGCATTGGCATGGTCATGGACTTCGCTCGTACGTCCATGATCCATGCAGCTGCTCCCCATTTTCTGTGGACGTTCGCGGTTCAGTACGCTGCGCATCAGATCAACCTTCAGCCTCGTGTCTCTTTGCTGGAGACCACACCTACTCTGCGGTGGACGGGGAAGGTTGGCGATGCGTCTGTGTTCCGTGTCTGGGGATCTCGAGCTTTTGTCCGCGATACTTCCGCGGACAAGCTGTCCTCCCGTGCCGTTCCCTGCGTCTTCCTTAGCTCCCCCCCTGACGCACCTGGATGGAAGTTTTACCACCCCACCTCGCGTCGTGTTCTGTCCTCTCAGGACGTCACGTTTGACGAGTCAGTATCCTACTACCGTCTCTTTCCCTACCGCACTGCCTCTCTCCCCCCCCGCCCCTCTTCCTAGCACCAGGTGCTCCTCCGGTAGACCCCCTCCCCCCTCAGGGTCCTGCCCCCTCAGGTGTGTCCCAGGTAGACCCTGTCGAGCCTGTCGAGGTAGCTGTCGACTCTGGTGCTGCTAGGGGTGGTGAGCCTGCGGGTGCGGGGCCTGGGGGTGCTGTGCCTGGGGTAGCTGAGTCTGAGGGTTCGGAGCCTAGGGGTGCTGAGCCTGAGCGTGTGGAGCCTGGGGGTGCTGAACCTGCGGGTGCTGAGTCTGGGGGTGCTGAGCCTGGGGGTGCTGCGCCTGAGCGTGCTGAGTCTGGAGGTCCTCTGGGTGTCCCGTCACAGCGGGAGCCCCTCTCTCCGTAGCGGCTCCGTGAGTGGTACGCTCAGCGCTGTAGCTGTGCTGCTGGAGCTACGGGGCCTGCTGCTGGAGGTGCTTCTGGAGCTGGAGGTGCTGGAGGTACTGCTGGTGCTGGAGCTGCTGGAACCGCTGGTGCTGCAGGTTCTGGCGCTGTTGGAGGTCCTACTGGTGTTGGAGCTGCTGGAGGTGCTGGAGCAGCTGGTCCCGGAGGTGCTCGTACTGGAGGTACTAGAGCTGCTAGGGCTGGTGGTGCTGCAGGAGTTGGAGCTGTAGGTGCCTGGGCTGTTGCTACTGGAGGTGCTGCTAGAGCTGGAGCTGCTGGAGGTACTGGACATGGTGGTGCTGCGGGAGTTGTAGCTGGAGACCCTGGAGCTAAGGGTACTGGTGCTGTCTCTGCAGTTACTAGAGGCGCTGCGCGACCGCGGCCGTACTACGTTCCGCTTCTTCAGCAGGTTCTTGGTCTCCTGCCTTCTACTGGTCCTACTCCTCCCTTACTGAGTCCACCGCCTGGCCTGTCACAGTCGCAGTTACAGCCAGCCTCTCCACTGCCTGGTCCTTCTCCTTACTCTGGACCGACTAGAGGTCTTACGGAGCGTCGTGAGCCTGAGTCTCGTCCTGTGTCGCCTGAGTCTCGTCCTGCGTCACCTGAGTCTCGTCCTGAGTCGCCTGTTTGCGCTGTTCGCACTGGTCAACGTGTTCCGCGTCAGTGTCGTCCTCCTGTTGTGAGAATAATGAGAGGAATGAGTGACTGAACTAGAAAGCAGGTGGGTACATATGGGAAACCTAAAAGTGTTGTACCCTATATGAACTACCCCACTACAGCCTAAACAGACTATAGCATATATGTTTGACACACCCCCATAGGCAAAGTGGGGGAGAACAAGAGGTCACAAGACCAGTCAAGAAAGGCAAAGCAAGCTCAGGGTGGATCACAAAGTCACCACGCAGTCTGAGCACAAGCAAATGGCCACAGGGCCAGTTCACATGCAGAGTTATATAAAGGAAACAAACAATACAGTGAACACAACCTAGCAAGTGTAAGCATGCAGGTATATGTATAAAGACTACAGTACAAGCAGAGTCAAGAAGAAAGCAAGTGAGGCACAGTAGGTACAAGGCCTAACACAGTACAGAAACGCTGATGATCACAAGGCTGAAGTGCCTTGGTGAAAACATCAGCAGTGTTGGCCTGAGAGGCCACGTAAGCAAGACGAAGCTGGCCACGCTGCTGCAACTCTCGAGCAAGGAAGTAGCGCAGAGCAATGTGCTTCGTTCTGTGCTCCACTCTGTGCTCCTGACACAAGGCCAGCATGGCCTTGTTGTCGACGTACAGAACTGGAGGAGAACGAGGCGCCTCTCCCAAGTCGGTCAGCAGGTAGGTGAGCCAGCGTATCTCCTGTGCAGCCATGGCCCCAGCGTAGATCTCAGCCTCACAACTAGAGCTGAGGACAGAAGAAGAGCGGGTAGACCGCCAAGAGACAGAACCGGAGCCAAGACTGAAGGTGTAACCCTGTGACGACCGCTGCGTAGCCAAGTCGTCAACCCAGGAGGCGTCAGCGTGACCAGTGAGGACAACTCGAGCCCGTCCTCCAAGCACGAGCCCCATGCCCGATGTACTGCACAAGTATCGCAACACCCTCTTCGCAGCATCCCAGTGCACCTTTTGGTGCCTGCCGGGAGCCACATAGCGAGCCAGAACGCTGAGAGGGTATGCGAGGTCAGGTCGTGTGCAAGTCATCAGGTACATGAGGCAGCCCACAAGCTCTGGATACGGGCCACTCGGCTCTACGGACTCGTCCGAAGGTGGAGCTGAGAGCGAGTGACCGGTAGGCAGAGGAGTGGACTGTGGCGAGGAGTACGTGAAGCCGAAGCGCTGAAGGACCTGCTGCACCATGTGTGACAGAGTCAAGGTAATGGTGCGCTGTGCTCTGTCCCGGGTGATCCGCAAGCCAAGATAGCTTGTCAGCTCACCCAGGTCTGTGCACGTGTGTCTCTTCTGCAGCTCGGACTTCACGTGGGCGAGTGCCTCAGTGTCAGCAGTAGCAAAGACGAGGTCGTCTACGTACACGAGAACGTAGAACGGCGGCAGAGTAGTGTCAGTGCGTAGAAACAGAGAAGGGTCAGCAGTGGAAGGAGTAAAACCAAGAGATGCAAGCGTCGTCCTGAGTGTGTCGTGCCACTCACGGGGTGCCTGGCGGAGACCGTAGACTGGCCGCCGGAGGCTCCACTGGGTACCAACAGGAAAAGACCCAGTGAAGCCAGGTGGGCGGCGCAGCCAGATCTCCTCGTGCAGGCTGCCCTGTAGGAAGGCTGTGCTGAAGTCAAGCGAGTGGAGCTCGTAGTCACGCTGAGCAGAAACGTGTAGCAGTACCCGAAGAGTGGTCATCTTTGGGGTAGGGGAGAAGGTCTGAAAGAAGTCAACTCCCTGTCGCTGACTGAAGCCACGTGCAACGTAACGCGCCTTGAAGACAGGCGGAGAACCCGGCGGCCGCTTCACCCTGAAGATCCACATGCCACTGACAATGTTCGCCCCAGGTGGGGGAACCTCGTCGACGTAGGTGCCTGTGGACTTCCAGGAAGCCATCTCGGCGTCCATGGCTGCCTGCCACTGAGAGGAGTAGGGACCCTCTATCGCCTCTGCGTAAGAGCGCGGGGTCGGGATGTCTAGTGCATCTGGGTCTCCCTTTGGGGTCAGCAGCATGGACACGAGATGAGGTACAGAAGCAGCAAAGCACTCAAACTCCTCCTGTCTGTCCTCAAGAACGTCCGTGCCAAGAGCATACTCACCCTCAATGGACGGAGGACAGACAGACACAGACGCAGACTCAGCAACAAGACTAGTGGCGTAGTCTAGGCGACAGGCTGCAGCAAAGTCAACAAGCCCAGCAACAAGAGCAGACGTAGCAGAGGAGTCAAACAGAGGGTCAGTGACAGCAGTGGCCAGAAAGCGCATGACAGTTGGACTAGCAGCACGAAGGGAGTCAGACTCCGGGTCCGGACCGTCAGGAAGAGAGGACGCAGGAGGAGACGACAGAGGGACACGCTGTGGAGCAGTAGAAGGACGCAGTGTCATAGAGTGAGTGCCTGGGACAGGAGGGAGACGCGGACGCGAAACACGACCAGCGCGAACAGTACGGACAGGCGACGCAGAACGCGACGTAGGCGACACAGGATGAGACTCAGGCTCACGACGCTCCGCAAGACCTCTAGTCGGTCCAGAGTAAGGAGAAGGACTGGGCAGGGGAGAGGCCGGCTGCAACTGCGACTGGGACTGGACAAGCGGTGGACTCAGGAAAGGAGGAGGAGTACCAGGAGAAGCCGGGGAGCCAAGAACCTGCTGAAGGAGCGGAACGTAGTACGGCCGCGGCCGCGCAGCGCCTCCAGAAACAGCAGAGACAGAACCGGGACCCTCAGCCGCAGGGTCTCCAGTCCCAGCAGCACCTCCAGCAGCTCCAGCACCAGCAGCACCAGCACCAGCAGCACCTCCAGCAGCACCAGCACCAGCAGCACCTCCAGCAGCTCCAGCACCAGCAGCACCTCCAGTAGCGCCAGTACCTCCAGCAGCTCCAGCACCAGCAGCACCTCCAGACACAGTAGCACCTCCAGCACCAGCACCACCTCCAGCAGCTCCAGCAGCAGCAGCACCTCCAGCACCAGCAGCACCTCCAGCAGCTCCAGCAGCAGCAGCACCACCAGTAGCTCCAGTAGCACCAGCACCTCCAGCACCAGCACCTCCAGCACCAGCAGCACCTCCAGTAGCTCCAGCAGCACCTCCAGCACCAGCAGCAACTCGACAGCGCCGAGAGTACCACTCACGAAGCAACTGTGGAGAGAGGGGCTCTCGCCGTGACGGGACACCTAGAGCACCTCCAGACTCAGCACGCGCAGGCTGAGCACCTCCAGACACAGTACCCTCAAGCTCCACACCCCAAGGCTCAGCACGCCCAGACTCAGCACCCCCAAACTCAGCACCCCCAGTCTCAGCACCCCCAGTCCCTGCACCCGCAGGCTCAGCACCCCTAGCAGCACCTGAGTCGACAGCTACCTCGACCGGCTCGGCAGGGTCTACCTGGGACACACCTGAGGGGGCAGGACCCTGGGGGGGGAGGGGGTCTACCGGGGGAGTACCTGGTGCGAGGAAGAGCGGCGGGGGGGGGAGAGAGGCAGTGCGGTAGGGAAAGAGACGGTAGTACGACACCAACTCGTCAAACGTGACGTCCTGAGAGGACAGAACACAACGCGAGGTGGGGTGGTAGAACTGCCACCCGGGTGCGTCAGGAGGGAAGCCAAGGAAGGCACAGGGAACGGTACGGGAGGACAGCTTGTCCGCTGTAGTATCGCGGACAAAAGCTCGAGATCCCAAGACACGGAACGCGGACGCATCGCCAACCTTCCCTGTCCACCGCAGAGTAGGTGTAGTCTCCGGCAGGGAGACACGAGGCTGAAGGTTGATCTGACGCGCAGCGTACTGAACCGCGAACGGCCACAGAAAATGGGGAGCAGCCGCATGGATCATGGACGTACGAGCGACGTCCATGACCATGCCAATGCGGCGCTCAGCAATCCCATTTTGCTGCGGGGAGGCCGGAAGCGTGAACGTCTGGCGGATGCCCTCCGAACGACAGAAGGCCCTCAAGAGGTCGGAGGAAAACTCCCCACCTCTGTCCGAGTGCAGACGCAGAACAGGAAGGTATGAACCGAAACTCTCACTAAGCTGGCGACGAGCACCGCGGATCCAGTCGATCAACACCTCAGGGACCTCACCCTTGCTGCGCAAGGGGAAGACTGTGGTGTAACGCGAGTAGTCGTCAACGACCAGCAGGAAGTAACGCTCGTGACCCTGTCCACGGACGCGGGCTGGGCCCCACACGTCCATGTGAAGAGTCTGCAGAGGAGCCTCAGTCGGAGGGAACGAGGAGGAGTGAGGGGCGGCGCGCTGCCTGCCCTCGACACAAGGAACACAGGTGGGGGTAGGCCCCGGAGGAAGGGGAGGGAGGGACCTGGGTAGACCTGAGACAAGGGCACGGGAGGCCATACCTCGAAGACGAGGCAGGGAGGGGTGACCAAGGCGGTGGTGCCAAAGGAGAGTCTCGTGCGACAGAGGACGACACGAGTAGGGGGCAGACGCAGGACTAGACCTGGACGCGGCAGCACACACCGGACTAGACGCAGCTACCTGACCAAACGCAGAGACCGGAGGAGGCGCAGTAGTCAGTGTGTACAGACTCGACCCTGGCCGACGGGTGAACGTGGCCAGGTGGCGGCCCGTCCGAGAGCAAGTGCAGTGGGTCACACGCTGACCTCCAGGAGTGAACTGGTCAACCCACGCGTCCTGGAGGTCAGCTCCACTCACCAAGTTCGTAGAGAACGAGGGGAGGTGGAGTCCCGACAGCAAGCCCGACGGGGCCGTAGGACACGGTAGAACCGTGGAGGAGTGTGCAAGAACTGGGCCCCCTGAGGGGTCAGCCAGGGAGACCGCAACAGGCCGACTGAGCGGCGTGAGTGTGGTGCTGTCTCTAAAGAAAGAGCGCGAAGCACCAGAGTCAAGTGTGAAAGTGTGTAAGACCGCAGCAGGCGCAGCACCAGAGAGAGCAGACTCACCAGCACCTGGAGCAGTAGACTCACCAGCGCCTAGAGCAGCAGCCTCACCAGCACCTGGAGCAGGAGACATACAAGCACCTAGAGCAGCAGCCTCACCAGCACCTAGAGCAGCAGACTGGATACCGGGGTCAGGCGGCAGACACACGTGACAGGCACCCTCAGCACTAGTAGACAATGCATACATGGCAGTGAGGATAGCATCATAGTCAAGAGCAAATATATCTACCCTCTGCCTAAGCAGCTCCACCCAGTCGGGGAGCTCAGCGTCGTCGCCAAACTTTGTACGCCAAGTGTCGCTCAGACGGGCAAAGCAGCGGGACCCTGTGTGACCAACCGTCCCGCAAGGCTGACCAGTCCGGACGTTCGTGCGAATGACGTACGGGCAGCGAGCAGTACTCAGTGACCCTCTACTCTGAGCGTACCACTCACGAAGCTGCTGGGGCGAAAGAGCCTCGCGCGGACAACGCTGGAGCTGCACCTGGCCACTACCAGAAGCTCCCGAACTACCCACTCCAGGGCGACTCCCACTACGGCCACCCCGACAACCCCAACTAGCGTACCACTCACGAAGCTGCTGGGACGTGAGGGACTCACGAGGACAGCCCTGGAGCTGCATCTGGCCACGCCAGGAGCAGCAGCAGCAGCAGGAGCAGCAGTAGCAGCAGTAGCAGCAGGAGCAGCAGGAGCAGTAGTAGCAGCAGTATAAGCAGTAGCAGCAGTATTAGCGGTTGCAGCGAGGGCAGGGCAGTGCTCACCAGTGGTGGGAAGGGCAGGCGCACGAAGGCAGCGACAGCGGCAGGGCGGGGCCGCGACCGCGGCAGGGATCTCCGCGGCAGTTGCTGCAGGGCGGGGCAGGGCCGCGACTGCAGCTAGAGCAGGGCGGGGCAGGGCCGCGACGGCAGCTGCTGCAGGGCGGGGCAGTCCGCGACGACAGCTGCTGCAGGGCGGGGCAGTACGCGACGGCAGCTGCTGCAGGGCGGGGCAGTCCGCGACGGCGGCTGCTGTAGGGCGGGGTAGGGCCGCGACGGCAGCTGCTGCAGGGCGGGGCAGGGGCGGCCGTCCAAAGGGCGGGCGCAGGGTAGGGCAGGGCGCCGCGGCGGGCAGGGTCGATGCCGCGCGGGTCCCGCAGGGGCGTCGCGACGTGCGGGGGCAACGCCCGGGTCCCGTTGGGGCGGCGCGACGCACAGGAGCCGCGCCTCGCGGGTCCCGCAGAGGCGTCAATACGAGGCAGGGTCGACGCGCAGGTCCCGCAGGGGCGTCGCGTCGAGGCAGGGGCGACGCCCGGGTCCCGCAGAGGCGTCGCACCGAGTAGGGCGACGCGTCGCGGGGTCCAGGGGCCGCGCCGCGGGTGCAGGGCAGACCCGCGCGCGGCCTGCAGGGCAGGGCGGCAGGGTGGCGCTCAAGGGCGCGGGTAGGCCGGCGCTCAAGGGCGCGGGTAGGCAGGCGCGCGAGGGCGCGGGTAGGCAGGCGCTCGAGGGCGCGGGTAGTCAGGCTCAAGGCACGTGACAGGGCAGGCAGGCACAACCATGCGATTCGAGCAGGGCAGAAAAAAAAAGTTAGTGGTGGGCCCTAAAAAAAACTGTTCCACTAGGGAACCTGCTCTATACCATGTGAGAATAATGAGAGGAATGAGTGACTGAACTAGAAAGCAGGTGGGTACATATGGGAAACCTAAAAGTGTTGTACCCTGTAAGAACTACCCCACTACAGCCTAAACAGACTATAGCATATATGTATGACACCTGTCCCCGGCACTCACTCTATGACTCTGCGTCCTTCCACTGCTCCACAGCGTGTCCCTCTGCCGTCTCCTCCTGCGTCCTCTCTTTGTGAGAGTACGCCGACGTTCGACATATTTATCATTTCCATATTTTTACTCCATCTTATTCTCCATATTTTCCTCTTTCATTTGCACTTTATTTCACCTCAATCGGACTACTATTCTATTTTCTAGAGCTTTCCGATTATCTCACTTATTTGGTATTTTCGGCACTGACATTTACATTATACGGCACCGACAGCACCGACAGTGGTGTACAAGGCGTAATCTTGCCATAATCCGAAGTGCCAATGGGCTTGCGTGCTTATGCGCACTTGTGATTATCTATTCTAGAAGAGCGCGTTCCTGAAGGTTCGGATTATCTGTTGTTTCTATGTATTTCTGAGTACAAATACGCCTTGTACTCACCTTTAGTGCAACATTCTCGAGTGGAAATTCGATCCTGTGACACTTGGTTATCAGAGCCGTTTTCACTCACGGAGTTTCAGCTAAGCAGCGCGCTCAAGAAATTCCTGCTTCGAAAAACCGCCGGGGGCGACGAATTCAGCGCCGACGCTAGTAAGCACCCGATTCCGCGTTTTTTTAATAACCCCCCTCGCGCGTTTTTTGAACAGGATCGTGAGTTCGATTGTTGGCGAAAACGTTTGCGATACAGGGACGACAATTGCGAATTGTCAGGACCTATATCGAGCGGTGCAGAAGTAGCGAGACCGACGCGCGACGGATCGAACGACTTCGGGTGAAAGCGCGCGTCATGGCGAAAATTGCGACAGAAGCAGAATCGATCGTGACTTCGCCGCAGTCGCGAAAGTTTCCCAAGGCCCAAGAAATTCGAGCCCCCAACACCTTTGATGGGGAAACCGACGCTAGGCGCTGGCTTTTGGCAATCGAAATTTATTTCGCCGCCATTGGATGGACAGCACCAGCACTCGACAAAAACAGAATTAAATTTGCAGCAACACTACTGCGCGGACCAGCAATTGAATGGATAAGCAGAAGCGGTTTATTAAACCAAGGTGAAGCGACGTGGCAGCAGTTCCGTGAAGGATTACTACAACGTTTTGAGCCGATTAATGCAGCGTTAATCGCCCGCGACAAAATGCATCGTCATCGACAAACCGGGAGCGTCACAAACTACACACAACAAATGTGTTGTTGTTCAACCGCATCCCCGACGTCACAGAAGGCGAAAAAATTAGAGCATTCATCGCGGGGCTGAAAAAAGAAACACAACAACATGTTGCGGCCGCAAATTGGAGCAGCTACAACGACGTCGTTTCGGCAGCGGAACGTTTCGACGTAACCACGATCGGAACACGACGACTTCATGGACGAGCTAGACGACATGGAGGACGCTTGGCTAACCCCACATACGCCGACCCGATGGAACTCGATCGAATCGATGCGAAGGCAAGACCAAAGAAGAACAAATCTAAGTGTTCTTTCTGCGGCAAGCCCGGACATCGACTCATCGATTGTGACGAAATGAAAACTGCACGTTCAGCGCTTAGGGACCGCAGCAGTGGAGCAGATTTAATGCGAATATTGGAGGATCGTGGAGTGATTTTTTCAAACCACGAACGGACTCTACCAGGGAAAATCGCCGAGGGAAATAAAATCTCCGCGCCACAAGACCCTGCTGGACCCGGACAACTCCAAAAAGGCCCTGTCGAAAGTAAGCACCCCTTCAAAATATCATACAAGGATGCTTTACTTGGAAAAAATTCCCTTGGGTCTACGGCCTTTGTGAAATCACGAGAGAGGCTCCAGAAGAAAAAGAATGTACCGGTACGACAACTACAGCAGCTGCGCATGGGGAACCAACAGCGGAGCGTGGAAGATGGACCTTCCAACGACGACATCGTCCTCTCTCTGAAAAACCAGCCCACGTCGACCAACCGGTCCCCACGGAAGAAGTCGGTGGCGCTGAAGCAGCTCAAGAGGGAGCTGGAGGTCAACATGAAGCTGCGACGACCTCAAACCTCCTCTACAGATGCATCTGCAACATCTGAAACATCTACGGTATCTACCCCATGTCAGATTTATATGACATAGCTACTGTAGGCTATAGTGGGGTAGCACATATGGGGTACAGTTTTCTAGGGTTTACATTTGTACCCAACTTTCCCTTAGTCAATTCATTCTCGTTCAGTTTCTCATGGTATCGTGCAGGTTCCCCTGTGGGAACTGTTCCTAGGGCCCACCAAATTTTTTTTTTCCTGCCCGGAGCGCGCTCTACACTGCCCGAGTCGCGCTCCCCTCTCTCGACCCTGTCGCGCCGCCTTAGCGGCCCCGTCGCGTCGCGCTTGCGGCCCCGTCGCGTCGCCCTCGCGGCCCCTTCCCGTCGCGCCGCCCTAGCGGCCCCGTCGCGCCGCCCTCGCGGCCCCTTCCCGTCGCGCCGCCCTAG
Source organism: Closterium sp. Naga37s-1 (assembly GCA_947471745.1). Lineage (NCBI taxonomy): Eukaryota > Viridiplantae > Streptophyta > Zygnematophyceae > Desmidiales > Closteriaceae > Closterium > Closterium sp. Naga37s-1. The sequence continues at coordinate 1,582,360 of CANJKZ010000174.1, read as the reverse complement.
CGGCCGCGTCGCGCCGCCCTCGCGGCCCCGATCCGCCGCCCTCGCGGCTCCGTCGCGTCGCGCCGCCCTCGCGGCCCTTTCAAGCCGCCCTCGCGGCCTCTTCAAGCCGCCCTTGCGGCCCTTTCAAGCCGCCCTCGCGGCCTCTTCAAGCCGCCCTCGCGGCCTCTCCTAGCCGCCCTAGCGGCCCCGTCACCTACCCCTGCGGCCCCGGCGCTGCCCTTCCCGGCCCCGGCGCCGCCTCTACTGGCCCCGACGCCGCTCCACCCGGCCCCACCGCCGCTCCACCCGGCCCCGCCGCCGTCCCCACGCGGCCCCGCCGTCACCACCGAGCCGCCGGCGCCGCCGAGCTGCTGCCGAGCCGCCCGATCCACCCGAGCCGCCCGAGCCGCCGTGCCACCTGAGCCGCCCGAGCCGCCGGGTCGCCGAGCCGCCGCGCTGCAGTTGCTGCCGAGCCGCCGTCCCGCCGAGCCGCCCGAGCCGCCCGAACCGCCGAGTCGCCGAGCCGCTGTTGCTGCCGAGGCGCCGTACTGCCGAGCCGCCCGAGCCGCCGAGTTGCCGAGCCGCCGAGCCGCCGAGCCACCCGAGCCGCCCTGTCTGGTAAGAGCAGCGCCTCTGTCACTGCACTGCCCTTACCCTACTGTTCGCACTGCTAGGCTACTGCTGTCATGGCTACCCCTAGTGTCCTCGCTTTTGACGCTGAGGGTCGGGCCATTGACTTTGACGTCTGGGTAGATGACCTGCAGCTTTTCCTACAGTGCGATAGGGCAGACGGTCTCTCCCTCTTTGACCTCACCTCTGGTGCCTCTCCTGCCCCTGCTGCTGATGCCGACGCCACTGTTCGCTCACAGTGGGCCACGCGCGATGCTGCTGCACGTCTTGCTGTGCGTCGCCACCTGCCTACCTCTGAGCGTGCGCACCTCGTTGGTTTCGAGTCGGTCGGCGCTGCGTCTGCCCCGAGCGGGAGACGCCGCACCGGCAAGGGCAAGGGGGGCAAGGGTGCTGGAGGGGCTGGCGGGGGTGGCGGAGGTGGCGGTGGCGGCAGTGGAGGGGGTGGGGGTGGTGGTGGGAGTGGTGGCGGGGGTGGAGGTGTCGGTGGCGGCAGTGGAGGCGGAGGCGGCGGCGGCGGTGGCGGTGGGAGCGGAGGTGGCGGAGGTGGCGGCGGTGGAGGAGGCGGCGGCGGAGGAGGTGGAGCTGGTCGGGGTGGCGCTGCACAGAGGGTCGGCTCCGGTGGTGGTCAGCGCCAGCAGCAGCAGCAGCAGCGGCAGCAGCGCACTCGTGACATCCCCCCCCCTCAGCAGCTCCGTGAGTGGTACGCTGCACGCCAGCGGGGTGGGGGTACTGGTCCGTGCACCTACGTCCTACGCACTGGCGACCGCGCGGGTGAGCAGTGCGGGGGTGCGCACTCCACCCAGCGCTGCTTTGGCCGCCTGACGGACGCTTGGTGTCACCAGTTCCCTGAGGCCACTGAGATCCCTCGCTGGGGCGAGCTGTCTAGGGCGGGTGTAGCTGTCTTTGACCTTGACTTTGATGCTATTCTTGCTGCCATGTATGCTGTGACTATTAGTGATGAGGGTGATTGTTACCGGTGTTTTCCGCCCGACCCGGGCATTGAGACTGCTGCTCTAGGTACTGGTGAGGCTGCTGCTCTAGGTGCTAGCGAGGCTGCTGCTCTAGGTGCTCGTGCGTCTGCTCCCTCAGGTGCTGGTGAGTCTGCTCTCTCAGGTACTTCGTCGGCTTCGGCCTCCCACACCTTCACCCTTGACTCGGGGGCTTCTCGCTCCTTCTTTCGAGACCGCACCACACTCACGCCGCTTGGCCGGCCAGTTGCAGTCTCTCTGGCAGACCCCTCTGGGGGTCCTGTCCTTGCTCACTTCTCCACTGTCCTCCCGTGTCCGGCGGCCCCCTCTGGCACCCTGTCTGGTCTTTACCTCCCCTCGTTCTCTACAAACTTGGTGAGTGGTGCTGACCTACAGGATGCGGGGGTTCACCAGTTCACTCCTGCGAGTCAGCGGGTGACCCACTGCACAGACGCTCGGACAGGCCGACACCTGGCCACGTTTACACGTCGGCCGGGGTCGAGCCTGTACACACTGACCACTGCGTCTCCTCCAGTCACTGCGTCTGGTCAGGTCGCTGCGTCGGGTCAGGTGTTTGCTGCAGCGTCCAGGTCTGGTCCTGAGTCTGCCCCCTGTTCGTGTCGCCTTCTGTCTCACGAGACTCTCCTCTGGCACCACCGCCTTGGTCACCCCTCCCTGCTTCGTCTCGGAGGCATGGCCTCCCTTGTCCTTGTCTCTGGTCTTCCCCGGTCCCTCCCTCCCCTTCCTCCGGGGCCTGGCCCTACCTGCGTCCCCTGTGTCGAGGGGCGGCATCGGGCTGCCCCTCACTCCTCCCAGTTTCCTCCGACAGAGGCCCCGCTGCAGACGCTTCACATGGACGTGTGGGGCCCGGCCCGCGTCCGTGGACAGGGTCACGAGCGCTACTTCCTGCTGGTGGTTGACGACTACTCGCGCTACACCACAGTCTTCCCCTTGCGCAGCAAGGGTGATGTCACTGAGGTGTTGATCGACTGGATCCGCGCAGCTCGTCTCCAGCTCAGGCAGAGCTTCGGCTCGGACTTTCCTGTTCTGCGTCTGCACTCTGACAAAGGTGGAGAGTTCTCCTCTGGCCTTCTGCGAGCCTACTGTCGTGCACGAGGCATCCGCCAGACCTTCACGCTTCCGGACTCTCCACAGAAAAATGGGATTGCTGAGCGCTGCATTGGCATGGTCATGGACGTCGCCCGTACGTCCATGATGCATGCGGCTGCCCCCCATTTTCTGTGGCCGTTTGCGGTTCGGTACGCGGCGCATCAGATCAACCTTCACCCCAGGGTCTCCATGCCGGAGACCTCCCCAGCTTTGCTGTGGACGGGGAAGGTTGGCGATGCGTCTGCGTTCCGTGTCTGGGGATCTCGGGCGTTTGTCCGCGACTTGTCTGCGGACAAGCTGTCCCCTCGTGCTGCTCCTTGCGTCTTCCTTGGCTTCCCCCCTGACGCGCCAGGGTGGCAGTTCTACCACCCCACCTCTCGCCGTGTTCTGTCCTCCCAGGACGTCACGTTTGATGAGTCGGTCCCCTACTACCGCCTCTTCCCCTACCGCACTCCGTCCCTCCCCCCGCCACCGCTCTTCCTTGTGCCAGGTCCCCCCCCGGTAGACCCCCTCCCCCCTCAGGGTCCTGCCCCTTCAGGTGTGTCCCAGGTAGACGCAGTCGAGCCTGTCGAGGTTACTGGTGACTCTGGTGCTGCTGAGGGTGCTGAGCCTGGGGGTGCTGACTCTGGGGGTGCTGAGCGTGTGGGTGCTACGCCTGGGGGTGCTGAGCCTGAGGGTGCTACTACTGGGGGTCCTGAGCCTGGGGGTGCTGAGCCTGGGGGTGCTGAGCCTGGGGCTGCTGAGCCTGGGGGTGCTACGCCTGGGGGTGCTGAGCCTTGGGGTGCTACGCCTGGAGGTGCTGAGCCTGGGGGTGCGGAGCCTGAGGTAGCTGGGCCTGCTCGTGTGGCGTCTGGCGGTGCTGAGCCTGGAGTTTCTCCGGGTGCTTCGTCTCGGCGGGAGCCACTCTCTCCACAGGAGCTGCGCGAGTGGTTTGCCCGGCGCTGGAGGCGTGCTGCTGGAGCTGGAGGTTCTTCGGCTTCTGAGGGTACTGGTGCCGCGGGTCCCGGAGGTGCTCGTACTGGGAGTACTGGAGCTGCTGGGCCTGCGGGTACGACTGGAGCTCGAGCTGCTGAGGGTGTTGGCGCTGAGGCTACTGCTGTCGGTCCTGGAGGCGGTCCTGCTGGGGGTGCTACTGGTGCTGCTGGAGGTACTGGAGCTGGAGGTGCTGCTGGCGCTGGTGCTGCCGCTGGGGGTACTGGTGCTGTCCCTGCTGTGTCTGGAGTCGCCGCGCGGCCTCGGCCGTACTTCGTTCCACTCCTTCAGCAGGTTCTTGGTCTCCCGCCTTCTACTGGTCCTCCTCCTCCCTTAGAGTGTCCACAGCCTGTCCCGTCACAGTTACAGTTACAGCCGGCCTCCCCACTGCCCGCTCCTTCTCCCTACGCTGGTCCTACTGGAGGTCTTGCTGAGCGTCGTGAGCTTGCGTCTCGCCCTGCGTCGCCTGTCCGTGCTGCTCGCACTAGTGGTCGTGGTTCGCGTCAGTGTCCTCCTCCTGTCCCTGGCACGCACCGGATGTCTCTGCGTCCGTCCACTGCTCCTCTGCGTGCCCCTTTGCCTTCTCCTCCTGAGTCCTCTCTTCCTGCTCTTCCTGACCCGGAGTCGGACTCTCTTCGTGCTGCCAGTCCTACTGTCACGCGTCTCCTTGCTACTGTTGTCACTGACCCTTCCTTTGAGTCCACTGCTGCGTCTGCCCTAGTTGCTGAGCTCGTCGACTTTGCTGCTCGCTGTCGTCTAGACTACGCTGCTAGTCTTGTCGCTGAGTCTGAGTCTGTCTGTCCTCCGTCCGTCGGGGGTGAGTGTGCCCTTGGCACGGACGTCCTTGAGGACAGGCAGGAGGAGTTCCAGTGTTTGGCTACTGCTTCACCTCATCTCGTGTCCGTACTGCTTACCCCTGAGGGAGACCCGGATGCACTTGACATCCCGACTCCGCGCTCTTACGCGGAGGCGATAGAGGGTCCCTACTCCTCTCAGTGGCAGGCAGCTATGGACGCAGAGATGGCTTCCTGGAAGTCCACAGGCACCTACGTTGACGAGGTTCCCCCGCCTGGGGCGAACATCGTCAGTGGCATGTGGATTTTCAGGGTGAAGCGGCCGCCGGGTTCTCCGCCTGTCTTCAAGGCGCGTTACGTGGCTCGTGGCTTCAGTCAGCGGCAGGGAGTTGACTACTTTCAGACCTTCTCTCCCACCCCGAAGATGACCACTCTTCGGGTACTGCTGCACATAGCTGCTCACCGCGACTACGAGCTGCACTCTCTTGACTTCAGCACTGCTTTCTTGCAGGGCAGCCTGCACGAGGAGATCTGGCTGCGTCGCCCACCTGGCTTCACTGGGTCCTTTCCTCCTGGCACCCAGTGGAGCCTCCGGCGGCCAGTCTACGGTCTCCGCCAGGCACCGCGTGAGTGGCACGACACACTGAGGACTACGCTTGCGGCTCTTGGGTTTGCTCCCTCTACTGCCGACCCGTCGCTGTTTCTGCGCACCGACACTTCTTTGCCGCCGTTCTACATCCTCGTGTACGTCGACGACTTGGTCTTCGCCACAGCTGACACTGCTGGACTCGCCCACGTGAAGTCCGAGCTGCAGAAGAGACACACGTGCACAGACCTGGGTGAACTGCGCAGCAACCTTGGCTTGCAGATCACCCGGGACAGAGCACGCCGCACCATTTCCCTGACTCAGTCACACATGGTGCAGCAGGTCCTTCAGCGCTTCGACTTCACGTACTCCTCGCCTCAGGCCACTCCTCTGCCTACTCGCCACTTGCTCTCAGCTCTGCCTTCGGATGAGTCCGTAGAGTCGAGTGGCCCGTACCCAGAGCTTGTTGGCTGCCTCATGTACCTGATGACCTGCACACGACCTGACCTTGCATACCCTCTTAGCATTCTTGCACGCTATGTTGCTCCTGGGAGACACAGACCGGAGCACATGGCTGCAGCGAAGAGGGTGTTGCGCTACTTGTGCAGTACGTCGGGCATGGGGCTTGAGCTTGGAGGGCAGAGTCCAGTGGTCCTCACTGGGCACGCAGACGCTTCTTGGGCTGACGACCAGGCTACGCAGCGGTCGTCACAGGGTTACACCTTCAGCCTTGGTTCCGGCTCTGTTTCGTGGCGGGCTACCCGCTCGTCTTCTGTTCTCGGCTCCAATTGTGAGGCTGAGATCTACGCCGGTGCCATGGCTGCACAGGAGCTTCGCTGGCTCACCTACCTGCTGACTGACCTCGGAGAGCCGCCTCGTTCTCCTCCAGTGCTGTACGTAGACAACAAGGCCATGCTGGCCTTGTGTCGAGAGCAGAGACTGGAGCACAGAACGAAGCACATTGCTCTCCGCTACTTCCTTGCTCGTGAGCTACAGCAGCGTGGTCAGCTGCGGCTTGCGTACGTGGCCTCTGAGGCCAACACTGCTGATATCTTCACCAAGGCACTCCCGCCTTGTGATCATCAGCGCTTCTGTACTCAGCTGGGACTTGTGCCTACCTTGCCTCACTTGCTCACCCCTTGACCTTGTTTGTACTGTTGCATATATATATACACCTGCTCCTGCTTGTCTAGCCTTATATATATATGCAATCCTCTATGTGAACTGGCCTTGTGGCCTTGAACTTGTGCTCGGAATGTGTGGTGACTTTGTGATCCACCCTGAGCTTGCTTTGCTTTGCTTGACTGGTCTTGTGACCCCTTGTTCTCCCCCACTTTGCCTATGGGGGTGTGTCAGATTTATATGACATAGCTACTGTAGGCTATAGTGGGGTAGCACATATGGGGTACAGTTTTCTAGGGTTTGCTTTTGTACCCAACTTTCCCTTAGTCAATCCATTCCTCGTTATTTCACACATCACAAACCCCTTCGTGCATCCCTGCCGACAATAGCAAAGACAAGAGAACGATGTTAACTTGCATGGTGCGTCGCGGACCACCTCAAATCAGCCATCACTACAGCAGCGGGGAAGACTTGTTACGGGACCCACCTTCCGAGGAAGAAGGATCCGTTGAAGCAGACGAAGACAATGAGCCAACCTACGACCAGCTGACGGTCGCGCGAATCCCTTTTAACTGGGAAGCGCCACAATGGATCGCTGAGTCGCCACCTACACGCATCGGATTGTACAACGAAGGATGGAGTTATGTGCAAGACACAGACATGGATCATCACATTACTCCACTCATTGCTAACATCGTAGAAGAAGAAAGATACGATGTCAACACGTGGTACTTGGATAGATGTGTCAAAGTACAATCTTGCTTGTAGGCTATAGTGGGGCACTCCTTATGGTGTACAGCACTTATAGGGTTAGTACTTGTACCCCAACTCTTGCTAGTCCAATCATTCCTGCACAGTTATTCTGACATGGTATTCAGAGCAGGAAACCTGTGAAGTTTTTAGGGCCCACCGATAGTTTTGCTCGTTCCCGCCCGAAACGCCCTTGCGCTGTCTGGCGCTGCTCGCACAGTGTCGAGCTGCCCTGCAGCTACTCGCACTGCCTGCCCCCCCCCCCCCCCCCCCCCCCCCCCACGTAGCGCCCTGCTGCAGCCCGCGCGTCGCGCTCTGCTGCTCCGCGCCTCACGCCCTGCTGCAGCCTGCACGTTGCGCCCTGCTGCCCTGCGCGTCGCGCCCTGCTGCAGCCAGCGCGTCGCGCCCTACTGCAGCCAGCGCGCCGCGCTCTGCTGCCCTGCGCGTCACACCCTACTACAACCAGCGCGTCGCGCCCTACTGCAGCTAGCGCGTCGTGCCCTGCTGCCCTGCGCGTCGCGCCCTGCTGCAGCCAGTGCGTCGCGCCCTACTGCAGCCAGCGCGCCGCGCTCTGCTGCCCCTCGCGTCGCGCCCTGCTGCAGCCAGTGCGTCACGCTTTGCTGCACCACACGTCGCGCCTTGCTGCCCTGCACAGCGCGTGCCCTGCTGCCCTGTCCACCGCGTGCCCTGCCTTGCAGCCCGCGGCGCGCCCTGCCCGGCCGAGCCGCGCCGCCCAGCCCGAGCTGCCCTGCCCAACCCAAGCCGCGCCGCCCTACCTCGATCACCAGCCCCACCGAGCTGCACTGCTGCCACTACTGCTGCTGCTGCTGCTCGTGCTACTACTGCTGCTGCTCGTGCTACTGCTGCTGCTGGTGGAGGTGCTGCTGGGAGTGCTGGGAGTGCTGCTGGTGCTTGGGGTGCTGGAGGTGCGACTGGGAGTGCTGGAGGTGCTGCTGGTGCCGGAGGTGCTGGACCTACTACTGACCGTCACTGCCTGTCATGGCCACTATCACGGCAGTTGCAACAGCTAGGGGTGGACAGCGGCGGTCACTGCCTCTCCCGGACGACCCCACCCCTCAGCAGCTTCGCGAGTGGGTTCTTGAGTGAGCCCGTCCAGGTGGTGGAGGCTTTGGTTTTACGTACTGCATAGAGGCAGCAGCAGAGTCAGCAGGAGACCTTCTCCCCTCAGGTGCACAGTGAGTTGTTTCCTCAGCGATGTGTCACTGGTTCTGTCGAGGCTGCTGCACTAGGTGCTAGTGAGTCTGCTGACGCACTAGGTGCTAGTGAGTCTACTGTAGCACTAGGTGCTAGTGATCCTGCTGCAGCTTTAGGTGCTCGTGCGTCTCCCGCCACAAGTCCTTCCTCAGCTGAGGCCTTGCTCACTTTCACACTTGACTCAGGCGCGTCACATGGCTTCTTTCGTGACTGCACCACACTCACACCACTTGCTGCACCAGTATCGGTCTCACTGGCTGACCCCACTGGGGGCCCAGTAGTTGCGCGAGCCTCCACTGTCCTCCCGTGTCTTGCAGTCCCCTCCGGTTCTCTGTCAGGTCTCCACCTCCCCACGTTCTCGACGAACTTGGTGGGCAACGATGCCATTCAGGATGTCTGGGTTGATACCTTTATTCCTGGAGGGCAGCGGGTGGCGATCTGTACGTGCTCCCAGACTGGCCGTCACCTGGCTACGTTCACTCGACAGCCTGGGTCTAGTCTGTACACACTCACCACTACATCTGCACAGGTGGCTGAGGCAGGTCAGGTGGCTGCGTCGAGTCAGGTGTCTGCGTCTGGTCAGCTTGCAGTGTCTTGCTCGTGTCGGGTACACTCCCACCAGACTCTCCTCTGGCACCACTGCCTCGGTCATCCCTCCCTACCACGTCTCCGCGGTATGCACTCCCGTCTCCTTGTCTCTGGCCTTCCTAGGTCCCTGCCCTCCCTCCCGCGCTCGCCTGCCCCGCCGTGCCTTCCCTGTGTCGAGGGGTGGCAGCGCGCCCCTCCTCACTCCTCCGAGTTTCTTCCGACCACTGCTCCTGTGCAGACTCTCCACATGGATGTTTGGGGCCCAGCCCCCGTCGGTGGAACGGACCAGGAGCGTTACTTCCTGCTGGTTGTTGAAGACTACACACGTTACACCACTGTCTTCCCCTTGCAGCGCAAGGCGGACGTTAGCAATGTTTTGATCCCCTGGATCCGTGCTACTCGTCGCCAGCTGCGCGAGCGGTTCAGTCGGCACTTCCCAGTCCTGCGTCATCACTCAGACAGGGGTGGTGAGTTCTCTTCTGACCTCCTTGCGGAGTTCTATCAAGACGAGGGCATCGTCCAGACGTTCACGCTTCCAGCCTCTCCTCAGCAAAATGGGATTGCTGAGTGTCCCATTGGCTTGATCATGGAGGTTGCTCGTACCTGCAGCTGCTCCCCATTTTCTGTGGCCGTTTACGGTCCAATACGCTGCGCATCAGCTCAACATCTGGCCACGTGTCTCTGAGCCAGAGACCTCGCCCACACTCCGGTGGATGGGAAAGGTTGGCGATGCGTCTGTGTTTCGGGTCTGGGGCGCGCTCTCCCTTGTTCATGATGCCAAAACGAGCAAGCTCTCCTCTCGCACTCTTCGCTGCGTCTTCCTTGGCTTCCCCACCGTGGCATTTCTACCACCCGCGATCGCGTCGATTCTTCTCCTCCCAGGACGTCACCTTTGACGAGTCTGTCTGTTTCTACAGGCTACACCCGCACGCATCCCACTCGGTCCCCCTAGCGCCTCTTTTCTTGGTACCAGTCCCCACCCTGGTAGAACCCTTCCCCCCTCAAGGTCTTGCTGCCTCAGGTGTGTCTCAGGTAGACCCACCCCCCTTGGTTGAGCCTTTGGAGATCTCTTATGACTCCTCTGGCCCAGCTGAGGGGGGTGACCCCGCCACTGAGGACACGGCGGCCACTCGCCGCTCTCCACGCTTGGAGCCCCCCCCTGGTTTTCCGCCTCGGCCGTCTTCGCCGCCTCCGCATGCTGCTGCTATGGACTCTAGAGCTGAGACTGCTGGTGCTGAGCCTGGGGGTGTTGAGAGAGAGGGTGAGGGTTCTGGGGGTGCTGAGACTGGGGGTGCTGCGACTGGGGGTGCTGGTTCTTGGGGTGTTGCGACTGGGGGTGCTGACTCTGGGGGTCCTGTGAGTCCTTGTGGCGGTGGAGCTGTGGGTGACCCTGCTGGAGGTCCTGGAGCTGGACAACCAGCGCAGCCTGACCTACTTGAGATGCTCTCGCCGAAGGCGGTTCGTGCGTGGATCGTTCGGCGAGGTAGTCCTGGTGGTGGAGGGTATGGTCGTGCGGGTGCTGGAGGTACTGGAGGTACTGTTGGAGGTGCTGGAGGTGCTGCTGGTGCTGGAGGTACTAGAGGTGCTGCTGGTGCTGGAGTTGCCAGAGCTACTAGTCCTAGAGGTGCTACTGGTGCTGGACCTACTAGTCCTGGAGGTACAGCTGGTGCTGGAGGCGCTGGAGGTGCTGCTGGTGCTAGAGGCGCTGGAGTTGGAGGCACTGGAGGTGCTGGAGCTGCTGGTCCTGGAGGTGCTCGTACTGGAGGTGCTGGAGCTGCCGGAGCTGGTGGTGCTGTTAGTGCTGGAGGTGCTATTGGAGCTGCTGGTAGTGGAGGTACTGGAGGAACTTCTGGTGCTGGAGGTGCTGGAGCTGCCGGAGCAGGTGGTACTGCTGGTGCTGGAGGTGCTGGAGGTGGTATTGGAGCTGCTGGCAGTGGAGGTGCTAGAGGTACTGCTGGTGCTGGAGGCGTTGGATCTGGAGGTACTGGAGGTACTGGAGATGCTGGAGCTGCTGGTCTTGGAGGTGCTCGTACTAGAGGTGCCTAGAGCTGCCGGAGTAGGTGGTGCTGCGGGTGCTGGAGGTGCTGGAGATGCTGGAGGTGCTACTAGAGCTACAGGCACTGGAGGTGCTGGAGGTACTACTGGTGCTAGTGGTGCTGCTGGTGCTGGGGGTGCTGGAGGTGCTGCTGGAGCTGCTGGTGCTGGAGGTGCTGGTGGTGCTGGTGCTGGAGGAGCTGGAGCTGCTGGTACTGCCCCGCGCAGACCGTTTTTCTACCCGCAGCTGTAGTCGTCCTTGCCGCCGCCTGACTCGGTCCTTTGCTAGGTTCTTGGTCTCCCGTCTTGCACTGGCCTCCCTCTACCCCTCCTGTGTCCACCGACAGACCAGTCTCAGCCACAGCTACTATCCGGCTCCCTGCTGCCTGTGCCTGCTCCTCACACTGAGGTGACTGAGTCCCTGAATGAGCGTCGTGGGCCTGAGACTCGGGCTTCCACACCTGTTCGTGCTCGTCGTGTTGCCCGTCCTCGTCCTCCTGCTGTCCCAGGCACTCACGGAATGGCACTTCGTCCTTCCTCTGTTCCACAGCGGGTTGTCCTGCCTGAGCTTCCCGCGTCCTCTCTCCCGCACGTTCCTGACCCTGAGTCCGACCTTGCTCGTGCTGCCAGTCCTAGTGTCACTCGTCTCCTCGCTACTGTCGTCACTGACCCTAACCTTGAGTCTACTGCAGCGTTTTCCCTTGTCACTGAGCTACTCGACTTTGCAGCTAGGAGTCGTCTCGACTACGTCGCGAGTCTTGTCACTGAGTCTGGGTCTGTCTGTCCTCCGTCCGTCAGGGGTGAGCCTGCCCTTAGCAATGACGTACTTGAGGACAGACAGTTTGAGCTTGAGTGTCTTGCGACCGCTTTACCTCGTTTTTCATCCATGCTGCTTTGCCCTGAGGGAGACCCGGATGCACTTGACATCCCTACCCCGCACTCTTACGCTGAGGCGATCGCGGGTGAGTAATTCTCTCAGTGGCAGACAGCCATGGACGCAGAGATGGCTTCCTGGAAGTCCACAGGCACCTACGTTGACGAGATTCCTCCTCCTGGGGTGAGCATAGTCGATGGAATGTGGATTTTCAGGGTGAATCGGCCGCCGAGTTCTCCGCCTGCCTTCAAGGCGCGTTACGTTGCTCGAGGCTTCAGTCACCGACGGGGGGTCGACTTCTTCCAGACCTTCTCCCCCACCCCGAAGATGACTACTCTTCGGGTGCTGCTGCACGTTGCAGCACAGCGTGACTAGGAGCTGCACTCCTTTGACTTCTCCACAGCTTTCTTGCAGGGCAGCCTTCACGAAGAGATCTGGCTGCACCGCCCACCCGGCTTCACTGGGTCGTTTCCTGCGGGTACCCATTGGAGCCTTCGGCGGCCAGTCTACGGTCTCCGCCAGGCGCCCGAGGAGTGGACGACACACTGAGGACTACACTTGCGGCTCTTGGGTTTGCTCCTTCCTCTGCTGACGTGTCGTTGTTTCTACGCACCGACACTACCCTGCCGCCGTTCTACGTTCTAGTGTATGTCGACGACTTGGTTTTTGCTACTGCTGACACTGAGGCGCTGGCCCTAGTGCAGGCGGAGCTGTAGGAGAGACACACCTGCACTGACCTGGGTGAGCTGCGTAGCTATCTTGGCTTGCAGATCACTCGGGACAGAGCATGGCGCACCATCAACCTGACTCAGTCACACATGGTGCACCAGGTCCTTCAACGCTTCGGCTTCCAGTTCTCCTCGCCACAGCCCACTCCTCTGTCTACTGGCCACTCGCTCTCAGCTCCACCTTCGGACGAGTCCGTAGAGCCGACTGGTCTATACCCAGAGCTTGTGGGTTGCCTCATGTACCTGCTTCGGAATTTCGCGTAGCTCACCTTCTGACCTTTATGGCCATTTCGAGGTGTTGCTCGCCTCTAGTGCAAGTCGCATTGAAGTCGTGCAGACTTCGAGTGGATGCTGGCTACCAAGCGTGGCAGTACATCATGCGCACCTACAAAGCGACCAACGACCTCTACATCAGCCAACTGGAGAAGAAATTGACCAACATTCGTATGGTGGATCAGGAGCGGCGCGCACTGTGGCTACCGGAGATTGTAGCCTCCGGACTACTGGAGTAACTGGCTCCGCGACTAACTCTGAGCTGCAGGAGCAACGGACCCACGGGCGACTGGCGCAGTAGGCTCGCTGGGCTACCGGAGATTGTAGCCTCCGGACTACTGGCGCTGCTGGCGACACGACAGCTGCCTCCGCCCAACATCCTCTAACTGTCTCACCCCCCTTTCACACACCCCCTGCTGCACCTCTAGCACTACTCATACTCCACCCCCTTAGCACCACTCCATTGGCTCCCACACACCCACCCCCCTCAGCGGCAGCTGCAGCAGTGGGAGACGGAGGAGGAGGAGGAGCAGGGGATGCCACTCACCCGCCACCCCCTACTCGCCACCCCCAAACCCTAACACAGGGCAGGGCGGGATGGCGGGTAGGGAGGTTACGGGGGGGGGGGGGGGGGGGGGGGGGGGGGGGGCGACGTGCGGCCTCCCAGGGCGCCAGAACAGCCGGAAGAAGGGGCGGCGCGCGGCCCCCCAGGTCGCGCGGCCCCCCCCCCCCCGTCACCATGAAAGGCGACGGGGAAAGGGGGGGGGGCGGTGCGCGGGCCCCCGGTGCGCCGCGACATGCATGAGGGGGGGGCGGGGCAGGGTCGGGGCATGGCCGGGGCAGGGTCGGGGCATGGCCGGGGCAGGGCCGCGACGGGGGGCCGCGACGGGGGGCCGCGACGGGGGGCCGCGACGGGGGGCCGCGACGGGGGGCCGCGACGGGGGGCCACGACGGGGGGCCGCGACGGGGGTCGCGACGGGGGGCCGCGACGGGGGGCCGCGACGGGGGGCCGCGACGGGGGGCCGCGACGGGGGGCCGCGCCGGGGGGCCGCGACGGGGGCCGCGACGGGGGGCCGCGACGGGGGGCCGCGACGGGGGGGCCGCGACGGGGGGCCGCGACGGGGGCCGCGACGAGGGGCCGCGACGGGGGGCCGCGACGGGGGGGGGGGGCGCGACGGGGGGCCGCGACGGGGGCCGAGACGGGGGGCCGCGACGGGGGCCCCGACGGGGGCGTTAAGGGGCCGCAAGGGGGGGCCACGACGGGGCCGTTAAGGGGCCGCAAAGGGCCGTGACGGGGCCGCTACGGGCCGCGAAGGAGCCACTACGGGCCACGAAGGGGCCTCGAAGGGCAGGCGCGACGCGCGCCTCGGGCAGGTAAGGAAAAAAAAGTTTAAATTTTAGTGGTGGGCCCAAGGATCGATATTGCTCTATACCATGTGAAGTATTAAACAGGAATGAAGAAAGGATGATTGCACTAGCAAGCAGTTGAGTACATATAGGAAACCCTAGATTGGGCTGTACTCACTATTGAGAACCCCACTGCAGGCTAGACAAATACAACATATTCTGACTTGGGGCTCTCGCTGGAGCAGTTTGAGGTGGTGCTGAGGCGGGTGGAGGGGCAGATGAAGACCCTGCCAGCCACGACACATGTGGCAGCGCAGCAGGGGCAGTACGTGGCGCGCTGCTTCAATCGCCTGCTGGACACGGGGTTGACGCCGGAGGGGCCGGCCAAGCAGCGAGGCGAGGGCAGACATCTCCTGCAGCCATTCCGGTGAGTGGAGAGGTGGAGTAGATGGTAAGTTGGGATGCTTTGGAGCTGGTTAGTATTATTGTTATTGCTATTATTATTACCATTATTCTTATTATTATTACGTTCGGTCTGTTAAGATTGTAAACTGAATTATTAGGTTCATTAGGGAACAAGAGAGCATACATAGGATGCAAGAGGAGCTTGGAAGGGAAGGGGGAAAGTTGGGAGGTTGGGTAGTCCCTATGGCAACTTGCAAGGAGGGGGCACCCAGCTTGCAACAAGGACCATGTGGGTTGCAAGGAGGGGGCACCCAACTGGTGGGTTTCAAAGGGGGGTACCCAACTTGCACTTGGGGGCTCCAACACTTGTGGGTTGGATTGGCACCCCAACTTGCATGTCTACACCCCAAAGTTGGGTGTAGGCCTACAAAGCAAGCTACACCCAAAGTTGGGTGTAGCCCCAACCCCTTTTATACTTAGCATGCCATACATACATTTCTAACAGAACCCCTTAGCATGCTAAGGCAAGAAGGGGACAACCCCTGAATCAAGGAGCGCCCGGGCGAGCAAGGCCAATGAGGCGGAGGAGAGCAGAGTGCGCAAGGCGAAGGAGGGCCTTGGTGAAGATGACGGCCAAGTTGGCCTCGGCAGCAATCTTGCGTACAGCAAGAAGGCCGCGCTGGACGAGCTCGCGGATGAAGAAATAGAGCAGTTCGATGTGCTTGGAGCGGGCGTGGTAGACAGGGTCCTGAGTGAGGTGGATGGTGCTGGCATTGTCACACCAGAGGGTGGGGCAGGGCTGAGGGGCACCAAGCTCAGCAAGAAGAAACCAGAGCCAGCAGGATTCCTGAGCGACCATGGTGCCAGCGTAGAGCTCGGCCTCACAGATGGAGAGGGAAACGGAAGAGGAGCGCGTGGAGCGCCAGGTGACAAGGCCGCTGCCGAGGGTGAAGCCGTAGCCCTAAGAGGAGCGGCGGTCCGGCTGCGTGTCGGCCCAGGAGGAGTTGCTGAAGCCCAAAAGCAGGGGAGGGGGGGGGGCACCAAGAGTGAGGGCGTGGTCCTTGGTGCCGCGAAGGTAGGGGAGGACCCTCTTAGCAACTTTCTAGTGCATCTCCGTGTGGCAACCAGTGCCAACAAAGCGAGCGAGCACGCTGATGGGGTAGGCGAGGTCGGGGCGGGTGCACATCATAGCGTACATCAGCGACCCAACGAGCTCAGCATAAGGGCGAGTGGAGGAGGAGGGAGAAGTGGGTGGGGCAAGTTGGTGGCCAAAAGGGAGGGGGGTGGCCATGGGACTGGCCTGCGCCATCTTGAACTTCTCCAAGACCTGGCCGATGTAATGGGACTGGGAGAGGGTGATGGTGCGAGCAGGACGGTCGCGAGTGATAGCCATGCCCAGGTAGTGTGTGAGGTCGCCATGGTCCTTGCACTTGAGGTGCTGCTGCAGCTGCTGCTTCATCTGCTCCATGTCAGCCTTGGAGTCAGCGAGCAGGATCATGTCATCCACATACACCAGAATGAAGAAGAGGCGAGGTGACGAGCGAAGGAAGAGACTAGCGTCAGAATGAGAGGAAGAGAAGCCGAGGGAACCCAGGGCGGTAGACAGCTTCGCGTGCCACTCCCTTGGCGCCTGCTTCAACCCGTAGACAGGTCGACGCAACTGCCACACAGTGTTCTCTGGAAAGGCGGCGTGGAACCCGGGGGGCACCGGAGGAAGATGCGCTCGTGCAGGTCCCCTTGCAGGAATGCGTTGGAGATGTCCATCGAGTAGATCTCCATGTCGTCGCGCGCACCAACGTCGAGGAGGGTGCGGAGGGTGGGCGGCTTGGCGGTGGAGCCGTAGGTGAACCAGTAATCCTCAACCCAAGTCTGGGTGAAACCCTTAGCGCAGTAGTGTGCCTTGTAGACCGGATCCTCGCCCGGCAGCTGCTTCACCCGAAAGACCCACTTGCCCTCGACAAGGTTGGCGTCGGCCAGGAGCGGGACATCAACGAAGGAGTCGTTGCGAATGAATGCCTCACACTCCAGGAAGATTGCCGCTATCCACTTGTCCGCATCAGGGTAGGTGATGGCCTCTTGAAAGGTGGAGGGAGTGAAGATGGTGGGGGTGGAGGTGACGCCAAGGACGGGAAGGCCAAGGAAGTCAAGGAAGATGGAGGCAAGGAAAGGAGTGTGGTGCCGAATGTTGAGGAACTCCTCATGGGAGTCCTCAAGGAGCTGAATGGAGGCAAGAGGAGGGGCTCCAATGAGTTTGTCCTAGGAGCGAGTGTGCATGCGAGGGAGGAGGAAAGGGGAGGAGCGGGAAGTTGCTCGGTGCTGCTGCCGCTGCCGCTGCTGCTGCTGCTGCTGCCGCTGCTGTTGCTGCTGCTGCCCCTGCTGCTGACCCGGCTGCTGCTGGTGCTGCTGCTGCTGCTGCTGCTTCTGCCCCTGCTGCCGACCCGGCTGCTGCTGCTGCCCCTGCTGCGGACCCGGCTGCTGCTGTTGCTGTCGCTGCTGCTGCTGCTGGCCCGGCCGCTTCAGAGAAGGGGGAGAGTGAGAGGAGGAGGGAGAGGGGGGAGGGGGCGCAGCTGAGTGGGCCGGAGAGGCGGGTGCGGCGGGGTCGTAGACGTCGGCAGAGGAGGATGAAGGGAGTGGAGCGGCAACAGGGGGGAGGAGAGGAGCGGGAGGGAGGAGAGGTGGGAGGACAGTGTCGGTCCAGGCGAGGAGGCGAGAGGGAGGAGGGAGAGGGTCAAGAGGAGGAGTGGAGTAGTAGGGAATGGACTCGTCGAAGACGGCGTCAATGCTGCGGACGAGGCGGTTGGTGGGAGGGTGGAGGAACAGGTAGCCGGGGGAGTCGCGATTTATCCCGAGGTAGACGCATTCCAAGGCACGAGGGGCGAGCTTACCAGCGGCGCGGGAGCGATCGGCTGGTGGGATAAGGACGAAGGACTTGCAACCCCAAACGCGAAGGCTGTCAGCGTCAGGCTTGGCCTTAGACCAGAGTTCTGTGGGGGAGGAAGAGGGATGCTGAGGGTGGGAGCGGAGATTGAGGAGGAGGGCGGCATGGAGGAGGGCATAGCTCCAAAGGGAAGGAGGGGTGGAGGCGTGAGCAATGAGGCAACGGGCAATTTTGGTGATTTAACAAATGCGACTCTCATCAATGCCATTTTGCTCAGGGGAGTGGGGGAGGGTGGAAGTTTGCTGAATGCCATGAGTTTTGCAGAAGGTGGCGAGGGTGTTGTTGATGAACTCACCCCCACCGTCAGAGTGAAGGCGGCCAATGGGGCGCTTGAAGTGAGTGCGACACTGCTCAGCCCAGTTGATGACCACAGCCGGCACCTGGTCTTTGGTGTGAAGGAAAAAGACAGTGGACTACCGACTGTGGTCGTCGACGAGGACGAGCATGTACCGATGCCCCTAACGGGAGCGGATGGGATAGGGACCCCAGAGATCCATGTGGACTAGGTCAATGGGAGCGGTAGCAAAGGTGGGATGGCTATGATGGGGAGACTGCTTGAGCTTGCCATGAATGCATGATGGGCATGGGGGAGCAGGGGAGGAGGGGAGGGGAGTTAAGGTGGGAGGGAGGCTGTGAAGAAGGTGAGAGGTGACAGTGGTGCGAAGTGCGGCGAAGTTGGGATGGCCGAGTCTGTGATGCAAAATGACTGCTGGGTGGGAGAGGGCAGTAGAGGAGGAGGGGGATGGGGTGGGAGACGAGGTGGGGAGGAAGGAGGTGGGGGGTGAAGTAGGGGAGGAGGATACCTGAGGGGGAGGGAGAGGGGGAGGAGGACCGGTGGAAGTACCAGCACGAGTGGTAACATGACAGAAAGAGGGACGGGGTGTGCGGAGCGTGGAAAGGCGAGTGCGAGGGCAAAAGGGAATGCGCAGAAGGAAGCGACCAAAGGCTGTGTGGTAGAGATCACAGTAAGTAGCAAAACCAGGGTAAATGGCGGTAATACCGATACCTTGGAGCTCTCGGTGAGAGAGGAGGTTGTTGCGAAGGGTAGGGATGTGGAGACCTGTGACCCTACCGGAGGGGAAAGCGGTGCAAGGGAGGGTGGAGAGGTGAGTGCATGGGATGGAGAAGCTGGAGTCAGCACCATGAACCTGGGTGGGAAGTGGAAGGAGGGTGAGGGTGCCAGCGTCTTTAAGTGCAGTTTCTGTGGCCCCACTGGCAAGGACAAAGTCCAAGGTGGGGGAGGAAGGAGGGGGAGGTGACACTGGGTACTGGAAAGACGTCTCATTGATAGGAGAGGGATACATGGAAGCGACGGATGGTGCAACAGCAACATGACCAAGGACACTGCCCTGAGAGTCAGGGACACTGGGGGGGGCAGAGGGGATGGAACCCCAGGGGGGGGAGCAAGGGAGGCATGAGCGGCCATGGCCGCTGTGCCGAAGGTCATCGGCTGCTGCTGTTACTGCGGCTGAAGGTACTGCGGCGGCTGCTGCTGCTGGAAGAACTGCTGCTGCCACTGCAGCTGAAGGTACTGTGGCGGCTGCTGCTGCTGGAAGAACTGCTGCTGCGGTGGCTGCTACGGCTGGAGAAACTGCGGCTGCTGCTGCTGCGGGAAGTACTGCTGCTACTGCTGCTGGTGCTGCTGAAACTGCTGCAGCTGGGAAGGGGGGGAGGGGGTGAGTAGGCGGAGGTGAGCGGGGAGGAAGGAGGGGAGGGTCTGAATGTCCACGAAGGAGGGGCGAGGGGTAACATTTTTCCAGCGAGGAGGGGTACCAGTGTTGCCGCGGTCAAACCAAGTGTGATCAAGTGCCTTGAAACATGTGGCAGGGGGGTGGTTGGTCTGACCACACGGCGTGCCGGCGTGGGGACCATGACGGCGAACGTACGTGCAGGGGGGGAGAGTCCCAGGGCGACCACCACGGCTCACAGCTCCACCGGCACCAGAGGAACCTCCAAGAGTGGTACCACCAGGACCACCACCACCACCACCACCACCACCACCACCACCACCACCACCACCACCACCACCACCACCACCACCACCACCACCACCACCACCACCACCACCACCACCACCACCACCACCACCACCACCGCGGCCACCACGGCCACCACCGCCACCACCCCGACCACCACCACCACCTCCGCCCCCTCCACGACCCCCTCCGCCGCCGTTGCGACCACCCTGGTTGCACGGCTGCATGGCATTGAGGGAGGTGGATGAGGGATGAGTGGTGGTGAGGTTGACAATGGGGGTGCGGAGCTTGACCTCCGTGTCAATGATCCACTGAGTCACCTCGGTGAGGCCAGCCAAGGGGTTTGCCCTGGTGAAGGCGTGCAGGCGGGACTCGTAGTCCGGCGTGAGGTTGAAGAGCAGACGATGAATCTGCAGGGGCTCAGAAAGGGCAGCCTGGCGAGTGGCAAGGCGATCGGCTACCTCCTGCATGTGCCCCACACAGTCGACTGCGCCGTCGCAGGTGGCGAGGGTAATGGAGAAGTACTCCTGGAAGGGAACGGCGACATAGCTGATGTTGCGGCGCTCGAACATAGACCGGAGCTCGGTCCAAATCAGGTAAGCTTGCATCTCACGAGCTTGGAAGCGGCGCATGAGGGCGTCGGGGAGCGCACCGAGGAGGATGGTGCAGGCGCGGTTGTCGGCAGCGGCCCAGGCGATGCTGTTGGGGATGTAAGTCGCCATGGAGGTGTTGTACTCCGCAATCAGCTCTAGGCGGGTGGTACGCTCCGATGATGCAAATTCGTGGTTGAGCACAGCAACGTCATGGTCGGCTTTGCGGTTCACGGCGGTTGTGGAGGAAGGTGGCGTCCGCAGCAGCCTGAAGCTCGGGGGTAGTGGCCACATCCAGGGTAGGCTCAGGAGGAGGGGGGCCAAGAAGGGGAGGGAGAGGAGGAGGTTTGCCAGGGTGATTGGGTGCGGTCGGCTGGAGAGCCTGCGGACAGCGAGGAGAACGCCAAGGACGCAGTAGGGTCTGACGAAGGCGTCCTGAAGAACGCGGCGAATGCTGCCGACAAATGAGTGCCAGTTTATGGCGGAGCGATCTGCAGCAAGCTTCAGCTTGTCGACCGAGGAGGCGTCGATGGGAGGGGGGAGAGGAGCAGGAGGGGTGGTAGCCATGATGGGCGGCGGCGGGTGGATCTGTGGCGGCCAAGGAGGAGACGACGGCGGGTGGACCCGCGGCGGTCAAGGGGGAGGCGACGGCAGGTGGACCCGCGGCAGCCAGGGGGAGGATGGCCGGGGGGGGGGGGCGCTGCTGCTGGAGCTGGTGCACTACGCTGGCTGCTGCTGCTGCTGGACCCCTCCGGCTGTTGCTGCTGCTGCCGCTGCCGCCGCTGCTGCCGCTGCTGCTGCTGCTGTCGAGGAGAGGGGAGAGGGAGAGGAGGAGGGAGAGGGGGGGGGGAAGGGAGGATGCAGTCACGGGTGCGGCTGCCGCTGCTGCCGTTGCTACCAGCGAGAGGGGAGAGGGAGAGGAGGAGGGAGAGGGGGGGGGGGGGAGAAGGGAGGATGCAGTCATGGGTGCCGATGCTGCTGCTACCGTTGCTGCCGAGGAGAGGGGAGAGGGAGAGGAGGAGGGAGAGGGGGAGGGGGAAGGGTGTAGTTGCGATGGCGGGATGCGCAGGCTGCGATGCGCAGTCGCGACGGCGGGAATTGGAGGCGGCGACGGTGCAGTCGCGGCGGCGGAAATCGCGGGCGACGGCGGTGCAGTCACGGCGGCGGAAATTGCGGGCGACGGCGGTGCAGTCGCGGCGGCGGGACGTACAGGCGACGACGGGGCAGTCGCGGCGGTTGGATGTGCAGGCGGCGATGTGCTGTCGCGGCGGCGGGTACCACAGGCGGCGACGACGTAGTCGCGGCGGTGGGATGTGCAGGCGGTGACGTGAAGTCGTGGCGACGGGATGGGCAGGCGACGACGCGCAACCGCGGCGGCTGGTACAGGAGGCGGCGACGACGTGGTCGCGGCGGCGGGACGGGCAGGCGGCGACGAGAAGGTCACGGCGGTGGAAGGGCCAGGCGGCAACAGCATGGTCGCGGCGGCTGGAAGGGCAGGCGGCGACGAAAAGGTCGCGGCGGCTGGGAGGGCAGGCGGCGACGGAAAGGTCGCGGCGGCTGAAATCCGTGGGCGGAGAGGCACGGGCGGCGAAATCCGCAGGACGCGGCGGCGAAATCCATGGCGGAATCGCGGAGGTGGAAGTTGCGGAGGGAGGGGGAGGAAGGGGGGGGGGGGGGGGGGGGGCACGGCGGAAAGGCACAGGCGGCGGCGAGGAGACCGCGATGGGAAAGCGGCGAGGAGGCCGCGGCGGGAAAGCGCCGAGATGGGGAAGGGGGGAGGAGGATGACGGCGACGGAAAGGTCGCGGCGTGAGGGAAGCGGATGGTGGGCACTTGGAAAAAAAAACTGGAGGGGAGTTAAGGCCTTAGAAAAAATTAGCTCTATACCATGTTAAGATTGTAAACTGAATGATTAGGTTCATTAGGGAACACGAGAGCATACATAGGATGCAAGAGGAGCTTGGAAGGGAAGAGGGAAAGTTGGGTGGTTGGGTAGTCCCTATGGCAACTTGCAAGGAGGGGGCACCCAACTTGCAACAAGGACCATGTGGGTTGCAAGGAGGGGGCACCCAACTTGCAACAAGGACCATGTGGGTTGCAAGGAGGGGGCACCCAACTTGCAACAAGGACCATGTGGGTTGCAAGGAGGGGGCACCCAACTTGTGGGTTGCAAAGGGAGGTACCCAACTTGCACTTGGGGGCTCCAACACTTGTGGGTTGGACTGGCACCCCAACTTGCAAGTCTACACCCCAAAGTTGGGTGTAGGCCTACAAAGCTAGCTACACCCAAAGTTGGGTGTAGCCCCAACCCCTTTTATACTTAGCATGATATACATACATTTCTAACACGGTCTTCCAAGCTATAATACTTTGAACTCAAGCTGATAGTTGGGCCACGGCTTTAAAGCCCCTCCCCTCCCCTCCCCTCCCCTCCCCTCCCCTCCCCTCCCCTCCTCCCTCATCCCCTCCATCCTTCACATAACTCCTCCTCTGCCTTCGCCCCAGATGTTGCACGTCCCACCTGGGCGGGTTACGCTAACGTTTCTTAGCGTACGTTTATGCTCTTCAGGAATGTGTTTACTTGGAACGGGAAGCGGGAGGGAGGGAGTGGCGACACAGGTACTTGGAATGAGTCGACTCAAAAGCCATTTGCTTCTCACCCAACCCCACTCCTCCAAACTCACACCACACAACCCGCTATGTGCATTTGAGGCAGTTCGCCCTTCTAGGGTCGGAGACCACTGCCTACATACCCCAACTGCTCTATTTGTGCCAATTGCTTGTGACCCTGCCCGCGACATGTAACCAGCTATGTGCATTTGGGGCAGTTCGACCCCCTGGGGTCAGAGACCTCCATCCCCCCCCCCCCCCCCCCCCCCCCCCCCCCCCCCCTCTCTCCATGCATGCATCCAGCTATGTCCATTTTGGGCAGTTCGCCCCTCTGGGGTCGGAGACCACAGCAGCAGAGCTGCCTGGCGACTAGGTCAGCATTGGCAGGTCCACACATTGGCTCTGGTACTCCGTGTACGCCAGGTGGGTGTGTTGTGCAATGTGGGTGCATGCACTCGACTGTGTCAGCATTGGTCGGTCCACACAGTGGCTCTGGTACTCCGTGTATGCCAGGTGGGTGCGATGATGAAGGCCTTTGGTGGCTCTGGTACTCTGTCTACGCCAGGTGGGTAAGCTGATGATTACGGCTTTTCCTCGCTCTGGCACTCGGTGTACGCCATGTCAAATATTATATAGCTTACTTTGTGTAGGCCATAGTGGGGTAGCCCATAAGGGGTACAACCCAATTAGGGTTAGTACTTGTACCCAACTTTTGTTCAATGCATTCATCCTCGTTCGTTAATTTGACATGGTTTCAGAGCAGGTCCTTCGCTAGGACCGAATACTTTTTCAGGGCCCACCACAGAGCTGCCCCTCTAGCGGCCCGCCCGCTGCCACTAGGCCCTCTAGCCGCCCTTGCGGCCCGCTCGCCGCCCGTGCGGCCCGCTCGCCCCTTGCTCGCGGCCCGCAAGCCGCCCCTGCAGCACTCTTGCCGCCAGCTTGTGGCCCGCTACGCCGCCCCTGCCGCCCGCTCGCCGCTTGCTCACGGCCCGCTCGCCGCCCCTGCCGCCCGCTCACCGCTTGCCTGCGGCCCGCTCGGCGCCCCTGCAGCCCGCTTGCTGCCTCCCTGCGGCCCGCTTGCCGCCCTTGCAGCTTGCTCACCGCCCGCTTGCGGCCCGCTCGCCGCCCCTGCTGCCCACCCGCCGCCCGCTTACGGCCTGCTCGCAGCCCCTGCAGCCCACTCCCAGCCCTCTTGCGGCCCGCGCGCCGCCCCTTGCAGCCCGCTCGCCGCCTCTTGCAGCCTGCGCGCCACCCCTTGCAGCCTGCTCGCCACCCCTTGCTGCCCACTCTCCGCCCCTTGCAGCCTGCGCACCGCCCTCTGGCAGCCCGCTCGCTGCCCCTTTGCATGCCCGCCCTCCAGCTGGCCACCCTAGCCGTGCGCCTCCCTTCCCTGCCTGCGTGCTACTCTGCGGGTAGCGCGCCACCCTGCTTTGCCCGCTATGGCTTCTCTCCGTGTCCTCACATTCGATCATGAGGGCCGTCCGATCCAGTTCGACAAGTGGCTCGATAACTTACAGCTATACCTACTGAGCGACTTCAGAGACAGCGTTTCGTTGTTTGACCACACGTCTGGAGCCTCTCTCGCCCCTCCCACAACAGCTGACAGTGCGACTCGCTCACAGTGGCTTACCCGTGACGCTGCTACTCGCTTAGCCATTCCCAACCACCTGCCATTAGCCGAATGCGCTCACTTCGGACAGCACAAGACTGCTAAAGCACTGTACGACACTGTAGTCACCCGTTACTCCTCCCCTGCCACTTCTGCTCTAGGCCGTCTTATACTGCCCTACCTGTTTCCCGAGCTTTCTGCCTTTGCCACAGTAGAGGACCTCGTTACCCACCTTCGCACTAGCGACACTCGCTACCGTGCTGCCCCCCCCCCCCTCCCCGATGTACATCACTTTCTACTTCATAGTCACCCGCCTCCTTGACTCTCTTCGCGCAGTCAGGGACCACTTTCTCGCACTTGACCCCACTGACCTCACTGTTGACCTACTCGAGCAGCATCTCCTTGCAGCTGAGACTAGTGTAGTTGCTGTAGGTGCCGCTCGTGGCACTCCTCGCACGCCCTTCTTTGAGGGGTATTTCCCCTCCCCCCTTGCCCCCTCCTACGCCTCTGCTGCTGCTGTTGACGTCCTTGGTGCTGAGGATGTCAGGGCTGCTTCTGCTAGTCGGAAGCGCCGTAGCAGCAAGGGCAAGGGTGGCAGGAGTAGTGGAGGTGGCAGCGGGGGTGGTAGTGGGGGCGGCAGTGGAGGTGGTGGAGGTAGTGGAGGTGGTGGCAGGGGTGGGAGTGGTGGCGGGAGTGGGGGCTTTGGTGGCGGCGGTGGTGGCAGCGGTGGGAGTGGCGGTAGTGGCGCTAGTGGGAGTGGTGGCAGTCAGGGTGGAGCTGTTCAGAGGGGACGTTCTGGCCGTGGCCAGCGGCAGCAGCAGCAGCGTTGGTGCGCGACCCCTTCGCCCCAGCAGCTTCGTGAGTGGTATTCTCAGCGTGGGGCATCTGGGGGTAGTATTAGTTGCCCGTATGTCATTCGCACAGGTGACCGGGCTGGTAAGACATGTGGGAAGCCTCACACTCAGCACCGCTGCTTCTTCCGCCTAGACGACGCTTGGCGCGCAGAGTTTGGTAACGAGGCCGAGTGCCCCCGCTGGGCAGAGCTGCTTAGGTCTGGAGTTGCTATCTTTGATCTTAACTATGATGCTATCCTTGCTTCTATGTATGCCTTGTCTGTTAGTGCTGAGGGTGAATGTTACTTGTGTGTGCCGCCTGACCCAAGTATAGAGGCTGCTGCTCTAGGTGCTAGTGAGTCTTCTCTCCCTTGTACTGCGCCTGCTGAGGCCTTGCACACCTTTACGCTTGTCTCAGGTGCTTCCCGCTGTTTCTTTCGCGACAGCACCACCCTCACTCCTCTCTCTGCACTTGTACCGGTCAGACAAGCTGACCCCTTAATGGGCCCAGTTCTTGCCTGTTCCTCCACTGTTCTCCCGTGTCCGGCGGTTCCATCTGGCTTGCTGTCAGGTCTTCACCTCCCCTCGTTCTCTCCAAACATGGTGAGTACCGCTGCCCTCCAGGATGCGATGGTCACTACCACCACTCCTTGGGGTCAGCGTGTGTCGATCTGCTCGTGTACATGGACGGGCCGTCACCTGGCCACGTTCACCCGTCGGCCTGGGTCGAGTCTGTACACAGGGACTACTTAGCCTCCTCAGGTAGATGCTTCTGCCCAGGTGTCCGCGACAGGTCCGGTAGCACCCCCTTGCTCGTGTCGCCTCCTGTTGCACCAGACTCTCCTATGGCACCACCGCCTTGGTCACCCCTCCCTGCCACGCCTTCGTGGCATGCACTCCCGCCTCCTTGTTTCTGGTCTTCCCCGGTCTCTGCCTCCCCTCCCGCCCTCGCCTGCCCCGCCCTGCCTTCCTTGCGTCGAGGGGCGGCAGCGTGCCGCTCCTCACTCCTCCTCGTTTCCCCCGACGACTGCTCCCCTGCAGACTCTTCACATGGACGTGTGGGACCGTGAGCGCTACTTCCTGCAGGTTGTTGAGGATTACACGCGTTACACCACGGTCTTCCCCTTGCGCAGCAAGGGTGAGGTCCCTGATGTCTTGATCCCTTGGATCCGCGCAGTCCGTCTCTAGCTCTGCGAGCGGTTCTGCCAGGACCTTCCTGTACTCTGACAGAGGTGGTGAATTTTGCTCCGACCTCTTGCGGGACTTTTGTCGTGGAGAGGGCATCCTCTAGTCGTTCAGGCTTCCGGCCTCCCCACAGCAAAATGGGATTGCTGAGCGCCGCATTGGTCTAGTCATGGAGGTGGCTCGTACCTCCATTATCCATGCGGCTGCTCCCCATTTTCTGTGGCCGTTTGCGGTCCGGTACGCTGCGCATCAGCTCAACCTCTGACCCCGTGTCTCCTTGCCGGAGACTTCGCTTACACTGCGTTGGTTGGGGAAGGTTGGCAATGCGTCGGTGTTCCGGGTCTGGGGTTATCGTGCCTTTGTTCCCGATGCGTCCGCAGACAAACTCTCCACCCGCGCTATTCCCTCCGTCTTCCTTGGCTTTCCCCCTGACGCGCCTGGCTGGCAGTTTTACCACCCCACCTCGCACCATGTCCTCCCCTCTCAGGACGTCACATTTGACGAGTCGGTTCCCTTTTACGGTCTCTTCCCCTACCGCTCTGCCCCTCTCCCACCCCCGCCGCTCTTCCTTGCTCCAGGTCCCCCTCCAGTAGACCCCCTCCCGCCCCAGGGTCCTGCTCCCTCAGGTGTGTCTCAGGAAGACCCACTCCTTGGTACTGTGCCTGTTGAGGTCGCTGTAGACTCAGGTGCTGCTAGGGGTGCTGCGTCTGGGGATGCTGAGCCTGGTCGTGCGGAGCCTGGGGGTGCTGAGCTTGCGGGTGCAGAGCCTGGGGATGCTGAGTCTCAGGGTGTGGGGTCTGGGGGTGCTGAGCCTGGTGGTGCGGAGCCTGGGGGTGCTGAGCCTGAGGGTGCGGAGCCTGGAGGTGCTGAGTCTGAGGGTGGGGAGTCTGGGGGTACTGAGCCTAGGGGTACTGCTTCTTCTGGAGGTCCTGCGGGTGCCTCGCCACGACTGTCTCCCCGGCGCGAGCCTCTCTCCCTGCAGCAGTTGCACGAGTGGTTTGCTAGGCGCACACGCCTTCGGAGTGGAGCTACAGGAGTTGGAAGCTCTGGCGCTGGAGGCACTGGAGCTGGAGGTGGTTGAGCTGCTAGTCTTGGAGGTGCTGGAGTTCTAGCTCGAGCTGGAGGTCCCGGAGGTGCTGGAGCTGCTGGTCCTGGAGGTGCTCGTACTAGGGGTACTGGAGCTGCCGGGGCTGGTGGAGCTGGAGGAGCTGGAGATGGAGACCCTGGCGCTAGTGGCGCTTGAGCTGAAGGCACTGGAGCTGTTGACCCTGGAGCTCGGGGTACTGGATCTGCTAGGGCTGGCGGTGTTGGGGGCAATAGTGCTGGAGGCGCTGGAGTTGGAGACACCAGAGCTGGAGGCACTGGCGCCGGCAGCGCTGGAGCTGGAGGAGCTAGAGCTGGAGACCCTGGCGCTGGAGGTGCTGGAGCTGTTGAACCTGGAGCTGGAGGTGCTGGCGCTGGGGGTGATGCGTCTGGCGGTACATGTGCTAGAGGCACTATGCAACGGCGCTCGTTTTTCGTTCCGCCGTCGCCGTCGTCTCTTCTGCCACCTCACTCGGTCCATCGCCAGGTTCTTAGTCTCCCGTCTTCTACTGGCCTTCCTCCTAGCTTACTGAGTCCACCGACTCGCCAGTCGCAGCCACAGTTACAGCCAGACTCCCCACTGCTTGCTCTTGCTCCTTACGCTGAGCAGACAGACTCTTTTACAGAGCGTCGTGAGCCTGACTCGCCTGTTCACGCTGTTCGCACTGGTCGTCGGGTTCCTCGTCCGTGTCCTCCTTCTGTCCCCGGCACTCTCGTTATGGCACTTCATCCTTCCTCTGTTCCACTGCGCATTCATGTGCCGCCTCATCTTGAGTCCTCTCTTCCTGCCGTTCCGGACCCTGAGTCTTACCTGGCTCGTGCTGCCAGTCCTACTGTCATTCGTCTTCTCGCCACTGTTGTCACTCACCCTTCGTTTGAGTCCACTGCTGCGTCTGCCCTAGTTGCTGAGCTTGTTGACTTTGTTGCTGCTTGTCGTCTCGACTATACCACTAGTCTTGTTGCTGACTCTGAGTCTGACTGTCCTCCGTCCATCGGGGGTGAGTGTGCCCTTGGCACGGACGTCCTTGAGGACAGGCAAGAGGACTTTGAATGCCTTGCAGCTACTCTACCTCATCTCGTGGCCATGCTGCTTGCCCCTGAGGGAGACCCGGATGCACCAGACATCCCGACCTCGCGCTCTTACGCAGAGGCGATTACGGGTCCCTACTCCTCTAAGAGGCATACAGCCATGGACGCAGAGATAAAATCTTGGAAGTCCACAGGCACCTACGTCGACGCAGTTCCCCCTTCTGGGGCGAACATAGTCCATGGCATGTGGATTTTCAGATTGAAGCGCCCGCCTGGTTCTCCGCCTGTCTTCAAGGCTTGTTACGTTGCACGAGGCTTCAGTCAGCGACAGGGAGTTGAATTCTTCCAGACCTTCTCCCCTACCCCGAAGATGACCACTCTTAACGTTTTGCTGCACGTCGCAGCTCAGCGTGACTACGAGCTGCACTCTCTTGACTCCGGCACAGCTTTCTTGCAGGGCAGCCTGCACGAGGAGATCTGGCTGCGCCGCCCACCTGGCTTCACTGGGTTGTTTCATGCAGGTACCCAGTGGTGCCTCTGACGGCCAGTGTATGGTCTCCGTCAGGCACCTCGCGAGTGGCTCGACACACTGAGGATTACGCTTGCGGCTCTTGGGTTTGCTCCTTCTACTGCTGACCCGTCGCTGTTTCTACGCACTGACACTTCACTGCCGCTGTTCTACGTCCTCCTGTATGTCGACAACTTGGTCTTTGCCACTGCTCACCCTGAGGCACTGGCCTCTGTGAAGTCGGAGCTGCAGAAGAGACACACTTGCACTGACCTGGGTGAGCTGCGCAGCTATCTTGGCTTGCATATCATCCGGTACAGAGCACGGCGCACCATCACCCTGATGTCGGAATAATGCACGAGAATGAATGAACTAGCAAAGATTTGGGTACAAGTACTAACCCTAGTTGGGTTGTACCCCTTATGGGCTACCCCACTATAGCCTACACAATATAAGCTATATAACATTTTGACACACCCCCATAGGCAAAGTGGGGGAGAACAAGTGGTCACAAGACCAGTCAAAAAAAGCAAAAAAAGCTTAGGGTGGCTCACAAAGTCACCACGCAGTCCGAGCACAAGCAAAGGGCCACAAGGCCAGTTCACATGCAGAGTCCAGTTGTCCTCACTGGTCACGCAGACGCTTCTTGGGTTGACGACTCAGCTACGCAGCGTTCGTCACAGGGTTACACCTTCAGCATTGGTTCTGGCTCTGTTTCCTGGCGGTCTACCCGCTCGTCTTCGGTTCTCAGCTTCAGTTGTGAGGCTGAGATCTACATAGGGGCCATGGCTGCACAGGAGCTACGCTGGCTCACCTACCTGGTGTCTTACTTGGGAGAGCAGCCTCGTTCGCCTCCAGTTCTGTACGTAGACAACAAGGCCATGATTGCCTTCTGTCAGGAGCACAGACTGGAGCACATAATGAAGCACATCGCTCTGCGATACTTCCTTGCTCGAGAGTTGCAGCAGCGTGGCCAGCTTCGTCTTGCGTACGTGGCCACTAGGGCCTACACTGCTGATATATTCACCAAGGCACTTCCGTCTGGTGATCATCAGCGCTTCTCAACTATGTTAGGCCTTGTGCCTACTTTGCCTCACTTGCTCACTGCTTGACTCTGCTTGTAATGTGATCTATATATATACCTGCATGCTTATACTTGCATGTGAACTGGCCTTGTGGCCCTTTGCTTGTGCTCGGAATGTATGGTGACTTCGTGATCCACTCTGAGCTTGTTTTGCTTTTCTTGACTGGTCTTGTGACCACTTGTTCTCCCCCACTTTGCCTATGGGGGTGTGTCAAAATATTATATAGCTTACTTTGTGTAGGCTATAGTGGGGTAGCCCATAAGGGGTACAACCCAATTAGGGTTAGTACTTGTACCCATCTTCTGTTGAATGCATTC
This sequence comes from Closterium sp. Naga37s-1, assembly GCA_947471745.1. Classification (NCBI taxonomy): domain Eukaryota; kingdom Viridiplantae; phylum Streptophyta; class Zygnematophyceae; order Desmidiales; family Closteriaceae; genus Closterium; species Closterium sp. Naga37s-1. Next base: position 1,552,223 of record CANJKZ010000174.1, on the reverse strand, counting down.
ATCCTCGTTCGTTAATTCGACACGCCAGGTGGGTGTGCTGTGCAGTATGGGTGCATGCATTCATGTGCTTGGATTGGGGGCTCATGGAATGCGGAGGGGCAGTTTGCCCGCCTGGAGCTGCCTGGTGACTGGGTCAGCATGGGCAGGTCCACACAGTGGCTCTGGCACTCCGTGCATACTGCGAAGCCAGGTGGGTGCGCTGCACTCTGTGTCGACAGGTGGGTGTGTTGTGCAGCATGGGTGTATGCATTCATATGCGTGGACTGGACTTAAGTCTCCTCTTATGATCCTTGCAGCAGAAATGCCTCAGCACCTCACGTGTGTTTCCCCGTTTCTCATCGGTCCTTGCAGTAAGCAAGTCAGTACGAGGACAAGAGCCCTGGTGGTGTTTGATTGGATCAAATCAGCTCTGTTTGGCCGTGATTCAATTCGCATGTGAATACTGTTGTACTTGCTTACGGTACCGTAATCACCCGGACATACCACCCGCCGAAATTGTAGACCCCCCGGGTGGCTTGTGCGGGGTGGGTATTATAGTTGACCCCGTTTGTACTATACCCCCCCTTTTGGGGTGATTCTTTATAAGACCCGGGGGGAGGGTGTTATGTGAGGCAAAAGTTCTCATTAGAGGTATATTTCATAGATCTAGGGGTGCAATCTACTACCTACTAAGATTACCGCCATCAAGAACCAAGAGTTTCACATAAATATCAAGATCATCTACCGCCCAGAGATCATGAATTGCAATACGGTGCTATCTACTCATCATCGTCCCCTGCATGCCATTCTTCAACCTCTTCTCCGTCAAAGCGGCCGGGACGCCACCAGTCATCATCATCGCTGCACTCCCCCGCCTCCTCGCCGTCTGCAGGCCCAACCCCCTCCTCGTCTTCCGCCTCCGCCTCCGCCTCTGCGGCGTCATCCTCCTCTTCCACCTGTAGCTCCTCGGCCGGCATGGGGACTTCAGCGTAGAAGGGGTTGACGACAGTCTCGTCGTCAACCATCTCGTTGACGTCATCCAGCACCTCCACCTCACCCTTGTCCCGCATGTGGGCAAGGATGAGGTGGTCTTTGGTGCCGTCGATGCTGGTGGAGATCCCGCATGTGACGAACGCCTTCTTCACGAGCTCTTCTGGAATAGCTTCCCAGGATTCGTCGATCCAGCGGAGAACCATCTCCGCAGGCGGCTTTTGCAGATTGCCTGTGGTAAGGGAAGAAGTTTACATTCACGATTGAGGACTTGCAAACCGAGCCATAGTTGGGACATATGCATGCACAATAGCCAGCCTCGCGGAAATGCAAGTTGAGGCATCAAATCACCTGCACGCGTTGTCAGGTTGATGCCGTCTTCTTCGAACCACGTGCTGTAACGGTGACGCACACCGCATTTAAACGCGCGGTTGATCGATACATCCAACGGCTGCACAAGCGGTGTGCACCCCCCTGGGATGACCGCCCTCGACAGCCTGAACATGGCATCGTCTGACCAACAGCTTCGGTCAAGTGGCCGCGGTATGAGTCCAGCACCACCAAGGCCTCCCTTCGGCGTCCGGTAGTCTCTCGCAGAGGCTTCATAAACGGCACAAGCACCTGCGTGATCCAGTCCTGCACAAGAGACTCATCCATCCATCCCTTCTCTTGTGCACGGACCACCACACCTGTCGAAAACAACGCGAGCATCAGAGTCCCGCGGGTTTGATAGAGAAGCAGGCAATAGCACGGGTTGAGGCGTGGTTTGGTTCACTTACCGGCAGGAATGGCCACTTTCGGGACGGTCTTCCGCTTGAACACAACGTAGGGGGGAAGCTTCAGCCCTCCCACCGTTACTGCCAGCATAACAGTAACGCGTTCCTTCTGGTAGCCCGCAGACCGCACGTGTACCGTCCGCGCTCCCTTCATTTCGATTGTACGTTCCGCCGGCATCTCTAGGAAAAGCGGAGTCTGATCGGCGTTCACGATCAAATCGAGTGGGTAGTCATGCAGAGTGCGCATCTGGCGCACAAACTCCCAAAACGACTCGACTTTCTCCTTGCAATCTGCATTCAGAACCACGGTGCACATTAGAACATGTTCGAAGACGAACCATGACCGCACTTCAACGCGAAGACTTACCCGCTGCCAACTTCTGCCCCATCTTAGTCTTCACCCTCCTTGCCAAGTGCCACCACGCGCGGAAACGACCAGCGGAACGACGCGCGCCAATTGACCCCAGGCATCCGATGCTTCATATACTTCGCGCTCCACTTCTGGAGCATGTTGACAGAAACGGAGAGCCCCTTTGCCCGGTGGCTCAGGAACTGGCGGTAGACCGCCCGTTCCATAAAAGGGTACTTCGCCTTGCGTCCTGCCCCCATGAGGCGACGGCAGCATCCGGAAGCGACCTCCAGTCGTTCCCTCATCTTTTTCCAGTCACGAATCTGGCATGGTTGCACCTTTGCGAGCTTGGCAAGAGCTCGATTCGACAGGTCCGGCTGAAATTCTTGCATCTTCAGCCAGTGAAGCTTCTCTTTCGCGGTGTACGAGTGACGAACGCGTTTCGTCATACGATGCCGCGGGGAAGGAGGCTCTGCATCCGCGTTGCGCTTCACTTGTCCCTGCGGGCGATTACGTTGCGGAAAAGTGGGGACAGCCACTCGGGGAAGAGGAGGCCGAGGACGGTCTGCGTTACTGCTCGGTTCATCCTCGGTAGAGCCACTGGCTGCAGGAGATGACTGAGGCATGTAGGGGCGAGGAGTCGGGCGTGCGCGTGCAGCAGCGGGAGACGGAGTGTAAACAGGCCGGTGCCGTCTAACTACCGTACTGCTGGAATCTGGAGAGGTTGCCATCTAAACCTACTGCAGGTTGGTGTCACTGGCCATAGCTAAACTACGTTTAAACTAACGAAGTAGCGACAGGGAAAGAAGCGCACTTATAGCCTGCTGAGCACAACACAGATTCGAGCAATGGAGCCGCTGCATAAACGAAAGATGAGAGTCGTTTGAGGGAGAGGGACGTGACCAAAACGGGCACGACGTGACCGAAACAATGACAACGCAGCACAGTGAAGAATTCCAGCCTCGGAGGGCCCATGCAACCTCGCCGCGCGATGCTAGCACTATTTTCACCCAATCAGGGCCAGAGGTGGCCCATTGGGACTTGCCATGTGGCAGGTTATAGTGGGGGGTTGCATTATCGTCGCATACTCGATTTCGCGCGCGCGAACACCATTTTCCCAGTCAAGTAAGAACCCTGTTTTTCTTTCCAATCAATTCTGCTTAAAAAAAACATGTGCTATATATATGAACCTGGGTGTTATGTAGCTTTTGCCATTGAGAAGAGCCCCCCCATTTTTTCACTGTATTTAAAGTAAGACCCTAGGGTGTTATATCCGGGTGATTACGGTAATACTTTTGATGGCTTCATTGGTTGGTTGATACTTGGTTGTATGGGGCAAGCCCCGCGCTTATATCCGTTCCTCGATTGTAAGCACAAAAAAAATCTTGTGTGTTACATTGTAAACGCATTTTCAAATCAATCTCAATTCCGTCATTCCTAGTGTAACTGGTGAGCCGAAACAAACAAGACTCTACCCAACCTACCGTATCGCCCCGGATATAACCGCAGGCCTATGTTAAGCGCATGCGCTTCTATCTGGAGCAATGCGCTTATGGCCGATCCTCAATTAGAAGCGCACCCTCTAAAAAAACCTTACTTATTATAAGCGCACCCTTGCTGTATAGACAAGAATGTCTGTTGTTTTTTTCACTTTCTTTACAACCTTCGTACAAATTACATTACTCTAGCTAAAAATTTCAACTAAAACTTTCAAGTCAAATACATTAGACTAGCATCCTAGCCTACACAACATTTTTAAGTTTAGTCTAGCCTAAGGCCTACTCCTCGTCCGACTCAGGCTCCGTGGAGTTGTTGCCAAAGAACCCGTCTGCTTGGATGTCGTCATCAACCTCTACCTCGTGGGACAGCTGACCTCTCCGGTGCGCCAGCACCAGTCCGTCTTCACTCCCGTCAAGGGCATTGCTGATGCCGCAGGTGAGGAACGCTCTCTTAATCAGGTCGGCGGGCACAGCTTTCCACGCCCGTGAAATCCACTTGAGCACCACCTCCGGAGATGGTTTCTTAATGTTCCCTGCACCACATACACGGGGGTGGGAAACACGTGGGTCCACAAGTAGGCAGACATACAGACGAAGCGGTCACGGGAGAACACTTTTGCGTACCTGCGGGTGTCAGAATGTTCATGCCGTCCTGCTCGAACCAGGTCTGATACTGCTGCCGAACACTCGCCTTGAAGCTTTTGTTGACCGACACATCGAGCGGCTGCAAGTCTGCCGTGCATCCCGCTGGGATGACCGCCGGCACGATGTTGAGTTCCGCGAACTTCACCTTGACTTCGGGTGTCAGGTGTCCACGATAGGAGTCGAGCACTAGCATGGCGCTCCGACTCTGCAATCCGAACTTCGGTTTCAGGAACGGCACCACGCCTGCACCGAGCCACTCGATTACGCCCGAGGCCTCCATCCACCCGTTAGCTTGGCAACCGACCACGACATCTGCATACAAGCAAGCGGTGGTTAGATTTTACTTTTGTTTTTCCCCTCGGAAACACGCGCATACGCAGTTTCTTACCGTTCGGAAAGTCACCCTTTGGGAGGGTCTTGCGCTTGAAAAACACCCACGGCTTCAACTTCTCGCCCGTCGCCGTGCACGCCAGCATCACAGTGACTCTCACTTTCTGGTAACCACCACTGCGGATGGGCACCGACTTCACGCCCGTCTGCTCCACCGTGGTAGTCGCCGGCATCTCCAGCCACAAAGGCGTCTGGTCGGCATTGATGATGTAACGATTGTCGATGTCGTAGTCGTGGCGTGCGTCGCGGACAAACTGCCAAAATTCCTTGCACTGCTTGGCCACGTCTGCGCACGGGGAGGGAGGAACGGTTACAAGGGCGGATGAGCACCGCTACAGATAAACAAACATGGGCAAGAAAGTACTGAAATACAAGATAAAATTTCACGATAGGATGACAGTGCACGGACAGGCACTTACGCTGCTGTGTCTTTTGCGCCACCTTTGTTTTCATGCGCACGGTGAGATTCCACCGCTTGCAGAACCGCTCCGTCCAGCGCTGACTCGCCTTCCACTTGACGTCCGGGAACAACACCTTCATCACCTCTTTTGACCAGTCTTGCAGCCGGCCGACTGATACTGCCACACCGCGGCGTCCCCAGTCCAGGAGTTGGGCGTACACCTTCATCTCTATGGGTCTGTACCAGGAAGACCTTCCGCGCCCATGAAGTCGACACCGAGCACTGTGTGCAGCCTTGAGCTCCTCCGCTTGGTTTTTCCACTCTGTGAGGCATTTGCGGTGTATGCCGGACTCCCGCGCGACCTCGCTTATCGATGCAGCAAGCTCCAGCCGAACGAGCCACTTCAGTTTCTCCTGGGCGGTGTAGCGCTGCCGTTTGTGTCGAGTCGGCTTGTGCCTGGGAGAGGGGGGGCGGGCATCTCGGTTCTCAGAGGAGGGGTGGGGTCGTTTTTTTTTAATCGACGGATACGTTGGTATCGGCATCTTCTCGCGTGGTGCGTCGCGCCACCAAGACTCCACACCGTCGTCGTCCGCGTCTGTAGCTTCACGATCTGGGAACACGTCCTCCTCGGCGCCCTCTTCACCGTCGACTCCACCGTTGCCTCCAGCATCGCCGTCGCATGTGGGTTGTTTATCGGCGGCCACGTCATCGTCGGCGCCCACAGCCGACTCGTCCCACGTGCAGGCTTCAGGATTTTCCCACCGAGGTGCAGTCGGCGGACCATTGATTTGCCTAGCCTTGGGTGTGTCCGGTTCAGACAACCACTCGTCGAAAGTGGCAGGCAAATATAACTGGAGCACGGGCCGATGGTGACCCCACGCGTCAGGAACAGGAGGAGTCGGAGGATTCGGAGGAGCGGGAGGAGCAGGAGGAGCAGGAGGTGCAGGAGGAGCAGGCGGAGCAGGCGGTGCAGGGGGTGTAGGTGGCACTGGAGGCGCTGGTGGCTCACGTGTATACCACCCGTCCGAGGTTAGTCGCCAGGCGCGGGTTGGTTTCTTCTTGAAAAGGAGGTGCGTCCCACTGAATTCCACCATGGCTTTGCCAGCCAGGCGGGCTAGACTAGAAACTGAATGAAAAAAATGAGGAGGAGGGTGCAGAAATGTGCAACGACGGGGACCCCTGCGGGCTAGCGGCTCGGGGTCCTCGTCAATGACAGGCAGGAAACCCCCGCCTACCCCCGTAGAGGAACCTGCGTGGCAGCATATTCGCTGCGCTGGCAGGGAATCTTCCCCACCCTTCGAGAGGGTTCGGAAGAAATGCAGATGCCACGCAGCGCATGCGGCTGTGATTGGGCCGCACGGCAACATCCCCGTCACTCCTGTCACGTTCGATGGTTCTAGACAACTTTGTGTGGTGGGAAACCGAACCGCAGCTGTTTTTGCCTGAAAACCATGCACGATCCCACTTGTTGCATGGTCCGTTGGATTCGCCTTATTGCGGGCTTCAGTTTAGTATGTTTAAAAGTGAATTTCATTTTTTCCTTATTATAGGCGCATGCGCGTATACAGACACCTCAATTAGAAGCGCACCCCCCCAAAAAACACTGTTTTATTATAAGCGCACCTGCGCTTTTATCCGGGGTAATACGGTAACTGATTCCTAGGTTGTCTTGTCACAACAGAGGCTTTTGAAGAGATGCATCCCACATTCACGATTGCGGACGGCATCTCGCGGTCGTGCGCAGACACACTCGATAGCCTCACACGGTGGTGGCAAGAATCGCTGTGGAAGCATGAGCACGACGGACAGATGGCATCTGCTCGATGCACATGAAAACCATCCTCTCATGCACTGCACATGAATGCATTTCACTAAAACGCATCCACCTGCTTTATCCAAAACTGGTATCCCAAACTCACTACCAACCAAGCATTCTAGCGGCCGGCCGGCATGCATGGTCATACAAGAGTGTCAATGAGCGAGGCGCGCATCTCATGCACCACACTGGGAGCCACGCTCTCTCTCAGCTTGAACACGCTGTCAATCACAGACAGCTCTGTCGCGGTCGTGTCAAACCCTGCAAATGCAGCCCAGTCATTTGCCACCAGCCCCGCCCCCACCACCTCACTGCCGCGGTTCACTGTGCCGGCCACGAGAGGCACTTGTAGCAGCGATGACAGCTCGTCAAGGTCCTCCACCGATGTTTGCGGGTGCACCTGGTGGAATGGTAGCAGTCACACACACAGACATGGGGGCTGTAAGCATGAGCAGGGACCCACCACCTCACTGCCGCGGTTCACTGTGCCCGCCACCAGGGGCACTTGTAGCAGCGATGACAGCTCGTCAAGGTCCTCCACTGATGTTTGCGGGTGCACCTGGTGGAATGCTAGTGGGCAGGTCACACACACACACACACCACACACACACAGCAGGAGGGAGTGTGACTGACTGACTGACCAGACTGCCCCGGTTGGTGACGACACAGTAGCTGCTGACAAGGATGTTGCCGGCGATGGTCTGACAGAAAAAAGTGACTTATGAGTCGACTCAAGAGTCAACACGGAAAGGCAGTGAGAATGCAAGTGACTGACCAGGCCGCCACGGTTGGTGAAGACACAGTAGCTGCCGACGAGGATGTTGCCGGCAATGGTCTGTCGAAACACCTCCACCCCCAACACGTCCGCTATAAGCTCCTCCGTCTCCTGGTGGCGGCAGCATGAGGTAGAGGGAGGAATGCAGTATGAGGCAGAGGATTGCACCATGAGGCAGTGGATTGCAGCATGAGGCAGTGGATTGCAGCATGAGGCAGTGGATTGCAACATGAGGCAGTGGATTGCAGCATGAGGCAGTGGATTGCAGCATGAGGCAGTGGATTGCAGCATGAGGCAGTGGATTGCAGCATGAGGCAGTGGATTGCAGCATGAGGCAGTGGATTGCAGCATGAGGCAGTGGATTGCAGCATGAGGCAGAGGATTCCAGCATGAGGCAGTGGATTGCAGCATGAGGAACGCAGCACAAGGCAGGAAGCGCAGCGGGCAGAGATGGTCTGTCGGAACACCTCCACCCCCAACACGTCCGCTATCAGCTCCTCCGTCTCCTGGTGGCGGCAGCATGAGGCAGGAACCGTAGTAGACAGTGAAAAAATTAGGTGCAGGCAGCCATCAATGCCTTCCGTAATTACTACTGGGAAACGGCAGCGGAAAGAATAACGTGAGTAAAATGGACAGCGATGTGGCAGGAAGGAGCGCGGGCTCCGAAAGCAGAGTGAAGGCCTGCAGGCGTCGGCGAAAGGAAAGAAAGGCCTACAGGCGGAGGCGCTCAGGGAATACAAGCCAGAGTGAAGGGTTCATGTCTCACAGGTGAGATCACCCACTGAACGATCCTCATCACTGCACGCATGCGATGCCTGCCTTGCGAATCACATGCAGATGGGCTCGGCTTGTCAGAGCAAAAAACAAATGCATCAGCACAGCAATGCACGCAGCGCAGAATTACAGTGGCCCATCCAGTTGACCTACTCTGATTGGTTATCTAAGTTTCAGAGAAACCCGTCCAGAGAAATAAGCAGAAGGGTGAGCTTCACAGTGCGACGATACATACATGTGAGAGTGAGAGATTGTAAGGCGGGGTCGAAAGAGAGCGTGCGAGGCGGCGGGAGTGGGAAGATGTCACAGTCACTCATTCTATCAAGGAGCGGTGAGGTGAGTGAGTGGGGAGGAAGGTGTCACGATCACTCACTCCATCAACGAGTAGTGAGTGAGTGGGGAGGTGTTGGTGTCACCGCCACTCACTCTATCAAGGTCCGTGTGTCACAATTACTCACTCTATCAAGGTCCGTGTGAATGAGTGCCACATAGTCGTTGCAGCTCACACAGTTGCCCAGCGCTGACCTTAGTTCGGAAAGACGCAGCTAGGACGCTGCGTCCTGCGTCCGGACGCAGCGTCCGGACGCTAGGACGCAGGACGCGCGTCCAGACGCAGGACGCACGTCGAAAATTTTTTCGGGCAGCCCGAAAAAAAAAAAAATCGATCGCGATTTTGGCATTCGCGATTTCGACGCGAATGTCGAAATCGCGAAATTTCCCCACCCCAAGCCCAATTCGCCATTCAAAACCAGCCCCCCTAACATTCCCTAACAACTAAACCAAAATTGAATTTCACTCAAACCTCTCAACCACTTAGCATCTACGAATCCCAACCTTTGTAGCCCACCACCACCAAGCACATTTAGCATGGCAACCTTTTGTGGCTTCTCATTTTCCCCTCACCAATTCTCTTTCGTAAACCCATAGAGGTTTTAGGTCTTAGCTTAGCTTACCACCTAAACTCCGCTATGGCTTCCTCGAGCATTCCTTCTGTGAAATGTGTGACACGTGACTCACCTTAATCTCAAATTTTGGGGGAAAATTTTGTGGTATGACACCCCCCCCCCCCCCCCTCTCCCAAGCCCTATACTATTTTTTTTGGCCTGCCCGGGGATTTTTTTTGCCCTGCCCGGGCTTGCGTCTTTTGGTGCGTCTTACAGGTCAAGGGTCAGCGTCCTGCGTCTGGACGCATGCGTCTGGACGCATGCGTCCAGGACGCAGGACGCGTCTTTCTGAACTAAGGCGCTGACAGCCGCTCGTCCACGCGCTGCACCACCACCGACTCGGGCAAGGAGTTGCGCATGTGCAGCAGCTCTGATGGGGGAATGGGGAAGGGGTGGGGAGGGTAGGGGTTCTGGGTTTTGAGTCGACTCAAAGCTCACACAGTCAAGGGGAATTGCGCAGGTGCAGCAGCCCAACGAGGGAACAGAAAAAAGAGTGGGGAGGGGCGGGGGGGAGAGGAAGGTGACGCATGTGCAGCAGCCCGGAAGGGGGAAGGAGGGGTGGGGGGTGGGGGAGAGAGGGAGGAAGGTGACGCATGTGCAGCAGCACTAAAGGTGCGTGTGCGGGGTAGAGACGCGGAGGGGAAGGAAGGGCGGGGGGGTTTTGCTGGGAGAAAAAATCACGAATGGAGGCGAGGGGACGAAAGGGGCGGAGGAAGGAGGTGAGGAGCAAATTAGTCCGTGGCGCGCAGGCAGGAGGGAGAGGGAGAGGGAGAGGGAAGCCGCGAGATAGAGCGTGCAAAATGAGTTTAGATAAAAGGGCGGAGGAAACGGGGTGAGTGGGGGGCGGGAGAGAGGAACAATTGGGCACGGCGGTGGGAGACGGAGGGGAAAGGGCATTTGGGTGGAAAAAGCAAGGGCACGCTTGGCCTCCCATCGCGTCCCCGCGCTCTCTCACCTTGATCTGTCGTCGAGTTGGGTAGCAGTAGCCCGTTCTTGTTGCCTGCACGCAACGCAACCATCCAAAATGACAGACAGTCAGCACATAACGCACACAACCCCCGAGGGCGCGCACGGGACCCTTAAAGCCCGCCCAGAGCCAGTCTAACTCCATCTTAAAGTGCAAAACATCTAAGGGCGCGCACGCGACCCTTAAAGCCCGAAACCCGAAGTCCCGCACAAAGCCCACATGCTGCACTTGCTGCGCGTAAACCTCGCTCACCGCTCATAGACCCGATTCGTGCACATAAACCCGATTCGCGCACATAAACCCAATTCGCGCGCAAAGATCCATCCGCGGGCAAAACCCGTTCCCGCACCGGCGGCGCTAACTCCACTCACCCGTGCACATGCGCACTCACCCACATACATGCGGCCTAGACCACTCCCGCGCACAAGCGACCACTGAACCACTCACCCGCGCACATGCGGCCAATGATGCGCGTGCCGGCGATGGAGGCTTTAACGACGGGGATGTCGGGCAGCTCCGCCTCGAACACGCTGAAGAAATTCTCCGACGCGCCGACCGCCGTGAGGCAGTACGCGTTAGTGAGCTTCGAGAACACGCCCACCTCGCTGCTGTTCTCGAACTGCGCTCCTGGCCGCGCCGCGCGTTCCAGACGGGGGGATACGCCGACAGAGGGACGCGGGGACGGAGAGGAACAGGGAACGAGTCAGTCGTTAATCAGGGAAACAGCCGAGGGGAATAGCCGGGGCCAACATGTCACTTACGAGATGACTTTGAGTCGACTCAAAAGTCATCAGACGAGGGGAATAGCCTGGGCCAGCATGACACTTACTGACTGCCATAGTTGCCAAAGATGCGCGCGATGTGACGATGTTATAAGAGCTTCGCCGCTGCACCGACTCTGATGCGTGAAGTACGACAAGAATGACACCTACGAGCGGTTACAGAGGAGAGAGATTAGCTGCGAAAGATCTCAGGACTATCAGACGAGCCAGTAGGGAGAGTGAGAGGGCGTGTAATTGGGAGACTTTATGTGGTAAAGCCGAGGGGGAGACAACCAAAAACGTATTACCCTAAACCCGAAACGTTATCCACAGGCAGGATTTTTCTTTCCTCGCGAGGTCGTATTCAGCGGATGTAAAGAAAGCCAGTTTCAAAATCCAGTAATATAGGGACGGGTGACGTCAGCACATGCCACCCCACGGGTCCTGGCACAAAGGGATTTCGGGGCAAATCCGAAAACCCTCCGAATCCCTCGGATCACCCCGAAACAGGCGAAAAACCCCTCCGAAAAACCCTCCGAATCCCTCCGTCTCAATGTCGTATTCTTATGCGCAGAACGCCGTACTGTTGCAATTTCGGGGACATTGATCGAGCACTGCTCGACGGGCATTGGCCAATCGCCGTCGAGCGCCGTGCACCCCCGACAAGACGGGTTACAGCAGCCATCGACGTCGCCCGACAGGCCGCGCTGTCGGTCGACGTGAGTGGTAACGGGTTTTGCAACCGGCCGACGGTCACAATCGACGGCGCCTTCAACTGCGGTCGACCGACCGCTTCGACGGTCGAGCGAGACGTCGCTGTCGGACGGGCGACGGGTTAGGTAAGTCGCCATCAAAGGGGTCATGTCAACAGATGACGGCCACGTCAAAGGCCAAGGCGCCTTGAGGACACCTGTAAGGGAAGGGTTATCAGCCCAACAACGGTCTCAATGAAATCCTGAACTGGGAGCAGCAGTAACATCGTTTTTATGAGTTAGGCCAGCGCTACGGCAACGAGAGCTTTCGGGTAGGCACTGATGGAGAACGATCCGTCGAGAACAACGCCTTTCCGGCAGGCAGCGGTAGGACCGCTACCCGTCGACGTTGAAACCATCTCGACGCAATCCGCTAGGACGTCACAAGCCATACCGTGCCCTGTCGACGTTGAAACCATCTCGACGCAACCCCCTAGGACGACACAAGCTATACCGAGCTCGACACCACCACCCTCGATGTCACGAGCCATACCGGGCTCGACAGCTCCACAATCGACGTCACGAGCCATACCGGTAGTGGGTCAGGCGGTTGCGTCGGATCAGCGTTCGACGGAGCGTGCCGTCAATGTCGAAGTGGGGGGGCACCTGACCGAAGTCCCTTCGACGGCACAATCTATACCTGTAATGGTAGAACCGCGTTTGACAACATCCCCTCCCTCGACACCGGAAGCGACTAACCAGCCGTCATCATCTTCGGCACCACAACGTTCGGCAACACCAACGGAACCAGTAGCCGCTGTCCCGAGCTCGACTGGTGGGCGACGTAGGAGAAGGGGTACGGGTGTTCCGGCTGAGGTTTTGCCACCACCCCCAGTCGGTACATCCGCTTCGCGAGCCACTCCCGCCGCGCCTATGCGCTCATCGAAAAGACCCAGCAAAGCGGACTTAGCCAGCCACGTCCCTGCAGAGACGAATGATGACGACGATGAACAGGGAGAACAGTCCGAGGCGGACGATGTCGAAGAGATGGACCCTTTGCGCCCTGCCGCGGCAAATATATCAGAAGAGGAGGCAGCCCACATTCTCGGTGACGAACAGGGCGAAGAAAATCCGTACCTGGCGATTCACCGTTGTCAGCTTCCGCTGCTGGCAATCGACCAGGATTCCACTCGGCCAAACTACGTCTCGGGTTTCATGCATTTCAAGGCTTGGGCTTGTGCAACCCTGGCGCCCGGAAAAAACAGCGGAGTGCCGGTCGAGGAGCAGGTGATCAACGAGGACGAGGTCGGGAGAGAGATCGGCAAGGATTTAGGGAAGGGGTGGAGGGCGGCGCTCCTTAACGAGGAGCACATGCATGGGCCTTGGACGTCGAAATGGCGGTTGCGGGCTTACGTCGAGTACATGTCGACGGAAACCGACGAACAGGCGGCTTCCTTGGATACCGGGCGGACCAGAGTAGCGGGACGGAAGCCGAAGAAATGCACCCCACTGATGATGCTGGCGCGCCTAACTGCGCTAGGGTGCTTGTGCAAAGTAGAGGCCATACTCTTCGGCGAACCACTCACAAAACCCATGGACGACATCACCGAGGCTAGGCAGCTATTAGCGGTCAAGCTGCGACAGCTGCACGACTATCAGTTCGAGTAAGTTCGCTTCCCTACCCCGTCGGTCGAGAACTTCTCACTCACTTTCTAACGTATTAGAAACTGTATCTGCCCACTCTATGCAGGAGCTGCGTCGACCCACACCGTGGCTCGCTCGACGATGTCTACACGGAGGAGCAGTTCCGCATTCTTGTTTCAGACATCCTGCCGCACTGGGCCAAGGTGTACTTCGGGTTGTCGATGGCGTACCCCAGTCTGACGCTGTGGAAGGCCTTGGCTGTGAGGGTGATGATTCTGATGGCGCATCACATGCTGGGCAGGGGGATCAGCATCCGTACGATCCGCTACTGCAACATGTTCACTCACGTCCTTCTGCCCATCACGAACAGCCCGGGGGAATCGTCGATCATCGTTCTCGTGGTCGCCTATCGCAATTCGAAGACCGTCAAAGACAACAAGCTCGGCCACTTGTACCTGACTCGACACATGGACTTCCAGCAGTGCGGCTTTGGAGCAGTTTTCCTCTGGCTACACTTCCTTTTCGACCTCGTGCCGCTCTACTACAACAACGAGAATATCGTGCCCCCCTTGGATTTTTCAAACCCGGAGGCCTGGTCGAAGAAATACGTGTTCTTCGCCCTCTTCGACAAAGAGAAGACAGAGATGCCGTACCCGACGCACAACAAATGGGTGACATGGGCGATGAATAGCGCGGTGTGGATCCTGTCGAAAGTCACGCACATATTTCGACGGTCTGCGGCACAGATCCTCGCGGACAAGAACTTAGACCTCGATTCCATCGCACAGCTGGGTCAATGGGACATGAACGAGATGCGCAGGTCATACGTCACAGGCATCCCGCACCCGGCCATCCAGATGCAAGCGGATTTCTCGCAGGAACCGGGCGACTATTACATCGGAAGATCGAAGACTAAAGTGCCCCCGAAGGTCGTGAAGGCTATCGAGGAGCACATCTTTCCTAAGGCGGAGCTTTGGCTCATCGAGGTATGTATCCGTCGAGCTTTTGGCGTCTTCGTCGAACGCAAGTTTTGCTCGCCCATCCATCTCTCGATGTCAACCCATTCGTTTTTGTTCAGGCCCAGGAGTGGAACAACGAGCAGGACAAGGAACATATGTACTACGCAACGAAAGGTTTCTTGGAGGCCCTGGTAGCCGCCCGAATGCCCATCGCAGAGGATCTTGCGATGTACTACGTCCATTGTGAGGACCACCCCTTCGACAGGGTCAGCGTTTGTGACTGCGAGCGTCACCCTTACGTCCAGATGTCGGGTTTGTGCAAGGACGAAGATTTCCAAAAATGGGCGCTCGACGTGTACACGCTCGACAAGTACGGCATCGAGATGCGGACCAACACCACGATGTCGAGAGCGACGGTAAGATGGTCCTTCCAAAACTATAAGCGACGACTTTGCATCAGCCCACTGACTCCACGTGTTCTTGCGTGCAGGACGTATCCTCTCACCTCAACACCAAGCATCTCGTCACGCAACTTCGGGCCGAGATAAACCTCCACAAGGAGGAGGGAGGGAAAAGGGAAATCCAGATCAACCACCTCGAGAAGCAGGTCGAGTCATTGGAGCGGGAGAAAAGCTCGATGAAAGCTGAGTTGGAGGCGAAGACAGATGCGTTCGCGCAACTACAGAAAGCGTTCGACGCATTGAATAATACCGCGGCGACAAGCGCAGCTGCAAATGTGGGGGAGAGCGAGAGCGTGCCGCAGACGGCAACCGAGGAAGCCATCCCGGATCCACAGCAAGCCCAACAAGCAACGCCCTCTCGACAGAGCGTGGGCAGCCAGCTCGACCAGACGTTCTTCGACGCGGTGGTGTGGCCGTGGTGCAATTGCGAGACCGTGCGGAAGGCGTGGTCGTACTGGGACGGGGCAAATCCACTGAACAACGGGCATAGTCTTCGACAGGCTTACAAGAGGGGCTTTGCCGTCAAGTTCTGCAAGTTCACACCGACTCCACCCCCCGTAACCCCCGAAAAGGAGGCCCAGCCAAAAGAAAATCCACCAACCGCAAAAGCTATCGAGACGAAAATGCGGAAAATGGAGGCTGTCATGAAGGCCGTCGAGCATTTCCGGATCGACGACAGCAGCGCGGCTACGTCGACGGTCATCGAAAAGCTGGACTCAATTGTGAAGGGCCACTCGATCAACATGCTTTCAGAGGGCATCGTTCTCAAGGAGGATTCTGGGAGGCAGCTCACGAAAAAGCGCAAAGTCGAGTCTGCAGAGGAAAACCGGAAGGACAAACAACGCCTCAGAATCACTCTGGAGCTCATTCGCGTCGAGCTCCGAACCGCAGAATGGGCGGAGAAGGTGTTCGGCAAGGAGAAATGGAAAGAATTCACGGTAAGTACTGGCGCGCGGCCTAGTTCGAGGCGGCCTAGTTCGACGAGCAACCGTGACGAGGGGGGACCCTAGTGTAGGTTGTTCTTTCAGGGTTTGCATGGCATCTTTCCCTAATGCATGTTGTGACACCATCTCGACAAGATGAACCAATAGAGCATTCTCGAAAACATAAAGTCAAAGAACATCTGTAGATCAACCTATCGAAACAACAAACACATATGTCGAATGATGCAAAAACCCCCACGCAATGCGCCCACCTATACTACTCCCCTTGCCCGCCTGTTTCCGCCTCTGTTGCCTCCTCGTCGCCCAGCTTCGCCAATCTCTTTTCTTCTGGCATAGCCAGGCTCCCATAGCCCGCGTCCTCCAGCAAACGGGCAGCAAATCGACAGCAGCACCATTGAGTACAGACTTGTGCTGCCACGCGCACCATCTGCAACAGGGTGGCGTCAGACGAGCCGAGGCCTTCGACAGCCGACGAATATAGCAGATCAGGCCACTGCTTGGCCGGGAACGTCTTGCCGACGTGCAAAAGTACGGACAGCAGCGCAGCCATGGCAGCCGCACTAGCCCGTGTCGCCATCTCCGGGGCGTAGAGCGCTGCGTTTGCGGCAGCTAGGGCATCCTTCTTAATGTCTTCCCTCGACAACTTTCTGCAGGCCGCCCACAAGCTTGCCATAGTTGCTGCGACGGCCATCATGTGCGCAGTCCCGTGCATGTTCTTCGGGACCGGATAAATCACGTTCCCGTGCCTCCGGCCAAGCGTCGCAACCTTCCCAATCGCCGCGCACAGCGCAATTCCCCAGTCGGTTCCGGCTCTCACTTCCGTATTTGTCGTCGCCAGCAACGACCGGAAACTGCAAATCGAAACAACTGCGTTAGTCAGACGGCACGACTTCGACAGGAAATCTGACAGCTCTTCGACGGAAAGAACAAAACCGCTACGACAGTCAAACTACAGGACTTCGACAGAACTCACTCGTCGAAACGACATTCCCCTTGTTCTTGCGCCACGCTCCAAACGCCGGTGGGCATATGCGCTGCTGCATCGAGATAGACCTTCCAGTCCTTCTCATCCTGCGCCGTGAACCCCTCGTACTCCTTGAGGTCTATGTCGGGGAAGTACACGCGCCAGCAGATGGCCGTACAAAACTTCTGGTCCGCCTCCGTTTCAAAAGTGCCCAGGAACCGCTTCCTCGAGCCTACGGTCTGCACGGAAACCGGCTTCCCCTTGCGCGACATCATGCCCGGTCCTTTGAAGGGAGCTTTGCAGCCTCTCGTCTTGCCTTGGTCGTCCGGCGGAGGAGGTGGGGCGTAGCCGATCACCTTGGGCTTCTTCGACTTTTCGTGTCGAGCAGCAACGACGGTAGACGCCAACTCGACGTCACTGCTCTCTGTTGCCTCTGCAGCCCGCTTCGTCGACTTCGTCACAGCCAGCCTTTTCTTCGACGCAGAAGGGGACCTTGGCCTCGGACCAGGAGGAGGGGAACCCGGTTCGCTAAGTGAGACGTCGCCTAAAACGGACGACGGCCTCTTTCCCACAGGCTCGACAGGTCGGCCAGCAATGCCGAGCTGCGCAGCGGAGTCGGCCTTTGTCTTCGACAGCAACCCAGCAGCGACGGCGACCTGGCTGGGAGCACCCCGTTTCTCCCCCGCTCCTTTCCCCGCAGCGCCGCCGGACGGGGTAGGGGCACCTCGCTTTTCCACGGCTCCTTTCCCGGCTGAGGCGACCTGGCCGATTGGGGCACCACTTTTCTCCCCCGCAACCACTCCTTTCCCACCCTTTTTCCCGAGGCCCTGCAGCATGTCCCGCAGCGGAGCAAAAGCATCAGGCGGAGGCTTCGGTGCCGCTTCAGAGGTCTGCTGATGGGGCGATCGGTCGAGTACGATGACATCCTTGTCCTCGACGGACTTGCCGACGGTCTGACGGGCACGCGACGGTGGGGATGCTACCGGGCTGCCGACATGTCCTCCCACCGAAGAAGAAGGAGGAACCGAGCGCTCATGAACTCGACGCTCAACCCCGCTGCGAACACCAGCCACCCCCTCCTCTTGACGCGACCTCGTCGACGGGCCCGCCGAGCCCCGAAACCCTCTCGCCATCGCTTCGGTGAGGACTTCCAATCTGCCAGCTTCAGCTTCTTGGTAGCTTTCTCTCACAACGTCCTTCAGCTCCTTCATGCTCTCGGGCGGGAGGGTGGAGTAGAACAAGTCCTCCTTGACGGCTTTCTCAATACCCTTCACGACCGAAGCAACCAGCCGCTCCTCGACAAGCTTGAGCTGCTTCTCGACGGCGTCCTCGCTCGCTTTTGTGATAGCGGCTGCCACCCCCTCGATGATTTTCCCGCTCATCTCGTCGAGCTTCGAGCGTGCCCCTTCCAACAGCTTCCTCTCCTCCGTGACACCGTTTACGGCATCGCCGCACTGCTTCAGCGTGCTCTTCGACGACTCCGAAATCATATTCCAGGCCGTCCGAAAATCCCCAGCAAGCTTGTTGAAAACAACGGCTTGCTCACTGTGCTTCGCAAATACGTCGGCGACGAGCTTCTTCTGCGACGCCTCGACCTCAGCGACCCTCTGCAGTAGCTCGACGACCTGGCCCTCGAAGGTTCGCCTGTCCGCTGCCACTGGCCGTGCGGTGTCTCTTTACTGCGACGAGTCGCTCCTGCGCAGCCTCCCCGCCCTCCTGCTCCTGCCCTCCCGCTCCACCCTCCTGCGCAGCCACCACGCCCTCCTGCTGCTGCCCTCCGACCTCACCCTCCTGCGCAGCCGCCCCGCCCTCCTGCTGCTGCACTCCTGCCCCAAAATCCTGCCCAGCCGCTCCGTCCTCCTGCTCTTCGACATCCCAATCGTCCCCCGTCGACTGCTGCTCGTCCACCCGCTCCCCGAGCGCCACTCCGCGCTTCTCCGTACGCTCCGTCCAACCTGGATATAACCCTAAACCCTCGCCGTCGTGCTCGATCGACTCATCGCTCGAGCTCGAGCCGGAGCTCGATTCCGAGCTCGAGCCCTCCTGCTCGTCCGCATTGCCGCCCGGGCCGCTCACCCTGTGCTGAGCTTGTCTCGATGTATCCTCCTCGATCTCCTCCTCCTCCTCGTAGCTGTACTCAACCACGACGCGTGGCGCCCCCTCGCCTCCTCCCTCGTGTCCGGCACCCCCTCCCACTCCTACTCCCTCCGCCGCCTCGTCCATCCTTTTCCAAAACAGTTTGAGCATGAACGACGGAAGCAAACCCGGGCCAGGGCTCGTTCTCCCGAGCATCACTAGGTCGCCCTGTCGAGGCTGCAGGATGAAATTGTCCCAGTTCGACAGAATCCGGCGCACCCCATGCACGACACGAGCTGCCGCGCCGGGTTCACTGGGGCTCGTCAGGGCCGTCGTCGTCTGCGACGGGTATAAAACACACGTAAGCGACAGAATAAACATGCTCGACGAAAACATGCACGGGTAAGGGTAAGGGTTGGCTTACCAGATGATCGAAACTCGTGATCATGTCCAGACGCAGGTCGATGAGGCTAAGCACCTCCTGCTCGTGCTCGGTCACAACCCGCAGGGTCGTCGCGTACTCGGCGCGAAGCTGCTTCTTCATCCAACTGCAAAGCAACGGACAGGAGAGTAAGAGATTGTCGAGAACGGCAAGTCGACAGCAGGGTGGCAAATCGGTCACTCACACGAGAACTTCATGCGCCAGCGAACATTGGTGGTTCACCAAGGGAAACCTGTCTTTCGAATCGAAGTGCATCATTCGAGTTCGACAGCCATGGTGCCTCGGAGCCAGCAGATCGTCGGGGCGCGATACCACAAACAGGCTCGAGTGGGAGAACGGCGCCACAGTCAGGCTGCATGCAGAGCGAATGCACGTGAGCACAGGTTTAGTACTAAACACGGAGCACGCAAGGCGACGGGAATAGTGTCGAACTCACGTGGTCCGCAGCAGAACGAGAATCACTTGCTTGCCGAGCAGGCCGTCGAGGTGGTTGTTCGCAAAAGCGACCGGTGTGGGACGCGCCATTTCTTCATGCGCACGCGTCGAAGTCACGATCGACAGCTTGGCGAGCTGCTCGACGGACAGCAGCTCCCTCGAAAACAGGCTGCACGGAAAGCTAAGGCACAGTCAGCGACAGGTAAACATGGCAAACCTAAAGTGCTCGACAGGAACGTACACAACGCCCGCGTTCATCATCGTCTCGTCGAGCTCCGCCTTCGGCGCCTCGCTAAGCGCATTCAACTGGTCTTCGAACACCTCCACATCGATCCCGCCTGCGGTTAGGATGAGGCCGCGTCGAACCGTCGGCTCGTTCACGACGGGTAGGGAGGCGGGGCCCGTAGCCATGACAGGCCTAGCAGTAGGGAGGGCGGGAGCGCAGGGAAGTTGGGAACTAGGGAGTGGGGAAGAAAAACTCGGAGACTGCAACGAAATGAGAACGCACTCAGGTTATTTGTTGTTTGCCATCCCCTCCACAGAGACAGACTGTGGGGGCAAGGGTGACGGCGGTAGGAGGAGCTTATGGCAGAGGGCGGCGGGGCCCTGTATTACTGGTTGCTTGCATGAGGGTTGCTTGCATGAGGTGGGGCGCCCTGCATGCAGCTGAAAGGCCCCTCTCAAGGAGCGGGAGGGGGCGTTCGACACATCACCACGGTCGAGCACCAACCGAAACGGGCCCCGTCGAGGGCGAGAGCGGTGGAGCGCGGCGCAGATGGGCGTCGCTTCCGTCTGCTCGCGAGAATTCGCGGACGGGTTCCGTCGGCGAGGCGACGCCCGGCGAGGGTTCCCTTGGGTTACCGGACGGAACCCGTCTACGAAGCGAGGGTGGGGTTCGGTTCGGTTGGGGGGGGGACCGCTGCCAGCTGGCGCCAGCTGGGGGGGCCCGTTTTCGGGCGGGCGGGGGGGTCGGCTCCCGCCCCTCGCGTGCGCCGCTAGGCGACTGCAGGAAAAACGAAATCCCTCCGGGGAAATCCCGCAGGGGCAAAGGCGGGTTCCCGAAGGAATTCGCCTGATATCTTCCCTTCAAATCTATATTGAAGCTAACACCCGTGTATGGAAAAAAATGTTACCACATTACAGGCCCACACCCGCGTTCCAACCCCCCCCCCCCCCCCACCCCCCCCCCCCCCCCCCCCCCCCCCCCCCGCTTCAAAGTCACCTTCGGTATGCATTTGAAAGGGGATTTCAAAATCCTTCAAATGTATATTGAAGCTTTAAAACACCCGTGTAGGGAAAAAATGGTTACCAAATTACAGGCCCACACCCACGTTCCAACCCCCCTCACAACTTGTCGCACACTTTCAAACGTATTGATTTGCAAAATGAGACACATTGTAAAGCTGAGAGGTATTGGAGAAACCGAAAGGTTCAAGTAGGTGTAACCTTACCGCACCTGCTACTAGCGAAGCAACACCAGTACCACTGTTGGAAACAAGTGATTTCTAACGCTTCTGTCATATTGAAGCTTTGACACAAAACGGAACTGACTACAGCGAAGTAGTACTCGAGTCAACCTTCGGAGGTTGCGCGAAGGTCAAAGGTCTCCGACCTTTGACCTGACGAAACATACAGTGCGACAGCAAGGACACATAACTGACTCGTTACAGAGCAATTACCCGAGTCGGCACTGTATCGAACCGCAACAGCAAAAACAGTTAAAATAGAACTTTCAATATTCCTTTGTAATCATATAAAAGCCTTGTACTTCTCTACAGTTATCAACTTATCTTGTTCTCACACACTAGTACAAGGTGGTTCACGACAACTCTTTATTAAACGCTTCCGCTGTTACAACTCTACGTCAACACCTAATCTTAGTCCTGAAAGTACCTAAGGGCTTTTCTCAGCCCAACATGGTATGAGAGCAAGGCAGGATAAGATTATCTTTTAACCTTTTATAATACAAGTCATGGCTATACGAAAGGAGAGGAGCTCCTCCAACGGATCACTCGGTACTACTCCTACTCCACCTCCAACTTCTGGCCTACAGACAGAAGAAGGCATAGCTA
The DNA here is from genome assembly GCA_947471745.1 of Closterium sp. Naga37s-1. Classification (NCBI taxonomy): domain Eukaryota; kingdom Viridiplantae; phylum Streptophyta; class Zygnematophyceae; order Desmidiales; family Closteriaceae; genus Closterium; species Closterium sp. Naga37s-1. The sequence continues at coordinate 1,530,469 of CANJKZ010000174.1, read as the reverse complement.
CAAGACCAGCTGCGGAATCAACGGAAACTCCCGGAAACCAAGCAACAAGCTTCGACCCAAGTATGATGGAGAAATTTGTCTCCTTCATGTCCTTCTACGAGCAACACCAGCAAGCAGCTCCTGCGCAATCAAACAACAGCGACAACAACAACAGAGCAACACCAATGAGTCTTGATGGTTCATCGTACGCGCGCGCAAATCAACAACAACCTACCTTTGCTCCGTATGAGCCTCAACGCGGCTCTGCCAGTTTCGCGCCGCAGCCGCAGTCTTCACCTGGACAAGAGAAGACACTGGACGCACTTCAGGTGCAATCGCAATTCGCACACGTTCTCAAATTGCAAACATCAACGCTTTTCGACGGGAAGGATTTTCATACCTGGTCCTTTGAATTCGAGTTGATGATGGAAGGCGCGCAAATCCTCGGATTCTTCGACGGGTCCCTGCCATATCCAGTACATGGGACATAGTACGACAAGCAGCAATATACATATCAGTCGCTGATGGCGTATACGATACTTCTTCGAAACTTGACGCCAAACGAGCAACAGAACATTCGATCTTATCGAGGATACGGCAACTCCGCCGAGTTGGCATACCACCATCTGAAGAGCCTGTATCAAGCAACAGACAGCGTTAACCAAAGTCGTCTCATGGCACAATTGACAACAGTGGAAATGAAACCCGGCAAAAAGAGAATGGCTTATATTAGCCGTTGTCGCGGACTGCGCGACAGACTCCTTCGGTGAGGAGGGTCAATTTCGGAAGAAGCATTTGTAACAGTCATCATCGCCGGCCTTGGTCCTCATTGGCGCTCCACTCAAGCACTTCTTCGAGCTCACGGGAAAATCTCCGAAGCAGCACTCTGCGCCGAAATCCACGCTGAACAGCAAGACATGGACCTGCACGAAGAACGACATAAGAAGAAAGCATTAGCACCGGAGTTTGCCTTTCATACTCAACGACGCTACAACAACAACAACCGACACAACAACAGACAAGTATAACAATATGTCCCACCGTTTTGTCACCTTTGCAAGACGTCCGGCCATCCGCGTACACACTGCCCGAATCAGCAGCAGTCGACAACACCGCAACGTCAACTTCGGCCGTCAAGCAGTCAAGTAGCCTCTACGGAAGTGCAGCCTTCAACATCTTCATCGCAATCTGCACAAGGAACAAGAAACATCATCAGCTGCATGACAAGGATAAGGGATTCCTGCATCACCAGATCACCACCCTACTACTCACCAGAAGACCAACTCGATGAAAAGACTCCCCGCCGCCACTCATTGGAGCCGAATCCAACGTATGCAGCTATCGCCCAAAGCGAGCCGTCTGGGCAAGACACCTGGTTCTTGGACAGTTGCTGCGGACAACATATGTGTTCCTCGAGCCGTTTTGTCCAACAAGAGCATCAACTTCAGCGCGAAGTCGTCATCACAGTGGCCAACAACCAGAACCTGCACACACGACGACAAGGCGTAGTACAACTTCAATCCCGAGAGACTAACGTCATCTTGCAAATGTCCAAAGTGTTGATTGCAGAAGGAATTGGCTACAACTTACTGAGCGTCAGCCAACTGATGGCGAAGGGGATCCATCTTGAAGCAGACAGTACCACACAGGAGTTCAAGCTTTTCCACGGTCGAGGAGGGCTCTACATCGGCAAAGCAGTCTTGAAAAATAACGTGTTCGTCCTCGACTTTGTACCAGATCAAGGAACGGCCGATAGCGACGGCATCGTCAACTTCGCCTCCTAGACGCATCCACCGGACCTCGATCCTGACTTCAGCCCCGGAGGGTTCTGGTACTCACATACCATCCCTGAAGCAGAAAGAACGCGGGCATTAGCAAAAATCCGACAAGAAGCGACAACATCGACAGCAGCAGAGACAACATCGGCAACACCAACAACACTTACAACCCCAATCGCAAGCTCTTCGACGGCACCAACACTCATCGACAACACTCCACCGACTCCTGCGCAGCAGCTAACTCCCACTCCACGTGAAGTACACAGAAGCGCAAACTTCTCCGCGGGTTTTTACTCCAACTCCGACCTGTATAGGCGCTCACCCGGACATCGTGCAAGTGAGTCCCTGTGGCACGAACGACTAGGACATCCAAGCAACACCACGTTAAACAACACAATCAAGGCAGCAGTGCTCGACAAAGACTCACTCCTTCTACCCGATGGCAGAGAACTCCAACGAGTCCGCGGAACATGCTTTACCTGTCCCGAAGCCGACTTACCGCATCAACCGTTCGCCTCTCACCACAATCCAAGTGCGCCAGCTTATGCACCACTCGAGAAAGTATACAGCGACATTCTGTATATTCGCGAACAAGGACAAGGCGCGTATAATTACGTAATCACTTTCATCGATGCCGCCACCCGTTACGTCTGGCACCTTAATCTTCCAAGTCGCGACATGGCCTTCGAAGCCTTCGTTGCCTGGCTACCTGTGGCAGAATGAGAATCGGGCGCAAAGCTGAAAAGCTTCCAGTCTGAGGAGGAGGGGAATATCAGTCCCAGAGGTTCAGGCAGTACCTCGCAACACGAGGCATCAAGCGACTCATTTCGCTTCCCTACGCCCATCAACAGCAAGGCGTGGCAGAACGGATGAATAGAACTCTCCAGAACACCATGCGCAAATTGCTGCGTGGCATGCGATTGCCCAATCACCAGTGGCCTGAGGCGATGGACCACGCTGTCATGCTGCACAACTTGCTTTCGTCGTCGTCACTTCCGAACAACGCATCACCGCACCTGATGTGGACAAGAAAGTTGGGCAACACAAAAATGTTACGAGTCTTTGGGTGCATGGTACAGTATCGCCCACACATTGCAAGAGCCGGAAGATTTTCTCAACGCGCACAGTGGGGACTACATCTGGGCATCGAAAAGCATTACAACGCATGGAAGATTTTTTACGTCCACTCGAAGGAAATAGTGGCAGCACGTGATGTCATCTTCTACGAGCGACTCACACTTCAAACGTACCTGGACAACCTGGCAGCAAATCGAGACCTCACGGGCGGCTTCCGTGGCAACCGAGCCTTTGCTTCAGCAGCAGACGAAGCTGACTGGGACGAGCAAAACGTGGACAACGCATCAGAAGAAGCAGGACCTCTCCCATACTGCTCAGTGCCTATCCCGATGGATGACGAAAATCCTCGCGAAAGTGTCAACGCCGAAACTTATTTCGACTTCGCTGACACTGGTTACGTAACATCCCAACCGGTCGACACCAACATCTCCGAACGCATAGGACGAAATTTCTTACCAGACCCCGAAGCAGGAGACGAAGCAGCTTATCCAGAGGACACAAATCTTCCCCGCCACACAGAGAGTGGCCTGCAGATACTGGGACTTGTCACCGCCGTCCACGGAGCGGAACCACCTAAGGAGCCTGCGACAATTCAGCAGGCTTTGGGGGGGGAACACAGGGAAAAATGGCGTGAAGCCATGGATAAAGAGCTGAAGGCGCTGCAGGAACGCAACACCTGGAAAGTCGTGCCTGTCGGAGTGGCACGCAACAAAACTATCCTCACGGGAAAATGGGTCTTCCGCGTGAAAACGAAAGCCGATGGAACAATCGACAAGTTCAAAGCACGCTGGGTCGTGCGGGGCTTCGACCAAGAGCAAGGGCGAGATTTTACGGAAACATTCGCCCCATTAAGCCGACATACCTCACAGCGGATTCTCCTCGCAATCACCGCCATGAACCGAAAGAAGCTTCGACAAATTGATGTCGCCAACGCCTTCCTCTACGCCCCCGTCGACGCTGAGATTTTCGTCGAACTCCCACATGGATCCAACGCAGGGCCCAACCAAATCTGTCAACTGGAGAAGTCACTGTACGGGATTAAGCAAGCCCCGAGACTATGGCAGCAGCACCTTCACATCGGATCGGATTTCTCCAGCTACCACACGACCAAGGGATGTATCGATTGGCGAAAGGCACCGACAACACAAGACATGGCAACACAGAAAGAGAGAAGCTCCTCCAACGGATCTCTCGGCACTACTCCTACTCCACCTCCAGCCTCTGGCCTACAGACAGAGGAAGGCATAGAGGTGGCGGTACGAGTGGTAGGATGGCCTAAGCTAGTGCTCGTGCGACTGAAGGTAGCCTAAGCTGTTTCTGATGCACTAAACGCTGGAGCTTCATAGCATTGGCTGGTGCTAAGTATTTTTTTAATTAATTAATTAATAATTCCTAATAAATTTTGCAGGGCACGGACGGCCTAGAAAAGGGGCGCGCGCAGCTGGGTGTGCGCGGCTACGCGTGTGCGGTTGCGTGGGCGCAGTTGCGTGAGTGTGCGCTACGGGTTACGGGCAAAAAATAGGGTTACGGGCGCGAGCACTAAGGCGACGGGTGACGGGCGCTACTGGCGATGGGCGCTTTGGGGGGCAGGCACTACGAGCGACGGGTGACGCGCGACCTAGGTCGTGACAAGAGTGCCCCCGGGGGGGGGGGGCACGCTACGGGACGAAAGAGGGGCCACAAGGGGGGGGGAGGGGGAGGGGGAGGGGGGCGCGCTACGGGACGAACGAGGGGGGGGGGCGTGGAGGGGAGGGGGGAAGGCGTACGTCGGGACGCATGTAAGGGCCCGTGGGGGGGCCCTGCTACGGGACGAACGAGAGCGCCCGCAGGGGCTGCGCTAAGGACAAACGGAAGCGCCCGCGGGGGCCACGCTAAGGACAAACGGGAGCGCCCATGGGGAGGTCGCACTAAGGACGAATGGAGGCGCCCGCGGGGGCCGCGCTAAGGACAAACGGGAGCACCCGTGGGGTGGCCGCGCTAAGGGACGAACTAAGGCCCGTGGGGGCCGCGCTACGGGATGGACCAAGGCCCACGGGGGGCACGGTGTTATAGTCTAGAGTCCATTTAGGGGTCGCGGATGCCCATGAAAACGCCTAAGCAAAATCTGATGACTTCGAACTGCTTGTGTTCAAAACGCTGTCACGATCAGCTCCGATACTATACGAGGCTGAAACTTGGAAAGACGTTAGCTTCAGGTGTGTGCTTTCCAACGGTGTATTGTTTGTGTTCATCAGAGGTGTATGCGCTACGCAGTGAACAAAAACGTAAGCTCAGCTGAAAACGTGTAGTTTCATTGATGCAAGGAAGAGGTAAGTACAACATTTCCCATGGGACTCTTAAGGGATTGGGACCATCCTAGGAACTCAAAGAAGGTTGATTCCTAGGGGAAAAAGGCTAGAGAAGGATGGGAAATGTCCTATCTAGGTCAGCAAAGCCAACCACACTTGGATGTTCAGAGCTGTACTCAAGGCTACCAATAGTGAGTCAAGCCAACCATGAGTCAGCTTGTCTTCCCACTTGCACCCTCTTGCAAGCTACTTCCAGGAAGACCACACTTCTCAAAAGGAGGGTGGTAGAGTCCCACTTGAACACCTGTACTTCTTGTATCATTCTTTGTCCCTGCACCATTGGCATGACAACAATGAAAGGGTGGCAAGGGAAATGCTGCCAACAGTGTACCATGACTACAGAACAGTAACTTTCGACAGCTGTCACGTGCTGCTCGGATGCTGGGTTGTCCTGAAACCCAGTTACCACCTGAAAAAGACGGCAAAGGACTGCCATACCGATTTTCAGACCAATCAGAGCTTGGTAGATGAGTCAGCAGCCGAAATGGTGAACTCGGGTGTTACCAAAAAAGAGTAACACACACTTCCGGGATGCCATAAGTCTTGAAACAAAAAATGTTGCCATGCCTTGTAAACTTCTTCAAAAATTCTGAAACTTTGAAGGTTTTAAAGAACATATGTTGAAGCACCTGCCCACAAAATTCCGGAAGCTGAGTAGGCTTGTAGGCGGAATGGGAGTGCGATGACCGTGCCACTATAGTGCTTTGACACAACACGCAGGACCTGCCGAGGGCACTAAGGGCAACGGGCGGCAAATGGACTGCGAACAAACGGCGGACGGGTGGCTAATGGGTGGCTACCAAGCAGCTAGCATGTGAAACCCTAAAACGAGCGATACAATGGGCGGCAAGCGCGCTACGGGTGGCTATCGAGCAACGAACGGGGCGTGTGGAGGTGGGTCCATGGGAACGAACTAAGGTCTGTACCATGTAAAAGATAGAACTCGAAGAATGAATGAGTAGAAACAAGCAAGACAAGGGAGGATATAGCAAACCCTAAGGGGGGTTATACCCTCTACAGCATAACTCAGTGTAAAACCTAGACTAAACTAACAAACTATAACAAGTATAGTTTAACACTTGGAGCAGCCGTCGTCGTCGCTACCTGAGCCGCCGCCCACTTGTACTTCTCCTCCTCTGTTGTTTCCGCCGCCTGACTCCCCACTGCCTCCTCCTGCTCGATACTCCCCGTTGCCCGTCCCCTTGACTGGGCGTTGGGTGCCTGTGTCTTGTGCCGCCTCCCCTGCTACCTCTTGTGTTACTCCGGAGCCTGTTGTCCTGCTGTTACCTCCACCGTCTTCTCTTCCTACCGTTCCTGGCCCTGTGTCTGACCTTGCACGTGCTGCTAGCCCGACTATCCCTCGTTGTCTAGCCATGCTCGTGACTGCACATGCTTCTTCGACTGTTGATGTTCTGCCTCTTCATGTCCTCCGTCCGTCAGGGGTGAGCTTGCCCTTGGTTGTGACGTCCTTGAGGATAGGCATTTCGAGCCGGAGTACCTGCCGTACCCTCTCAACATCCGGACTCGCTACGTTGCGCTCGGGAGACATCACCCTGCGCATTGGCGGGCTATTAGGAGGGTGCTACGCTACTTGGTCAGAGTAGCGAGCAGAACGTAGCACTTAGCACTTCGTTCCTTTGCCCTGCGAGTGTTGCAGCAGCGTTCCCAGCTTCGCCTTCGTACGTGGCCACATGGGCCAACACTGCATGTTGTTCTTGTCGTGTACTTTAATATATAAACCTGCATGTTTCTGGTTGCAAGGTTGTAATCATTGTACTACTTGGACTATTATAAATCTGCATGTGAACTAGCCCCCTGCTTGTGCCTGGAATGCGTGGTGATCTTGAGATCCACCCTCAGCTTGCTTTGCTTTGTTTCTTCTCTTGTCTGGTCTTGTGACCGCTTGTTGTGTTTGTTATCCCCCACTTTGCCTACGGGGGTGTATCAAAATAACTCATATGTTGTGTAGAATGTAGTGGGGTAGACTATACTGAGTACAACCCATAAGGGTTTGCTCTACATGTACTCCTCACTCATGCTAGTGCACCTCATTTTCGCTATATTGATTCTGACAGTGACCCGCCAACGTAGCAAGTCGACGGTGTGCCAACGCTGCAGTAAGGCTGCCATCCAGCATTGCATCGCTCCTGGATGGGCCTCCTCGACCGCTGTCTTCAACCAGCGCTGCCCATCGACGATGTCAACCAGATTCCGTCGAGTAGAGCTTGCTCGATATCTACCTCCATCGAACTGCAGAAGCCCACTCAACGACCAATCCGTCGAGGACTTCTCGTCGACGACGAGATCGGCTGCGCCCAAGCGAGGGTGGGGCCTTTCTTTTCGACAGCCACCACCTCTCTCGAATTCGACGGAGGGTTTGTCGAGCAGGGGCGAAGGTCGGTGCAGAGGACGTGGCAAGTGTAGCGTGCTCGACCGAGTACCTCCCTGGTCACAGCGACGAGCAGCATCTCGTCGCCGTCACCCTGTAGCTTCACGCCCATGTCATTCAGCTGGCCTGCACACGCGGGACGTAGAGCACGTCAAGGATGAGGATTCGCTTCCCGGTCTCCCCTTCCAGAGCAACGGTTCTGCGATGTTATAGTCTAGAGTCTAGTTAGGGGTCGCGGATGCCCTTGAAACCGCCTAAGCAGAATCTGATGACTTCAAACCGACTCTGTTCAAAACGCTGTCACGATCAGCTGTGATAACATACGAGGCTGAAACTTGAACAGACGTTAGCTTCAGGTGTCTGCTTTCCAACGGTGTATTGTTTGCGTTCATCAGAGGTGTATGCGCTATGCAGTGAACGAAAATGTAAGCTCAGCTGAAAACGTGTAGTTTGATTGATGCAAGGAAGAGGTGAGTTCAACATTGCCTAGGGGACTCTTAAGGGGTTGGGACCATCCTGGGAACTCAAAAAATGTTGATTCCTAGGGGAGAAAGGCTAGAGAAGGATGAGAAACGTCCTAACTAGGTCAGCAAAGCCAACCACGCTTGGATGTTCAGAGCTGTACTCAAGGCTACCAATAGTGAGTCAAGCCAACCATGAGTCAGCTTGTCTTCCCACTTGCACCCTCTTGCAAGCTACTTCCAGGAAGACCACACTTCACAAAAGGAGGGTGGTAGAGTCCCACTTGAACACCTGTACTTCTTGTATCATTCTTTGTCCCTACACCATTGGCATGACAACAATGAAAGGGTGGCAAGGGAAATGCTGCCAACCGTGCACTATGACTACGGAACAAAAACTTTCGACAGCTGTCACGTGCTGCTCCGATGCTGGGTTGTCCTGAACCTCGGTGACCACCTCCACAACACGGTAAAGGACCGCCATACCAATTTTCGGACCAATCAGAGCTTGGTAGATGAGTCAGCAGCCGAAATGGTGAACTCAGGTGTTACAAAAAAAGAGTAACACACACTTCCGGGATGCCATAAGTCTTGAAACACAAAATGTTGCCATGCCTTGTAAACTGCTTCAAAAATTCGGAAAATTTGAGGGTCTGAAGAAAAAATGTTGAAGCACCTCCCCACAAAATTCCAAAAGCTGAATATGCTTGTTGGCGGAATGGGAGTGCGATGACCGTGCCACTATAGTTCTTTGGCACATCAAACTCCCCCTCATCGTCCTCTCATTCATCCCTTAGCTGCTCCTTGAAAATGCCTTCCTTAGTTGAAGGATATGTCTCACAAGGTGGCACAACTCCAATGCTGATGCTCTGCAAGCCGCTTAGTCAAGAAATCTGCAGGTTGCTTGGTAGTGTTGATGTAGTGCAAGGAGATGGTGCCTTTCTTCACCTCCTTCCTCACCCAATGCCACTTGATATGCATGTGCTTGCTCAGCCCATGGAGCACAGCATTACGCGCCATTGCAATTGCTCCTTGGCTGTCACAAAGCACAGGTGTAGGACCCTCTTGCTCCTGCCCCAACTCCTCAAGCAACCTCCTCATCCAAACCAACTCCTTCACTCCATGAAGCAACGCCATGTACTCGCTCTCCGTTGATGAGTGAGCTATCTCTCCTTGCTTCTTAGACTTCCAGCTCACTGGACCCCTTCCAACACAGCATATATAGCCACCATGGGATGTAGCATCACTGATGTCACTTGCCCAGGTAGCATTGGTGAAACACGAGAGGTACAAGTGCCCATGCCTTGCAGGTGCACCAGTCTTTGTGCTCACCTCCTCCACTCCCTTTTGCTTCAGCTGCCCATGCACTGAATATTGCATCCCCACCCTTGAGGTTGCCATGCAGTACCTCACCAGCCTCTCTGCTGCATCCAGGTGCTCTTGAAGGGGCCTAGACACCACACGAGCGAGCTGTGAAACTGAAAACGCAATGTCGGGGCGAGTGTTGACCGAAGCGTACATCAAGCTCCCCACCATTGACTGGAACCGACGCTGCAACTCGTACTCCAACACCTCACCCTCCTCTTCATTAAGGTGCAGCTGAAACCCTGAGGGTAAAGGAGTCTTCACACTCCTCCCTTCCTCCAGCCCATACTTCTCCCCCATGGCTGCAAGGTACTTGTGTTGGTGAAGCCTCAACCATCCCTTCACCTCGTCCCGCTCCACGTGAAGACCAAGGTAATACCCCACTGGTCCAAGGGCCTTGCATTGAAAGGTCTCCTTCAGCTTCCCTTGCACCTCCTTGATCCTCTCTAGGGATGGAGAGAAGAGGAGGATGTCATCGACATAGACAAGGAGAAATACCTTCTCCTCCTCCCCCTCGGTCATGAAGAGACTCTCGTCGCACCCGCTAACTTTGAAGCCAAGAGCCTCCAACGTCTCCACCAGCCTTGCATACCAGCACCTTGGAGCTTGTTTGAGGCCATAGATGGCCTTGTTGAGCCTGCAAACACGTCCGCTCCCATCATCATACCCCTCAAGTTGCTTCATGTAGATCTCCTCATCTACCACGCCATAGAGGAACGCCGTCTTTGCATCCATTTGCTCCACCTTCCAGCCACAAATGGCAGTGGTTTCTAGCAACAATCGGAGCGTAGGAGCCTTGGCAACAGGAGAAAACACCTCTTGAAAGTCAATCCCCTCCCTCTGCTGAAAGTCTTTGATCACAAGCCTTATCTTGCGCCTCTCCAACCTCCCCTCCGCATCGGTCTTCACACGTAACACCCACATGCAGTCCAACGCCTCCCTTCCCGGGGGCAGATTGGTAAGGGTCCACGTTTCATTCTCCATGTGGCTCTGGAACTCATCCTCCCTTGAAGCTAGCCATGCCTCTCGATCATCTTCAGCGAGAGCTTCCTCCATTGACGCCGGCTCATGAGGTAAGTTGACGCCAAAGCAACAAATCTGCTCCATCTCCCCCTCGGCTCCCTCTCCTCCTCATCTTCCTCCTCCTGGACCAGCAAAGCCTTGGGAACCCCAAGCCTTTCATACTTGAGGAAATTCCTTGGGTGGGCAGCTCTCTTGGGCCTCTCCTTGGCTGCTCCTTCCTTGGCTCCACGAAGATAAGCATCATGCTTCCCTTGGGTTGTGCGCCTTGGTGAAAGCTTAGGGGATGGTGTAGGCTGCTGCACCTCCTCCTCAGTATCACCTCTCTCAGCTACCGGGGCCTCCCCTTGCTGCAATACTCCTGCCACATCTTCTGCCTCCCCTTCAGCACCTCCGAAGTCATGTGACACCTTTGTCAACTCTGAAGATGAGGAGAACTCGATGGGAATGAGAAGTGGGTCGTTCGTTCCCACCTCTATTCCAAGCGGAATGGTGACCTTGCTCCTCCCCTGCTCCGACCACTCCTTGAACATGAGCCCCTCCATGAACTTGGCATCTCTGGTGGTGAAGATGGTGTTGGATTTTGGGTCCCACATGAGCCAGCCGTTGCTCCAACGTGCAAGACCCAAATGAACAGCCCACACCGCCGCCGCTTGAAGCTTGTCACGCTTCTCCTTAGGGACATGCACGAGCCCCATGCACCCGAAGACACGAAGCATATCCACCAGGGGCTTCTTGCCACTCCAATTCTCCATAGGGACCCAATGCTGACCTCCCACATGAGTCAACACCCGGCTCTTGACAACGGTAGCATGACGAATAGCGAGGGGCCAGAACCGCAAGGTAGACCCGAGTCCACCAATATCGTTCTCCCGCCCTCTATAATGGTCCGGTTCGCTCTCTCTGCCACGCCGTTGGACTGAGGGGTGTAGGCCGTGGTGAGCTGCTGCTTGGTGCCGTGCCACTTCAACCAGCTCCGGAACTCCGCTCCCAAAAACTCCCCACCACGGTCGCTACGAATCGCCTTCACCCGCTTGCCGCTCTCTCGCTCCACCATGGGCAGCCACTCTTCAATGATGACCCTTGCAGCATCACTCTTCTTTGCAAGTGGAAAAGACCAGGTAAGCCTTGTGTAATCATCCACCATAGTCATGGAATACAGGGCTCCACCATCTCCCTTCACCTTCATGGGCCCCACAAGATCCACATGCACGAGCTCCACCGGTTCACTTGACTGCCCCACCGCCGAATGGAAGGGAAATCGTGAGAACTTGCTGGTCAAGCAAGTCTCACAAGAGCCCACCTCCTTGGGCTCCCCCTTTATCCTCAGCCCCTTGACTCTTTCCTCCTTAAACAGCTGCTGTAACTGAGGTAGCGCCATGTGGCCAAAGCGACAGTGTGCGGTGAGCCAATCCGTCTCACCCGTGCTAGGAGTTACACTTGGTAGAGCACCCCGCCCATGAACAAGCAGCCCACCATCACTGCCATCGCCACCTCCTCCACTGGTTACGTGGCTTGCATGCCCTCCTCTTACAGCTTCAGCAGCCAAGTGCGCAGCCGCCTCCTTCCATGGCAGCACCGGTATCTCCCACATGGACCGGTGCATGTCCTTGCCGCCTCAGAGGTCCCACAACACGCGCCCATCCAGAGTTGCCTTGAACACCTTTGTGCCCATCATCTCCATCTTCATATCTGCCTCACTCAATGCCTTGGTAGAGAGAAGGTTGGCACATAGTCCAGGGACAAGAAGAACGGTGGTTGCCTTTGATGGCCTCACTTCATCCAGCAGATCCTCTTGGTTGGTCATGGTCATGAAGGCTCCCGTGTCGATGACCCAATGGGATGAACGGTGAAGAGCAACCTTGCTGGCCGGTACAACCATGTCCTCGGAGCATGCCTCTCCTACATGGTAGAACATGTCACCATGTCCGTCGGCACCTCCATCGCCCTCCTCACTGCCCATGCCTTCTCCCATAGCTCCATGAACACCCTTAGAGCCTTCAATTGATGGCTAACCAGGCCTCCAACCGTCAGGTAGCTTGCGACACTTAAACCATGGGTGACCTTCCACATGGCAATACCAACACTTGCCGCCACACCGCTTGCCTCCCTTGTTAATACTCTTCCCTCCCGAACACTGCTCCCCTCCAGAGCCTTCCTTGGCCTTGCCTTTCTTGCTGCCACGTCCCTTGAAGCCTTTCATGCCGTAGGCAGAGCCTCCACCTTCACCGGCAGCGGCAGTCAGCTCCTTCCTCCAAAACTCCTCTTAAAGGACTTGAGCACGGATCCACTCAAGGGACCATGAGTCCTTCATGCCATTGAGGTTGACCACCAAGGGGCCCCACGACTGCGACAACAGGGAGAGAGCCTTGTAGCACTTGATCTTCTCAGGGTAGTCCACACCAGCACCAGAAAGCTTCACATAGAGGTCCCGGAGTTGATCGAACGCTCCTTGCATGGCATCACCCTCGTTGATCTTCACCGCATGGAGTTGTCGCTCGAGCACCACCACCATCGCTTCGCTGATGGGGGCATGGTCATCCTTCAATATTTTCCATGCCTTGGGACCACACTGGATATCCTTGATGACATGCTTGACATGGTGCAGCTGGTTGGATGAGAGGCATTGAGAGAGAAGGAAGAATCCATCATTGGATCGGCGATCCCATTCCTTGGTCGCTCCTTCGCTCGCAGGCCTCTTCAATTCTCCATCCATCACTTCAAGCAGCCCATAATGGTTAAATAAGAGCTCCATCCTGAAGCACCATGATGCCCAATCCTCCCCAGAGAACTTCTCTAGGTTGAATGCCTTCACATCATCCTTGGCTGGTGTTGAAACGGATGCTATTGGTGCAGATTCGCCTGCAACGCCTCTTCCTGCTTCCCCAGCGCCTCTCACGCCACCACTGCCACTAGGACCAGCTGGAGCAGAACCTTCAGCCTCCATATTGACCCAGGAACAGAGAAGAACCGCCTCTGATACCACTTGTTATAGTCTAGAGTCCAGTTAGGGGTCGTGGATGCCCTTGAAACCGCCTAAGCAAAATCTGATGACTTCGAACCGCCTCTGTTCAAAATGCTGTCACAATCAGCCGTGATAACATACGAGGCCGAAACTTGGACAGACGTTAGCTTCAGGTGTCTTCTTTCCAACGGTTTATTGTTTGCGTTCATCAGAGGTGTATGCGCTATGCAGTGAACAAAAACGTAAGCTCAGCTGAAAACGTGTAGTTTCATTGATGCAAGGAAGAGGTGAGTTCAACATTGCCTAGGGGGCTCTTAAGCGGTTGGGACCATCCTGGGAACTCAGAAAATGTCAAGTCATAGGGGAGAAAGGCTAGAGAAGGATGGGAAACGTCCTAGCTAGGTCAGCAAAGCCAACCACACTTGGATGTTCAGAGCTGTACTCAAGGCTACCAATAGTGAGTCAAGCCAACCATGAGTCAGCTTGTCTTCCCACTTGCACCCTCTTGCAAGCTACTTCCAAGAAGACCACACTTCTCAAAAGGAGGGTGTTAGAGTCCCACTTGACCACCTGTACTTCTTGTCTCATTCTCTGTCGATGCACCATTGGCATGACAACAATGAAAGGGTGGCAAGGGAAATGCTGCCAACAGTGCACCATGACTACGGAACAATAAATTTCGACAGCTGTCACGTGCTGCTCCGATGCTGGGTTGTCCTGAAACTCGGTGACCACCTCCACAACACGGCAAAGGACTGCCATACCGATTTTCGGACCAATCAGAGCTTGGTAGATGAGTTAGCAGCCGAAATGGTGAACTCGGGTGTTCCCAAAAAAGAGTGACACACACTTTCGGGATGCCATAAGTCTTGAAACTAAAAATGTTGCCATGCCTTGTAAACTGCTTCAAAAATTCGGAAACTTTGAGGGTGTGAAGAACACATGTTGAAGCACATCCCCACAAAACTCCAGAAGCTGAACGGGCTTGTAGGCGGAATGGGAGTGCGATGACCGTGCCACTATAGTGCTTTTGCACAACACGCGACCCTCGACGGGCTGCAGCGCCCCATTGAATCTGCGCTCGTGCTACACACTATCACTAGGCGCCATGTCGATGAAGACTGCCTTCGTCCCCATCTGGTGGTGGGAGCATCCGCTGTCGAGGAGCACCGCCATCGAATTTGCCTGCACAGCTGCCGCCACCGCCTGGAAGTCCTTGCCAGCCTTCGGCGCCAGCGAGACCGTTGGTTCCACTACGCCTACCATTGAGCACGACGCATCACCGTCGCCTCGGCCCTTACCGTAGGAGGGGTCGTCGTCCTTCGTCGACGACATCTTTTTCGACGTCTGCTTTTTCTTCCAACCGGGGCGACGGCTGGTTGACCGACCGCGACCTCCCTTGTTGTCCTCCTCGTCACTGTCGTCACGGTCGGGGCACTCGTAGGAGAGATGATCGGGGTCGTGGCAGATCCAGCACTCCCGCCGTGGACCACCCACGACCCTTGTCAAGCGTCGACTTTGAGTGGTCGACGTCCTTCGTCGACCGCCCACCTCTGCTACCACCTCCGCCCTACTTCCCAGGCTGCCCTTGCTGTCGACTTTGCTTCGTCGGGGCTGCGTAGCTCGCCTGCAGAAGGAAATCCATGGGACGTTCTGCCTCCTGCATTGCCTCATTGCGGATAATGTAGCTGGTGAGGGAGTCCTCGACGAGCAACTCACGCGTACCGGGCACCACCATCAGCCTCTTCATGAGGTTGAAGCTGCTTGGCAGTCCCTTGATGACGTGGGTGATGTATGACGCCGTCGCGTATTCAACGCCCGCCATCCGCATCTTGGCCATGAGTTGTCGAGCACGATTGCAGTAGTCCGTCGCCGACTCCTGCTCGCCCATCCGAAGGTGTGTCACCTGCTCCTCCAGCTGGCCGATGTACAAGTCGTCTATCGCTTGGTAGGTCGACATGATGAACCACCACGCTTGGTGAGATGCGTCCAGTCGAAGTCGAGACAGCTTTAGCGCAATCTGCGCCATCGAGATGACCATGAAGGTGAGCAGATGAGCGGCACGAAACTCCCTGCGCAGCTGGACCTCGGCTTCATGCGGTATCGGCACGATGCCGTCGGCGAAACCCTTCGGCTCGGCGACCTCCAGCTGAGGCTCAATAGCCTCTTTCCACGTGATGAGGTTCCGCCGACCTTGCAGCATCGTGGTGGTGACTTTGTCTGGCATGAAATTGAGGTAGCCATACGCCGGAGCGATCCCGCCAGCCGACACATGCGTTGTCGACGTTGGGGAGAGCGACGTCGACCATCGACGTCGACACGCGAGCTGCCTGCAGCCACCATCGATCGCTGTACTCGCGCCTGACTCTCGTCGACGCCACCATCGACCTTGATCACACCTTTTTTCTTCGTGCCCTCGCTGCCGTCGACTTGAACACCACCGTCGACCTCCTCGTCGACACCTCCTTCGTTTCACACCAGTCGAGGAGAAACGGGTCGGGAAGGGTGATCCATCGCCCACTTTGCGCGGATGCCCAGCTCGACGACCTCTAAGGGGAGGGTCGACACGTACTCGCCAGCCTCGTGGCGTCTCCTTGCATCAGATAATCGTGACTCCAGGGTGTCTGCTACGCCCGTCTCAACTACGAGGTCGACCATGGCGACTAGGACGTATGCCGGCCTACGAACGACTTAGTAGGTGCAAAAGTTGGCTCCTATCTGAAGGTCGCGTGTTCGTTCCACGCTCACCGCACCATGCGGAGATAAACTCTACAACAGTCGAGAGCTAGACTAAGGGATAGGCACGACTTGTGTAGGTGTGATCATAGCTTCTCTTCGTTCTCTAGCACTTGTGCATTCACAAGGAAAAACTGCAAGAGTTTCACTAGCAAAGTTGATGATACTGAATGATAGCAATCAGAATGGCAAGAATGACTACACCAAGCACCTAGCAACCCAACAGCCAGGGCGGCCGACCACCAGCACAGCATGGTCGACTGCGTGCACTACAGAAATGCGGACTGCCAACACAGCAGGTCGACGGCGTGCCAACGCTGCAGCAAAGCAGCTGTCCAGCGTTGCACCCGTAGAAGACAGCAGTGCGCACGCCCGCAGGTGCGCGCAGATGATTGGCCCAACTTGCACCGTTGTGCACCCGTCGGTTGTGGTCTACGCCTGATGAGCCACATCAACTTTGGGATACCAGACTGAAGTCGCCTTCGCCATTGCGGCCTAGAAGACATTCGTGTGCCTCTGCAGAACTCGCCGAGCATGTTACCTGAACGACCAAGCCGACCACCGCGCCCGTCGAACTACCCTGGTCGACAGCCCGTCCGTCGACCAGCACGGCCAGCTGCAGTCGTCGAGCTCCGATCCCCGACAGCTACCCGCAAGTCCCACGCAAGTCGACGGACTGCTCCGTTGACCTCCCCTATCGAGCTAGGCCGTCATCTCTCATCGACAGTGGCATAGCAGCGGTTGCCTACTGGTCGACAACCCCATCAACCAGCACACGTCGAGCCTTGCAGAACAGTCGGCTCCACCATCCGCGCGTCCGACCAGGAAGTCAGCGTCGCGCAAGCGAGGGCGAGGCCAACAACCATTTCCTGTCAACACTCCTGGTGCTACAGCTCTCGTTGCTGCTGCTCTAGCTCCAGCCTCTCGTGCTCCAACCTCTCCTGCTCCTCACGCTCCAGCCGACGAAAATCCTGGTGACGCGTTGGGTAGCGTTGGGGAGGCGGAGCAGCAGTGCCTCTACCTCCAATCTCCTTAGAATTAGCACCTCCAGTGCCAGTACCAACAACTCAAGCACGTGTAGAACTAGCACCTCCAGTGCCAGTACCCTGAACTCCAGCACCCTTAGAACCAGCACCTCCAGCACCCGTTCCTTGCAGCACCAACACCCCCAAAGTCCACTGCAACTTGACTCGGTAGTGCCAAAGGCTCCTGCGATGATTGGCACAAGGCACAAGGCCTTAAACAGTAGAGAGGCGCTGATGATCACCAGACTGAAGTGCCTTGGTGAATATATCAGCAGTGTTGGCCCTAGTGGCCACGTACACAAGACGAAGCTGACCACGGTGCTGAATCTCTCGAGCAAGGAAGTATCGCAGGGCAATGTGCTTCATTCCGTGCTCCAGTCTGTGCTCCTAACACAAGGCAATCATGGCCTTGTTGTCTACGTACAGAACAGGAGGCGAACGAGGCTGCTCTCCCAAGTCAGTCAGCAGGTAGGTGAGACAGCGTAGCTCCTGTGCAGCCATGGCCCCTGCGTAGATCTCAGCCTCACAACTGGAGCTGAGAACCGAAGGCGAGCGGGTAGACCGCCAAGAAACAGAGCCGGAGCCAAGGCTGAAAATGTAACCCTGTGACGACCGTTGTATAGCCAAGTCGCCAGCCCAAGAAGCGTCTGCGTGACCAGGGAGCACAACTGGACCCCGTCCTCCAAGCACGAGCCCCATGCCCGATGTACTGCACAAGTAATGCAGTACCCTCTTCGCAGCATCCAAGTGCACCTTTCGGTGCCAACCGGGAGCCACATAGCGAGCCATGAGGCTGAGAGGGTACGCGAGGTCAGGTCGTGTGCACGTCATCGGGTACATGAGGCACCCACAAGCTCTAGGTACAGACCACTCGGCTCTACTGACTCGTCCGAAGGTGGAGCTGAGAGCGAGTGGCCGGTAGACAGAGGAGTGGGCTGTGGCGAGGAGAACTGGAAGCCGAAGCGCTAAAGGATCTGGTGCACCATGTGTGACTGAGTCAGGGTAATGGTGCGCCTTTCTCTGTCCTGGGTGATCTGCAAGCCAAGATAGCTGCGCAGATCACCCACGTCAGTGCAGGTGTGTCTCTTCTGCAGCTCCGACTTCACACGGGTCAGTGCCTCAATATCAGCAGTGGCAAAGACCAGGTCCTCGACGTACACAAGGACGTAGAACGGCGGCAGCGAAGTGTCAATGCGTAGAAACAGCGACGGGTCAGCAGTAGAAGGAGTAAACCTCAGATCCGCAAGTGTAGTTATCAGTGTGTCGTGCCACTCGCGAGGCGCCTGGCGGAGACCGTAGACTGGCCGCCGGAGGCTCCACTGGGTACTTGCAGGAAACGACCCAGTGAAGCCAAGTGGGCGGCGCAGCCTCATCTCCTCGTGCAAGCTGCCATGCAAGAAAGCTCTACTGAAGTCCAAAGAGTGCAGCTCGTAGTCACGCTGAGCAGCGACGTGCAGCAACACCCGAAGAGTGGTCATCTTTGGGGTGGTGGAGAAGGACTGGAAGTATTCGACCCCCTGTTGCTGACTGAAGCCTCTAGCAACGTAACATGCCTTGAAGGCAGGCGGAGAATCCGGCGGCCGCTTCACCCTGAAAATCCACATGCCATCGACTATGTTCGCCCCAGACGGGGGAACTGCGTCGACGTAGGTGCCTGTGGACTTCCAGGATGCCATCTTGGCATCCATAGCTGTCTGCCACTGAGAGGAGTAAGGACCCGTAATCGCCTCTGCGTAAGAGCGCGTGGTCGGGATGTTTGGTGCATCTGGGTCTCCCTCACGGGAAAGCAGCATGGAAGCGAAACGAGGTACAGCAGCTGCAAGACACTCAAAGTCCCCTTGCTTGTCCTCAAGGACGTTTGTGCCAAGATCACACTCTCCCCCGACGGACGGAGGACAATAAGACTCAAACTTAGCAACAAGAGCAGCGGCGTAGTCTAGACAACAGGTAGCAGCAAAGTCAACCAGCTCAGCAACGAGGGCAGACGCAGAAGAGGACTCAAAAGAAGGGTCAGTGACAACAGTGGCGAGGAGACGAGAGTCAGTGGGACTGGCAGCACGAGCAAGTTCAGACTCAGGGTCAGGGACGGTAGGAAGAGAGGACTCAGGAGGAGACGGCAGAGGAACAGAGGAATGACGAAGTGCCATAGCGTGGGTGCCAAGGACAGGAGGAGGACGCGGACAAGGAAGGAGACGACCAATGCGAACAGGCGAGGCAGGACAAGACACAGGCTCACGACCTCTGTAAGACCTCCGGTCTACTTAGTGTAAGGAGAAGGAGTAGGTAGTGGGGAGGCTGGCTGTAACGGCGGCTGTGACTGGTCACGTGGTGGACACAGTAAGGGAGGAGTAAGGCCAGGAGAAAACGGGAGACCAAGAACCTGCTGAAGAAGGGGAAGGAAGTACGGTTGCGGCCGTGCAGTGCCTCCAGACACAGCAACCCCAGCTCTAGGATCAACAGCTTCAGTGTCTCAAGCTCCAGCTCCTTCAGCTCCAACGCCACCAGAGCCAGTGCCTCCAGCTCCAGCACCAACAGCTCTGGTGTCACCAGCTCCATCTCCTCCATCTCCAGCGCCACCAACGCCAGTGCCTCCAGCTCGAGCGCCTCCAGGCTCCGCAGGGTCTCTAGCTCCAGCTCCTCCAGCTCCACTGATACGAGCACGTCCTAGACCAGCAGCTGCAGCACCTCCGGTACCACCAGCTCCAGCAGTAACTCCAGCACCTCCAAGACGAGTAACTCCAACACCTCCAGCTCCAGTGTCTCTAGCGGCAGATTCTCCACCTCCGGCAGCTCCACTATAAAGGCGTGTGCGCTGAGCAAACCACTCGCGCAGCTGCTGCGGGGAGAGAGGCTCCGGTCGGGGAGGCAATCCTGGCGAAGCACCCGCAGGACCTCAAGAAGAAGCAGTACCCCGAGGCTCAGCACCCCCAGACTCCGCACCCTCAGACTCAGCACCCCCAGGCTCCACACCTTCAGGCTCAGCAAACCCAGGCTCCACACCCTCAGGCTCAGCACCCCGAGCCCCGTCACCCTCAGACTCAGCACCCCCAAGCTCCGCACCCCCAGACTCAGCACCCCCAGACGCAGCACCTGAGCCGACAGCTGCCTCAACAGGCACAGTACCAGGGAGAGGGTCTACCTGAGACACACCTGAGGGAGCAGGACCCTGGGGGGGGAGGGGGTCTATCGGAGGGGGACCTGGAGCAAGGAAGAGCGGCGGGGGTGGGGGAGGGGTAGAGCGGTATGGGAAGAGACGGTAGAAGGGAACCGACTCATCAAACGTGATGTCTTGAAAGAGGAAGACACGGCGCGAGGTGGGGTCGTAAAACTGCAAGCCACGCGCGTCAGGGGGAAAGCCAAGGAAGACGGAGGGAATAGCGTGGGCGGAGAGCTTGTCCGCGGACGTATCACAAACAAAGGCACAAGAACCCCAGACCCGGAACACCGACGCATCGCCAACCTCCCCCGTCCAACGCAGTGTCGGCGAGGTCTCCGGCAAGGAGACACGGGGCCAGAGGTTCAGCTGATGCGCAGCGTACAGGACTGCAAACGGCCACAGAAAATGGGGAGCAGCCGCATGGATCATGGAGGTAGGACCGACCTCCATGACTAAGCCAATGCGGCGCTCAGCAATCCCATTTTGCAACGGGGAGGCCGGAAGCATGATCGACTAGAGAATTCCCTCCCCACGACAAAAATCCCGCAAAAGGTCGGAGGAGAACTCACCACTTCTGTCAAAGTGCAAACGCATGACAGGAAGGTCCGTACTGAACCGCTCGTGGAGCTGGAGACGGACTGCGCGGATCCAATGGATCAAGACATCAGTGACCTCACCCTTGCTGCGCAAGGGGAAGACCGTGGTGTAACGCGTGTTGTCGTCAACAACCAGCAGAAAGTTGTGCTCGCGGCCCTGTCCACTGACGCGGGCTGGGCCCCACACGTCCATGTAGAGAGTCTGCAGCGGAGCAGTCGTCGGGGGAAACGAGGAGGAGTGAGGAGCGGCGCGCTGCCGCCCCTCGACGCATGGAAGGCAGGGTGGGGTAGGCGAGGGCGGGAGGGGAGGCTGAGACCTGGGAATACCAGAGACAAGGAGGCGGGAGTGCATGCCACGAAGGCGTGGCAGGGATGGGTGACCAAGGCAGTGGTGCCACAGAAGAGTCAAGTGCGTCAGTAGGCGACACGAGAAAGGGGGTGCTACCGGACCTGACGCGGACACCTGTGCGGATGCAGCTACCTGAGGAGGCTTGGTAGCCAGTGTGTACAGACTCGACCCAGGCCGACGAGTGAACGTGGCCAGGTGACAGCCCATCCGTGTACACGTGCAGATCGACACACGCTGACCCCCAGGGGTGGTGGTAGTGACCATCGCATCCTGGAGGGCAGCGGTACTCACCAAGTTCGTAGAGAACGAGGGGAGGTGAAGACCTGACAGTGTGCCAGACGGAAACGCCGGACACGGGAGAACACTGGAGGAACGGGCAAGGACTGGGCCCCCAGAGGGGTCAGCCAGTCTGACTGGTACAGGTGCAGAGAGAGGAGTGAGGGTGGTGCTGTCGCGAAAGAAACAGTGTGAAGCACCTGAGTCAAGTGTAAAGGTGTGCAAGGCATCAGCAGGCGCAGTACCAAGGAGAGCAGACTCACTAGCACCTAGAGCAGCAGCCTCTATACCTGGGTCAGGCGGCACACACAGGTAACAGTCACCCTAAGCACTAATTGACAAGGAATACATAGCAGCAAGGATAGCATCATAGTCTAGGTCAAAGAGGGGCCTAGGGTCGACGGGCGGGCCGTAAGGGGTCGTCGGGCGGGCTTGCAAAGGCGGGTGCGCGGGGCCTAGGGTCGACGGGCGGGCCGCAAGGGATCGACGAGCAGGCCTTCAGGGGCGGGCGCGCGGGGCCTAGGGTCGACGGGCGAGCCGCAAGGGGCGACGCTCGGGGCATAGTGTCGATGGGCGGGCCTGAGGGGGTGGGCGCGCGGGGCCTAGGGTCGACGGGCGGGCGGCAAGGGGTCGACGGGCAGGCTTGCAGGGGCGCGCGCGCGGGGCCTAGGGTCGACGGGCGAGCCGCAAGGGGCGACGCGCGGGGCCTAGGGGCTATGGGCGGGCCGCAAAAAGGGGGGTACGCGGGGCACCAGGTGCGGCACGAGGGCTGCATAGGGCGGCGCGTGAGCCAGCAGGGCGGCGCACTGGTAGGGCAGGGCAGCTAGTGGGGCAGCTCTATGGTGGGCCCTAAAAAAAAAATCGGTCCTAGCGAAGGTCCTGCTCTGAAACCATGTCAGAAGAATGAACGAGAAATGGATGAACTATGAAAGAGTTCGGTACAAGTACTAACCCTAATTGGGTTGTACCCCTTACGGGCTACCCCACTATAGCCTACACAGAGTAAGCAATATAACATTCTGACAGTAGCTACTTTCTGCTGCTGGCGGCTTGTTCTTGCTACTGGCAGCTAGTTTCTATTGCTGGTTGCTAGTTTCTGCTGCTAGCGGCTAGGTTCTGTAGATGGCGGCTAGTTTTTGCTGCTGGGAGCTAGTTTCTGCTGCTTGCGGCTAGTTTTTGCTGGGTGCGTATAATGCAGCCTGTGCGCTGCTGCGCGCAGGCAACAGCCAGAGCGTGGCGTGCGCAGCACTGCGCGTTCGTGGCTTCTGCGTGCGTGCAACTGATGCGTACGTGCTACTGCTGCTCACGTGCTGTTGCTATAGGCGTGCTAAGTGAGCACGCGCAACTGCATTCATGTTTGCGCGGCTGAGGGTGCTGGGCGCTCGCTGCTGCGGATGGACTTGCGTGGCTGCTGTAGATGGACTTGCGTGGGCGGCTGTGCGCGAGCGCGTGCGTGTGCGGGCGGCATGCGCTGCTGATGCCTTGCACTGGCGTGATGTGTGCTGCTTGCTGCGCATGCTGCTCACTGCTATGTGTGCTATATGTTGGCGACATGGGCGCTTGGAGCAGGCTGGCTGGTGGGAACCCTAGTACATGGGTTGTCTAAGGAGGCAACGGTGGGCTACGACCTCGTTAGAACCTACTCATGATACCGTCTTAAGAGATACGTAGTGGAATGAGGAGTTTAGTAAGGGGTAGGGGTACAAGTAGGAGTGTCGAGCAATGTGCTATACCTTGTGCAGAGAACCCCATTATAACCTACCATTATTAACTAAGAAACATATAATTTGACAATGATGACCGCCATGAGAGAAAAAATACCGGTAGTCGGTGGGCCCATTAGGTCCTAAGAGCCTAACTGCTCGGAAACCGTGTCAAAAGAACTAGATTATGTTAGGAAGAGAAGCGTGAGAGATATCGAGAGTTGGGAAAGAGGGCTTTAATATTGAGAAAGTTACAAGATATAGAGTAAGGGAAAGGTGGCATAGGGGAGTACACCACCAATAGACAGAACACCTAAATGATACAACACTAAGTGCCTAGCATTCAATTATATTAAGATATATTTTTGACGATTATTACCGGATTTCCTGTCAGAATGATGAGGTAGGAATGAGTTCACTAGCATGCATGGGGAGTACAAAAGGGGAAACCCTAAAACGGTTGTACTATGTAATGAGTACCCCAATATAGCCTACACAACAATGTATGCATTTTGACACACCCCCATAGGCAAAGTGGGGGATAGCAAGAACAACCAATGGTCATAAGACTAGTCAAGCAAAGAAACAAAGCAAAGCAAAGCTCGAGGTGGATCTCAAGATCACCACGCAGTCCGAGCACAAGCAAGTGGCAACAAGGCCAGTTCACATGCAGAGTTATAAAAGCACAAGTAGTACACTAAACACAACCTAGCAAAAGTAAGCATGCAGGTATATTTATATGTATAGATCAAAGTACAAGGCAAAGTCAATGGTAAGCAAGTGAGGCAAAGTAGGCACTAGACCTAGAGCAGTGCAGAAACGCTGATGATTACCAGACACAAGTGCCTTGGTGAAAATATCAGCAGTGTTGGCCTGTGAGGCCACGTAAGCAAGGCCAAGCTGACCACGCTGCTGTAAATCTCAGGGAAGGAAGTAACGAAGAGCAATGTGCTTCATTCTTTGCTCCAGTCTCTGCTCCCGACATAAGGCAACCGAGGCCTTGTTCTCCATGTACAGAACTGGAGTAGAACGAGGCCGCTCACCCAAATCTGTCAGCAAGTAGGTCAGCCAGCGTAACTCCTGTGCAGCCATGGCCCCCGCGTAGATCTCAGCCTCACAACTGAAGATGACAACAGAAGACGAGCGGGTGGACCTCCACGAGACCGAACTAGAGCCGAGACTAAAAGTGTAACCTTGTGACGACCGCTGAGTCGCTTGGTCGTTGGCCCAAGAAGCGTATGAGTGTCCTGTGTGTACAACTGGGCCCCGTCCTCCAAGCACAAGCCCCACGCCCGATGTATTGCACAAGTAGCGCAGCACCCTCTTAGCAGCCCGCCAATGGTTTGGTCGGTGTCTTGTGGGTGCAACGTAGCGCGCCAGGATGCTGAGAGGGTACGCGAGGTCAGGTTGAGTGCAAGTCATGAGGTACATGAGACAGCCCACAAGCTCTGGATACTGACCACTTGGCTCTACAAACTCGTTCGAAGGTGGAGCTGAGAGCGAGTGGCCTGTAGGCAGAGGAGTAAACTATGGCGAGGAGAACTGGAAGTCAAAGCACTGAAGGACTTGGTGCACCATGTGTGACTGAGTCAGGGTGATGGTGCGCCGTGCTCTGTCCCGGGTAATCTGCAAGCCAAGATAGTTGCGCAGCTCACCCTGGTCAGTGCAGGTTTGTCTCTTCTGCAGCTCTGTCTTCACAACGGTCAGCGCCTTAGTGTCGGCAGTAGCAACGACCAAGTCGTCGACGTATACGATGATGTAGAACGGCGTCAGAGAAGGGTTGGTGCGCTGAAACACCGATGTGTCAGCAGTCGAAAGAGCAAACCCAAGAGCCACAAGTGTCGTCCTCAGTGTGTCATGCCACTTGCGGGGCGCTTGGCGGAGACCGTAGACTGGCCGCCAGAGGCTCCACTGGGTACCCTCAAGAAACAACACAGTGAAGCCAGATGGGCGGCGCAGCCAGATCTCCTCGTGAAGGCTTCCCTGGAAGAAAGTTGTGCTGAAGTCAAGCGAGTGGAGCTCGTGGTCACGCTGTGCTGCAACGTGCAGTAACACCTGAAGAGTGGTCATCCTCGGGGTGGGAGAGAAGGTCTGGAAAGAAGTCGACTCCCTGTCGCTGAGAGAAGCCTCGTGCAACGTAACGTGCCTTGAAGGCAGGCGGAGAACCCAGCAGCCGCTTTACCTGGAAGATCTACCTGCCATCGACTATGTTCGCCCCATGAGGGGGAACCTCGTTGACGTAAGTGCCAGTGGACTTCCAGGAAGCCATCTCTGCATCCATGGCTGTCTACCACTGAGAGAAGTACTGACCCGAGATCCCCTCTCCGTAAGAGCGCGGGGTAGGGATGTCTAGTACATCTGGGTCTCCTTCATGGCAGAGCAGCATGGAAGCAAGATGAGGTACAGCAGCCGCAAGGCACTCGAGCTTAAACTATCTGTCCTCAAGGACGTCACAGCCAAGGGCAAGCTCACCCCCGACGGACGGAGGACAGTCTGACTCGGACTCAGTAACAAGTTTCGCGAAGTAGTCAAGACGACAGGTTACAGCAAAGTCAACTAGCTCGGTGACTAAGGCATACGCAGCAGTAGACTCAAAGGAAGGGTTACTGACAAGTGCGGCCAGGAGACGCGTGACAGTAGGACTGGTAGCACGAGCACGGTAAGACTCAGGGTCAGGAAGCCTGAGGAGACGGCAGAGCAACACGTTGTGGAACAGAGGAAGGAAGAAGTGCCATAGTGTGCGTGCCGGTGACTAGTGGAGGACGAACACGACGAGCACGGCGAACAGCGCAAACAAGCGAGGCAAGACGAGACTCAGGCTCACGACGCTCTGTCACGGAGTCTGTCTGCTCAGTGTAAGGAGTAGGAGCAGGCAGCGGGTAGCCAGGCTGTAACTGCGGTTGTGACTGGTCAGGCGGAGGACACAGTAGAGGTGGAGTAAGGCCAGTGGAAGACGGAAGACTAAGAACCTGGCGAAGTGTTGAGTTAGGTGGTGGCAGCGACCCACAGTACCCACAGTAATACCCACAGTACCAGAGCCTCCAGCTCCAGTACCTCCAGCACCAGCACCTCCAGTAACTGTACCACCAGTGACTCCAGCACCTCCAGCTCCAGCACCTCCAGCTCCGCCACCAGGGCTGCCCCACCCGACAGCCCACTCGCAAAGCTGCCGCGGCGAGAGAGTCTCTTGCCCACTCGGCTGCCGCTGACAGCCACTTCCAGAGTCTCCACCAAGAGTACCCACAACTTGACCACCACTAGGACACGCAGCACCCCCAGAACCAGCACCCCCAGAGTCCGCACCCCTGGTGTCACCACCTCCTGCAGCACCAGAGTCCACAGGTTCTGGCCGCAGAGGCGGTGAAGATGGCCGAGGCGGAAACCCAGGAGGGGTCGGTAAGCGCGGTGAGCAGTGAGTGGCCGCTGTGTCGTCTGCAGCTGGGTCACCCCCCTCAGCTGGGCCAGAGGTGTCGGAGGAGACCTCCAATGGCACAACCAAGGGGGGTGGGTCAGCCTGGGACACACCTGAGGGAGCAGGACCCTGCGGGGGGGGGGGGGGGGAGGGGGGCTACTGGGTGGGGAGGTCGGGTACCAAGAAGGGAGGGGCACGGGGGAACTGCGGTGGGGGTGGAGATGGTAGAAGCTGACAGACTCGTCAAAGGTGATGTCTTGGGAGGAGAGGACATGGCAAGGACCCCGGTGGTAAAACTGCCAGGGCGGGGCATCGGGAGGAAAGCCAAGGTAAACGCAGCAAAGAGTGCGAGGAGAGAGCATGCCCGCGGGAAGATCATGGAAAAGAGCAAGGGAACCTCAGACCCGAAACACCAACGCATCACCAACCTCTCCCGTCTACCACAGAGTAGGGGGGGGATTTGGGTGGGAGACACGTGGCCAGAGGTTGAGCTGCTGCGCGGCGTATCGGACCGCAAACGGCCAAAGAAAATGGGGAGCTGCCGCATGGACCATGGAGGTGCGAGCAACCTCCACGACCAAGCCCATGCGGCGCTTTGCAATCCCATTCCGCCGTGGAGAGGCCGGAAGCGTGATTGACTAGGTGATGCACTCAACACCACAGAAGTCCTCGAGGAGGCGGGAGGAAAACTCACCACCTTGGTCAGAGTGTAGCAGCAGGACGGGGAGGTCATGCTGGAACCGAGCGCTGAGCTGGCGACGGATAGCGCGGATCCAACGGATCAAGATACTGCAGACATCCACCTTGCTATGCAAGGGGAAGACCGTGGTGTAGTGCGTGTAGTCGTCAACCACCAGTAGAAAATAGCTCTCGTTACCCTGCCCATTGACGCGGGCTGGCCCCCACACGTCCATGTGGAGGATCTGCAGAGGAGCTGTGGTCGGAGGAAACGAGGAGGAGTGAGGAGCGGCGCGCTGCCGCCCCTCGATGTAGGGACAGCACGGTGGCGCAAGCGACCTCGGAAGCGGCGGTAGGGACCTGGGGAGGCCAGAGACTAGGAGACGGGAGTGCATGCTACGCACACGGCAGGGAGGGGTGACCAAGGCGGTGGTGTCAGAGCAGAGCCGGGTGCGTGAGTAACCAACACGAACAAGACACAACTACCTCACCTGGCGCAGCTACTAGAACCGACTCAGCCACCTGTGCAGACTCAGTGGTCAATGTGTACAGGCCAGACCCGGACCTCCGAGTGAATGTGGCGAGGTGCTCGCTAGTGCGTGAATCCGTACAGATCGCCACGAGCTCTCCCCCAGGCAGGGTAACAGTGACCAACTGGTCCTGTGGGACAGCGGTAGCCACCAAGTTCCTAGCGAACAAGGGGAGGTGGAGACCTGTGAGGAAACCGGAGGGGGCTGCCGGAGACGAGAGAACAGTGGAGCCACGTGCAACAACTGGGCCACCAGAGGGGTCGGCCAGAGTGACATGGACAGGGGTTGTGAGCGGTGTGACTATGGTGTAGTCACGGAAGTAGCAGTGAGATGCGCCTCAGTCGAGTAGGAAAATGTGCAAGGCCTCCTCAGGCCCTGCACCTGTGCTGGCTTAGTCACAAGCACCTAGATTAGCAGCCTCTATACCTCCAGGTGTCTCTACACCCGCAGCACTAGTACCCCAAGCTCCGCCACCGGGGCTGCCCCACCGGACAGCCCACTCACGAAGCTGTTGTGGCGAGAGGGTCTCTCGTGGACGTTGCTGCCGCTGCTGTCCACCCCCATAACCTCTGCGGCCACCAGCGGCACCACCAGCAAGAGTAGATGTATAGGTACATACACTCGCCTCCTTGACCAGCTGCTGTACCTCCCCTAACAACGGACGGCTCTACTGCAATGGCCGGGTGGCAGGAGAGATGAGGAGTAGTGCCTAACCGCAGCGTCATAGAAATTGCGGGCCGACGTCACCCGACGAAAGTGGGTCCTCTGGTCGACCAGCAGGTGAGCACAAATAGCAGCCTCTGCGACATCGTCGCACTCCGTCCACTATGCGCAGGCAACGCAGTCCGCCCGGTACCGACACTGCAAGTCGTCACCAGCGTCAGCAGCAGGCAGGGTGGGAGTCGTGGGGGCGTGAAGGGACCCCGACGTGTGCTTGAACAGGGAGACACCATCTCTTATGAATTCCCGAAGATACCGGCGTAGGCAGGCAAGCCAGAACTCAAACATGAATGGGCGCCCGTGTGCGTCAACTGCTATGACTGTGATAGTGGCCATGAAAGGCAGTGGCAGTCAGTTGAAGCGGCGCAAGGGTGGCAATAGCGACTGCGGCGGCTGCAGCTGTAGCAGTAGCGGTAGTCGGTGTAGTGGCAGTGGTTGGGCACACGCGCTGGACAGCAGGGCGTGCGCAAACAGCAGGGCGCGCGATCAGTAGGGCACGTGCTAGAAGCAGGGTGCGCAGGCAGCAGGGCGCGCTAGCAGCAGGCCACGCGCGGGCAGCAGGCGACAGGGGCTACAGGATGACGCGAGCAGCAGGGACAGCAGGGAGCGCAGGGCAACAGGGCGCACACGGGGCGCAGGGCAGCAGGGCGCGCTGGCAGCAGGGACAGCAGGGCGCGCAGGGCAGCAGGGCGCACGTAGGGCGCAGGGCAGCAGAGCGCGCTGGCAGCAGGGACAGCAGGGTGCGCAGGGCAACAGGGCGCACGCGGGGCGCAGAGCTGCAGGGCGCGCTGGCAGCAGGGCGAATGCGGGGCGCAGGGCTGCAGGGCGCGCTGGCAGCGGGGCGCGCTGGCAGCAGGGCGCGCGCTAGCAGCAGAGCGCGCGATGCACAGGCAGCGCAGGCCCAGGCAGGTCGAGGGCATCGTGGGCAGCTGCGCGCGCGGAAAGCACCTAGGGCAGCGCGTTGGCGGCGTGTGGGGCAGCGCGCGAGACATGGCAGGTTTGAACGTGTGAGGCAGGGTGGCTCTAGCGGGCAGCCAGGTCGCAATCGTTAGGGGCTGGGCAGAAAAAAAGGGCAGGGTAGAACGAATGGTGGGCCCTAAAAGAATTGGTCCTAGGGACCTACGTGCTGTGAAACCATGTCAGAATGATGAGGCAAGAATGAGATCAGTAGCGAGGATGGGGAGTACAAAAGGGGAAACACTGAAAGGGCTGTACTCTCTAATAAGTACCCCAATACAGCATACGCAACAATGTATGCATTTTGCCATTTCCCCCCACTTTTTGTGAAAGCTAGTACTAGTACTGTAGGACGTTATGTACAGGGCTGACGTTTCAAATTAGGCCTCCGTGAATCCGGGAAAAAAAATTCCCCCTGTATTATGGGTGCACATTTTCCAGAAAAAATCACCCTGATTGCTCAGTTTTGGGAAGTTATATAGTATGTCTGTTCAAGGTCGAGAAGTTAGGATCAGAGTAGTAACGCGCTGTGCATTAGCAAAACTGAACCTCGACGGTTGGTGTATCGGAAGGAAAATTCCAAGAAGCTTCTTCTCGATAAGGTCAAACTCAGGAACCACAAACTTGATACTCTTTTAAGTCAGGGTCCACCAATAGGAAAGCCTATTACACTATACTCAAAATCAGGGATAGGAAAACTATAAATCTGATTGGATCAGTTTAAGAACACATAAATGTCAAAATGTTATAATGCTTACATTGTGTAGGCTGTAGTAGGGTAGCCCATAAGGGGTACAACCCAATTAGGGTTAGTACTTGTACCAACTTTCTGTTCAATGCATTCATTCTCGTTCGGGATTCTCACATCGTATCAAAGCAGGTCCTGTTCCAGGACCGTTTTTTCTAGGGCCCACCAAATAGTGCTGCCCCACAAGTCACGCTGTCCTGCCCTGCCCTGCCCTGCCCTACCCATCGCGCCGCCCTGCCAGTCTCACGCCACCCTGCCCTGCCTGCCGCGCGCTGCCCTGCTGGCTGCCCTGCGCGCTCACCTTCGATCATGAAGGCCGTCCGTTCCAGTTCGATATGTGGCTCGACGACTTACAGCTGTACCTATTGAGCGATTCTAGAGACAGCGTTTCATTGTTTGACCACACGTTTGGAGCCTCTCTTGCCCCTCCCGCCACAGCTGACAGTGCGACTCGCTCACAGTGGCTTACCCGTGACGCTGCTGCTCGCTTAGCCGTTCGCAACCACCTGCCGTTAGCCGAACGCGCTCACTTTGGCCAGCACAAGATTGCTAAAGCCTTGTCCTCGCTGTAGTCGCTCGTTACTCTTCTCCTGCCACTGCTGCTCTCAGCCGCCTTATACTGTCCTACCTATTTCCCAAGCTGTCAGCCTTTGCCACAGTCGAGGACCTCATTACCCACCTTCGCATTAGTGACAATTGCTACCGCGCTGCCCTCCCAGCCGAGTTCCTAGATAGGAACCCGCCCCCGATGTACATCACTCTTTACTTCATAGTCACCCGCCTCCCTAACTCTCTTCGCGCTGTCAGGGACAACTTTCTCGTGCTTGACCCCACAGACCTCACTATCGACCTGCTCGAGAAGCACCTCCTTGCAGCTGAGACTAGCTTAGTTGCTGTAGGTGCTGCTCGTGGCACTCCTCGCACACCCTTCTTTGAGGGGTGTTCCCCCTCTCCCCTTGCCCCCTCCTACGCTTCTGCTGCTGCTGTTGACATCCTTGGTGCTGAGGATGTCGGGGCTGCTTCTGCTCTTAGTGGGAAGCGCCGCAGCAGCAAGGGCAAGGGTGGCAAGAGTGGTGGCGGTGGCAGCGGGGGTGGTGGTGGTGGAGGCAGTGGAGGCGGCGGAGGTGGCGGAGGTGGTGGCAGCGGTGGGAGTGGTGGTGGGAGTGGGGGCTTCGGTGGCGGCAGTGGTGGAAGAGGTGGGAGTGGTGGTGGCGGTGGTGGCGGCAGTGGGAGTGGTGGCGGCGGCAGTGGTGGCGGTCGGGGTGGAACTGTCCACACGGGAGGATCTCGCGGTGGCCACAGGCAGCAGCAGCAGCGTTCGAGCGAGACCCCTACGCCCCAGCAGCTTCGTGAGTGGTTTGCTCAACGTGGGGCGTTTGGGGGTAGTGTTCGCCCCATGCCACCCGACCCAGGTATAGAGGCTGCTGCTCTAGGTGCTAGTGAGTCTGCTCTCCCTGGTACTGTGCCTGCTGAGGCCTTGCACACCTTCACGCTTGACTCAGGTGCTTCCCGCTGTTTCTTTCGCGATAGTACCACCCTCACTCCACTCCCTACACCTGTTCCAGTCAGACATGCTGACCCCTCAGGGGTTGACCCCCTGTCGTGTTATGTGATGCTATCATTTGCATTCACGTCTGTCTGCCTCCCATCATATGTTCGTGTGTTGCATGCGTGGTGTGAGCGTGTGCAAGAATTTGTGTTTGGTGTTGTTTGGATTTTCTGAGTGTGTGTGAATGTTATTTGCCTTGAGCAGACATCTGATGTGACTCTTCTGCTTGAGAGCTTTCCGACGAACCGAGAATCGCCGCGATCGGAGCAAGAACAAGAAAGATATGAGCGTTCGAAGTTTTGATTGAGATGCGGCGACTATGGGAATTTGTGGGTTGACTCAATATGGGGTACAGACATTTGGGGGTTGGGAAATTCGTCACCATCACGGTAGATGATGCCAAATGGTTGGGAGAAGCCAAACCAGGTTGGCAAGTGTGGCCAAGTTGGGTGAGGTGGATGGCATGAGTTGGGAAAGAGACAAATATCAAAGTTGGGGTGTCTATAGAGAGGGGAATTGTGTGGTATGGGGTTTCCTTTGTTGGGGAATCCCTAGGGACCTTCCCTCTCGTCGTCCTCATCCTCTCCTACCTGGTTCAATTGCTACTCCAACTGTTTTGTGTGAACTTGTGAGACAACTTTGTGATCGAGTTAAGTCTCTATGGCAGCATACCCCCTAGTGCGCCGAAATTCATAACTCAAGCTCCGATCCATGTTTTGATAATATTTAAATTGAGAAAGATAGCCACGGTCAAGGGCTACAACATACTCGAGTTTGAGAGAATTCAGACAGAGCGTTTTGTGTCGACGACGTTTCTTGTGACGACAACGTTTCTGTCCAGAATTATAGTTGACGAGTTTGAGATATCTCGGCCCTTAATCTTCATAGACTCAGTCCTTAGTCTCTAACAAGTGGTATCAGAGCTGATTAAGGACTTTGTGGAGAGTCTACTGAAGTGTGTTGACCCTCCTAGATCCACCATGGCCTATGGGGGTGCCTAAGTGGAGTTCTGGAGGTTGCATGTGACTTCCGCTAAGGGGAAACTCTGCCGAAATTTCGTTGGCGCCAACACTTGTGGAAATTGAGTGGGACTTCGGTGTGGACAGCAAAGGGGGAGCTGGAACCTGTGTTTGGGAGCAGAGGAAATGAGTCAAGGAAGTGGAGATGCAGCTGCGAAGCAAAATGAGCCGGCACCATCCAAGATCGAGGCATTGGATGGCTCAATCTATGAGGAATGGAGCGAACGGATGCGGAGTGCAGTCAAGCGCTACAAGCTGCTGAAACTTGCGATGGGTGAAGAGAAGATGCCGGAGGAAGGAGATGCCCGAGTGTCAGAATCTAGCTTGACTTAGGAACCATAGCTTGGGTTCTAGGTACTAGCATGAGTGTCGAGAGAGTTGAGTATCGAGAGAAAAGTCGAGAAGGAGAAAAATGAGGAAAAGTGGAATGGAATAATTTCACTAGCAAGAGTTGGGATACAAATAGCAAACCCTAAATTGGGTTGTACTCACTACAGAGTACCCCACTGCAGGCTAGACAGCAAATACATTCTGACACACCCCCATAGTCAAGGTGGGGTATAATCAGCAGAGCAAGCAGTCATAGAGCAGGTTCACAAGTACAAGCAAAGCTAGAGGCATTCACAAAGGGCAAGTGAGGAGGAGGAGGCTGGACTGTGAGAGGAGAGGAGATAGAAGGCGACGGTTGATGCTGCAGACACACAGGCAACAGGAGCGGTGCGCACTGTGGCTACCGGAGCCGTTTCCCCGGACTACAGGAGTAACTGGCTCTGCGGCTAACTCTGAGCGGCACGAGCAACGGACCCACAGGCGACAGGCGCAGCAGGCTCTCTGGGCTACCAGAAGCAGAGCCCCGGACTACAGGTGTTGCGGACGACAAGACGGCAGCCTCCGCTCAACCTCCCCCAACTGTTCCACCCCCCTTTCACACACCCCTTGCTGCACCCCTAGCTCCACTCCCACGTCACCCCCCTAGCACCACTCCCTCGGCTCCCACACACCCACCCCCCTCAGCGGCAGCTGCAGCAGTGGGAGACGGAGGAGGAGGAGGAGCAGGGGACGGTTCACACACCCGCCACCCCCATACCCTCCCCCACTGCTGCACCTGCAGCAGGGGATGGAGGAGAAGGGGGGGGGGGGGGCGGGGGGGAGGCTGGTGCTGCAGATCCCCTCCCCCCACTGCTGCACCCACAGCAGGGGAAGGTAGGAGAAGGGAGGGGGCGGGGGGGGGGGGGGGCGGTGCTGCAGATCCCCTCCCCCACACTGCCGCACCCGCAGCAGGGGGATGGAGGAGAAAAGGGGGGGGGGGCAGGGGGGGGGGGGGGGGGGGGCGGTGCAGGAGCCGCTCGGGTGACAGCAGGACGCGCGACGGGCATGAACCCGATGTGCGCCACACCCGCCACCCCCATACCCTCCCCCCACTTGCTGCACCCGCAGCAGAGAGATGGAGGAGAAAGGGGGGGGCGGAGGGGGCTGGTACTGCAGATCCCCTCCTGCCTCCCACATCCGCCACCCCCTCACACCCTCTCCCCCCCGTCCCCACGGAGGGGGGGGAAGGGGGGGAGGGGGGCAGGGGCGGAGCTGCGCGTGCGAATGCAGGGCACGCGGGTAGGAGGAACCCCCTCTTGCGACCCCCTCACCCACCATGTTGCAACAGGGCACCGGGGCCGCGGTTAGGGGCGGCAGGTCGCGAGGGGCCATGGCTAGGGGCGACGGGGCCATGGCTAGGGACGGGGCCGGGCGCTGGGCAGGTACGGGGCCGGGCGCTGGGCTAGGGACGGGGCCAGGCGCTGGGCAGGTACGGGGCCGGGCGCGGGCTAGGTACGGGGCCAGGCGCTGGGCGAGGGACGGGGCCGGGCGCTGGGCAGGTACGGGGCCGGGCGCGGGCTGGGTACAGGGCCGGGCACTGGGCTAGGTACGGGCTGGGCGCGGGCTAGGTACAGGGCCGGGCGCTGGGCTAGGTACGGGCCGGGCGCGGGCTAGGTACGGGGCCGGGCGCTGGGCGAGGGACGGGGCCGTGCACTGGGCAGGTACGGGGCCGGGCGTGAGCTATGTACGGGGCCGGGCGCTGGGCTAGGTATGGGCCGGGCGCGGGCTAGGTACTGGGCCAGGCGCTGGGCGAGGGATGGGGCCGGGCGCGGGCTAGGTACGGGCCGATCGCGGGCTAGGTACGGGCCGTTCGCGGGCGAGGTACGGGGCCGGGCGCTGGCGAGGGACGGCGCTGGGCTAGGTACGGGCCGGGCGCGGGCGAGAGACGGGGCCGGGCGCAGGCGTAAGACGGGGTCGGGCGCGGGCTAGGTACGGGCCTGTCGCGAGCTAGGCACGGGCCGGGCGCGGGGCTAGGAACGGGCCGATCGCGGGCTAGTTACGGGCCGGGCGCGGGCTGGTTACGGGGCCGGGCGCGGGCAAGAGACGGGGCCGGGTGCTGGGCGAAGGACGGGGCCAGGCGCGGGCTTGGTACGGGCCGAGCGCGGGCGAGGGACGGGCCGGGCGCGGGCTAGGTACGGGGCCAGGCGCAGGCGAGGTACGGGCCGGGCGCGGGCTAGGTACGGGGCCGGGCGTTGGGCGCGGAACGGAGGCCGGGTGCGAGGCTAGGTACGGGCCGATCGTGGGCTAGGTACGGGGCCAGGCGCGGGCGAGGTACGGGCCGGGCGCGGGGCTAGGAACGGGGCCGAGCGCGGGCTAGGTACGGGCCGATCGCGGGCTAAGTATGGGCCGGGCGCGGGCTAGGTACGGGCCGGGTGCGGGGCAACGGAGTCGACGGGGCCAGCGGGGCCGAGGGACACAGCTAGGGGCAATGGGGCCAAGGGGCCGAGCCTAGGGGCTAGGGGCGACGCGAAGGGGCGACGGGCCGGGGCCTAGGCTAGCAGGGCATTAGGTGGTGGACCCATTAATGTGAGGTCCTAGGAATTATTGCTCTTAATACCATGTCAGAATCTAGCTTGACTTAGGAACCGTAGCTTGGGTTCTAGGTACTAGCATGAGTGTCGAGAGAGTTGAGTATCGAGAGAAAAGTCGAGAAGGAGAAAAATGAGGAAAAGTGGAATGGAATGATTTCACTAGCAAACCCTAAATTGGGTTGTACTCACTACAGAGTACCCCACTGCAAACTAGACAACAAATACATTCTGACACCGCGATCGGTGGATTGAGAAGAGTGCAGTGCTGTACGACCTAATCCTTCAATCGGTCAACAAAAATATGTTCCAACACATCAAGGATTTGGTGGAGTTGGATGATTCCGAACCAAAGGCGTGGAAGCTACTGTGCGACGTGATTCAGCCCAACACGCTGCCGATGGTGATTGTGTTGGAGAAGGAGCTGGCTGCCCTCTCCATGCGACCGGGCGATGATGTGAAGCCGGTCCTTGACAAGATCAAGGACACCTATGCGAAGATGGCAGCGGCGGGCAGCAATGTGTCGCAGATGCAGCAGTGCACCAAGATCATCTCTGTGCTTGACAACTCGTGGGACAACCTCATCCCCACCCTCAACACTCAGCAGGACCAGTGGACACCTGAGTGGCTACGGCAGCAGATTGTGCAGGAGGACTTCCGCAGGCGTCACACGGGTGGTGGTGCTGCCAACAAAACTGCTGAGGGGTATGGAGCTGCAGGAGGCAGCAGAGGAAGAGGGGGAGGGAGAGGCTGAGGCCGTGGGAGAGGCTTTGGCAGAGGGAGAGGCCGAGGTGACTATAACGAGGGGCATGGGAGCTCTGGTGGCAGGGGGAGTACCCGAATGGAGGGAGCTTGCTGGTACTGCAAGAAGGCTGGACACCCGTGGTTCAAGTGTTTCAGCCGGCCTGAGGGATGGGCACCCCCAGGCATGAAGCCGCCAAGTGGTGAACGTTCACGAGGTGGTGCTGTGCAAGGTTCAGGTGCACAAGGTGATGGTGCACACGGTAAAGCTGACCCTGGGATGTTCCTCATGGTTGAGGATGTGAGAGGGAGTGAGAGTGATGTGGGATCAATTGGGAAGATTGTGATGCACCCCCTCACTCACTGGGTGATAGATTCAGGTTGCACAAGTCACATGACCCCACGGGCAGATTTGCTTGACGAGGTAAAGCCCCCCGGAAAGATTAAGTTTATGGCTGCCGCTTCAGGTGCTTTGCTCCCTGTGATTGGTGTTGGGAATGCCAAGGTGATGGGAGCCAATGGGGGGCTTGTGGGGCTGGGGAATGTGCTGTTGGTTGAAGGCTTGTCCGCTAACCTTCTTTCTGTGCGCCGGCTGCAGAAGAGCAAGGCTAAAGTTACCTTCGGTCCAACCAGCTGCCGTGCAAAGCTTGGGAAATTGCTGCTGTGGGATTTGGAGGAGAAGAGCAGTTGCATCAAGGACCTATGGCAGCTGCCCATTATCCCTTGGAACGGGAAACTACCAGCAACGGCAGCGGCAGCGGCAACGGCAAAGGCAACTGCAGGAGGAGAGGAGACTGCACCATCTGATGGGGCTCTGGATGCGGTCAAGAAGGTGCAGCAGCCACAGCAGCCACATGGTGAGGTGCTTGCTGGTGTGAATGCGACAACTGCATGGGCAAAGGCTTCATCTGGGAGTGGTGAGGCTGATTGGGAAACGTGGCACGAGAGGCTGTGTCATGTGAATTTTCCTATGCTGCAGAAGTTGGTGAAGGATGGGAGCTTGAAGGGGTTAGAGGTGAAAGGGGCAGTGAAGGACATTGGGAGCTGCCCTACATGCCTTGAGACCAAGTTCACAAAGTTTCACTTCAGCAGCGGCACGGGACCAGCCAAGGCCCCGCTCGCGCTTGTGCACATGGATGTGGTGGGCCCTACGAGGGCCTCTTCTCTTTCGGGCAGCCGCTACTTCCTAACCATTGTGGACGACCACACGCGTGCCGTGTGGGTGTACCCTCTCAAGACTAAGGGGGAAGTGGCAGCGGCTGTACTAAAGGAGTGGATGCCGAGAGCTCAAAGGGAGAGCGGACACAAGGTGAAGGTGATCCGCACTGACAACAGGGGAGAATTCATTGGCGCTGATTTTGAGGCGGTGCTGAAGAAGAAGGGGATCCAGCATCAGCTCACGGTGCCCTACAACCCTCAGCAGAATGGCGTGGCTGAGCCCTTCAACCGGACCCTGCAGGAAGATGCTCGCACTCTCCTTGGGCGTGCAAGGCTGCCGGATCCGTTTTGGGTGACTGCACTACGGCAGGTCGCCCTTGTGAAGAACAGGGTGTTGGCGACTGTGGGGGACAAGCAGTGGGTCCCCTACACCAAGTGGTATGGGAGTGCACCAGCAGTCAGCATGCTGAGAGCCTACGGCTGCATGGTGGTGTTTCATGTGCCTAAGGAGAAGAGGGGAAAGTTGGAGGCTTCTGGGAGATGGGGAGTACACTTGGGGCTTGCTAAGGATCATAAGGGCTGGTTGATATGGGACTACCAGCCAGCAGCTGACTGTGTCAAGGGATGTGAAGTTCCTTGAGTCCTTGTACTACAAGGAGTGGAAGCAGCAGCAGTAGAAGCTTCCTTCTACACCGTTGATCATTGAAGCCGATGAGGTGCACGGCCTTTGAGGCAAGTGCAGGTCACTGTCTCAGATGAGGAGATCTCTGGGGTGACTGAGGATGGGGGAGAACTTGAGGTGGAGGAGCAGCAGCAGCAGCAGCAGCAACAATAGCAGCAGCACCAGCAGCAGCAGCAAGATGCTCCATCACGTACCCAACGTCCGCTAGACCGTCCTAGGAGGGATGTGCGCCCTCCTAACAGGCTGACCTATCCTAGTTTTGGAAAGCCAAAGGTGGTACGGGCTGGGAGTGTGGCTGAGCAGTGTGATGAGGATGAGATAGCGCACTGCTACTGAGCAGCCGTCCCTGAGCCCAAGACGCTAACTGAGGCCTTGAGTGGGCCCGATTCTGAGAAGTGGAAGCAGAGTGTGAAGGAGGAGTATGACTCTCTGCTGGAGAATGAAACGTAGGAGTTGTGTGAGCTGCCTCCTGGGAAGAAGGCAATCTCTTCGAAGCTGATCTTCAGGCACAAGTATGGACCAGATGGGGAGCTCACCCGCTACAAGTCAAGGCTTGTGGCTAAGGGTTTCGAGCACACAAAGGGGAAGGACTTTGACGAGATCTTTGCTCCTGTGGGGAAAGGGACTACACTAAGGGTGATGTTGGGAACGGCTGCAAACCGTGGATGGAGGATCAAGCAGCTGGACATCACAACTGCTTTCCTCAATGGGATCATCCTAGAGGAGCTGTACATGCTGCAGCCTGAGAGGTTGGATGATGGGAGCGGCAGGGTGTGCAGGCTGAAGAAGGCCATCTATGGCCTGAAGCAGGCTCCTCGTGCATGGTACCACAAGCTGGAGGAGACACTGCTGGCTGGGGGTTTCAAGAAGAGCGAGTGTGATCACAGCTTGTTCCTGCTGCAAGAGAAGGAGCAGTTCCTCATGCTCCTGGTGTATGTGGATGACATCCTTCTCTTCTCTGAGTCATTTGCAATGATTGAGCGTGTGGAGGAGATGCTGGAGATGCAGTTCAAGTGCTCGAAGATGGGAGATGTCAAGTATTACCTTGGGATGCATGTGGAGAGAGACCTTGACAAGGGAGTGTTGAGGTTGCACTAGAGGAAGTACTGTGAGGGGCT
This sequence comes from Closterium sp. Naga37s-1, assembly GCA_947471745.1. NCBI lineage: Eukaryota > Viridiplantae > Streptophyta > Zygnematophyceae > Desmidiales > Closteriaceae > Closterium > Closterium sp. Naga37s-1. The sequence continues at coordinate 1,491,036 of CANJKZ010000174.1, read as the reverse complement.
GGCTGAGAAGTATGGGCTGCAAGATGGAGGAAAGCCAGCCACCCCACTACCTTCGGGTTTCATTGTGGAGCCCTGTGCTGATGAGGAGGTGGTGGGTGAAAGTGACAGGAAGCTGTTTCATTCCATGGTTGGGGCACTCAACTATGCGGTTAACTATACGCGACCTGACATTGCCTTTGCTACATCCAGGCTTGCAAGTGTGGTCTCATGCCCTAGTCATGAGCAGCTAGAAGCGGCCAAGAGGTTGGTCCGCTATGTGAGTGCTACAGCATCTGTGGGTTTGGAGTACAGTGCTATGAGGCAAAGGCAGCAACGGGTTGCTGCTGATTTGGGCAAGGGGGAGATGCTCTTGACTTGCTACACCGACGCTAGCTTCAACTCAGTGAAGGCGGATGGCACAATCATTGGAGGCTATGTGTGCCTGTTTGGAGGTGGTGCAGTGAGCTGGCGCAGCAAGACGCAGAACGAGGTGGGGTTGTCCTCGTGTGAGACCGAGTACATGGCCCTTCATCATGGGGTGAACGAGGTGGTGTGGCTGAGGCGTTTGTTGGAGGAGATTGGTGTTTGTCAGAGGGAGCCGACTATGAAGCAGGCGGCAGACATTCTCACCAAGCGCCTAGCTGAAAATGAGCATTAGAAGGGGATGAAGCTTGCTGGAATGAGTGTGCATTGAGGGTGTACGCTTGAGCTATGGCATGTGGGATGATGGTAGGCAGCCAGAGGGGGAGTTTGTTATGTGATGCTATCATTTGCATTCACGTCTGTCTGCCTCCCATCATATGTTCGTATGTTGCATTCGTGGTGTGAGCGTGTGCAAGAATTCGTGTTTGGTGTTGTTTGGATTTTCTGAGTGTGTGTGAATGTTATTTGCCTTGAGCAGATATCTGATGTGACTCCTCTGCTTGAGAGTTTTTCGACAAACCGAGAATCGCCGCGATCGGAGCAAGAATGAGAAAGATATGAGTGTTCGAAGTTTTGATTGAGATGCGGCGACTATGGGAATTTGCGGGTTGACTCAATATGGGGTACAGACATTTGGGGGTTGGGAAATTCGTCACCATCACTGTAGATGATGCCAAATGGTTGGGAGAAGCCAAACCAGGTTGGCAAGTGTGGCCAAGTTGGGTGAGGTGGATGGCATGAGTTGGGAAAGCGACAAATGTCAAAGTTGGGGAGCCTATAGAGAAGGGAATTGTGTGGTATGGGGTTTCCTTGGTTGTGGAATCCCTTGGGACCTTCCCTCTCGTCCTCCTCATCCCCTCCTACCTGGTTCAATTGCTACTCCAACTTTTTTGTGTGAACTTGTGAGACAACTTTGTGATTGAGTTAAGTTTCTATGGCAGCATACCCCCTAGTGCGCCGAAATTCATAACTCAAGCTCAAATCCATATTTTGATACTACTTAAATTGAGAAAGATAGCCACAATCAAGGGCTACAACATACTCCAGTTTGAGAGAATTCAGACAAAGCGTTTTTTTGTCGACAACGTTTCTTGTGACGACGACGTTTCTGTCCAGAATTATAGTTGACGATTTTGAGATATCTCGGCCCTTAATCTTCATAGACTCCGTCCTTAGTCTCTAACATGTCGCTGACTGAAGCCTCTAGCAACATAACGCGCCTTGAAGGCAGGCGGAGAACCCGGCGGCCGCTTCACCCTGAAAATCCACATGCCATCGACTATGTTCGCCCGAGACGGGGGAACTGCGTCGACATAGGTGCATGTGGACTTCCTGGATGCCATTCCCCGTGCGCTGCCCTGCGCGCTCACCTTCGATAATGAAGGCCGTCCGCTCCAGTTCGATACATGGCTCGATGACTTACAGCTGTACCTATTGAGCGATTCTAGAGACAGCGTTTTGTTGTTTGACCACACGTTTGGAGCCTCTCTTGCCCCTCCCGCCACAGCTCACAGTGCGACTCGCTCACAACGGCTTACTCGTGACGCTGCTGCTCGCTTAGCCGTTCGCAACCACCTGCCGTTAGCCGAACGCGCTCACTTTGGCCAGCACAAGACTGCTAAAGCCCTGTAATACGCTGTAGTAGCTCCTTACTCTTCTCCTGCCATTGCTGCTCTCGGCCGCCTTATACTGCCCTACTTATTTCCCGAGCTGTCAGCCTTTGCCACAGTCGAGGACCTCATTACCCACCTTCGCACTAGTGACAATCGCTACCGCGCTGCCCTCCCAGCCGAGTTCCTAGACAGGAACCCGCTCCCGATGTACGTTACTCTTTACTTCATAGTCACCCGCCTCCCTGACTCTCTTCGCGCTGTCAGGGACAACTTTCTCGCGCTTGACCCCACAAACCTCACTGTCAACTTCCTCGAGAAGCACCTCCTTGCAGCTGAGACTAGCGTAGTCGCTGTAGGTGCTGCTCGTGGCACTCCTCGCACACCCTTCTTTGAGGGGTGTTCCCCCTCTCCCCTTGCCCCCTCCTACGCTTCTGCTGCTGCTGTTGACATCCTTGGTGCTGAGGATGTCGGGGCTGCTTCTGCTCTTAGTGGGAAGCACCGCAGCAGCAAGGACAAGGGTGGCAAGAGTGGTGGCGGTGGCAGCGTGGGTGGTGGTGGTGTTGGAGGCAGTGGAGACGGTGGAGGTGGCGGAGGTGGTGGCAGCGGTGGGAGTGGTGGGAGTGGGGGCTTTGGTGGCAGCGGTGGTGGAAGAGGTGGGAGTGGTGGTGGCGGTGGTGGCGTTAGTGGGAGTGGTGGCGGCGGCAGTGGTGGCGGTCGGGGTGGAGCTGTCTAGACGGGAGGATCTTGCAGTGGCCACAGGCAGCAGCAGCACCGTCCGAGCGAGACCCATACGCCCCAGCAGCTTCGTGAGTAGTTTGCTCAACGTGGGGCGTCTGGGGGTAGTGTTCGCCCCATGCCACCCGATCAAGGTATAGAGGCTGCTGCTCTAGGTGCTAGTGAGTCTGCTCTCCCTGGTACTGTGCCTGCTGAGGCCTTGCACACCTTCACGCTTGACGTGCTTCCCGCTGTTTCTTTCGCGATAGTACCAACCTCAGTCTACTCCCAGCACCTGTTCTAGTCAGACAGGCTGACCCCTCAGGGGTTGACCCCCTGTTGCTGACTGAAGCCTCTGGCAACGTAACGCGCCTTGAAGGCAGGTGGAGAACCCGGCGGCTGCTTCAACCTGAAAATCCACATGCCATCGACTATGTTCGCCCCAGACGGGGGAACCGCGTCGACGTAGGTGCCTGTGGACTTCCAGGATGCCATCTCAGCATCCATGGCTGCCTGCCACTGAGAGGAGTAGGGACCCGTAATCGCCTCTGAGTAAGAGCGTGGGGTCGGTAGGTCTGGAGCATGCGGGTCTCCCTCAGGGGCAAGCAGCATGGAAGCGAAACGAGGTACAGCAGCTGCAAAACACTCAAACTCCTCGTGCCTGTTCTCAAGGCCGTCCGTGCAATGTGCATACTCACCCCCGACTGACGGAGGACTGGCAGACACAGACGCAGCAACAAGAGCAGTGGCGTAGTAAAAAAAAAGACAGGCAGCAGCAAAGTCAAGCAACTAAGCACCGAGGGCAGATGCAGCAGTGGACTCAAAAGAAGGGTCAGTGACAACAGTGGCGAGGAGACGAGAGACAGTGGGACTGGCAGCACGGGCTAGGTCAAACGCAGGGTCAGGGACGGCAGGAAGAGAGGACGCAGGAGGAGGTGGCAAAGGAACATGCAGTGGAATTGAGGATGGACGAAGTGCCATAGCGTCGGTGACAGGGACAGGAGGAGGACGCGGACGAGGAACACGATGAGCATAGCGAACAAGCGAGACGCTGGCTCACAACGCTCTGTAAGACCTCCGGTGTGCTCAGTGTAAGGAGAAGGGGCAGGCAGTGGGGAGGCTGATTGTAATGGCGGTCATGACTTGTCAGGCGGTGGACACAGTAAGGGAGGAGTGAGGCCAGGAGAAGACGGGAGACCAAGAACCTGCTGAACCAGGGGAACGAAGTACGGTCGCGGCCGCACAGTGCCTCTAGCACTAGTACCGCGAGACACAGCACCCCCAGCTCCAGCGTCTGTAGCTCTAAGGTCTCCAGCTCCAGCTCCTCCAGCTCCAGCGCCACCAGCGCCAGTGCCTCCAACTCCAACTCCTCCAGCTCCAGCGCCACCAGCGCCAGTGCCTCCAGCTCTAGCGCCTCCATCCCCAGCACCTCCAGGCTCCGCAGGGTCTCCAGCTCCAGCTCCTCCAACTCCAATGCCCCCAACACTACCAGTCTCGGCAGCTCCAATACCCCTGGTACGAGCACCTCCAGGACCAGTAGGTGCAGCACCTCCGGTACCACTAGCTCCAGCAGTAACTCGAGCACCTCCAAGACGAGTAGCTCCAACACCTCCAGCGCAAGTGTCTCCAGCAACAGAGTCTTGAAATCCGACAGCTCCACTCCGAAGGCCTGTGCGCTGAGCAAACCACTCGCACAGCTGCTGCGAGGAGAGAGGCTCCGGCTGGGGAGACAGCCGTGGTGAAGCACCTGCAGGACCTCCAGAAGAAGCAATACCCCGAGGCTCAGCACCCCCAGACTCCACACCCTCAGACTCAGCACACCCAGGCTCAACACCCTCAGGCTCATCACCTAGAGGCTCCACACCCGCAGGCTCAGAACCCCCAGGCTCCGCACCTCTAGGCTCCGCACCCCGAGGCTCCGCACCCCTAGGCTCGGCACCTCAAGCAGCACCTGAGTCACCAGCTACCTCAACAAGTGCAGTACCAGGGAGAGGGTATACCTGAGACACACCTGAGGGAGCAGGACCCTGGGGCGGGAGGGGGTCTACCGGAGGAGGACGAGGAGCAAGGAAGAACGGCGGGGGTGGGGGAGGGGTAGAGCGGTAGCGGAAGAGACAGTAAAAGGGAACCGACTCGTCAAACGTGACATCCTGAGAGGGGATGACACGGCGCGAGGTGGGGTGGTAAAACTAACAGCCAGTCGCGTCAAGGAGAAAGCCAAGGAAGACGCAGGGAATAGCACGAGCAGAGAGCTTGTCCACGGACGTATCGTGAACAAAGGCATGAGAGCCCTATACCCGGAACATCGTTGCATCGCCAACCTCCCCCATCCACCGCAGAGTCGGCGAGTTCTCTGTCAACAAGACACGGGGCCAGAGGTTGAGCTGATGCGTAGCGTACCGGACTGCAAACGGCCACAAAAAATGGGGAGTAGCCGCATGGATCATGGAGGTACGAGCGACCTCCATGACTAAGCCAATGCGGCGCTCAGCAATCCCATTTTGCTGCGGGGAGGCCGGAAGCGTGAACGACTGGAGAATGCCCTCCCCACGCCAAAAGTCCCGCAAGAGGTCGGAGGAGAACTCACCACCTCTGTCAGAGTGCAGACACAGGACAGGAAGGTCCTGGCAGAACCGCTTGCGGAGCTGGAGACAAACTGCGCGGATCCAAGGGATCAAGACATCAGGGACCTCACCCTTGCTGCGCGAGGGGAAGACCGTGGTTTAACTCGTGTAATTGTCAACAACCAACAAAAAGTAGCGCTCGCGGCCCTATCCACTGACGCGGGCTGGGCCCCACACGTCCATGTGGAAAGTCTGCAGTGGAGCAGTCGTCGGGGGAAACGAGGAGGAGTGAGGAGCGGCGCGCTGCCGCCCCTCGACACAAGGAAGGCAGGGCGGGGCAGGCGAGGGCGGGAGGGGAGGCAGAGACCTGGGAAGACCAGAGACAAGGAGGCGGGAGTGTATGCCATGGAAGCGTGGCAGGGAGGGGTGACCAAGGCGGTGGTGCCACAAGAGAGTCTGGTGCGACAGGAGGCAACACGAGCAAGGGGATGCTATCGGTCCTGACGCGGACACCTGGGCAGACGCAGCTACCTGAGGAGGCTCAGTAGCCAGTGTGTACAGACTTGACCCTGGCTGACGAGTGAACGTGGCCAGGTGACGGCCCGTCCATGTACAGGTGCAGATTGACACACGCTGACCCCTAGGAGATATCAACTCCAGACCTAAGCAGCTTTGCCCTGTGGGGGCGCTCGGCCTCGTCGCCAAACTCTGTGCGCCAAGCGTCGTGAAGGCGGGAGAAGCAACGATGCTGAGTGTGAAGCTTCCCGCTTGTCTGAGTAGCGCGGTCACCTGTGCGAATGACATACGGGCAACGAACACTCCCCCCAGACGCCCCACGCTCAGCAAACCACTCACGAAGCTGCTCAGGCGTAGGGGTCTCGCTCCAACCCCGCTGCTGCTGCCTCTGACCACCGCCAGAACCTCCCCTCTGAACAGCTCCACCCCGACCGCCACCACTGCCGCCGCCACCACTCCCACTGCTGCCACCACCGCCACCACCGCCACCCCCACCTCTACCGCTACCACCACCGCCGCCACCGAAGCCCCCACTCCCGCCACCACTCCCACCGCTGCCACCACCCCCGCCGCCTCCACCGCCTCCACTGCCTACACCACCACCACCCCCGCTGCCACCGCCACCACTCTTGCCACCCTTGCCCTTGCCGCTGCGGCGCTTCCAACTAAGAGCAGAAGCAGCCCCAACATCCTCAGCACCAATGATGTCAACAGCAGCAGCAGAAGCGTAGGAGGGGGCAAGGGGGGAGGGGGAGCACCCCTCCAAGAAGGGTGTGCAAGGAGTGCCACGAGCAGCACCTACAGCGACTACGCTAGTGTCAGCTGCAAGGAGGTGCTTCTCGAGCAGGTCGACAGTGAGGTCGGTGGTGTCAAGAGCGAGAAAGTGGTCCCTGACTGCGCGAAGAGAGTCAGGGAGGCAGGTGACTATGAAGTAGAGAGTGATGTACATCCGGGGGGGGGTTCCTGTCTAGGAACTCGGCTGGGAGGGCAGAGCGGTAGCGAGCGTCGCTAGTGCGAAGGTGGGTAACGAGGTCCTCGACTGAGGCAAAGGATGACAGCTCAGGAAACTGGTAGAGCAGTATAAGGCGGCCGAGAGCAGCAGTGGCAGGGGAAGAGTAACGAGCGACTACAGCGTCCTACAGGGCCTTAGTAGTCTTTTGCTAGCCAAAGTGAGCGCGTTCGGGTAACGGCAGGTGGTTGCGAACGGCTATAAGAGTAGCAGCGTCACGGGTAAGCCACTGTGAGCGAGTCGCACAGTCAGTTGTGGCGGGAAGGGCGAGAGAGGCTCCAGACGTGTGGTCAATCAACGAAACGCTGTCTCTAGAATCGCTCAGTAGGTACAGCTCTAAGACGTCGAGCCATGTATCGAACTGGATTGGACGGCCCTCATGATCGAACGTGAGTACACTGAGAGAAGCCATAGCGGGCAGAGCAGGGTGGCGTGCGATGATCAAAGCAGCACACAAGTAGGGCGGCGCGTGAGCACGAGGGAACTGCTCAGGGCAGGGCAGGGCGGCGCACGGTTAGGGCGGCCAGCAGAAATGGCGGCGAGCGGGCTGTCAGAGGGCGGCGCGTGGGCTGCAAGGGGCATTGAGCGGGCTGCCAAAGGGCGGCGCGCAAGCTGCAAGGGGCGGCGAGCGGGCGGCAAGGGGTGACGAGCGGGCTGCAAGGGGCGGCACGTAGGCTGCAAGGGGCGGCGAGCAGGTTGCCAGAGGGCGGCACGCGGGCTGCAAGGGGCGGCGAGCGGGCCATCAGAGGGCTGCTCGTGGGCCGCAAGGGGCGGCAAGCAGGCCGTAAGCGGGCGGCGAGCAGGCTGCAGGGGCGGCGAGCGGGCCGCAAGCGGGCGGCGAGCAGGCTGCAGGGGCGGCAAGGGGGCCGCAAGCGAGCGGCGAGCGGGCTGCAGGGGCGGCGAGCGGGGCGCAAGCGGGCGGCGAGCAGGCTGCAGAGGCGGAAAGCGGTGATCGGGTTGCATGGGCGGCGCGCTGGCTGCTGGGGCGGAGAGCGTGCTGTAGGGGCGGCTCGCGGGCTGCTAAAGGCGGCGCGCAGGCTGCAAGGGGCGCCGCGACGGGCTCGCAAAGGGCGGTGCGCGGGCCAGCAGGGCGGCGCGTCAGGTAGGGCAGGACAGCAGAGCAGCTAGTGGGGCAGCGCTGTGGTGGGCCCTAAAAAATCGGTCCTAAGGAAGGACCTGCTCTCATACCATGTTGAAACAACTGAACGAAAATGGATGAATTGAACAGAAAGTTGAGTACAAGTACTAACCCTAATTGGGTTGTACCCCTTGTGGGCTACCCCACTATAGCCTTCACAATATTAGCACTATATAAGTTTGACAATCATCAATGTTTCTGTACTTTTTAGGCCTTCTGCCTACTTTGCCTCACTTACTCACTGCATGACTTTGCTTGTACTGTGATCTATATACATACCTGCATGCTGACACTTGCTAGGATATGATCACTATACTGTTTGTTCTCTTTTATATAACTCTGCATGTGAACGGCCTTGTCGCCATTTGCTTGTGCTCTGAATGTGTGTTGACTTCGTGATCCACCTTGAGCTTGCTTTGCTTTTCTTGACTGGTCTTGTGACCACTTGTTCTTCCCCACTTTGCCTATAGGGGTGTGTCAAAATGTTATAATGCTTACATTGTGTAGGCCAGGGCTCAGGTTATCAGTGTAATTCACCTTTCTATACTGGTTACAAGGGTGAAATTTTGGGTCTACACTGATGTGCTGGGGTAGCTTTTTGGTGAGTTAGTGTTACACTGATCTGCAAGTGTATCAACGCAGGCCACATTGATGCCTTGGGGTAAAAATTTCCTTAGCGAAGATTACACTGAAGAGCGTACGCCCCCCCTTTCCCCGAAATTTCAAATTTCAAAACCTGATGTTACATATCAAAGTAACGAACGAGAAATGAATGAACTAGCAAACAGTTCGGTACAAAAACTAACCCTAATTGGGTTGTACCCCTTATGGGCTACCCCACTACAGCCTACACAAATATATAAGCTATAATGTTTTAACACACCCCCATAGGCAAACGAGGCTGCTCTCCCAAGTCAGTCAGCAGGTAGGTGAGCCAGCGTAGCTCCTGTGCAGCCATGGCCCCAGCGTAGATCTCAGCCTCACAACTGGAGCTGAGAACAGAAGACGAGCGGGTAGACCGCCAGGAGACAGAGCCAGAGCCAAGGCTGAAGGTGTAACCCTGTGACGACCGCTGCGTAGCTGAGTCGTCAACCCAGGAAGCGTCTGCGTGACCAGTGAGGACAACTGGACCCCGTCCTCCAAGCACGAGCCCCATGCCCGACGTACTGCACAAGTAACGCAGTACCCTCTTCGCAGCATCCCAGTGCATCTTTCGGTGCCTGTCGGGAGCCACGTAGCAAGCCAGGAGGCTGAGAGGGTACGCGAGGTCGGGTCGAGTGCAGGTCATTGTCAAACTTATATCTGCTATAGTCTGTTTAGGCTGTAGTGGGGTAGTTCTTAGAGGGTACAACACTTTTGTGTTCTCTACTTGTACCCATCTCGTTTCTAGTTCAATCATTCCTCAATTCTCTCACATGGTATAGAGCTAGTTCGATTATTTTTTTCCTAAGGGCCCACCACTGAATTTTTTTTTTCCTTACCTGCCCAACGCGCGCGTCACGCCGCGGCCCCTTCACGGCCCTTAGAGGCCCCTTTTGCGGCCCGTAGTGGCCCCCTTTGCGGCCCGTCGCGGCCCCTTTGCGGCCCGTAGCGGCCCCTTCGCGGCCCGTCGCGGCCCCTTCGCGGCCCGTCGCGGCCCCTTCCCGGCCCGTCGCGGCCCCTTCGCGGCCCGTAGCGGCCCCTTTGCGGCCCGTAGTGGCCCCTTTGCGGCCTGTAACGGCCCCTTTCCGGCCCGTAGCGGCCCCTTCGCGGCCCGTAGTGGCCCCTTCGCGGCCTGTAGCGGCCCCATTCCAGCCCGTAGCGGCCCCTTTCCGGCCCGTAGCGGCCCCTTCGCGGCCCGTCGCAACCCCTGTCCGGCCTGTAGCGGCCCCTTGCGGCCCGTAGCGGCCCCTTTGCGGCCCATAGCGGCCCCCTTCGCGGCCCGTCGCGGCCCCTTCACGGCCCTTCACGGCCCCTTAACGGCCTGTCGCGGCCCCTTCACGGCCCCGTCGCGGCCCCTTCGCTGACCAGCAGCCCGTCGCCGACCTGCCGCCCGCCCCTGACCAGCCGCCCGTCGCCGACCCGCCGCCCGTCCCTGATCAGCCGCCCGTCCCTGACCAGCCGCCCATCGTCGACCTACCGCCCGTCCCTGACCAGCCGCCCGTCGCCGATCTGCCGCCAGTCCCTGACCAGCCGCCCGTCGCCGAACTGCCGCCCGTCCCTGTCCAGCCGCCAGTCGCCGACCTGCCGCCCGTCGCTGACCCGCCGCCCGTCGACCTGGCCCTGCCCAGCTGCCGCCCCAACAGCGGCCCCTGGTAAGCACCCGTGCTCCCCCCCCCCCCTGCTGATGCGCCGCGCCGCGCCGCCCAGCCGAGCTGCGCCGCCCAGCCGAGCCGCGCCGCTCTGCCGAGCCGCGCTGCCCCCACCGAGCCGCCCTGCTCTGCCGAGCAGCACTGCTGCTACTGCTTCGACTGCTGCAACTGCTTCTACTGCTGCTACTGCTTCTACTGCTCCTACCACTGCTTTGCACTGCTCCTGCTCGTACTGCTACTATGGCTAGTCCTACCGTTCTCACCTTTGATGCTGAGGGACGTGCAGTTGGCTTTGACGTGTGGGTTGACGATCTACAGCTGTTTCTTCAGTGTGATTCTAGAGATGGGGTATCTCTTTTCGATCACACGTCCGGTGTTTCCACTGCTCCTGCTGCCACAGCTGACAGTACTGTTCGCTCTCAGTGGACCACTCGTGACGCTGTTGCTCGTCTTGCTGTTCGTAGTCACCTGCCGCCTGCTGAGCGCGCACACTTTGGCCAGTACAAGACTGCTCAGTCTTTGTACGACGCTGTAGTTGCACGCTACTCCTCCCCTTCCACTGCTGCACTCAGCCGCCTCATGCTGCCGTACCTTTTCCCTGACCTTGCCGCCTTTACCACAGTCGCTGACCTAGTTGCTCACCTTCGCACTAGTGACGCCCGCTACCGTGCTGCCCTTCCAACTGAGTTCTGTGCCAAGAAACCCCCCCCCATGTACATCACCCTTTACTACCTAGTCACCCGCCTCCCTGACTCACTTTCCTCAGTCAGGGATCACTTCCTCTCCCTTTGCCCCACCGAGCTGACTGTCGACCTACTAGAGGAGCGCCTTACTGCAACTGAGACGAGTATCTTAGCTGTAGGTGCTTCTCGCGGCGACCGTTGCACCCCTTTCTTTGAGGGGTGTTCCCCTGTCCCCCTTCTCCCCTCTGTTGCTTCTGCTGCTGCTGTCGACCTCGTCGGCACTGAGGAGGTCGGGGCTGCGTCTGCTTCGAGTGGGAGGCGCCGCAACAGCAAGGGCAAGGGGAGCAGAGGTGGTGGAGGGGGCGGCCGGGGTGGTGGTGGCGGAGGAGGAGGGGGTGGCGGTGGAGGTGGGGGTGGCACAGGGAGTAGGGGCTTCAGTGGCAGCAGTGGAGGTGGTGGAGGCAGCGGCGGAGGTGGTGGAGGCAGCGACAGCGGTGGTGGAGGTGGCGGCGGAGGTGCTGGTCGAGGTGCAGCCGCGCAGCGTGGAGGCGCTGGTGGTAGCCAGCGTCAGCAACAGCCGCGCTCCAGTGAGACCCCGTCGGTTGAGCAGCTTCGTGAGTGGTACGCTGGGCGTGGGAGGTCTGGGGGTGCAAGTCCCTGCGCGTACGTTCTTCGCACCGGCCCTCGTAGTGGGGAGGTGTGTGGGCTCCCACACACCACGCAGCGCTTCTTCGGTCGCTTGACTGACGCTTGGCGTACCCAGTTTCCTGACTCTGTTGAGCTCCCTCGTTGGCATGATCTGCTTCTGCAGAATGTGCCTATCTTTGATCTAGATTTTGATGCTATCCTTGCTACCATATATGCTCTTGCTGATATTACTGAGGGTGACTGTTACCTGAGTGTCCCGCCCGACCCGGGCACTGCGGCTGCTGCTCTAGGTGCTAGTGCGGCTGCTGCCCTAGGTGCTAGTGCGTCTGCTGCTTCAGGTGCTGGTACGTCTACTCTCTCTGGTACTGCACCTACTGAGGCCTTGCACACTTTCACACTTGACTCTGGTGCTTCGCGCTCTTTCTTTAGAGACAGCACCACGCTCACGCCGCTCAGCTGGCCTGTTGCGGTCTCCCTTGCTGACCCCTCAGGGGGCCCAGTCCTTGCACGCTCCTCTACAATTCTGCCGTGTCCTGCGGCCCCGTCGGGCTTGCTGTCGGGACTCCACCTCCCCTCGTTCTCTACGAACTTGGTGAGTGGAGCTGACCTCCAGGACGCGTGGGATGACCAGTTCACCCCTGGAGGTCAGCGTGTGACCCACTGCACTTGCTCTCGGACGGGCCGCCACCTGGCCACGTTCACCCGTCGGCCAGGGTCGAGTCTGTACACACTGACTACTGCGCCTCCTCCGGTCTCTGCGTCTAGTCAGGTAGCTGCGTCTAGTCAGGTGTTTGCTGCAGCGTCCAGGTCTAGTCCTGCGTCTGCCCCCTGCTCGTGTCGTCCTCTGTCGCACGAGACTCTCCTTTGGCACCACCGCCTTGGTCACCCCTCCCTGCCTCGTCTTCGAGGTATGGCCTCCCGAGCCCTTGTCTCTGGTCTCCCCAGGTCCCTCCCTCCCCTTCCTCCGGGGCCTGCCCCCACCTGTGTTCCTTGTGTCGAGGGCCGGCAGCGCGCCGCCCCTCACTCCTCCTCGTTCCCTCCGACTGAGGCTCCTCTGCAGACTCTACACATGGACGTGTGGGGCCCAGCCCGCGTTCGTGGACAGGGTCAAGAGCGTTACTTCCTGCTGGTCGTTGACGACTACTCGCGTTACACCACAGTCTTCCCCTTGCGCAGCAAGGGTGAGGTCCCTGAGGTGTTGATTGACTGGATCCGCGGTGCTCGTCGCCAGCTTAGTGAGAGTTCCGGCTCAGACCTTCCTGTTCTGCGTCTGCACTCAGACAGAGGCGGGGAGTTTTCCTCCGACCTCCTGAGAGCCTTCTATCGCTATGAGGGCATCCGCCAGACGTCACGCTTCCGGCCTCCCCGCAGCAAAATGGGATTGCTGAGCTCCGCATTGGCATGGTCATGGACGTCGCTTGTACGTCCATGATCCATGCGGCTGCTCCCCATTTTCTGTGGCCGTTCGCGGTTCAGTACGCAGCGCATCAGATCAACCTTCAGCCTTGTGTCTCCTTGCCGGAGACCACACCTACTCTGCGGTGGACGGGGAAGGTTGGCGATGCGTCCGCGTTCCGTGTCTGGGGATCTCGAGCTTTTGTCCGCGATACTACAGCGGACAAGCTGTCCTCCCGTGCCGTTCCCTGTGTCTTCCTTGGCTTCCCTCCTGACGCACCCGGGTGGCAGTTCTACCACCCCACCTCGCGTCGTGTTCTGTCCTCTCAGGACGTCACGTTTGACGAGTCAGTGTTGTACTGCCGTCTCTTTCCCTACCGCACTGCCTCTCCCCCCCCCCCCCCGCCGCTCTTCCTTGCCCCAGGTACTCTTTCGGTAGACCCCCTCCCCCCCCAGGGTCCTGCCCCCTCAGGTGTGTCCCAGGTAGACCCTGCCGAGCCGGTCGAGGTAGCTGTCAACTCAGGTGTTGAGTCTGGGGGTGCTGAGCCTGCGGGTGCGGGGACTGGGGGTGCTGAGTCTGGGGGTGCTGAGTCTGGGCGTGCTGAGCCTGGGGGTGCTGAGCCTGGGCGTGTGGAGCCAGAGGGTACTGTGTCTGGAGGTGCTGAGCCTGCGCGTGCTGCGTCTGGAGGTGCTCTCGGTGTCCCGCCGTGGCGGGAGCCTCTCTCTCCACAGCAGCTTCGTGAGTGGTACTCTCGGCGCTGTCGGGGTACTGCTGGAGCTCCTGGAGGTCCTGCTGGGGCTTCTGGAGGTGCTACTGGTGCTGGTACTGCTGGAGGTGCTGCTGGTGCAGGTGCTGCTGGAGGTACTGCTGGAGGTACTGCTGGAGCTTCTGGAGGTGCTGCTGGTGCTGGTGCTGCTGGAGGTGCTGCTGGTGCTGGAGGTGCTACTGGAGGTGCTGCTGGTGCTGGAGGTGCTGCTGGAGCTTCTGGAGGTTCTGCTAGTACTGGTGCTGCTGGAGGTGCTGCTGGTGCTGGAAGTACTGCTGGAGCTGCTGCTGGTGGAGCTGGTGTTGGTGGTGCTGCTGTTTCTGGAGGTGCTGTGCGGCCGCGACCGTACTACGTTCCGCTTCTTCAGCAGGTTCTTGGCTCCCAGCCTTCTCCTGGTCCTCCACCTCCTTCCCTGAGTCCACTGCCTGTCCCTTCGCAGTCGCAGTTACAGCCGGCCTCTCTGCTGCCTGGTCCTTCTCCTTACTCTGGACCGACTAGAGGTCTTACAGAGCGTCGTGAGCCTGAGTCCCGTCCTGTGTCGCCTGTGTCTCGTTCTACGTCTCCTGTCCGTTCTGTTCGCGCTGTTCGTGTCTCGCGTCCGCGTCCTCCTCCTGTCCGTGGCACCCACTCTATGACTCTGCGTCCTTCTACTGCTCCACAGCGTGTCCCTCTGCCGTCTCCTCCTGCGTCCTCTCTTCCTGACGGTCCTGACCCTGCGTCTGACTCCCTTCGTGCTGCTAGTCCTACTATCACGCGCTTTCTGGCCACTGCTGTCACTGACCCTCTGTTTGAGTCCTCTGCTGCGTCTGCTCTTGTTGCTGAGCTTGTTGACTTTGCTGCCGCCTGTCGCCTAGACTACGCCGCTAGTCTTGTTGCTGAGTCTGCGTCTGTGTTTGTCTGTCCTCCGGCCGTCGGGGGTGAGTGTGCTCTTGGCACTGACGTTCTTGAGGACAGACAGGAGGAGTTTGAGTGCTTTGCTGCTTCTGTACCTCATCTCGTGTCCATGCTGCTGACCCCTGAGGGAGACCCGGATGCACTAGACATCCTGACCCCGCGCTCTTACGCAGAGGCGATAGAGGGTCCCTACTCCTCTCAGTGGCAGGCAGCCATGGATGCAGAGATGGCTTCCTAGAAGTCCACAGGCACCTACGTAGACGAGGTTCCCCCACCTGGGGCGAACATCGTCAGTGGCATGTGGATCTTCAGGGTGAAGCGGCCGCCGGGTTCTCCGCCTGCGTTCAAGGCGCGTTACGTTGCACGTGGCTTCAGTCAGCGACAGGGAGTTGACTTCTTTCATACCTTCTCCCCTACCCCGAAGATGACCACTCTTCGGGTACTGCTGCACGTTGCTGCTCAGCGTGACTACGAGCTCCACTCGCTCGACTTCAGCACAGCCTTCCTGCAGGGCAGCCTGCACGAGGAGATCTGGCTGTGCCGCCCACCTGGCTTCACTGGGTCGTTTCCTGCTGGTACCCAGTGGAGCCTCCGGCGGCCAGTCTACGGTCTCCGCCAGGCACCGCGTGAGTGGCACGACACACTCAGGACGACTCTTGCTTCTCTTGGTTTTGCTCCTTCCACTGCTGACCCTTCTCTGTTTCTACGTACTGACACTACTCTGCCGCCGTTCTACATTCTCGTGTACGTAGACGACCTCGTCTTTGCTACTGCTGACACTGAGGCACTCGCCCACGTGAAGTCCGAGCTGCAGAAGAGACACACGTGCACAGACCTGGGTGAACTGACAAGCTATCTTGGCTTGCGGATCACCCGGGACAGAGCACAGCGCACCATTACCTTGACTCAGTCACACATGGTGCAGCAGGTCCTTCAGCGCTTCGGCTTCACGTATTCCTCGCCACAGTCCACTCCTCTGCCTACCGGTCACTCGCTCTTAGCTCCACCTTCGGACGAGTCCGTAGAGCCGAGTGGCCCGTATCCAGAGCTTGTGGGCTGCCTCATGTACCTGATGACCTGCACACGACCTGACCTCGCATACCCTCTCAGCCTTCTGGCTCGCTACGTGGCTCCCGGCAGGCACCGAAAGGTGCACTGGGATGCTGCGAAGAGGGTGTTCGATACTTGTGCAGTACATCGGGCATGGGGCTCGTGCTTGGAGGACGGGCTCGAGTTGTCCTCACTGGTCACGCTGACGCCTCCTGGGTTGACGACTTGGCTACGCAGCGGTCGTCACAGGGTTACACCTTCAGTCTTGGCTCCGGTTCTGTCTCTTGGCGGTCTACCCGCTCTTCTTCTGTTCTCAGCTCCAGTTGTGAGGCTGAGATCTACGCTGGGGCCATGGCTGCACAGGAGCTACGCTGGCTCACCTATCTGCTGACCGACTTGGGAGAGGCGCCTCATTCTCCTCCAGTTCTGTACGTCGACAACAAGGCCATGCTGGCCTTGTGTCAGGAGCACAGACTGGAGCACAGAACGAAGCACATTGCTCTGCGCTACTTCCTTGCTCGAGAGTTGCAGCAGCGTGGCCAGCTTCGTCTTGCTTACGTGGCCTCTCAGGCCAACACTGCTGATGTTTTCACCAAGGCACTTCAGCCTTTCTGTACTGTGTTAGGCCTTGTACCTACCGTGCCTCACTTGTTGACTTCTTGACTCTTCTTGTACTGTACTCTATATACATATACCTGCATGCCTATATTTGCTAGGTTGTATTCACTGTATTGTTTGCTTTCCTTTATATAACTCTGCATGTGAACTGGCCTTGCGGCCCTTTGCTTGTGCTCAGACTGCGTGGTGACTTTGTGATCCACCCTGAGCTTGCTTTGTCTTTCTTGACTGGTCTTGTGACCTCTTGTTCTCCCCCACTTTGCCTATGGGGGTGTGTCAAACTTATATGCTATAGTCTGTTTAGGCTGTAGTGGGGTAGTTCTTAGAGGGTACAACACTTTTGTGTTCTCTACTTGTACCCATCTCGTTTCTAGTTCAATCATTCCTCAATTCTCTCACAGTCATCAGGTACATGAGGCAACCCACAAGCTCTGGGTACGGACCACTCGGCTCTACGGACTCGTCCGAAGGTGGAGCTGAGAGCGAGTGGCTGGTAGACAGAGGAGTGGGCTGTGGCAAGGAGAACTGGAAGCCGAAGCGTTGAAGGACCTGGTGCACCATGTGTGACTGAGTCAGGGTAATGGTGCGCCGAGCTCCGTCCCGGGTGATCTGCAAGCCAAGATAGCTGCGCAGTTCACCCAGGTCAGTGCAGGTGTGTCTCTTCCGCAGCTCCGACTTCACAAGGGTCAGTGCCTTTGTGTCAGCAGTGGCAAAGACGAGGTTGTTGACGTAGACAAGGACGTCGAACGGCGGCAGCGAGGTGTCGGTGCGTAGAAACGGCGACGGGTCAGCAGTAGCAGGAGCAAACCCAAGAGCCGCAAGTGTAGTCCTCAGTGTGTCGTGCCACTCGCGAGGTGCCTGACGGAGACTGTAGACTGGCCGCCGAAGACTCCACTGAGTACCTGCAGGAAAAGACTCAGTGAAACCAGGTGGGCGGCGCAACCAGATCTCCTCGTGCAGGCTGCCCTGCATGAAAGCTGTGATGAAGTCTAGAGAGTGCAACACGTATTCACGCTGAGCGGCGACGTGCAGCAACACCCGAAGAGTAGTCATCTTCGGGGTGGGGGAGAAGGTCTGGAAGTAGTCAACTCCCTGTCGCTGACTGAAGCCTCTAGCAACGTAGCTCGCCTTGAAGGACGGCGGAGAACCCGGCGGCTGCTTCACCCTGAAGATCCACATGCCATCTAGTATGTTCGCCCCAGGTGGGGGAACCTCGTTGACGTAGGTGCCTGTGGACTTCCAGGATGCCATCTCGGCATCCATGGCTGCCTGCCACTGAGAGGAGTAAGGACCCGTAATCGGCTCTGCGTAAGAGCGCGGGGTCGGGATGTCTTGAGCATCCGGGTCTCCCTCAGGGGCAAGCAGCACGGAAGCGAAACGAGGTACAGCAGCTGCAAGAGACTCAAATTCCTCTGCCTGTCCTCAAGGACGTCCGTGCCAAGAGCACACTCACCCCCGACGGACGGACGACTGGCAGTCGCAGACTCAGCAACAAGAGCAGTGCCTTAGTCTAGACGACAAGAAGCAGCAAAGTCAAGCAGCTCAGCAACGAGAGCAGACGCAGCAGCAGACTCAAAAGAAGGGTCAGTGACAGCAGTGGCGAGGAGACGAGAGACAGTGGGACCGTCAGCACGAGCGTGGTCAGACTCAGGGTCAGTGACCTCAGGAAGAGAGTGCTCAAGAGGAGCTGGCAGAGGAACACGTAGAGGAACAAAGGAAGGACGAAGGGTCATAGCGTGCGTGCCAGGGACAGGAGGAGGACGCGAACTAGGAACACGACGAGCAGTGCGAACAGGCGTGACAGGACAAGACGCAGGCTCACGACGCTCTGTAAGACCGCCGGACTGCTCAGTGTAAGGAGAAGGCGCAGGCCGTCGAGAGGCTGGCTGTAACGGCGGCTGCGACTAGTCAGGCGGGGGACACAGGAGGGGAGGAGTAAGGGCAGCAGAAGGCGGGGTACCAAGAACCTGCTGGAGCAGGGGAACGAAGTACGGTCGCGGCCGCACAGTGCCACCAGGGTCAAAAGCTCCAGCTCCTCCAGCTCCAGCACCTCCAACACCAAGGCCTCCAACTCCAGCGCCTCCTGCACCAGGGCCACCAACTCCAGCTCCTCCAGCTCCAACGCCACCAGCGCCAGTAGTACCAGACCCTGTAAGGTCTCCAGCTCCAGCACCCTCAACACCACCAGTCCCGGCAGCTCTAGTACCCCGGGTACGAGCACCTCCAGGACCAGTGATCGCAGTACCTCCAGTAACACTAGCTCCAGCAGCAACTCCAGTACCTCCAGTAACACTAGCTCCAGCAGTAACTCCAGTACCTCCAGCTCCAGCAGCGCCAGCACCTCCAGCTCCAGAAGCTCCACCCCAAAGGCACGTACAGCGAACAAACCACTCACGCAACTGCTGCGGAGACAGTTTCGGCGAAGCACCAGCAGAACCTCCAAACGAAGCAGCACCCTCAGGCTCCGCACCTCCAGACTCCGCACCCTCTGACGCAGCACCCCTAGGCTCAACACCCTCAGGCTAAGCACCCCCAGGCTAACCACCCCCAGTCACAACACCCCCAGGCTCAGCACCCCCAGTCGCAACACCCCCATGCTCAGCACCCCCAATCTCAGCACCCTCAGACTCCGCACCCCCAGGCTCCGCACCCCCAGACGCAGTACCTCGAGCAGCACCTGAGTCGACAGCTACCTGGACAGGTGTAGGACCAGGGAGAGGGTCTACCTGAGACACACCTGAGGGAGCAAGACCCTGGGGTGGGAGGGGGTCTACCAGAGGAGGACCGGGAGCAAGGAAGAGCGGCGGGGGCGGGGGAGGGGCAGAGCGGTAGGGGAAGAGGTGGTAAAAGGGAACCGACTCGTCAAACGTGACGTCCTGAGAATGAAAGACACGGCGCGAGGTGGGGTGGTAAAACTGCCAGCCAGGCGCATCGGGGACAAAGCCAAGGAAGACGTAGGGGATAGCACAGGGGGAGAGCTTGTCCGCGGACGTATCGCGAACAAAGGTACGAGATCCCCAGACCCGGAACACCGACGCATCGCCAAACTCCCCCGTCCAAAGCAGTGTGGGCGAGGTCTCCGGCATGGAGACACGGGGCCAGAGGTTGAGCTGATGCGCAGCGTACCGGACCGCAAACGGCCACAGAAAATGGGGAGCAGCCGCATGGATGATGGAGGTACGAGCGACCTCCATGACTAAGCCAATGCGGCGCTCAGCAATCCCATTTTGCTGAGGGGAGTCTGGTAGCGTGAACGACTGGAGAATGCCCTCCCCACGACAAAATTCCCGCAAGAGGTTGGAGGAGAACTCACCACCTCTGTCAGAGTGCAGACGCAGGACAGGAAGGTCCTGGCCGAACCGCTCGCGGAGCTGGAGACGGACTGTGCGTATCCAAGGGATCAAGACATCAACGACCTGACCCTTGCTGCGCAAGGGGAAGACCGTGGTGTACCGCGTGTAGTCGTCAACTACCGGCAGAAAGTAGCGCTCGCGGCTCTGTCCACTGACGCGGGCTGGGCCCCACACGTCCATGTGGAGAGTCTGCAGCGGAGCAGTTCTCGGGGGAAACGACGAGGAGTGAGGAGCGGCGCGCTGCCGCCCCTCGACCCAAGGGAGGCAGGGCGGGGCAGGCGAGGGCGGCAGGGGAGGCAGAGACCTGGGGAGACCAGAGACAAGAAGACGAGAGTGCATGCCACGAAGGCGAGGCAGGGAGGGGTGGCCCAGGCGGTGGTGCCACAGAAGAGTCTGGTGCGTCAGGAGGCGACACGAGCAAGAGGCGGCTACCTGACCTGACGCGGACACCTGAGCAGACGCAGCTACCTGAGAAGGCTCGGTAGCGAGTGTGTACAGACTCGACCCTGGCCGAAGAGTGAATGTGGCCAGGTGACGGCCCGTCCGTGTGCACGTGCAGATCGACACACGCTGACCCCCAGGAGTGGTGGTAGTGACCATCGCATCCTGGAGGGCAGCGGTACTCACCAAGTTCGTAGAGAACGAGGGGAGGTGAAGACCTGACAGTGAGCCGGACGGAACCGCCGGACACGGTAGGACAGTGGAGGAACGGGCCACGACTGGTCCCCCGGAGGGGTCAGCCAGTCGGACCAGGACAGGTGCAGGAAGAGGAGTGAGGGTGGTGCTGTCACGAAAGAAACAGCGTGAGGCGCCGGAGTCCAATGTGAAAGTGTGCAAGGCCTCAGCAGGCGCAGTACCAGGGAGAGTACCAGACTCACTAGCACCTAGAGCAACAGCGACTATACCTGGGTCAGGCGGCACACACCGGTAACAGTCACCCTCAGCACTAACAGACAAAGCATACATAGCAGAAAGAATAGCATCAAAGTCTAGGTCAAAGATAGCAATCCTTGACCTAAGTAGATCTGACCAGCACGGTCACCCGTGCGAATGACATACGGGCAAGTACCCCCAGACGCCCCACGCAGAAACCACTCACGAAGCTGCTGGGGAGATGGGGTCTCGCTCCGACGCTGTTGCTGCTGACGCTGGCCACCCCCAGAACCGACACGCCGAGCGCCAGTCCCACCGCCACCACCACCTCCACTGCTGCCCCCACCACCACTCCCGCTGCCACCTCCACCACCGCCGCTGCCACCACCACCACCCCGGCCACCCTTGCCCTTGCTGCAACGGCGCTTCGCACTAGCAGAAGCAATCCCGACGTCCTCAGGAACAGAGACGTCTGCAGAAGCAGCAGAGGCGTAGGAGGGGGCAAGGGGGGAGGGGGAACAACCCTCAAAGAAGGGCTGGCGCGGAGTGCCACGAGCAGCACCTACAGCAACTGCACTAGTCTCAGCTGCAAGGAGATGCTGCTCGAGGAGGTCAACAGTGAGGGAGGTGGGGTCAAGAGAGAGGAAGTGGTCCCTGACAGAGCGAAGAGAGTCAGGGAGGCGGGTGACTATAAAGTAGAGAGTGATGTACATCGGGGCCGGGTTCCTGTCAAGGAACTCAGCAGGAACGGCAGCGCGGTAGCGAGCGTCACTAGCGCGAAGGTGGGAAACCAGGTCCTCGACTGTGGTAAAGGCGGACAGCTCGGGGAACAGGTAGGGCAGAAGGAGGCGGCCTAGAGCAGCAGTGGTAGGGGAGGAGTAGCGAGCGACTACATCATCGTACAGCGCCTGTGCTGTTCGAAGTGAGCACATTCAGCTAATGGCAGGTGGTTGCGAATGGCTAAGCGAGCAGCAGCGTCACGAGTAAGCCACTGTGAGCGAGTCGAACTGTCAGCTGTGGTGGGAGGGGCAGTAGCAGCGCCTGACGCTAGGTCAAACAGCGAGACACTATCCTTAGAATCGCTCAGTAGGTACACCTGCAGGTCGTCTAGCCACGTGTCGAACTGAACCGGTCTGCCCTCATGATCAAATGCGAGAACCCGAAGCGAAGCCGTGGCTGTGCAGCACGCAGGAAAGCAGTAGCAACTGTAGAAGTAGCAGTAGCAGCTGTAGTAGTAGCAGCAGTGACAGTGGGGCAAGGGGCCAACGGGGCCGAGCGCGGGGCTAAGGGTCGATAGGGGGCCGGGCGCGGGCTAGGGACGGGGCCGAGCGCGGGGCTAGGGGCCGACAGGGGGCCGGGCGCGGGCTAGGGACGGGGCCGGGCGCTTGGCTAGGGACGGGGCTGGGCGCGGGGCTAGGGGCCGACGGGGCCGGGCGCGGGCTAGGGACGGGGCCGGGCGCGGGGCTAGGGGCCGACGGGGCCGGGCGCGGGCTAGGGACGGGGCCGGGCGCAGGGCTAGGGGCCGACGGGGCCGGGCGCGGGCTAGGGACGGGGCCGGGCGCTGGGCTAGGGACGAGGCCGGGCACGGGGCTAGGGGCCGACGGGACCGGGCGCGGGCTAGGAACGGGGCCGGGCGCGGGGCTAGGGGCCGACGGGGCCGGGCGTGGGCGAGGGACAGAGCTGGGCGCGGGGCTAGGGGCCGACGGGGCCGGGCGCGGGCTAGGGACGGGGCCGGGCGCGGGGCTAGGGGCCGACGGGGCCGGGCGCGGGCTAGGGACGGGGCCGAGCGCTGGGCTAGGGGTCGACGGGCTGCGGGCTAGGGGTCGACGGGCTGCGTAGGCTAGGAGCGACGGGCCGGGCGCGTAGACTAGGGGCGACGGGCCGGGCGCGCGTAGGCTAGGGGCGACGGGCCGGGCGCGTAGGCTAGGGTCGACGGGCCGGGCGCGCGTAGGCTAGGGTCGACGGGCCGGGCGCGTAGGCTAGGGTCGACGGGCCTAGGGGCGACGGGCCTAGGGGGGGTACTAGCAGCGTAGCAGGTGGTGGGCCCAAGGAACCTGCTCTGATTCCATATCAAAGTAATGAACGAGAAATGAATGAACTAACAAACAGTTGGGTACAAGTACTAACCTTAATTGGGTTGTACCCCTTATGGGCTACCCCACTACAGCCTACACAAATGTATAAGGGTACATTCCGCTGTGGACCATGTCCCAATCGATGTGTCCCAATCACGATTTGCCCGAGTCGCGCTCAAATGTCTCGAGTTTGCATGTCCCAATCGATCGATGTATTGCGACTCTGTACAGACGCGCGACAATTATGTGCGAACGTTTGTGATTGGTCAGAGAATAAACATGCCCACTTGTCCTTGCGCAGCACATACACCAACACCTCCAGGTCCGCGGTAGATCCTTGGTGATGTCCAGGGAGGCCGCGGAGGGTACAGTACTCCTCCGCAGTGCCAATAATTGCCTCAACGGCACATACATCTGCAACTCCTCTTCTAGTACGTGAGTTTTTATAATCAAACATAGCACAGACACCATTACTACACACGCATAATCCACGCATGATGGCAGAGCCTAGAGCCATCCCCTTCATCCTACGCCTCCTCGTCGCCTGTGTCACCTACTACTACACCATTTTCTACGAAAATGTCGCGAAGTCCTTCGAAGGCCTCATAGAGTCCGGTGTGTTTGAGGACGCGGACGAGCAGTCCTCATCGTCCGGGGACGACACCGGGGAGAACCGCCGTCACAGAGCGAGTGTACGGCGGCGACGTCATGCTTTGTGGGTTGAAGACCTGCAACACATGCGGGAGAACGATTTCCAAGACATATTCAGGATCAACCGCGCCATACTTGAGCATGTAAAGTCTGGGATGCGACAATATCTAGAGCACATCGTCCATCGGTCGATAATCACAATGGACACTGCTTTGCTCATCCCAATAAAGTACTTGGCAAGTGGGATATCATACGTCGACATGTCGTACCTGTTCGGTGTCTCCAAGACACTCTGCCACGAGCTTGTTGACGTGTTCCTCACCGAGTTCCCTCGGTCTTCAAGGCCGCCTGGGTGCGCTTTCCCACACGCGATGAACTTCCCGAGATGGCGCGTGAATTCGCTGCCATCAAAGGTATACCTACAGTGGTGGGGGCTGTGGACGGGACTCACATCCACATGAAAGGGATGGAAGGGCACAGGGCGGAGTACTGGACAAGGAAGTCGGCCTACGCCGTTCAGCTCCAAATCACGTGTCATGCACGAGGCAGGATATGGGATTACCTCATCGGCTATCCCGGCAGCGCGCACGACATGCGGGTTTTCAAAGAGTCTGCACTACTTGAGAGGTTACACAACGGGGACATAGCCCCATACCAGATTGTTGGGGATGCGGCCTACCCGCTACGAGAATACTGCCTAACCCCCCTGCATGCTCCGCGCGGATAGGACCTAATGGACGATTGGGCCCAATGTTTCAACTACTGCCAGAGCGCCACACGCATGGCGGTGGAAAGGTGCATCGGCGCCTTCAAAGGGAGATGGCGCATCTTCGGCGGGCGCAACGACTGCAGGTTGTGGCGCATTCTCGCAGGAGCCGTGTGTTGTGTGATCCTGCACAACTTGTGTGAAGAGATGGCAGTCGTAAGGTGCAAGAACATGGCCTGGTTCAATCTGCCCCGCAACCGCGACTCTTGGTGGACCCGGGGTGCCATTGCGACACACAAGTGGGAACCCTGTGTTCCCCCAACACAACAGGCTCTCAGAGAGAGGCGGAAAAGACTGGGTGAGGCCCTACAGGACTCTTACGCTAATCGTCGGCGCCGCGCACCCATATATCCACATCCTCAGCACCCGGAGTGACGGTGTTGACGTCGCCAACATCTCGCCATGCTGTGAGCCTTCGGGAGGTGGTGCGGACTCCCCGCGTGGCGGAGGAGGGCTGAAATCCGGCGGCGCACGGTGCACGTCCGGGGGCGCCGATTCAGTCATGCGCTCGTGGGCAAGTCGCATGTCCTGCGCCATCCATTCATGGACGAGGCTTTCAATGCGCGTCATCGCGTCACCGTGACAATCCTTGATGGTCGCAGAGACCAGCATGGCTGCTTGCATGGTAGCCGTCTCATGCACCCGTGCGCGCCTAGGTGTTGCGGTGGTCGGCGGCGGCGGAGCTGTGATAGAGGAGCGGGGAAAATAGTAGAATCGATTAGTCCGACTACCCTTGTTTGGTGTAACCTGCATATTGGCGAATAAAATAAACGGATTCTTCGTATTCAAACTACGATAAGTCAAACGCATATCAAGCTAGAGGTGATAGAAGCACGACTCACCCGTAAAGGTTGGTGTTGACGTGCCTGGCTGAGACGAACTTGGAACCTCCATGCCGGCCGGCACGTTGACGTCCGTGGCGCCGCCGCCGTCCACCGCATGCGGTGCGGCTGCGGCGGTGTCCTGGTTGTGCAGCTCCAGGTACGGATACCACGGTGGTTTCTCAACCGAGCCGTGGCCTGACCCCCCGTCGCCACGCTTGTACTCCCGCCAGAGGAGCGTCAAGTTACGCCACTGCTTCTGCAACGCGTTGACACCCCTGCACCATCCAGGGTTCGACTCCTTGATGTGCGCGAGTAGTCGGACCCAGTATTGCGCCCCCTGCTTCCCCTTGAGAGACTCGAGCTCCTCTTTCATGAACCACTTCGCCGCGGCGAATATGGTGCTCTCCTTGTCCGACCATAAGCCCCTCTCGACTGGTGCAGCCGACCGCTTCTTCCGTGGCTCCTGGCGTGGCGGTGGTGGCGCCGCCTTGCCTTTGCCTTTGTTCCTCCCAGACGCGCGTGCGGCGCTCCGTTTCGGCGGCTGAGACACAGGTTGCGCTTCCTCCTCCGCGTCGTCCTCGGCGTCCTCATCTTCATCGTCGCCGTCGCTGGGCGACATCCCAGCGTCTTCCGGTTCCTCCTCGTCGTCGTCGGTGTCGAGGCCTTGTTCGGGGTCGTCATCATCGTCATCGTCAGCATCTTGCTCCACGACAAGCCGGTGTGTTGCAGCCGTCCTTGCAGGCTGACGGCGCACACGTGACGGGGCCGCACTGGGCGACTGTGCACTGGATCCCTGGCCGTCAAGCACGGGCGGCGCGGATAATCCCTTCGGATGGCGCCCGTTGGCGATCTGCTGGTTCATCCAGCGGATGTAAGGAATGTCGTTAAGATCCTTGGGGCAGTCGTTAAGGGCCTGCCCCTTACGCTTACGAGCCATGCTGGCGGATAGAGTGCTTCTAGATCTAGATCTTTAGGGAGCGGGAGCAGAGAGAAATGAACAGATTGGAACAGGAAGGATGGTGCACGAAGATGAACCCGTAAGGTGTTGGGAGGTGGAGGAGTTGTGGGGAAGGAGCATTGGAGCTGGGGGAAGGCGCGCTGGCGGGGATGTGCGCGTCCCTGTCAATAATTCCGGGTGTGTCGTCTGGACCAATCACTACGCAGTGTACGCGTTGATGGGGATAGTGGGTTTTGGGGAGATGTCGTCTAGATACATGCTGCATGTGTTGACATTTGGCACCGCGTGCGACTGATGGAATGTGCTGCAATTAGCTGGCGACTGCTCCGTGTTTCACGTCACACAATGATAAATACATTTGGCGACAACCACGGGCGGCCCGGCATTCTGACACATGGCAGCATATGCTGTACGTACGCGGCACAATCGATTCGGACACATCGATTGGGACATGGTCCACAGCGGAATGTACCCTAAGCTATAATGTTCTGACATTACACTGCTCTATCAATTTTACGGAAAAGTATACACTGCCCATAAGGGTTTTTGAAAAAACTACACTGCTAATCGTGAGTAGGCCAAATCCAAAACGAAGCCCTGGTGTAGGCTGTAGTGGGGTAGCCCATAAGTGGTACAACCCAATTAGGGTTAGTACTTGTACCAAGTTTCTGTTCAATGCATTCATTCTCGTTCAGTATTCTGACAATAAATTCTGATATCTCAGTCTCCCCTAAGGCTTTCCACTTAGGGTGCAGATGCAACCGCCCCAGCCTCAGTATACTCGCTAGTGTAAATACCACACGCACCGCACAGTCCTCGCGCTGCGCTTTAGCATGTTGGGCCGGCGATGCATCTCACTTTCGCTCTCGTTCCCCGTTTCCCGCGCGTTTCACCTCTCGCGAGTGACGCGTGTCACTGACACTCGCGGCAATTTAGCTAGTAGCTCGCAGGCGCTTGCCGTGATCCGCAAAATGCTTCAGAGAGGCTCGTGTCGCACCGAGGCGAGAGCTCCAGAGACGAGACGAGCACCGGGGTGTGAGCGAACAGCGGCGCGGCACAGCGGAGAGAGTAGCAGACTTGTAGGGAACATGTAGTAGCGACCGCCACTCGCTTGCACCATGTCAGGTCAGTCCCGCTCCACCGCTCTCCACCGCTCTGCCCGCCCTTCGGAAGAGAGCAACAGCCGTGAAACCGCATGGTATCGCTCTTCACCGCTGTCGTAGCGCCCCTCGTCGCTCTCTCCGTCGAGACCCGTGTCGCTGCACGGTCGCGCGGCGCGGAAGGAAAGGTGTTCCGCGAAGGCGGAAACCACCCGCGGCGTGCTCCGGAGTGCGCGCAACGGCGGTGCTGCCTGGGGGGAATGCGTTGCGCCAACTCGAGTCTGCCCCTCTTTCTACAGGGATCGTGGCGCTTGCGTCCTCCCCGCTCCTCCCCCTCGCCCTCCCGCACCTACCTCTTTCCGCCCTCTCTCCCGGCAAAGCCTGCCCCTCCGCGGCCCTCCCCTCGCGCGCATGTCCCCCGCAAGCCTGCGCCAGTGCATCTCGAGCTTCCTCATGCGCGTCCCCTTTCCCCACTTCCCCCCACCTCTCCCTCTCTCCCCCCTCTCAACCACACCTCCTCGCGCGCCTCCCGCCACGTCCATGTTTCTCATGCGCCCATGCGCCCAGGTGCCTGGCAGGCCTGCGCCAGCACACGCAACGGCGCTCAAAACGCCATCATCCCCCTCCACGCCCCCCCCCCCAACCACCCCCCCACCACCCCCCCCCACTACCTTCTTTCCACGAGCCTCTCTCCCCCCAGCATGCGCCAGTTCGTTATAGGTTGCCTGCCTTAGCTCCACTTTCCCGGCCCCCTTCCCCTCTCAGTCTTCCCTCCCTCCTCCCCCGTTCCCCCTTTTGCCTTCACCAGGCCGCCTGCGCCAGTGCATTGCTCCGCGGGTGGCGTGCGGATTCGCCTCCAGCAGCGACGATGAGGGGGAGGGGGGCGACGCTGGGCACCCCAGGGGGCGCGGAAGGAGGGGGGGCGCGGGGGGGAAGGGGAAGGGGAGGCGCGGAGCACCCGGGGGGCATGGTGGCGCGGGGGGGAGTTCCCGCCACCCGTCCCTGCGGATTGGCCCGCCAATGGACGTGCGCCAGGTGGCGTATCCACACGAGCCTGCTACGTTGGACCCTCTAAATGGCGGCCTGGGGGCCATGGGCATGGGCATGGGGATGGGGATGGGAGGAGTGCAGGGACAGCTGGTGACGCTGGCGCTGCCGATAGTCAGCTACAGCAGGTGCGTGGCTCTGCCTGTCTGTAGTCCACAATGGTTCCTCCCTTCGTTCTCCTTCCTGCCCACCTCTTCATTCCTTCCCCACCTCCCACCCAATGCCCACTCCATTCCATTCTCCTGCTGCTCTCCCTCACACATTTCACTCTGTTCCCCACTGCACCAACACCTCCCAACCCCCTCCAACCACCTCCACTCCCTGGCTCTTTGTGGGCAGCAAGGTAGCGGTGGGCGTGTCTGGCACACCTCCCAACCCCCCCCCCCTCCCCTCCCCCTTCCATCCCTCCTCTCTCCCCCTCTCCCTCCCCACCCTCTCCCTCCCCCCTCTCTCCCTCCCTCCTCTCTCCCTCCCCCCTCTCCCTCCCCCCCCCTCTCCCTCCCCCCTCTCTCCCTCCTCCCTCTCCCTCCCCCTCCTCTCCCTCCCCCCCCTCTCCCCCCCCCTCTCCCTCCCCCCCTTCTCCCTCCCCCTCCTCTCCCTCCCCCCACCTGGTGCATGCAGCAAGATAGCGGTGGGCGTGTTTGGGGAGGCACCGGAGGACCTGCCGTGTTCATACGACGACTATGGCAACCTCGTGCCCAACGTGCTGCTGCAGCTGCAGGCGCTGCTCATCCACAAGGGGGGGCTTCAGGTAAGAGGAGAGGAGAGAAGAGAGAGGAGAGTGGAGTGGGGGTTGTGTGGGGTTCATGGGTGTGGGGTTGATGGGTGTGGGGTTGATGGGTGTGCGGTTCATGGGTGTGAGGTTGATGGGTGTGGGGTTGATGGGTGTGGGGTTGATGGGTGTGGGGTTGATGGGTGTGGGGTTGATGGGTGTGGGGTTGATGGGTGTGGGGTTGATGGGTGTGGGGTTGATGGGTGTTGGGTTGATGGGTGTGGGGTTGAGATGGAAGTGGAGGCGGGCAGGGAGGAGGCAGCCAAGGCTGCAGTAGAAGGGGCCGATGCCTCGCACACCCACTCCCCTTTCCCCGCCCCTTGTCTCTGCATCCTTTCCTTATTTCTCTTGGCTAACTAACCACCCCCACTCTCCCTTCCTGTGCCCATCAGACGGAGGGCATATTCAAGGTGGGGTGGGCAGGGAGGAGGCGTTGAAGGCAGTAGAAGAAGGAATCTATGAGCCCCCCTACACTCCTTGCTGCCCCCTGCATCTATTCTACCCTTCCCTTTGCAGCCTCCCTTACACTCTTTGCTGCCGCCTGCACTCGCCTCTCCTCCCCATATGCGCCCATCAGACGGAGGGCATATTCAGGGTGGGAGTGGACGTCGGGAGGGAGGAGGCAGCCAATGCAGCAGAGGAAGAAACCCATGCCTCGCACACCCACTCTCTCTTTCCTGTTTTTTTGTCGCTCCATCCTCCCATGTTGCTCTCTACGTCCCTCGTGGCAAACCACTCCCATTCCGTCTTCAGATGGAGGGCATATTCAGGGTGGGAGTGGAGGCGGGCAGGGAGGAGGCCGCCAAGGCAGCTGTGAATGCGGGGCAGATCCCGCCCTCCACTGACGTGCACTGCCTTGCAGCGCTTATCAAGGTGAGGGAAAGCTCTTATCAAGGTGAGGGAAAGCTCTTATCAAGGTGAGGGAAAGCTCTTATCAAGGTGAGGGAAAGCGCTTATCAAGGTGAGGGAAAGCTCTTATCAAGGTGAGGGAAAGCTCTTATCAAGATGAGGGGCACTACCAGCCTGCCCGCCTGTCCGCCTGCCTGCCTGCCCACCTGCCTGCCTGCCCGCCTGCCTGCCTGCCCACCTGCCTGCTCGCCGGTGTTGGTCACATCAACACAAGGCAGACTGCTGCCTCTGTGATAAATGGCGAGTTAGGTGTGAGAAGATTGTGAGAGGAATTACTGTATTCGTGAAGGAAGAAGAGAGTGCAAGCTGAACAAAAAGAGCTGGTCAGAGGGCCCGTGGCGAGAGGGTGGCACTGGAGAGGTGCTGTGGCAGGGAGAGGTGCTGTGGCAGGGAGAGGTGCTGTGGCAGGGAGAGGTGCTGTGGCAGGGAGAGGTGCTGTGGCAGGGCGAGGTGCTGTGGCAGGGAGAGGTGCTGTGGCAGGGAGAGGTGCTGTGGCAGGGAGAGGTGCTGTGGCAGGGAGAGGTGCTGTGGCAGGGAGAGGTGCTGTGGCAGGGAGAGGTGCTGTGGCAGGGAGAGGTGCTGTGGCAGGGAGAGGTGCTGTGGCAGGGAGAGGTGCTGTGGCAGGGAGAGGTGCTGTGGCAGGGCGAAATGCTGTGGCAGGGAGAGGTGCTGTGGCAGGGAGAGGTGCTGTGGCAGGGAGAGGTGCTGTGGCAGGGAGAGGTGCTGTGGCAGGGCGAGGTGCTGTGGCAGGGCGAGGTGCTGTGGCAGGGAGAGGTGCTGTGGCAGGGAGAGGTGCTGTGGCAGGGAGAGGTGCTGTGGCAGGGAGAGGTGCTGTGGCAGGGAGAGGTGCTGTGGCAGGGCGAGGTGCTGTGGCAGGGCGAGGTGCTGTGGCAGGGAGAGGTGCTGTGGCAGGGAGAGGTGCTGTGGCAGGGAGAGGTGCTGTGGCAGGGAGAGGTGCTGTGGCAGGGAGAGGTGCTGTGGCAGGGAGAGGTGCTGTGGCAGGGCGAGGTGCTGTGGCAGGGCGAGGTGCTGTGGCAGGGAGAGGTGCTGTGGCAGGGAGAGGTGCTGTGGCAGGGCGAGGTGCTGTGGCAGGGCGAGGTGCTGTGGCAGGGAGAGGTGCTGTGGCAGGGCGAGGTGCTGTGGCAGGGCGAGGTGCTGTGGCAGGGCGAGGTGCTGTGGCAGGGAGAGGTGCTGTGGCAGGGAGAGGTGCTGTGGCAGGGAGAGGTGCTGTGGCAGGGCGAGGTGCTGTGGCAGGGCGAGGTGCTGTGGCAGGGAGAGGTGCTGTGGCAGGGCGAGGTGCTGTGGCAGGGCGAGGTGCTGTGGCAGGGCGAGGTGCTGTGGCAGGGCGAGGTGCTGTGGCAGGGCAGGGCGAGCCTTTTCCGGGCGAGGTGCTGGCTGGCTCTCTTCATCGCCCTCCTCTCCCCCTCCCCGTCTCCTCTTCTCTCTTCTCCTCTTTTCTCCCCCTCCCCTCCTCCCCTCCTCTCTCCTCTCCCACCCTCCCCCCCCCGCCCTCCATATAACCTAGGCCTGGTTCCGGGAGCTCCCAGACAGCCTCTTGGACGCACTGCCGCTCTCCCTGCTCGCCTCGGCAGCGGACCCACACAGGGTGAGGTGCTGGCAGCAGAGGGCCAACTCTCTTCCTCTCCCTCTTCCTCTTCTCCTCCCTTCCCTCTCCCCCGTTCCCCTCCTCTCCCCTCCTCTCTCCTCTCCGTTCCTCCCCCCTTCCCCTCTCCCCTCCGCCCTCCTCTCCCCAGGCCTGGTTTCGGGAGCTCCCAGACGGCCTCTTGGACGCGCTGCCGCTCTCCCTGCTCGCCTCGGCAGCGGACCCGCACAGCGAGGAGGGCGGCGGCATGGCGGACGTGCTGGGAGTGCTGCCGCCCGCCTGCAGCTGCCTGCTGGACTGGCTGCTCAACCTGCTCGTGGATGTCGTGGAGTGCCAACACCGCAACCACATGGGCGCCCGGGCTCTCGCGCTGGTGTTCGCGCCGAACCTCGTGCAGGTGGGCCTGCGTTGAATTTTGAGTCGACTAAAGAATCAACCGGCTTGTGGATGTGAGCTAACCGCGCACCACATGGGCGCCAGAGCACTCATGCACTGGCGTTTGTGCCGAACCTCTGCCTTCCCTGCTTGATGCCCCATTTGTGATCTTTCCATCTCCTATCTACCAATTCCTTCTTCCTTGCTTGCTCCCCTATCCTCTTCTACTCACAAGCCTTCCCCTTCCCCGCCCTTTCCTCATCTCCCCACCCCTCCCCTCCCCTTCCCCCCCTCCCAAACCAGGTGGGCGACCCCTCCGCCAGTCCAAAGCGCGCCATGCTGCTCATGGGCTTCGTATAGGCGCTCATTGTATGCACCCTACCTTCCACTCAACCCTCTCCTCCATCCCCTCTCCGGCCCCTCCCCCCTCCTCCCCTCCCCCGCCCTCCCCCCCTCCTCTCCCTGCCCGGCTATCCCTGCCCCATCCCACGTCCCCCACCCCACCAGGTGTACGACCCCACCGCCTGTCTCCAGCATGCCATGCCTCTCATGGACCTCCCAGAGGCGCTCATCGCCCGCACCTTCTCACCACCATCTCCCCCCCCTTCCCGTCCCCACCCCCTGCCCATCCCCTGCCCGCTCCCCTCCCCACCTGCCCACCCCACCAGGTGGGCGACCCCGCGGCCAGTCTCAAGCACGCCATGCTGCTCATGGACCTCCTAGAGGCCCTCATCGCCCGCACCCTCTCACCACCCTCACACCACATTCTGCCTGCCCCCTTCCCCTCCTCCCTCTCCCCCCCCCTTATCAAACCAGGTGGGCGACCCCGCAGTCAGTCTAAAGCGAGCCATGCTCCTAATGGACCTCCTAGAGGCCCTCATCGCGCGCAAGCACCGCCACCGCCAGCTGTTCGCGCACCACTGGCCGGGCGGGGGCGGCCGCGGGGGCGCGTCAGTGCTGTCAGCATCGGCGTCAGCGATGGATGAGTCGGAGGACTGGGAGGACACGGACCTGGACTCGTCGCTCAACTTCTCGCTGCTCTCAGGGGCGCATGGGGGTGTGGGGGGGTTTGGAGGCGCAGCGGGAGTGGAGAGGCCGTTTGGGGCGGGTTCGATTCGGAGTGGGGCCGGTGGTGGTGGTGGTGGTGGTGGTGGTGCGTCGTTTGGGTCGGCTTCGGTTGTCCATAGCCCACGCACTGCGCTGATGCTCAGAGCGCTGGCAGCGGCTGGGCTAGGCGTGGGGGGGAGGGCAGTGGGAGGCGGTGCGGGGGGAGGGAGAGTGAGGAATCAGAGTGGGGAGTGGGAGAGTGAGAGTGTGGGAGTGCGGTCAGGATATTCGTCACCCTCCCCTGCAACGTGGAGGGGAGGGTTTTCTCTGAGGGCAGGGCGGTCGTGGGCTGTGGGCAGCGATGGGGGGGAGGGGCTGGGGTCAATATCTGAGCTTTGCCCTTTAGAGGATGGGGAGGAGGATGGTGAGGGGGATGGGAAGAGGGATGGGGAGGGTGGTCGGATGGAAGGAGGATTGGAGAGTGAAGGTGTGGAGGGAAGAGAATGGCTGGGTGGGACGAGAAAGAGTGGGGATGGGATGGGGAGGAATGGGGGGAGAGGAGATGGAGGGGTGGAGGGAGTGGAGGGACTGGCAGGGGCGGCAGGGGAGGGGCGTGGGGGGGATGGTCGGGGGGATGGGCATAGAGGAGAGGCGGGGAGTCGTTTGGCAGAGTGGCTGAGGAATATTGATGAGGCCGTGGGGGAGGGGGAAGGGGACGAAGCGTTGGGGGAGGGGGAAGGGAGTGAAGCGGAGGGAGAGGGGGGAGGGGAAGAACCGGAGGGGGAAGGGGAAGGGGACGAAGAGGAGGGGGAGGGGGAAGGGGAAGGAGAGGAGGGAGAGAGGGAAGGGGACGACGAAGCGGAGGGGGAAGGAGAAGGGGAAGTAACAGTTGAGGAAGAAGTAGAAGAAGCAAAAGCAGGGGAGGAGGACAAGGACTTGGAAACTGCAGGGACAGGCATGGATGAGTGTGTGGAGGAGGGAGAGGCAGAGGCAGCAGCAGAAGCAGCAGTGTCACCAACACTCGCTTGTGACTTGCCGCTTGCAACAGAAACTTTGTTGCCTCTGCCACAGGGGCCAGATGCATGCAGTGATGCTGATGGTGATGATGGTGGTGATGGTGGTGATGATGGTGATGGTGGTGATGGTGGTGATGGTGGTGATGGTGGTGATACTGACGATGGCACTGCTTGTGGAGATGAGAATTTGGATGGGGATGAGGATGTCAACGAGGGCAGTGGTTTCAGTGATGACGTGAATGGTGCAGACGCTGCTGCTGATGGTGATTTTAATTCCAGAGCAGAGGTCGATGCCAGTGCTGATGCTGATGGTGATGGTGATGGTTGCGAGCACGCGCATGATGGCATTGACTGTGGAGTGGATGGTGCCAGCAATCACGTGCAGGGAGCACACAGCTCTGAACCTACTCATGACCACACAGGCGGTGCTCACAGTGACAGCACTCATCCTGCCTCTGCCCCCACCACAGCTGCTCGTGAGGCCTCGATGCAAAAGCGCGTTTCGATTTCCGACTCTTCTTCGGACGCTCCTCCCCAGCTCTCTTCTTCCCAACCTCCATTTCCTCCCTCCACTCTTCCATCTGCCACCCCGGCTGCCTCGCTCCTGCCTGCCACGGCTCTCTCTGCTCCACCCGCTGCTGCTGCAGGCGCCAAGCAATGCGCTGCTGCACCTGCCTCTGCCTCCTCTCCCCTCCTTGCCAGCATGCTCCTCGTGCTCGCTGCCATGCACACCACCCCTCCCCTGCACCCCTCCCTACCGGCTTCAACACCTCTTGTCCCCACTCCCACCGCTTCTGTTGCTGCTGCTGCCGCAGACGCTGCAGCGCCATCCCAAGGCCACACGGGCCCTCCTCTTGCGGCCGCTTTGCTCCACCCCCCCTCCGCGGCCCCCTCTCCCCCTCCGGCTGTACTGGAGCCAGGCCAGGTTCTTGTGCCCCCTGCCAGACGCAGCAGAGCACCCGCTGCTGCGAGCACTGCTGCCTCCGCTGCTGCTGGCGCTGCTTCTGACGCTGCAGCTGATGCTGTTGGCAGCACAGGGCAAGAGGAGGGGAGTGGGCGGGGAAAGAGGGTCTTGAAAAAGTCGGGTGCAGGGCGAGGCAAGGGCACAGCAGCGGCAGGCAGGGCAGGAGAAAAGGGCGCTCTAAAGGGGTTGGGCGAGGTTAAGAAGGTGGGTGGAGAGGGATTGACGAAGGCAAAGGGTAGAGAGAGAGGTGGTGGAGTCGTGGCAGGTGCCGGGACGAAGAAGAGGACGGGTGGTGCTGGCAAGGCAGTGGGGGCGGCGGAGGGGGATGTTGGGATAGTGGAGGAGCAAGGGGCGGAGGATAGGGCCTGCCTGGTCGAATCGCTGGTAGATGAGGGGCTGAGACACGGTGAGCAAGAGGCAATGGTTAAGGATGGAGCAACAGCAGCAGCAGATGCAGACAAGGCAGTAGCTGCAGTAGGCAAGAGGACAGCAGCTGGCAAGGCAGCAACAGGCAAAGCAGCGGCAGCAGGCAAGGCAGCAGCAGCAGGTAAGGCAGGGAAGAAGGTGGTTAGCAAGGGGAAGGGCAAGGCTGCCAAGGTTGCTGACAGGGCACGAGCGGAGGCGGAGGCAAGGCGGGGCGCAGAGGGGATGAGGGCAGGCGCGGGTAAGAGCAGCAGTGCAGTGGCGGCAGCGGGTGGCAGCATGGGTGCTGTGGCAGGTGGTGGTGGGGCGAGCAAGGGAGGGAAGGTGAAGAAGAGTGCGAGGAAGGCAGTGGCGGAGATAGAAGAGATAGAGGAGATCGAGGTAGTGGAGCAGGAGGGAGGGGTGAAAAAACACGGGCAACCCAAGCGTGCCACCGCCGCCGCCACCAGTGCTGCTTCCGCTGCTGCCGCTGCTGCTCCCAAGCCTTGCAAGCGTCGTGAGGCAGCAGCAGCAGCAGTTAGTGGCGGCGGTGACGGCACTGGCAGCACTGCCGCCCGCAGGGAAGTGGCATCTGAGCAGGTCGTGTCTGAGAGGAGCGGCAGGGAGGCAGCGGGGGGAAAGGGGAAGGGGAGGGTTGGCGAGACGGGGGCGAGTGGCAACGGTGGTGGCGGCACAGGCAGCGCCGTGAGGCTGTCTGGTGGAGGGGTGGAGGGGCGAGCAGCGAGGGGTGGTGGGTCAGCGAGGGGTGGTGGGGGTGGAAGAGCAGCAGGGAGGGAGGCGGCAATGAGGGAGGCGTTGGGGAGGGAGCTGGCGTGGATGCAGCGAGTGAGGGAGATGCAGGGCGGGGAGTGGGGCGAGCGCTGGCAGCGGTGGCTGCAGGAGAGCGAGGAGAGTAGGAGCGAAGGGGGGAGCAGGAGGGGGGGTTCAAGGGAGGGCGTGCATGTGTTTGGGGAGGGGACTGCTGTGCGGGAGAGGATTAGTGAGTGGGAGAGGGCTCTTGCGCTTGCCCGTGCTGCTGTTGATGCGGAGGGGAAGGCAGGGGGGGAGGCAGGAGGCGGAGGGGAAGCAGGAGTGGGCGAGGGAGGTAGAGGAGACGTGGGGAGTGGTGGGAGGCGGGGTGGGAGTGGTCATGGGAAGCGGCACGAGGTTGGGGAGGAGAAAGGCGGGGGTGAGAGGGGTGGGGATGGGAGGGGACGGGGTGAGAAGGGTGGGGATGAGAGGGGAGGGGGTGAGAAGAGGGGGCAGCAGGGGGAGCAAGAGGAGAGCAGTGAGTTGTGGCGGTGGAGGAGGGCGCTGGCAGGGCGTGTGGGGGGAGGAGGGGGAGGGGGAGGGGGAGGGGCGGACAGGTTTCAGCCGGCGTGTGTGCTGCCGCCACTCTCCTCTGCCCACCGCTCCCACGGTGCTGCCGCTGCTGCCGGTGGGGCACGTTTTGCACCCCATGCTCATGCTCGTGCCTCCCTTGCACACGCACCGCCTGACTTTGAGCTGCTAGAGGAAACACCAAGGGGTGTGGATGTGTGGCGGCGCTCTGAAAGCACGCCCGGTGAAGGCGAGGCAAGGATGGCAGAGCAGGCACGGGAGCACGGCTCTATGGTTCATGGCCACGAGCAGAGCAGCGGTGCAGCACCTGACAATTTGCTCCCTGCCCACCCCCCACCTGGCCACCCACCTGGCCGTTCACCTGAGAATCAGTGTGTGCCGCCCAGTTTGCCGGCTTCAGGTGGTGGAAAGGCAAAGGGGAAGAAAGGGGCGAAGGGAATGGGCAAAGAGAAGGCGGGTTTGGCAGAGCAGCAAGGGGCTGGGGATGGAGCCGAGGCGAGAGGAGCAGTGGAGGGGAGTGGGGGCAAGGGAGAGAAGGGGAGGAAGGGGAGAAAGAAGGCAATGGCGGCAGCAGTGGTGGCGGAGATGAGGAGGAGGAAGGGCGGATGGGGGCCACAGGAAGAGGGGGAGGGAGACTTGGAGGGTGTGGAGAAAGCAGCGGGTTGTGAGGTAGCAGCAGGTGGGGCAGCGGTGGTGGGTGTGGCGGGCAGGAGTGCAGCAGGAGAGGAGCAGGTGGAGGTGAGGCCACAGGCAACCGCTGGGCAACCGATTGAGAGGGATGAGCAGGAGGGGGAGCAGAGCGAGCAGAGGGAGCAGTTGCAATGCGAGGCTCCAGAGGAGGCTGTGCAGAGGAGCATTGTTGGTGTAGGTGGCAGGGATGGCGGCATTGGGGAGGCTAATAACAAAGGCAGGCGGTCAGGGGAGGGAAATGCAGATGGTACAGCCGGTGGTGTGGTGGTGAGCCAACAGAGCCAACGGGGGGCCAGCAGAGCCAGCAGCCGCAGCAGCAAGAGCAGGAGCAGCAGCAGCAGCGGCGCCAGCACCCCTGCTCCCACTAATCGCCTCCTCTCGCTCCCCGCACCCAACTCTCTCCATCCCGCCCGCCCGTCCGCCCCCAAGCCCTCTCTGCTCATGCCCGCCCCCTCCTGCATCGCCCCTTCCGCCCGGCCTCACTCCTCTGCTGCCGCTGCTTCCTCTCCCCGCCTGCACAACTCCCCTGCCTCCTCCTCTCTCCCCTCTCCCTCCCTCCCCTCCCCCTCCGCCCCCCACTCCACTCGCCGCCGCCTCTCCTTTCAACCGCCCACCGCTGCCTCTGGGCCCCCACGTTCCTCCATCCCCTCCCATTCCTCCTCCCTTCTGCACTCCTCCATTTCATCCCAGTCATCCCACACCCTCACTCCCTCTCACTCACACACTCCCTCTACTTCCTCACTCATATCCTTCGCCTCTCCTCTCCCCTCCTCCACCCTCTCTCACCCCTCCTCCAGCCCCTCTGCTGACGCCTCTCTCTCCCACCTCCCTCCCCGTCCTTCCTCCCGCCGCCCTCCCCCCATCCTCCCTCCCTCACGCCGCCACCCCTCCACCCTCCTCAACAATTTCACCCCTTCCTCCTCCCACTCCTCCCCCCAACCAACCTCCTCCTCCCTCTCCTCCCCCCACCTTCCCTCCTCCGTTTTCTCCCCCCACTCGCCCACCACTTCAGACTGCCCTGCCTCTCAGCTCGTCCCCCCACCCTCTCAAAGCGTCCCCCCACCATCTCTACCTCCCCGCAAGCACCCATTCGCCCTGGGCGGCAGCAGCAGGACGCTGGTGAGAGTGCCGTCTCCAGCAAAGGAGGCTTGTGAGACAGGTCAAGAGCAGCAGCACAGCCCTTTCGCCGGCAGCAGCCGGGCACTCGTGAGAGTGCCGTCTCCAGCAAAGGAGGCTGGTGAAGGGGGTCCACCGCAGCACATAGCTGCCAGCAGCAGCAGTGCCCTTGTTGCATCTATCGCTGGTACTGCCCTTGCTACAGTAGCCTCGCCTACCAAAGAAACACCTGCCCCCTCTCCTTCCTCTCATGCAGCAATTATCTTTTCTGCCAAGAAGCCACCTTCACCAGATAGAACCTCCCCTTTGGGTTTCCCTGCCAGGCACTCGGTGCTAAACAAGAGGCTTGGCCAGATGCCACCTTCACCAGATAGCCCCTCCCAACACAGATCTCCATCTCAAGCTGCTTTTGGCTCCCCTGCTTCTGCCACTCCCCCTCATTCGCCCTGCCATCATGGTACCTCCCCTCACTCCCCGAGAAGGCACCCCCCCTCGACCGTACCTGCCTCCTCTTCTTCTCTGCCCCACCTGCATCTGCCTGCCTCAACATCCCTGCCGCCTGCACCCACCTCACCTGCACCAGTCTCACCTGCACCCGCGTCACCTGGTGCCAC
Organism: Closterium sp. Naga37s-1; assembly: GCA_947471745.1. Taxonomy (NCBI): domain Eukaryota; kingdom Viridiplantae; phylum Streptophyta; class Zygnematophyceae; order Desmidiales; family Closteriaceae; genus Closterium; species Closterium sp. Naga37s-1. The sequence goes on along the minus strand of CANJKZ010000174.1, from coordinate 1,452,238 downwards.
GAGCCAAGCTGCAATGCCGGCCAATCAGGGCGCTGCTGCCCGCTCCGCCTTTGGGCAAGGAGAGGGCGCTGCTGAGACGACTACAATTCCCCTCCTCATGCCCCCCTCTCGGGCATACACCCACCGGTCCTCCCCTCTTCGCGCTCCTACTGGCGGATCGTTGATGGATAATGAAGGCTCGTCGCGAGTTTCATCCTTCTGTGACCGCGTTACATCTCCAAGAGGCGTTTCGTCTCACAGTGGCGTTACATCTCCTCATATTTCCCGTGCACTGAACGAGGGTAGGGGGTCATTCCCACCCAGAAGCCTCTCATACCCTCATAGCCTCGTTTCACCTCCTGCTGCATCCGTTTCATCTTTGAATGCATCCATTTCACCTCCCAACTATAACATAATATCTTCTCCCAGTTCCGTGTTGGCCTCTCAAAGAAGCATCCCCATCACGACACACTCTAACACCTCACTCGCCAACCTCCATACTAGTGCAGCCGCAGAAAGTCACAAGCAGCTCAGTGGCTCTTCTTCCCTCGCCTCCCCCCATCCATTGTTTTCTGCCTCTCGTCCAAAATGCCGCTCCTCGCCACCCGCCAACCCTCCACCTCCCTCCCACTTGCCTCGAGCGCTGTCAGTGTCCTCCCCAAGCCATCCCTCCCTCGCACTGCCCTCCTCCTCCCCCCTGCATCCTTCCAACTCGAGTCTTGCTTCTCCAAGACAGCCCCCTACCTCATCCCCAAACACTCCCTGTCGCCCCTCCCTTCAGAAACAGCACTCCTTCCCTCCTTCCTCCACTGCCCACGCACGCCCGTCCGCGCCTCTCCCTCCTCCCCCTCCGGCAGAGCCCTCTCCTCGGCCCCCAAGTTCCCACAATCCCGATTGCCATCCCACCCTCTCCTCCTCTCCTCGCCTCACACCCTCTCTTTCTCGAGCCTCTCGCTCCTCCACGTCCTCCCGCTCCTCTGCCTCTCATGCCTCCTCCCCTCATGCTTCCTCCCCTCATGCTTCCTCCCCTCATCCTTCCTCCTCACGTGCTTCTTCCTCTCATGCTTCATCCCCTTGCGCTTTCTCCTCTCATGCTTCTTCCTCTCATGCCTCCTCCCCTCATGCTTCCTCCTCTCATGCCTCCTCCCCTCACGCTTCCTCCTCTCATGCCTCCTCCCCTCATGCTTCCTCCTCTGACGCTTCCTCCTCCCATGCTTCCTCCTCTCATCCTTCCTCCTCTCATCCTTCCTCCTCTCATCCTTCCTCCTCTCATCCTTCCTCCTCTCATGCGTCCTCCTCTCATCCTTCCTCCTCTCATGCGTCCTCCTCTCATGCTTCCTCCTCTCATCCTTCCTCCTCGCATCCTTCCTCCTCTCATGCGTCCTCCTCTCATCCTTCCTCCTCTCATGCGTCCTCTTCTCATGCTTCCTCCTCTTCCTCGCCTCCCTCTCGCGCCTCCACCTCTCTATCCTCCCTGCCCTCCCTCCCCTCCCTCGGTTCCGATAACACACAATCGATGGAACCACCAAAGCAGCTGCAGGAACCACCACAGGAGCACCAGCAGCAGAAGGATGGGTTAATGGGTGCACAGAAGTCAGTGTTGCAGATACGGGGAGGGGATGGAGAAGCAAGACGTGAGGTGGAGAAGGGTTGGATGCGGCCCAACGGCTCAAGCAGCAGCAGTGAGAGTGAGAGGTGCTGTGAGGAAGGGCGATGGAAAGGGGCAGAGCAGAGTGGTGCGGTAGGAAGTGGTGCGGTGGGAGGTGGTGCGGTGGGAGGTGGTGCGGTGGGAGGTGGTGCGGTAGGAGGTGGTGCGGTAGGAAGTGGGAAGGACAGGGGAGGGGCCAGAGAGGCAAGGCGGCGGCTGGATGAGGAGGGCAGTAGCAGCTGCAGCAGTCGGAACGCGGTGATCAAGGGGGGAAGGAGAGAGGTGCGCGGAATTGAGGTGGGGGAGAAGGCAAGGCAAAGGAGAGGAAACGCCAGGGCAGACAGGTGTGAGGAGGAGCAGATGGGTAGAGGCAAGCCATGGCACCGAGCTGATGACAGGGTGAGGGCTGGTGAGGCTGTGGTGGGGAGAGAAGGGCAGAATACAGCTGCAGAAGAGCAGGAGACACATGGCTATTGGGCGAATGATGGGGTGGAAGAAAATGGGAGAGGGAATGAGCTTGTGCCAGTACACTGCAAGTCCTCTGACTCCTCTGACCCGTCTGACCCCTCTGACTCCCAGACGGTACCCCCAGTGGCTGGGTGGCCTCTGGGCCTTGCCTCGCACCCAACGAGGCACCCAGAGCGGCGGTATCAGGGGAATATCTAAGAATCAGCACGTGATTTATGTGACAAACAGCACGTGATGTGGGGTGGTACAGTGGTACTACGAGATTACGTCAGCAGAGGAATGGGAGTAGGACTTATGGTGCTGCCAGTGACATCGGAAAGAGCTTGTGCCAGTACACTGCACTGCACTGCACTATGTGTGCATAGTATGGTACCGTAATCCTCGGTATACTAGACCCCGGTTGCAGTAAAAAATTCATGAAAAAAGGGGTTGGGTGCACTCTTTTGAAAAAAATTAGTGCACCTGGGTGTAATATTTGTTGGGTTGAGAAAAGCCCTTAGGAACTTTCAGGACTAAGATCAGGTGTTGACGTAGAGTTGTAACAGCGGAAGCGTTTAATAAAGAGTTGTCATGAACCACCTTGTACTAGTGTGTGAGAACAAGATAAGTTGATAATAGTAGAGAAGTACAAGGCTTTTATATGATTACAAAGGAATATTGAAAGTTCTATTTTAACTGTTTTTGCTGTTGCGGTTCGATACAGTGCCGACTCGGGTAACTGCTCTGTAACGAGTCAGTTATGTGTCCTTGCTGTCGCACTGTACGTTTCGTCAGGTCAAAGGTCGGAGACCTTTGACCTTCGCGCAACCTCCGAAGGTTGACTCGAGTACTACTTCGCTGTAGTCAGTTCCGTTTTGTGTCGAAGCTTCGATACGACAGAAGCGTTATAAATCACTTGTTTCCAACACTCCCCTTCGCTTCTGGAGGATCGTTGCTGATGACGTGTCCTTGCCCAGTCAGCAGCATGCAGTACTCGAACTTCTGTTTTCCAAGTTTCTTGGTCAAGTATTTGGCTGCCATCTCGGATGTGGGACAGTAGGATAGTTCAAGTCTTCCCTTTTCGATCTCGTCTTTCACGAAGAAGTACCGAAGGGCGATGTGCTTCGTTCGATTCGCGAACCCGTTTTTGTTCGCTATGCGAATGGCCGATTGGTTGTCGCAGAAGAGAGAGAAATTGGGTAACTGGGCCAATTTTGCTTCCTCCAGTAGTTTGCGAAGATATAGCCCTTCTTTGGTTGCTGAGCAGAGTGCGATATATTCTGCTTCTGCTGACGAGAGAGCAATTAGCTCTTGCTTGTTCGACTGCCATGAGATAGGCCCGATAGGTTCGAGTCTGTAGACGTAGCCGGTTCGAGACCGTCTGTTGTCTGAGTCTCCAGCGTGATTGGCGTCGACGTAGCCGATTAGCTTAGGTGTTGCGGAGCTGGTTTTGTGGTAGGTGAGTCCGATTGTCGGAGTACTGACGAGGTAGTGAAGCGCTCGGTCGAGTTCGAGCAAGTGATCTGCTTCAGGCTTCTTGAGGTAGGTAACGAGTTGGCTGGCTGAGTAGGATAGATCCGGTCGGCAGGCGACGGCTGCGAAGAGTAGGCAGCCTAGCTTCCTTTGGTAGTCGCGGACGCCAGCAGGTTTGAGTAGGGCAGAGGCCTTCCGATTTCCGTCGGTGTAGCGATATGGCGTGGAGATAGTGGTTGGGGTGAGTCCGAAGTGTTTAGCAATAGTGTCCGTGTATTTTGCAGCGCTGAGGTAGATGGCATTGTTGCCGTCTTCGATGTTCAGTCCTAGATACTGTGTCACGGTGGTTGCGACGGTGAGAGTTAGATCTCCCTGCAGCTCCCCTTCAAACCACGTTGTTACCGCGTCGGTGGAGCCTATATAGAGAAGATCATCAACGTAGACGATAAGTAGGATTTAGTCGGTGCCTTTCGCCAATCGATACATCCCTTGGTCGTGTGGTAGCTGGAGAAATCCGATGCGAATGAGGCGGGCGTGAAGGTGCTGCTGCCATAGTCTCGGGGCTTGCTTAATCCCGTACAGTGACTTCTCCAGTTGACAGATTTGGTTGGGCCCTGCGTTGGATCCGTGTGGGAGTTCGACGAAAATCTCAGCGTCGACGGGGGTGTAGAGGAAGGCGTTGGCGACATCAATTTGTCGAAGCTTCTTTCGGTTCATGGCGGCGATTGCGAGGAGAATCCGCAGTGAGGTATGTCGGCTTACTGGGGCGAATGTTTCCGTGAAATCTCGCCCTTGCTCTTGGTCGAAGCCCCGCACGACCCAGCGTGCTTTGAACTTGTCGATTGTTCCGTCGGCTTTCGTTTTCACGCGGAAGACCCATTTTCCCGTGAGGATAGTTTTGTTGCGTGCCACTCCGATAGGCACGACTTTCCAGGTGTTGCGTTCCTGCAGCGCCTTCAGCTCTTTATCCATGGCTTCACGCCATTTTTCCCTGTGTTCCCCCCCCAGAGCCTGCTGAATTGTCGTAGGCTCCTTAGGTGGTTCCGCTCCGTGGACGGCGGTGACAAGTCCCAGTATCTGCAGGCCACTCTGTGTGTAGCGGGGAAGATTTGTGTCCTCTGGATAAGCTGCTTCGTCTCCTGCTTCGGGGTCTGGTAAGAAATTTGGTCCTATGCGTTCGGAGATGTTGGTGTTGACCGGTTGAGGTGTAACGTAACCGGTGTCGGCGAAGTCGAAATAAGTTTCGGCGTTGACACTTTCGCGAGGATTTTCGTCATCCATCGGGATAGGCACGGAGCAGTATGGGAGTGGTCCTGCTTCTTCGGATGCGTTGTCCATGTTTTGCTCATCCCAGTCAGCTTCGTCTGCTGCTGAAGCAAAGGCTCGGTTGCCACGGAAGCCGCCCATGAGGTCTCGACTTGCTGCCAGGTTGTCCAGGTTCGTTTGAAGTGTGAGTCGCTCGTAGAAGATGACATCACGTGCTGCCACTATTTCCTTCGAGTGGACGTAAAAAATCTTCCATGCGTTGTAATGCTTTTCGATGCCCAGGTGTAGTCCCCACTGTGCGCGTTGAGAAAATCTTCCGGCTCTTGCAGTGTGTGGGCGATACTGTACCATGCACCCGAAGACTCGTAACATTTTTGTGTTGCCCAACTTTCTTGTCCACAGCAGGTGCGGTGATGCGTTGTTCGGAAGTGACGACGACGAAAGCAAGTTGTGCAGCATGACAGCGTGGTCCATCGCCTCAGGCCACTGGTGATTGGGCAATTGCATGCCACGCAGCAATTTGCGCATGGTGTTCTGGAGAGTTCTATTCATCCGTTCTGCCACGCCTTGCTGTTGATGGGCGTAGGGAAGCGAAATGAGTCGCTTGATGCCTCGTGTTGCGAGGTACTGCCTGAACCTCTGGGACTAATGTTCCCCTCCTCCGTTAGACTGGAAGCTTTTCAGCTTTGCGCCCGATTCTCGTTCTGCCACAGGTAGCCAGGCAACGAAGGCTTCGAAGGCCATGTCGCGACTTGGAAGATTAAGGTGCCAGGCGTAACGGGTGGCGGCGTCGATGAAAGTGATTACGTAATTATACGCGCCTTGTCCTTGTTCGCGAGTATACAGAATGTCGCTGTATACTTTCTCGAGTGGTGCATAAGCTGGCGCACTTGGATTGTGGTGAGAGGCGAACGGTTGATGCGGTAAGTCGGCTTCGGGACAGGTAAAGCATGTTCCGCGGACTCGTTGGAGTTCTCTGCCATCGGGTAGAAGGAGTGAGTCTTTGTCGAGCACTGCTGCCTTGATTGTGTTGTTTAACGTGGTGTTGCTTGGATGTCCTAGTCGTTCGTGCCACAGGGACTCACTTGCACGATGTCCGGGTGAGCGCCTATACAGGTCGGAGTTGGAGTAAAAACCCGCGGAGAAGTTTGCGCTTCTGTGTACTTCACGTGGAGTGGGAGTTAGCTGCTGCGCAGGAGTCGGTGGAGTGTTGTCGATGAGTGTTGGTGCCGTCGAAGAGCTTGCAATTGGGGTTGTAAGTGTTGTTGGTGTTGCCGATGTTGACTCTGCTGCTGTCGATGTTGTCGCTTCTTGTCGGATTTTTGCTAATGCCCGCGTTCTTTCTGCTTCAGGGATGGTATGTGAGTACCAGAACCCTCCGGGGCTGAAGTCAGGATTGAGGTCCGGTGGATGCGTCCAGGAGGCGAAGTTGACGATGCCGTCGCTATCGGCCGTTCCTTGATCTGGTACAAAGTCGAGGACGAAGACGTTATTTTTCAAGACTGCTTTGCCGATGTAGAGCCCTCCTCGACCGTGGAAAAGCTTGAACTCCTGTGTGGTACTGTCTGCTTCAAGATGGATCCCCTTCGCCATCAGTTGGCTGACGCTCAGTAAGTTGTAGCCAAGTCCTTCTGCAATCAACACTTTGGACATTTGCAAGATGACGTTAGTCTCTCGGGATTGAAGTTGTACTACGCCTTGTCGTCGTGTGTGCAGGTTCTGGTTGTTGGCCACAGTGATGACGACTTCGCGCTGAAGTTGATGCTCTTGTTGGACAAAACGGCTCGAGGAACACATATGTTGTCCGCAGCAACTGTCCAAGAACCAGGTGTCTTGCCCGGACGGCTCGCTTTGGGCGATAGCTGCATACGTTGGATTCGGCTCCAATGAGTGGCGGCGGGGAGACTTTTCATCGAGTTGGTCTTCTGGTGAGTAGTAGGGTGGTGATCCGGTGATGCAGGAATCCCTTGTCCTTGTCATGCAGCTGACGATATTTCTTGTTCCTTGTGCAGATTGCGATGAAGATGTTGAAGGCTGCACTTCCGTAGAGGCTACTTGACTGCTTGACGGCCGAAGTTGACGTTGCGGTGTTGTCGACTGCTGCTGATTCGAGCAGTGTGTGCGTGGATGGCCGGACGTCTTGCAAAGGTGACAAAACGGTGGGACGTATTGTTATACCTGTCTGTTGTTGTGTCGGTTGTTGTTGTTGTAGCGTCGTTGAGTATGAAAGGCGAACTCCGGTGCTAATGCTTTCTTCTTATGTCGTTCTTCGTGCAGGTCCATGTCTTGCTGTTTAGCGTGGATTTCGGCGCAGAGTGCTGCTTCGGAGATTTTCCCGTGAGCCCGAAGAAGTGCTCGAGTGGAGCGCCAATGAGGACCAAGGCCGGCGATGATGACTGTTACAAATGCTTCTTCCGAAATTGACCCTCCGCATCGAAGGAGTCTGTCGCGCAGTCCGCGACAACGGCTAATATAAGCCATTCCCTTTTCGCCGGGTTTCATTTCCACTGTTGTCAATTGTGCCATGAGACGACTTTGGTTAACGCTGTCTGTTGCTTGATACGGGCTCTTCAGATGGTGGTACACTGAACGAAATAACTGTCCACATGTTCATGTTTCAAGACATGAACGGGCATTAGTGGCCATGGTGATTAAGCCTTAATAACTGGACCACATGAGGTTAAAGCCCGAAGGGTTGTACATCTAAACACGCTGCATGTTGGTCATAAACTCGGTTAAACAATCAGCGAATATAGAAATAGGCAAATACTAGCATAAGGACAGTTTTTTACAATTACAGTCACACATGCAAACCAAGCAGAATCTAGTACTTGGTCCAGCGACCCTTGGCCTTGAGCACAGCCCGCACACGCCTAGGCATGCTGTCGATCAGCTCACTGCACCAAGCCGCAAGGATTTTCTCCCATTCCACTTGTACTCTGTCCCATAGCTCGAGAATGCCTGCAGGGGGGCGGGGGTAAGCAAGCAGCTGCTTCTTCAAGTAAACCCATAGATGTTCTATGGGGTTGAGGTCCGGACTAGATGCTGGCCATGGGAGCACAGAGTATGGCTGCTCGGCAAGGTATGTTTTGACCATCTTGCATGTATGCTTCGGGTCATTGTCATGCTAGAACACAACGGTCTCGGGATCCAACTCGTAATGCTCAATAGTCTGCTGCAGCTCGTCTTGCAGGATTGAACGGTACAACTCGCCGTTCATTCTTCCCTCTATCTTGCACATGAAACCCCCGCCGTTGTATGTCATGCACCCCCAAATCATGATGGAGCCGCCGCCATGTTTGACGGTCTGTTTCACATGGTGCGGCTCCATGTGACCGTCCTCCCTAATCCAGGCCCAACTACGGCCGTCGCTACTAAACCGGCAGATCTTCATTTCGTCGCTCCACACCACGCGTTTCCAGTTGTCGATCGTCCAGTGCTGGTGGTCCTTGGCCCACTGCCTGCGGTCCTTGACATTTTTCGCGGATAATCTAGGCTTCAACGGCTTTTCTATCGCCCTAACTCTGTGCCGCTTGAGAGTGTTTCGCACGGTGGCGCCCGTGACACTGATGCCGTGCGTAGAGGATATCATTCCCGCTGCGGCCTCGGCGGATTTCGATTCACCAGACACTATCGACCTTATAACTATCCTCGCGATTTGCTGTGGTAACTTGCGCGGCCGACCAGGTTTCGCCGGGGACGGCACTAGCTCGTCGAACGTTTTCGGACCGAGGTGGCGGAGGAGCTCGTCATGGACGGCAGACTTTGAAACTCCCAACTCCTGCGCGATTTGGCGGTAACTACACCCCTCCGCAATTCGCTGCATGATGCGCTTCTGTTTCTCCTCGCTAAGGCGCTTCATGCTGCAGGGGTGTTAGCGCTACTCGTAGATCGTAGTATCCGCCCGTAATCTCCTCTGAACCTAACTAGTCTAGATCTAATAGCGCACGAAATAAGGCGCGGGACATTTCGGAAAGATTTGTCCGTGTGGGGTGTCGAGAGGGAAGAGCTGACTCATTAGAGCAAGAGGTTTTTTTGGGGCTATAGGTAGCCTACACAAACTCGTAACTGTCAATCGCGAACCCTGTATGCAATATGTTTATTACAAAACTTGTTTAGGCCCCAATTTGGTGCAAGTTATCATACATTTCGAATGCATAAGTGTCAGATATATATGCCTTAGCCTATGTAGGCTGTAGTGGGGTAGACACTAAGGGGTACAGCTTTCATATTTGTATCTCACACTTTCCTAGTTCATTCATTCCTGTTTCATTCTTCACATGGTATAGAGCGGGTTCCCACATGGGACCGTTCCTTCCTAAGGGCCCACCATAAGTAACATTTTTTTTAGCTGCCCGAAGCGCGTCGCGCCCTGCCCTAAATTTTTTCGCGGCCCCCTAGCTGCCCCTACGCGATTCCTACGCGGCCCCTACGCGGCGCCTACCCGGCCCCTACGTGGCCCCCTGCGCGGCCCCTAATCCGCCCCTAACGCGGCCCCTAAGCCGCCCCTGACGCGGCCCCTACGCCGCCCCTGACGCGGCCCCTACGCCGCCCCTACGCGGCCCCTACGCCGCCCCTGACGCGGCCCCTACGCCGCCTCTGACGCGGCCCCTAAGCCGCCCCTGACGCGGCCCCTGCGCCGCCCCTGACGCGGCCCCTACGCGGCCCCTACGCGGCCCCTACGCCGCCCCTGACGCGGCCCCTACGCCGCCCCTGCCGCGGCCCCTACGCCGCCCCTGACGCGGCCCCTACGCCGCCCCTGACGCGGCCCCTACGCCGCCCCTGACGCGGCCCCTAAGCCGCCCCTGACGCGGCCCCTACGCCGCCCCTGACGCGGCCCCTACGCCGCCCCTACGCGGCCCCTACGCCGCCCCTGACGCGGCCCCTACGCCGCCCCTAAAACGGCCCGGCCCGGCCCTGTCCCTGACGCGGCCCCTACGCGGCCCCTCCGCCGCCCCTAAAAGGCCTCGGCCTCGACTCTGTCCCGGACCTGCCCCGGCCCCGACCCCGTCCTGGACCTGCCCCGGCCCCGACCCTGTCCCGGCCCCGTTGCTGCTCCGTCCCGGACCCTGCTCGGCCCCGACCCTGTCCCGGACCTGCCCCGGCCCCGACCCTGTCTCGGCCCCGTTGCTGCCCCGTCCCGGACTCTGCTCGGCCCCGACCCTGTCCCGGCCCTGTTCCGGCCCCGACCCAGTCCCGAACCTGTCGGCTCCGCCCCTGGTAAGAGCCTAGCCGGGCCGAGCCGCGCGGCCGAGCCCCACTGCGCTGCCGAGTCGCCCTGCCGAGTCGCACTGTCCTGCCTAGCTCAGTTGCACTGCTGCCGCTGCTAGTCTGCTGCTGCTCCTATCATGGCTAGTCCTAGTCTTCTCACCTTTGATGCTGAGGGTCGAGCGGTTGCTTTTGATGTCTGGCTAGATGATCTGCAGCTTTTCCTTCAGTGCGATAGCAAGGATGGCCTCTCCCTGTTTGACCTTACGTCGGGCGCCTCTACTGCCCCTGCTGCTGATGCTGACAGTACCGTTCGCTCGCAGTGGCTCACGCGCGATGCTGCTGCCCGCCTTGCTGTGCGCAGTCACCTACCGTCTACTGAGCGCGCGCACTTTAGTCAGTACAAGAGTGCTAAGACTCTGTACGACGCTGTAGTTGCACGCTACTCTTCCCCTGCCGCTGCTGCGCTCAGCCGCCTCATGCTACCGTACCTGTTCCCTGATCTCGCTGCCTTTGCCACAGTCACTGACCTCATTACGCACCTCCGCACTAGTGACACTCGCTACCGCGCTGCGCTTCCTGCTGAGTTCTGCGCCCAGACCCCCCCCCCCATGTATATCACCCTCTACTACTTAGTCACTCGACTCCCTGACACTCTCCGCTCTGTCAGGGACCACTTCCTCTCTCTTTGCCCTACCACCCTCACTGTCGACCTCCTCGAGGAGCGCCTCCTTGCAGCAGAGACTAGTATTACCGCTGTAGGCGCCTCTCGTGGTGACCCCCGTACCCCTTTCTTTGAGGGGTGCTCCCCCGTTCCTCTTTTGCCCTCAGTTGCCTCTGCTGCTGCTGTCGACCTTGTTGGCACCGAGTCGGTCAGCGCTGTGTCTGCTCCTAGTGAGAGGCGCCGCATCAGCAAGGGCAAGTGGGGCAAGGGAGCTGGAGGAGGTGGTGGGGGAGGCGGTGGTGGCGGTGGAGGCGGAGGAGGGGGTGGGGGTGGGGGTGGTGGCAGAGGTGGGGGCTTTGGAGGCAACGGTGGAGGTGGAGGCGGCGGTGGCGGTGGCGGGAGGGGTGGAGGCGGCGGAGGCGGCGGCGGCGGAGGTGGAGCAGGCAGAGGCGGAGCTGTGCAGCGGGGACCCCAGCAGCAGCAGCGCTCTCGTGAGACCCCTTCACCCCAGCAGCTTCGTGAGTGGTACGCGGGGCGCCAGGGGTCTGGAGGTACTGGTCCCTGTACCTACGTCCAGCGCACCGGCGACCGCACTGGAGAGCAGTGTGGCGGCCTGCACGCCACCCAGCGCTGCTTCGGTCGCCTGACGGACGCCTGGTGTGCCCAGTTCCCGGACGCCACTAAGATCCCTCGTTGGAGTGATCTGCTCAGGTCGGGGGTAGCTATCTTTGATCTTGACTTTGATGCTATTCTTGCTGCCGTGTATGCTGTGTCTATTAGTGCTGAGGGTGACTGTTACGTGTGTGTTCCGCCTGACCCTGGTATTGAGGCTGCTGCTCTAGGTGCTAGTGAGTCTGCTGCTCCAGGTACTCGTGAGTCTGCTCCTCTAGGTGCTGGTGAGTCTGCTCTCTCAGGTACCGAGTCGGCTCAGGTCTTTCACATCTTCACCCTCGACTCGGGTGCTTCCCGCTCCTTCTTTCGAGACCGCACCACCCTTACGCCGCTCAGTCGGCCGGTTGCGGTCTCCCTGGCAGACCCCTCTGGGGGTCCTGTCCTTGCTCGCTACTCCACTGTCCTCCCGTGTCCAGCGGCCCCGTCAGGCTCCCTGTCTGGTCTCTACCTCCCCTCGTTCTCCACGAACTTGGTGAGTGGTGCTGACCTTCAGGATGCCGGTGTTGACCAGTTCACTCCTGCAGGTCAGCGAGTGACCCACTGCACGTGTGCTCAGACGGGCCGCCACTTGGCCACGTTTACCCGTCGACCGGGGTCGAGCCTGTACACACTGACCACAGAGTCTCCTCCGGTTGCTGCGTCTGGTCAGGTAGCTGCGTCGAGTCAGGTGTTTGCTGCTGCGTCTCGGTCAGGTCCTGAGTCTGCCCCCTGCTCGTGTCGCCTCCTGTCCCACCAGACCCTCCTTTGGCACCACCGACTTGGTCACCCCTCCTTGCCTCATCTCCGAGGCATGGCCTCCCGTGTCCTTGTCTCTGGTCTCCCCCGGTCCCTCCCTCCCCTTCCCCCGGGGCCTGCCCCTACCTGCGTTCCCTGCGTCGAGGGGCGGCAGTGCGCCGCTCCTCACTCCTCCGAGTTTCCCGCCACAGAGGCTCCACTGCAGACACTTCACATGGACGTGTGGGGTCCAGCCCGCGTCCGTGGACAGGGTCACGAGCGTTACTTCCTGCTGGTGGTTGACGACTACTCGCGTTACACCACTGTCTTCCCCTTGCGCAGCAAGGGTGAGGTCACTGAGGTGTTGATCGACTGGATCCGCGTTGCTCGTCTCCAGCTCAGAGAGCGTTTCGGCTCGGACTTTCCTGTTCTGCGTCTGCACTCCGACAGAGGCGGAGAGTTTTCCTCCGACCTTCTGCGAGCTTTCTGTCGTGCGGAGGGCATCCGCCAGACGTTGACGCTTCCGGCCTCTCCACAGCAAAATGGGATTGCTGAGCGCCGCATTGGCATGGTCATGGATGTCGCTCGTACGTCCATGATCCATGCGGCTGCTCCCCATTTTCTGTGGCCGTTCGCGGTTCAGTACGCGGCGCATCAGATCAACCTTCAGCCCCGTGTCTCCCTGCCGGAGACCTCCCCTACTCTGCGGTGGACGGGGAAGGTTGGTGATGCGTCTGCGTTCCGTGTCTGGGGATCTCGAGCTTTCGTTCGAGACTTGTCTGCGGACAAGCTGTCCTCCCGTGCTGTTCCTTGCGTCTTCCTCGGCTTTCCCCCTGACGCGCCTGGTTGGCAGTTTTACCACCCCACCTCGCGTCGTGTTCTGTCCTCCCAGGACGTCACGTTTGACGAGTCGGTTCCGTACTACCGTCTCTTCCCCTACCGCACTGCCCCCCTCCCCCCCCCGCCGCTCTTCCTCGCGCCCGGTCCCCCCCCGGTAGACCCCCTCCCCCCTCAGGGTCCTGCCCCCTCAGGTGTGTCCCAGGTAGATGCAGTCGAGCCTGTCGAGGTAGCTGCTGACTCGGGTGCGTCTGGGGGTGCTGAGCCTGAGGGTGCTGAGTCTGGGGGTGCTGAGCCTGGGCGTGCGGAGTCTGGGGGTGCTGAGCCTGGGGGTGCGGAGCCTGGGGGTGCTGGGTCTGGGGGTGCTGAGCCTGAGCGTGCGGAGCCTGGGGGTGCTGCTTCTGGGAGTGCTGAGCCTGGGGCTGCTGGGAGTGGGGGTGTGGAGCCTGCCGGTGTTGGACCTGGCGGTCCTTCGGGTGCGTTGTCCCGGCGGGAGCTTCCCTCTCCACAGGAGCTGCGCGAGTGGTTTGCTCGCCGCTGGAGCCGTGCTGCTGGAGCTGGAGGTGCTGCCGCTGCTGGAGGTTCTGCTGCTACTGGAGGTACTGGAGCTGGCGGTGCTACTGGAGCCGGTACTGGAGGTTCTACTTCTGCTGGGGGTGCTGGAGCCACGGGTCTCGGAGGTGCTTGTACTGGAGGTACTGGAGGTGCTGGGCCTGCTGGTGCTCCTGGTGCTGGAGCTGGTGGTGCTGCTGGAGTGGGTGCTACTGGAGGTACTGGAGCCGGAGCGGGTGTGTCTGCTGGTGGTACTGCTGGAGCTGGAGCTGCTGGAGGTACTGGCACTGGTGGTGCTGCTGGAGGTGGAGCTGACGCTGGGGGTACTGGTGTTGTCCCTGTCGGTGCTGCGCAGCCGCGGCCGTACTTCGTTCCGCTCCTTGAGCAGGTTCTTGGTCTTCCGCCTTCTCCTAGTCCTGCTCCTTCCTTAGCGTGTCCTCCGCCTGTCCAGTCCGAGTCACAGTTACAGCTGGCCTTCCCTCTACCTGCTCCTTCTCCCTACGCTGGTCCTACTGGAGGTCTTGCTGAGCGTCGTGACCCTGAGTCGCGTCCTGCGTCGCCTGTTCGCACTGCTCGCACTAGTCGTCGTGTTCCACGTCCGCGTCCTCCTGCAGTCCCTGGCACGCATCAGATGGCACTGCGTCCTTCCACTGCGCCACAGCGTGTCCCTTTGCCGTCTCCTCCAGAGTCCTCTCTTCCTGCTCTTGCTGACCCGGCGTCTGACTCCCTTCGTGCTGCTAGTCCTACTGTCACGCGTTTCCTAGCCACTGTTGTCACTGACCCTTCCTTTGAGTCCACTGCTGCGTCTGCCTTAGTTACCGAGCTTTTCGACTTCGCTGCTCACTGTCGTCTAGACTACGCCGCTAGTCTTGTTGCTGAGTCTGCGTCTGTCTGTCCTCCGTCCGTCGGGGGTGAGTGTGCTCTTAGCACGGACGTCCTTGAGGACAGGCAGGAGGAGTTCCAGTGTTTGGCTACTGCTTCACCTCATCTCGTGTCCGTACTGCTTACCCCTGAGGGAGACCCGGATGCACTTGACATCCTGACTCCGCGCTCTTACGCGGAGGCGATAGAGGGTCCCTACTTCTCTCAGTGGCAGGCAGCCATGGACGCAGAGATGGCTTCCTGGAAGTCCACAGGCACCTACGTCGACGAGGTTCCCCCTCCTGGGGCGAACATTGTCAGTGGCATGTGGATTTTCAGGGTGAAGCGGCCGCCGGGTTCTCCGCCTGTCTTCAAGGCGCGCTACGTGGCTCGAGGCTTCAGTCAGCGGCAGGGAGTTGACTACTTTCAGACCTTCTCCCCGACCCCGAAGATGACCACTCTTCGGGTACTGCTGCACGTTGCTGCTCAGCGTGACTACGAGCTTCACTCTCTTGACTTCAGCACTGCTTTCCTACAGGGCAGTCTGCACGAGGAGATCTGGTTGCGCCGCCCACCTGGCTTCACTGGGTCGTTTCCTCCTGGTACCCAGTGGAGCCTCCGGAGGCCAGTCTACGGTCTCCGCCAGGCGCCACGTGAGTGGCACGACACACTGAGGACTACGCTTGCGGCTCTTGGGTTTGCTCCTTCCACTGCTGACCCGTCGCTGTTTCTTCGCACCGACACTTTGCTGCCGCCGTTCTACATCCTCGTGTACGTCGACGACTTGGTCTTTGCTACAGCTGACACTGCTGGACTCGCCCACGTGAAGTCCGAGCTGCAGAAGAGACACACGTGCACAGACCTGGGTGAACTGCGCAGCTATCTTGGCTTGCAGATGACCCGGGACAGAGCACGGCGCACCATTACCTTGACTCAGTCACACATGGTGCAGCAGGTCCTTCAGCGCTTCGACTTCACGTACTCCTCGCCTCAGGCCACTCCTCTGTCTACTCGCCACTCGCTCTCAGCTCTGCCTTCGGATGAGTCCGTAGAGCCGAGTGGCCCGTACCCAGAGCTTGTTGGCTGCCTCATGTACCTGATGACCTGCACTCGACCTGACCTAGCATACCCTCTGAGCATTCTGGCACGCTATGTTACTCCTGGGAGACACCGACCAGAGCACATGGATGCAGCGAAGAGGGTGTTGCGCTACTTGTGCAGTACTTCAGGCTTGGGGCTAGTGCTTGGAGGGCGGAGTCCAGTGGTCCTCACTGGTCACGCAGACGCGTCTTGGGTTGACGACCTAGCTACGCAGCGGTCGTCACAGGGTTACACCTTCAGCCTTGGTTCCGGCTCTGTTTCGTGGCGGTCTACTCGCTCGTCTTCTATTCTCAGCTCCAGCTGTGAGGCTGAGATCTACGCAGGGGCCATGGCTGCACAGGAGTTACGCTGGCTCACCTACTTGCTGACTGACCTGGGAGAGCCGCCTCGTTCTCCTCCAGTTCTGTACGTAGACAACAAGGCTATGCTGGCCTTGTGTCGGGAGCAGAGACTGGAGCACAGAACGAAGCACATTGCTCTTCGCTACTTCCTTGCTCGTGAGCTGCAGCAGCGTGGTCAGCTGCGCCTTGCTTACGTGGCCTCTCAGGCCAACACTGCTGATATCTTTACCAAGGCACTTCAGCCTTGTGATCATCAGCGCTTCTGTACTATGCTCGGTCTTGTGCCTACTTGGCCTCACTTGCTTACCTCTTGAGTTTGCTTGTACTGTGATCTCTATATACCTGCACTTGCTTGTTTACCTTTATATATGAACTTGCATGTGAACTGGCCTTATGGCCTTTGAACCTGTGCTCAGACTGTGTGGTGACATTGTGATCCACCCTGAGCTTGCTTTGCTTTGCTTTGCTTTGCTTGACTGGTCTTTTGACCCCTAGTTCTCCCCCACTTTGCCTATGGGGGTGTGTCAGATATATATGCCTTAGCCTATGTAGGCTGTAGTGGGGTAGACACTAAGGGGTACAGCTTTCATATTTGTATCTCACACTTTCCTAGTTCATTCATTCCTGTTTCATTCTTCACAATAAGGACAATTATTTCGTTCAGTGTATGCCAACACGGCGGAGTTGCCGTATCCTCGATAAGATCGAATGTTCTGTTGCTCGTTTGGCGTCAAGTTTCGAAGAAGTATCGTATACGCCATCAGCGACTGATATGTATATTGCTGCTTGTCGTACTGTGTCCCATGTACTAGATATGGCAGGGACCCGTCGAAGAATCCGAGGATTTGCGCGCCTTCCATCATCAACTCGAATTCAAAGGACCAGGTAGGAAAATCCTTCCCGTCGAAAAGCGTTGATGTTTGCAATTTGAGAACGTGTGCGAATTGCGATTGCACCTGAAGTGCGTCCAGTGTCTTCTCTTGTCCAGGTGAAGACTGCGGCTACGGCGCGAAACTGACAGAGCCGCGTTGAGGCTCATACGGAGCAAAGGTAGGTTGTTGTTGATTTGCGCGCGCGTACGATGAACCATCAAGACACATTGGTGTTGCTCTGTTGTTGTTGTCGCTGTTGTTTGATTGCGCAGGAGCTGCTTGTTGGTGTTGCTCGTAGAAGGACATGAAGGAGAAAAATTTCTCCATCATACTTGGGTCGAAGCTTGTTGCTTGGTTTCCGGGAGTTTCCGTTGATTCCGCAGCTGGTCTTGTAGCTATGCCTTCTTCTGTCTGTAGGCCAGAAGTTGGAGGTGGAGTAGGATTAGTACCGAGTGATCCGTTGGAGGAGCTCCTCTCCTTTCGTGTAGCCATGACTTGTATTGTAAAAGGTTAAAAGGTGATCTTGTCCTGCCTTGCTCTCATACCATGTTGGGCTGAGAAAAGCCCTTAGGCACTTCCAGGACTAAGATCAGGTGTTGACGTAGAGTTGTAACAGCGGAAGCGTTTAATAAAGAGTTGCCGTGAACCACCTTGTACTAGTGTGTGAGAACAAGATAAGTTGATAATAGTAGAGAAGTACAAGGCTTTTATATGATTACAAAGGAATATTGAAAGTTCTATTTTAACTGTTTTTGCTGTTGCGGTTCGATACAGTGCCGACTCGGGTAACTGCTCTGTAACGAGTCAGTTATGTGTCCTTGCTGTCGCACTGTACGTTTCGTCAGGTCAAAGGTCGGAGACCTTTGACCTTCGCGCAACCTCCGAAGGTTGACTCGAGTACTACTTCGCTGTAGTCAGTTCCGTTTTGTGTCGAAGCTTCGATACGACAGAAGCGTTATAAATCACATGTTTCCAACAATATTTAGAGATCTTTATGAGCTTTATGGGTTGTTGCAATGTATTTTTACAAGTGAAATGCCGTCAAAATCGTCTAAACGCGCTCGACGGACGTGACTGTTAAGTGTAGCGGTTCATAGGATTGATACGTGGCGCCGGGAACTCTGGTAGTTGACGTAGGCACGACGGGGGTGATCATTATGACCGGATGACTTGACTCTATCAGAAGATGGATATTGCGTAGTGTAGAGTGCAGGGCCCTGGTTATCAGACCAAATCAGTCTAATGGTCTGAAAATCAGACCTACTTTTTTCATTTCATCTGATTTTCAAGACCATCAAATTTATTTCATCTGATCAATAAGACGAAGGATTGTATTTCGTCTGAAAAAAAAAGTCCAAGTGTTTTACTTCGTCTGATATTTCAGACATCGCGTATGTGTTCATCTGATACTAACTAAGTACCCCACCCCCCCCCCCCCCCCCCCCCCCCAACTCCTTCCCCCGTGCCCGTGCCCCCTCAAGCCCCTCAAGCCAGTCCAAGTTGCCCCCCCCACGAAGTCCCTCGCTCGCTCCTATACCAGGCCAGTGTGAAAGTAACGAGCGAGAATTGAGTGAACTAGCAATGAGTTGGGTACAAGTACTAACCCTAATTGGGTTGTACCCCTTATGGGCTACCCCACTACAACCTACACAAATGTATAAGCTATAATGTTCTGACACACCCCCATAGGCAAAGTGGGGGAGAACAAGTGGTCACAAGACCAGTCAAGAAAAGCAAAGCAAGCTCAGTGTAGATCACAAAGTCACCACACAGTCCGAGCACAAGCAAAGGGCCACAAGGCTAGTTCACATGAAGAGTTATATAAAGAGAACAAGCAATACAGTGATCATACCCTAGTAAGTACAAGCATGCAGGTATATATATAGATCACAGTACAAGTAGAGTCAAGCAGTAAGCAAGTGAGGCAAAGTAGGCACAAGGCTTATCACAGTAACAAAGCGCTGATGATCACCAGGCGGAAGTGCCTTGGTGAAGACATCAGCAGTGTTGGCCCGAGTGGCCACGTACGCAAGACGAAGCTGGCCACGCTGCTGCAACTCTCGAGCAACGAAGTATCGCAGAGCGATGTGCTTCGTTCTGTGCTCCAGTCTGTGCTCCTGACACAAGGCAATCGTGGCCTTGTTGTCTACGTACAGATTTGGAGGCGAACAAGGCCGCTCTCCCAAGTCGGTCAGCAAGTAGGTAAGCCAGCGTAGCTCCTGAGCCGCCATGGCCTCGGCGTAGATCTCAGCCTCACAACTGGAGCTGAGAACCGAAGACGAGCGGGTAGACCGCCAAGAAACAGAGCCGGAACCAAGGCTGAAGGTGTAACCCTGTGACGACCGCTGCGTAGCTGAGTCGTCAACCCAAGAGGCGTCTGCGTGACCGGTGAGGACAACTGGACCCCGACGTATTGCACAAGAAACGCAGTACCCTCTTCGCAACATCCCAGTGCACATTTCGGTGCCTACTGGGAACCACGTAGCGAGCCAGGAGGCTGAGAGGGTATGCGAGGTCAGGTCGAGTGCAAGTCATCAGGTACATGAGGCAACCCACAAGCTCTGGGTACGGACCACTCGGCTCTACGGACTCGTCCGAAGGTGAAGCTGAGAGCGAGTGGCTGGTAGACAGTGGAGTGGGCTGTGGCGAGGAGAACTGGAAGCCGAAGCGCTGAAGGACCTGGTGCACCATGTGTGACTGAGTCAGGGTAATGGTGCGCCGAGCTCTGTCCCGGGTGATCTGCAAGCCAAGATAGCTGCGCAGTTCACTCAGGTCCGTACAAGTGTGTCTCTTCTGCAGCTGCGACTTCACAAGAGTTAGTGTCTCAGTTTCAGCAGTGGCAAAGACGAGGTCACGCTGCATGCTGCCCTGCAGAAACGCTGTGCTGAAGTCCAGAGAGTGCAACTCGTAGTCACACTGAGCAGCAACGTGCAGCAACACCTGAAGAGTAGTCATCTTCGGGGTGGGGGAGAAGGTCTGGAAGTAGTCAACTCCTTGTCGCTGACTGAAGCCTCTAGCAATGTAACGCGCCTTGAAGGCAGGCGGAGAACCCGGCGGCCGCTTCACCCTGAAGATCCACATGCCATCGACTATGTTCGCCCCAAGTGGGGGAACCTCGTAGGCGTAGGTGCCTGTGGACTTCCAGGATGCCATCTCAGCATCCATGGCTGTCTGCCACTGAGAGGAGTAAGGACCCATAATCGCCTCTGCGTAAGAGCGCGGGGTCGGGATGTCTGGAGCATCCGGGTCTCCCTCAGGGGCAAGCAGCATGGAAGAGAAACAAGGTACAGCAGCTGCAAGACACTCAAAGTTTCCTGCCTGTCCTCAAGGACGTCCGTGCCAAGAGGACACTCACCCCCGACGGACGGAGGACTGGCAGACGCAGACTCAGCAACAAGAGCAGAGGCGTAGTCTAGACGATAGGCAGCAGCAAAGTCAAGCAGCTCAGCAACGAGAGCAGACGCAGCAGCAGACTCAAAAGAAGGGTCAATGACAGCAGTGGCGAGGAGACGAAAGACAGTGGGACTGGCAGCACGAGCGCGGTCAGACTCAGGGTCAGTGACCTCAGGAAGAGAGTACTCAGGAGGAGCTGGCAGAGGAACACGTAGAGGAACAGAGGAAGGACGAAGGGTCATAGCGTGCGTGCCAGGGACAGGAGGAGGACGCAAGCGAGGAACGCGACGAGTAGTGCGAAAAGGTGGGACAGGACGAGACGCAGGCTCACGACGCTCTGTAAGACCGCCGGACTGCTCAGTGTAAGGAGAAGGAGCAGGCAGTGTAGAGGCCGGCTGTAACGGCGGCAGCGACCGGTCAGGCGGGGGACACAGGAGGGGAGGATTAAGGTCAGCAGAAGGCGGGGTACCAAGAACCTGCTGGAGCATTGGAATGAAGTACGGTCGCAGCCGCATAGCGCCACCAGGGGCAACAGCTCCAGCTCCTCCAGCGTCAGCACCTCCAACACCAGGGCCTCTAGCTCCAGCGCCTCCTGCGCCAGGGCCACCAACTCCAACTCCTCCAGCTCCAGCGCCACCAGCGCCAGTAGTACCAGACTCCGGAAGGTCTCCAGCTCCAGCACCCTCAACACCACCAGTCCCGGCAGCTCCAGTACCCCGGGTACGAGCACCTCCAGGACCAGCGGTCGCTGTACCTCCAGTAACACCAGCTCCAGTAGCAACTCCAGTACCTCCACCTCCAGCAGCGCCAGAACCTCCAGCTCCAGAAGCTCCACCCCGAAGGCGCGGTCGCCGAACAAACCACTCACGCAACTGCTGCGGAGACAGTCCCAGCGAAGCACTAGCAGAACCTCCAGACGAAGTAGCACCCTGAGGCTCCGCACCTCCAGACTCCGCACCCTCCGACTCAGCAACTCCAAGCTCAACAAGTGCAGGCTCACCACCCCCAGTGGCAACACCCCTAGGCTCAGCACCCCCAGTCGCAACACCCCCAGGCCCAGCACCCCCAGTCTCAGAACCTCAGACTCCCCACCCCCAGGCTCCGCACCCCCAGACGCAGTACCTCGAGCAGCACCTGAGACGAGGGCTACCTGAACAGGCGCAGTACCAGGGAGAGGGTCAACCTGAGACACACCTGAGGGAGCAGGACCCTAGGGCGGAAGGGGGTCTACCGGAGAAGGAACGAGAGCAAGGAAGAGCGGCGGGGGCGGGGGAGGGGCAGAGCGGTAGGGGAAGAGGCGGTAAAAGGGAACCGACTCTTCAAACGTGACGTCCTGAGAAGGGAAGACACGGCGCGAGGTGGGGTGGTAAAACTGGCAGCCAAGTGCGTCCGGGACAAAGCCAAGGAAGAAACTGGGGATAGCACGGGGGGAGAGCTTGTCTGCTGACGTATCGCAAACAAAGGCACGAGATCCCCAGACCCGGAACACCGACGCATCGCCAACCTCCCCCGTCCAACGCAGTGTGGGTGAGGTCTCCGGCAAGGAGACACGGGGCCAGAGGTTGAGCTGATGCGCAGCGTACCGGACCGCAAACGGCCACAGAAAATGGGGAGCAGCCGCATGGATCATGGAGGTACGAGCGACCAACATGACTAAGCCAATGCGGCGCTCAGCAATCCCATTTTGCTGAGGGGAGTCCGGAAGCGTGAATGACTGGAGAATGCCCTCCCCACGACAAAAGTCCCGCAAGAGGGTGGAGGAGAACTCACCACCTCTGTCAGAGTGCAGACGCAGGACAGGAAGGTCCTGGCCGAAACGCTCGCGGAGCTAGAGACGGACTGTGCGGATCCAAGGGATCAAGACATCAACGACCTAACCCTTGCTGCGCAAGGGGAAGACCGTGGTGTACCGCGTGTAGTCGTCAACTACCAGCAGAAAGTAGCGCTCACGGCTCTATCCACTGACGCGGGCTGGGCCCCACACGTCCATGTGGAGAGTCTGCAGGGGAGCAGTCGTCGGGGAAACGAGGAGGAGTGAGGAGCAGCGTGCTGCCTCCGCTCGACGCAAGGGAGGCAGGGCGGGGCAGGCGAGGGCGGCGGGGGAGGCAGGGACCTGGGTAGGCCAGAGACAAGAAGACGAGAGTGCATGCCACGAAGGCGAGGCAGGGAAGGGTGACCCAGGTGGTGGTGCCACAGAAGAGTCTGGTGCGACAGGAGGCGACACGAGCAAGAAGTGGCTACCTGACTTGACGCGGACACCTGAGTAGACGCAACGACCTGAGAAGGCTTGGTAGTGAGTGTGTACAGACTCGACCCTGGCCGACGAGTGAACGTGGTCAGGTGACGCCCCGTCCGTGTGCACGTGCAGATTGACACACGCTGACCCCCAAGAGTGGTGGTAGTGACCATCGCATCCTGAAGGGCAGCGGTACTCACCAATTTCGTAGAGAACGAGGGGAGGTGAAGACCTGACAGTGAGCTGGACGGAACCACCGGACACGGGAGGAAAGTGGAGGAACGTGCCACGACCGGGCCCTCGGAGGGGTCAGCCGGTCGGAACGGGACAGGTGCAGGAAGAGGAGTGAGGGTGGTGCTGTCACGAAAGAAACAGCGCAAGGCGCCGGAGTCCAATGTGAAAGTGTGCAAGACCTCAGCAGGCACAGTACCAGGGAGAGTACCAGACTCACTAGCACCTAGAGCAGCAGCAGCTATACCTGGGTAAGGCGGCACACACCGGTAGCAGTCACCCTCAGCTCTAATAGATAAAGCATACATAGCAGAAAGAATAGCATCAAAGTATAGGTCAAAAATAGCAATCCTAGACTTAAGCAGATCCGCCCAGCGAGGGAGCTCGACGTCGTCACCAAACTCAGCACGCCAAGCGTCGTCGAGGCGGCAGAAGCAGTGGTACTGAGTGTGGGGCCGCCCGCAAGTGTGACCAGCACGGTCACCCATGCGAATGACATATGGGCAACTACCCCCAGACGCCCCACGCAGAAACCACTCACGAAGTTTTTGGGGAGACGTGGTCTCGCTCCGATGCTGCTGCTGCTGACGCTGGCCACCCCCAGAACCGACACGCTGAGCGCCAGTTCCAGCGCTACCAGTCCCACTGCCTCCACTGCCACCACTCCCACCGCTGCCTCCACCACCTCCACTACTGCCCCCACCACCACTCCCGCTGCCACCTCCACCACCGCCGCTGCCACCTCCACCACTTCGGCCACCCTTGCCCTTGCTGCTGCGGCGCTTTGCACTAGCAGAAGCAGCCCCGACGTCCTCAGCAACAGGGACGTCTACAGCAGCAGCAGAGGCGTAGGAGGGGGCAAGGGGGGAGGGGGAACACCCCTCAAAGAAGGGCGGACGCGGAGTGCCACGAGCAGCACCTACAGCAACTGCACTAGTCTCAGCTGCGAGGAGATGCTGCTCGAGGAGGTCAACAGTGATGGAGGTGGGGTCAAGAGAGAGGAAGTGGTCCCTGACAGAGCGAAGAGAGTCAGGGAGGCGGGTGACTATAAAGTAGAGAGTGATGTACATCGGGGGGGGGTTCCTGTCAGGGAACTCAGCAGGAACGGCAGCGCGGTAGCGAGCGTCACTAGTGCGAAGGTGGGAAACAAGGTCCTCGATTGTGGTAAAGGTAGACAGCTCGGGAAACAGGTAGGGCAGAAGAAGGCGGCCTAGAGCAGCAGTGGCGGGGGAGGAGTTTAGAGCGACTACAGTGTCGTACAGTGCCTGCGCTGTCCTGTGCTGTCCGAAGTGAGCGCATTCAGCTAATGGCAGGTGGTTGTGAATGGCTAAGCAGGCAGCAGCATCACGAGTAAGCCACTGTGAGCGAGTCGAACTGTCACCTGTGGCAGGAGGGGCAGTAGCAGCGCCTGATGCAAGGTCAAACAGCGATTCACTGTCCTTAGAATCACTCAGTAGGTACAGCTGCAGGTCATCTAGCCACGTGTCAAACTGAACTGGTTTGCCCTCATGATCAAACGCGAGAACCCGAAGCGAAGCCATAGCTGTGCAGCACGCAGGATAGCAGTAGTAGCAGCAGTAGCAGCTGTAGCAGTAGCAGCAGTGACAGTACCGGGCTGTAGCAGTAGCTAGGTACCGGGCTGGGCGTTGGGCTAGGTACGGGGCCTGACGTGGCTAGGGACCGGGCCGGTCGTCGGGCTAGATACGGGGCCGGGCGGGGCTAGGTACGGGGCCGGGCGCGGGCTAGGTACGGGGCCGAGCGGGGCTAGGCACGGGGCCAGGCGCTGGGCTAGGGACGGGGCCGGGCGGGGCTAGGGACCGGGCCGGGCGCGGTCTAGGTACGGGGCCGGGCGCTGGGCGAGGGACGGAGCCGGGCGGGGCTAGGGACCGGGCCGAGTGCGGGCTACGGGGTCGGGAGCTGGGCTAGGTACGGGGCCGGGCGTGGCTAGGTACGGGGCCGGGCGCTGGGCGAGGGACGGGGCCGGGCGCTGGGAAAGGGGCGGGGCCGGGCGCGGGCTAGGGTCGGGGCCGGGCGCGGCTAGGGACCGGGCCGGGCGCGGGCTAGGTACGGGGCCGAGCGCTGGGCGAGGGACGGGGCCGGGCGCTGGGCTAGGTACGGGGCCGGGCGGGGCTAGGGACCAGGCCGGGCGCTGGTTAGGTTCGGGCCGGGCGCGGGCGTGAGACGGGGCCGGGCGCGGGCTAGGTACGGGCCGGTCGCGAGCTAGGTAGGGGCTGGGCGCGGGCGAGAGACGGGGCCGGGCGCGGGCTAGGTACGGGTGGGTTGCGGGCGTGAGACGGGGCCGGGCGCGGGCTAGGTACGGGCGGGTCGTGGGCGTGAGACGGGGCCGGGCGCGGGCTAGGTATGGGCCGGTCGCGAGCTAGGTACGGGCCGATCGCGAGCTAGGTACGAGCCGATTGCGGGCTAGGTATGGGCCGAGCGTGGGCGTGAGACGGGGCCGGGCGCGGGCTAGGTACGGGCCAGGCGCTGGGCTAGGTACGGGCCGAGCGTGGGCGTGAGACGGGGCCGGGCGCGGGGCTAGGAACGGGCGGATCGCGGGCTAGGTACGGGCGGATCGCGGGCTAGGTACGGGCCGGGCACGGGCGAGAGACGGGGCCGGGCGCGGGCTAGGTACGGGCCGGTCGCGGGCTAGGTACGGGCCGGGCGCGGGGCTAGGAACGGGGCCGGGCTCGGGGCTAGGGGCGACGGGCCTAGGGGGGTACTCGCAGCGTAGCAGGTGGTGGGCCCAAGTAACCTGCTCTGATTCCATGTGAAAGTAACGAACGAGAATTGAGTGAACTAGCAAAGAGTTGGGTACAAGTACTAACCCTAATTGGGTTGTACCCCTTATGGGCTACCCCACTACAGCCTACACAAATGTATAAGCTATAATGTTCTGACAGCCAGCCCGTCCATCAAGCCCCTTGCTCCTACCATAACCATTACAGCCCCCCCCACTCAAGACCCGGAATGGGTGGTGTCAGAATATCATGGTGGGGTAGCCCATAAAGGGTACAACCCAATTAGGGTTAGTACTTGTACCCAACTCTTTCATAGTTCATTCATTTCTAATTCATTCTTTTGACACGAGCGCAAAAAAAAAAAAAAAAAAAAAAAAAAAACACGATTCTATTAAAAGCGCAATGGCGATACTATCTGGGGCCATACAGTTATAGGCGCATCTGGAATTTTTATTTGAATACTTGTCAAAATTCTGAAACAAATTTCACCATATTAGTATTACGAGTTCCAATTTCCCTCACTTCCGGCTCACATACTACACCGTCAAGTCAGCATGTCCTACCAATTTGCCTTTGTATGTTGATA
Source organism: Closterium sp. Naga37s-1 (assembly GCA_947471745.1). Classification (NCBI taxonomy): domain Eukaryota; kingdom Viridiplantae; phylum Streptophyta; class Zygnematophyceae; order Desmidiales; family Closteriaceae; genus Closterium; species Closterium sp. Naga37s-1. The sequence goes on along the minus strand of CANJKZ010000174.1, from coordinate 1,426,419 downwards.
GGGATTTAATCTCTGCCAAGGTGCGCCAGACCTACCGTACGGTACCGTAATCGCCCGTTCGGGGGGGTGTCAGAGGTCCACTGGTGATCCCCGATTGATCCTAGGGAAGGGTTACAGGCATGTTGGCCTGGGGGGTTATGGGCGCACTGACCCGCTACTTAACAAGCCCTTTTATCCCAATGGTCTAGTGGTTGGGATTCTGACATACACCTTTCAAAATGTAGCACCCATGGGTATTACCGTATCATCTCGGATAGAAGCATAGGCCTATTATAAGCGCATGCGCTTCTATCTGGAGCAATGTGCTTATGGCCGATCCTCAATTATAAGCGCACCCCCTGTGAAAACGTTAATTATTATAAGCGCATGTACAATTTTAAATTAAAATTTATGTTCAAAACGGTAGCGAGTTTCAATTTTGAAGCAAGTGCAATCTCATTTTCGCTGAGTTTGACTCTTGAAGACCTGACTGGCTGCGCGTCCAATCAGGATGTGCTGGCATGACTGCAAAGTGTCGCATCTTGGCCCCTGTGTGCTGGAAGAGAATCACTTGCAGGCGATTCTGCTTTGTGACGCGAAAATTTTCGACTCGGTTGAAATGGCAAGAGTGAAACATACAATTTGGTGTCTTAAATGTATAAATTCGTATATGTCATTATAAAAGCGCATGCGCTTATAAAAATGACTCAATTAGAAGCGCACCCCCCTAAAATCATTGTTTTATTATAAGCGCACCTGCGCTTCTATCCGGGGTGATACGGTATATCTGGGGTGTGTGTACTATAAAGGTACTCCAATGACAACACCCCCTTTCTACCGAATTGGATACCACACCCCCTCTCGACCATTTTGTTTCTACTGCGTGGGTGGTTTTGCCCAACAAAGGCATGAAAACACTTGAAAAGGGATACAAAACAAACAAGTCGCGATAAGGACGCGTCACAATTAAAATACCGAGGAAGGATTGGGGGTGTTCATCGACCCTACCAAATCGATCGCCACATCGATGTGCCATGATGATATTTTTGCAATCACGTGCCCACCACGGCCTATGATTCACTTTTAGGCACGTTAATGCATCAGGGTCCCTCCCTCTGTGTAGAATCCCTGATCGTTAGTGTCCCAACAAAAAAGCCAGAAAATTCAGTGTTACCTTCAAAAAAAGTCTGATGCATCAGTGTTCCCTTTTTGTAAAGGCTGATATTGAACTTAAAATAAGATAACACTAGGCAAGAACGCAATGAAACCCCAAGCGGGTGGAAAGAAAGCATGGAGCAGAATGGGATGGGAGCCTGGATGGCAGGTAGCACGGCTGGGCAGCGTCGATGCATCAGTCCTTGCCAGCACGACTTAGACAAAACGGGCCACAGGACCATAGGTGCAAGCAATGGGCCAGAAACCCTCGCATCGCAGCCCGCTAGCATCGCTCTGTTCCAACCTTGTTATTGGTCAACCCACATAATGCTGCAAAAGTGGCCAATGATCGGACCAAGCGTGCCAACAAAGCAGTCCTCAAAGCGAATAACACCGGGCAAATTTGTCTAGTGGTCACTGCCATGCGGTACTTCCGGGCAACTACACTCGAAACGTGTAGGAAACGCATTCATTGTCCGTTTCGTTACAACGAAGTGTGATCAGTGTCCCTTAAAAAAAAAACCTGAAAGTTCAGAGTCATCTGCTCCCTAACGGCTGAAAAATCAGTCCTCTAAAAAGCTGGACACAGGAAAATCAGGGTAGGTAAAAAAAAAACCCTGAAAATCAGGAATTTCAAGGAACAATTCCTGATATCGTAGGACCTGGTGCCCACCCCAAGTCCCAAGTGTCACGATCGAAAACAATTGTCTAAAAAACGAACGAAATGAAATGAACTAGCAGCAGGATTGGTACAAGTACTAACCCTAAGTTGTGTTGTACCCCATATGGGCTACACCACTACAGACTACAAAACATGCGACATATAAGTTTGACACACCCCCATAGGCAAAGTGGGAGTGGTCACTGTTAACGGGAATGAAGTGTTGGCCCCGCCCTCGCTTGGGCAACGCCGACGACTTGGTCGGATGTACGGGAGTAGCGGCCAACCATCCATAGTGGGAGAGCTGCTCGACAGGCTTCGTCGAGCTGCAGGGGACCGCTGTGGTGTTGCTGTCGACCAGGGAGCTCGACAGCTGTAACTGACTGGTCTGGGCGACGGGTGGGCCGTCGACCAGGAGGGGCAGTTCGACTGGGAGGTCGACGGAGCAGTCCGTCGACCTGAGAAGTGAGCAGCCGTCGACGAGGGGAGCTCGTCGACAACAGCTGACAGTTCTGGTCGACGGAAGGGGTCCGTCGACCAGGGGGTAGCTCGACGGGAGCTGTGGTCGACCAGGGGCACCCGGTGGTCAACCAGAGGCACTTGGTAGTCGACCAAAGCACCTAGGTTTGTCCAGGTCGACCAGGTAACCTGCTCGACGAGTTCTGCGGAGGCAAGCGAACATCGTCGAAATCGCGATGGCGAAGGCGACCTCGGGTTGGTATCCGGAAGTCGATGTGGCTCGTCATGCGCAGGCAAAGGCCAACGGATGCGCAACGGTGCAAGTCGGGCCAATCATCTGCGTACACCTGCGAGCGTGCGCACTGCTGTCTTCTACGGGGCAACGCTGGACAGCCGCTCTGCTGCAGCGTTGGCACACCGTCAACTTGCTATGCTGGCAGGTCGCCTTTCTGCAGTACTGGCGCGGCTCCTCTACGCAACGCTGGCACGCGGTCGACCATGCTGTGCTGTCTGTCGACCAGGCTAGCTGCAGAGTTGCTAGGTGCCTGATGTAGTCTTTCTTGTCATTGCTTGTTTAACAATCCTGTAAACTCCAACTTTGCTAGTGAAACTCTTGCCGATTCCTCCTGTAATTGTGCAATCACTAAGGAACTAGGAAAGCTACGATCACTCCTAGTAGTTCGTGCCAACCTCATAGTCTAGCTCACCACCGTTGTAGAGTGACTCTCCATAGTCACAAGACCAGTCAAGAAAAGCAAAGCAAGCTCAGGGTGGATCACAAAGTCACCACACAGTCCGAGCACAAGCAAAGGGCCACAAGGCCAGTTCACATGCAGAGTTATATAAAAGAGAACAAACAATACAGTGATCATACCCTAGCAAGTGTAAGCATGCAGGTACATATATAGATCACAGTACAAGCAAAGTCACGCAGTGAGCAGGTGAGGCAAAGTAGGCACAAGGCCTAACACAATAGAGAAGCGCTGATGATCACCAGGCGGAAGTGCCTTGGTGAAGACATCAGCAGTGTTGGCCCGAGTGGCCACATACGCAAGACGAAGCTGGCCACGCTGCTGCAACTCTCGAGCAAGGAACTATCGCAAAGCGATGTGCTTCGTTCTGTGCTCCAGTCTGTGCTCCTAACACAAGGCAATCATGGCCTTGTTGTCTACGTACAGAACTGGAGGCAAACGAGGCTGCTCTCCAAAGTCGGCCAGCAGGTAGGTGAGCCAGCGTAGCTCCTGAGCAGCCATGGCCTCGGCGTAGATCTCAGCCTCACAACTGGAGCTGAGAACCGAAGACGAGCGGGTAGACCGCCAAGAAACAGAGCCGGAACCAAGGCTGAAGGTGTAACCCTGTGACGACCGCTGCGTAGCTGAGTCGTCAACCCAAGAGGCGTCTGCGTGACCGGTGAGGACAACTGGACCTCGTCCTCCAAGCACGAGCCCCATGCCCAACGTACTGCACAAGTAACGCAGTACCCTCTTCGCAGCATCCCAGTGCACCTTCTGGTGCCTACCGGGAGCCACGTAGCGAGCCAGGAGGCTGAGAGGGTACGCGAGGTCAGGTCGTGTGCACGTCATCAGGTACATGAGGCAACCCACAAGCTCTGGGTACGGACCACTCGGCTCTATAGACACTTCCGAAGGTGGAGCTGAGAGCGAGTGGCCGGTAGACAAAGGAGTGGGTTGTGGCAAGGATATCTTGAAGCCGAAGCGCTGAAGGATCTGGTGCACCATGTGTGACTAAGTCAGTGTGATGGTGCGCCTTGCTCTGTCCCGGCTGATTTGCAAGCCAAGATAGCTGCGCAGTTCACCTAGATCAATGCAAGTGTGTCTCTTCTGCAGCTCCGACTTCACAAGGGTCAGTTCCTCAGTGTCGGCAGTGGCAAAGACGAGGTCGTGGACGTACACGAGGACGTAGAGCGGCGGCAGTGACATGTCGGTGCGTAGAAACAGCGACGGGTCAGCGGTAGCAGTAAACCCTAGAGCCGCAAGTGTAGTCCTTGGTGTGTCGTGCCACTCGCGAGGCGCCTGGCGGAGACCGTAGACTGGCCGCCGGAGGCTCCACTGGGTACCTGCAGGAAACGCCCCAGTGAAACCAGGTGGGCGGCGCAGCCCGATCTCCTTGTGTAGGCTGCCCTGCAAAAAAGCTGTACTGAAGTCCAGAGAGTGTAGCTCGTAGTCACGCTGAGCAGGGACGTGCAGCAACACCCGAAGAGTAGTCATCTTTGGGGTGGGGAAGGTCTAAAAGTAGTCGACCCCTTGTCGCTGACTGAAGCCTCTAGCAACGTAACGCGCCTTGAAGGCAGGCGGAGAACCCGTCGGCCAATTCACCCTGAAAATCCACATGCCATCGACTATGTTTGCCCGAGACGGAGGAAGTGCGTCGATGTAGGTGCCTGTGGACTTCCAGGATGCCATCTCGGCATCCATGGCTGCCTGCCAGTGAGAGGAGCAAGGACCCGTAAAAGCCTCTGCGTAAGAGCGCAGGGTCGGGACGTCTGGTGCATCCGGGCCTCCCTCAGTTGGCAAGGAGCATGGAAGCGAACCGACGTACAGCAGCTGCAAGACACTCAAAGTCCTCCTGCCTGTCCTCAAGGACGTCCGTGCCAAGAGCACACTCACCACCGATGGACGGAGGAATGGCAGACTCAGACTCAGCAAATAGAGCAGTGGCGTAGTCTTGATGACAGGCAGCAACAAAGTCAACAAGCTCAGCAACGAGGGCAGACACAGCAGTGGAATCAAAGGAAGGGTCAATGACGACAGTGGCGAGGAGACGAGAGATAGTGGGACTAGCAGCACGAGCGCGGTCAGACACAGGGTTAGCAACGGTAGGATGAGAGGATTCAGGAGGAGGCGGCACAGGAACACGCAGTGGAATAGAGGAAGGACGAAGTGCCATAGCGTGTGTTCATGGGACAGGAGGGGGATGCGGATGAGGAACGCGACAACCTGTGCGAACAGGGGAGGCAGGACAAGACGCAGGCTCAAGACGCTCTATAAGACCAGTGGTCTTCTCAGTGTAAGGAGAAGGATCAGGCAGTGGGGAGGCTGGCTGTAAGGGTGGCTGCGACTGGTCAGGCGGAGGACACAGTAAGGGAGTAGTAAGGCCAGTATCAGACGGGACACCAAGAACCTGCTGAAGCAGGGGAACGAAGAACGGTCGCAGCCGCACAATGCCTCCAGCACCTCCAACTCCAGGGTCAACAACTCCAGCTCCTCCAGCTCCAGCGCCTCCCGCGCTAGTGCCTCCTGCTCCAGCGCCCACAGCTCCAGCTCCTCCAGCCTCAGCAGCTCTAGGCTCCGTAGGGTCTCCAACTCCAGCTCCCCCAACACCACCAGGCCCAGAAGCTCCACTACCCCTGGTACGAGCACCTCCAGGACCAGCATCTGCAGCACCTCCGGTACCACCAGCTCTAGCAGTAACTCCTGCACCTCCAGCTCCTGTGTCTCTAGCAGCAGAGTCTCCAGCTTTGGCAGCTCCACTCCGAAGGTGGGTGCGCTGAGCAAACCACTCGCGCAGCTGCTGCGGGGAGAAAGGCTCCCGCCCAGCAGACAGTCGTGGCGAAGCACCCGCAGGACCTCCAGAAGAAGCAGTGCCCCTCGGCTCAGCACCCCCAGACCCCGCACCCTCCAACTCAGCACCCCCAGGCTCAACACCCTCAGGCTCAGCACCCCCAGGCTAAGCACCCCCAGTCTCAGCACCCCCAGCCTCACCACCCCCATTCTCGGTACACCCAGGCTGAGCACCCCCAGGCTCCACACACTCAGGCTCAGCACCCCCAAGCTCCGCACCCCCAGGCTCAGCACCCCCAGACCCGTCACCCTCAGACTCAGCACCCCCAGGCTACGCACCCCCAGACGAAGTCCCTAGAGCAGCACCTAAGCCGACAGCTACCTCAACAGGTGCAGTACCAGGGAGAGGGTCTACCTGAGACACACCTGAGGGAGCAGGACCCTGGGGCGGGAGGGGGTCTACCGGAGGGGGACCTGGAGCAAGGAAGAGCGGCGGGGGTGGAGGAGGAGCAGAGCGGTAGGGGAAGAGACAGTAAAAGGGAACCGACTCGTCAAACATGATGTCCTGAGAGGGGAAGACACGGCGCGAGGTGGGGTGGTAAAACTGCCAGCCAGGCGCATCAGGGGAAAAGCCAAGGAAGACACAGGGAATAGCGCGGGCAGAGAGCTTGTCCGCGGACGTATCGCGAACAAAGGCACGAGAACCCCAGACCCGGAACACCGACGCATCGCCAACCTTCCCCGTCCAACGCAGTGTAGGCGAGGTCTCCGGCAAGAAGACACGGGGCCAGAGGTTGAGCTGATGCGCCGCGTACCGGACCGCAAACAGCCACAGAAAATGGGGAGAAGCCGCATGATTCATGGAGGTACGAGCGACCTCCATGACTAAGCCAATGCGGCGCTCAGCAGTCCCACTTTGCTGAGGGGAGTCCAGAAGCGTGAACGACTAGAGAATGCCCTCCCCACGACAAAAGTCCCTCAAGAGGTCGGAGGAGAACTCACCATCTCTGTGAGAGTGCAGACGCAGGCCAAGAAGGTCCGCACGGAACCACTCGTGGAGCTAGAGACGGACTGCGCGGATCCAAGGGATCAAGACATCAACGACTTAACCCTTGCTACACAAGGGGAAGACCGTCCACTGACGCGGGCTGGGCCCCACATGTCCATGTGGAGAGTCTGCAAGGGAGCAGTCGTCGGGGGAAACGAGGAGGAGTGAGGAGCGACGCGCTGCTGCCCCTCGACGCTAGGAAGGCAGGGCGGGGCAGGCGAGGGCGGGAGGGGAGACAGAGACCTGGGAAGACCAGAGACAAGGAGGCGGGAGTGCATGCCACGAAGTCGTGGCAGGGAGGGGTGACCCAGGCAGTGGTGCCACAGAAGGGTCTGGTGCGTTAAGAGGCAACACGAGCAAGGGGGTGCTACCGAACCTGACGCGGACACCTGGGCAGACGCAGCTACAGGAGGAGGCTCGCTAGCCAGTGTGTACAGACTCGACCCTGGCCGACGAGTGAACGTGGCCAGGTGACGGCCCGTCCGTGTACACGTGCAGATCGACACACGCTGACCCCCAGGAGTGGTGGTAGCGACCATCGCGTCCTGGAGGGCAGCGGTACTCACCAAGTTCGTAGAGAACGAGGGGAGGTGAAGGCCTGACAGTGAGCCGGACGGAACCGCCGGACACGGGAGCACAGTGGACGAACGGGCGAAGACTGGGCCCCCGGAGGGGTCAGCCAGCCAGATTGGTACAGGTGCAGAGAGAGGAGTGAGGGTGGTGCTGTCGCGAAAGAAACAGCGTAAGGCATCTGAGTCAAGTGTGAAGGTGTGCAAGGCCTCAGCAGGCGCAGTACCATGGAGAACAGACTCACTAGCACCTAGAGAAGAAGCCTCTATACCTGGGTCAGGCGGCACACACAGGTAACAGTCACCCTCAGCACTAACAGATAAAGCATACATAGCAGCAAGGATAGCATCATAGTCTAGGTCAAAGATAGCAAGTCCAGACCTAAGCAGCTCTGTCAGCGGGGGCGCTCGGCCTTGTCACCAAACTCTGCGCTCCAAGCGTTGTCGAGGCGGGAGAAGAAGCGGTGCTGAATGTGAGGCTTCCCGCATGTTTGACCAGCACGGTCACCCGTGCGAATGACATACGGGCAGCTACCACTACCCCCAGACGCCCCACGCTGAGCAAACCACTCACGAATCTGCTGGGGCGACGGGGTCTCGCTCCGACGCTGCTGCTGCTGCCTCTGGCCTCCTCCAGAACCTCCACGCTGAACTCCAGTCCGACCGCCACCACTCCCATCGCTGCCACTACCGCCATTCCCACCGCTGTCTCCACCGCCGCCACCAAAGCCCCCACTCCCGCGACCAATCCCACCGCTGCCACCACCTCCACTGCCTCCACCACCTCCACTGCTGCCCCCACCACCACTCCCGCTGCCACCGCCACCACCCCTGCCACCCTTGCCCTTGCTGCTGCGGCCCTTCGCACTATCAGAAGCAGCCCCGACGTCCTCTGTTATAGTCACAACAGCCTTGAATGTGCCTAAAACGAAAGATAGAGTGCACAGTCGGATTTCTGCACAGCGGCTTCAAGCGTTGATAGCGTTCTGCTCACAGCTTCAAATGCGTTGCTATAAATTGGATCTGGAGCGTCTTGATCTTGCCTACACGAGGCAAGTTGAATCACACGATTTCATCAAGAATTGACGTTGCAACGTCGGTTTGAACGAACGGCACTATGGCAGCCGTCCCTGCTGAGTTCCTTGACAAGAACCAGCCCCCGATGTTCATCACCCTCTACTTCATAGTCACTCGCCTCCCTGAATCTCTTCGCTCTGTCAAGGACCACTTCCTCTCTCTTGACCCCACCTCCCTCACTGTTGATCTCCTCGAGCAGCATCTCATTGCAGCTGAGACTAGTGCGGTTGCTGTAGGTGCTGCTCGTGGCACTCCGCGCCCGCCCTTCTTTGAGGGGTGCTCCCCCTCCCCCCTTGCCCCCTCCTACGCCTCTGCTGCTGCTGCAGATGTCTCTGTTGCTGAGGAAGTCGGGGCTGATTCTGCTAGTGCGAAGCGCCGCAGCAAGAAGGGCAAGGGTGGCAAGGGTGGTGGAGGTGGCGGCGGTGGTGGTGGAGGTGGCAGCGGGGGTAGTGGTGGGGGCAGCAGTGGAGGTGGTGGCGGCGGTGGGACTGCTGGAGGGAGTGGGGGCTCTGGTGGTGGCGGTGGAGGCAGCGGTGGGAGTGGCGGCAGTGGCGGCAGTGGGACTGGTGGAGGTGGGACTCGCGCTCGGCGTGGTGGTTCTGGAGGTGGCCAGCGTCAGCAGCAGCAGCGTCGGAGCGAGACCCCGTCGCCCCAGCAGCTTCGTGAGTGGTTTCTATGTGGGGCGTCTGGGGGTAGTTGCCCGCATGTCATTCGCACGGGTGATCGTGCTGGTCAGACTTGCGGGCGGTCCAACACCCAGCACCGCTGCTTCTCCCGTCTCGACAACGCTTGGCGTGCTGAGTTTGGTGACGACGTCGAGCTCCCTCGCTGGGCAGATCTGCTTAAGTCTAGGATTGCTATCTTTGACCTAGAATTTGATGCTATTCTTTCTGCTATGTATGCTTTGTCTGTTAGTGCTGAGGGTGACCGTTACCAGTGTGTGTCGCCTGACCCAGGTATAGCCGCTGCTGCTCTAGGTGCTAGTGCGTCTGGTTCTCTCCCAAGTACTGCGCTTGCTCAGGCCTTGCACACCTTCACGTTGGACTCAGGCGCCTCGCGTTGTTTCTTTCGTGACAGCACCACACTCACTCCTCTCCCTGCACCTGTCGCGGTCAGACTGGCTGACCCGTCCGGGGGACCGGTAGTGGCCCGCTCCTCCACTGTCCTCCCGTGTCCGGCGGTTCCGTCCGGTTCACTGTCAGGCCTTCACCTCCCCTCGTTCTCTACAAACTTGGTGAGTACCGCTGCCCTCCAGGATGCGATGGTCACTACCACCACTCCTGGGGGTCAGCGTGTGTCGATCAGAAGTGCATACGGACGGGCCATCACCTGGCCACGTTCACTCGTCGGCTAGGGTCGAGTCTGTACACACTCGCTACCGAGCCTTCTCAGGTAGCTGCGTCTGCTCAGGTGTCCGCGTCAGGTCAGGTAGCCGCCTCTTGCTCGTGTCGCCTCCTGTCACACCAGACTCTTCTCTGGCACCACCACCTGGGTCACCCCTCCCTGCCTCGCCTTTGTGGCATGCAATCTCGTCTTCTGGTCTCTGGTCTACCCAGGTCTCTGCCTCCCCTGCCGCCCTCGCCTGCCCCGCCCTGCCTTCCTTGCGTCGAGGGGCGGCAGCGCGCCGCTCCTCACTCCTCCTCGTTTCCCTCGACGACTGCTCCCCTGCAGACTCTCCACATGGACGTGTGGGGCCCAGCCACGTCAGTGGACAGAGCCGCGAGCGCTACTTTCTGCTGGTAGTTGACGACTACACGCGGAACTCCACGGTCTTCCCCTTGTGCAGCAAGGGTCAGGTCACTGATGTCTTGATCCCTTGGATCCGCACAGTCCGTCTCCAGCTCCGCGAGCGGTTCGGTCAGGACCTTCCTGTCCTGTGTCTGCACTCTGACAGAGGTGGTGAGTTCTCCTCCAACCTCTTGCGGGAATTTTGTCGTGGGGAGGGCATTCTCCAGTCGTTCACGCTTCCGGACTCCCCTCAGCAAAATGGGATTGCTGAGCGCCGCATTGGCTTAGTCATGGAGGTCGCTCGTACCTCCATGATCCATGCGCCTACTCCCCATTTTCTGTGGCCGTTTGCGGTCCGGTGCGCTGCGCATCAGCTCAACCTCTGGCCCTATGTCTCCTTGCAAGAGACCTCGCCCACACTGCGTTGGACGGGGGAGGTTGGCGATGCGTCGGTGTTCCGGGTCTGGGGCTCACGTGCCTTTGTTTGCGATACGTCCGCGGACGAGCTCTCCCCCCGTGCTATCCCCTGCGTGTTTCTTGGCTTTGTCCGTGACGCACCAGGCTGGCAATTTTACCACCCCACCTCGCGCCGTGTCTTCCCCTCTTAGGTCGTCACGTTTGACGAGCCGGTTCCCTATTACCGCCTCTTCCCCTACCGCTCTGCCCTTCCCCCCCCCCCACGCCGCTCTTGCTTGCTCCCGGTCCCCCTCCGGTAGACCCCCTCCCGCCCTAGGGTCCTGCTCCCTCAGGTGTGTCTCAGGTAGACCCTCTCCATAGTACTGCACCTGTTCAGGTAGCTGTCGGCTCAGGTGCTGCTCGAGGTGCTGCGTCTGGGGGTGCTGCGTCTGGGGGTGTGGACCCTGGGGGTGCGGCATCTAAGGGTGCTGAGACTGGGGGTGCTGAGCCTGGGGGTGCTGAGATTGGGGGTGTTGAGCCTAAGGGTGCTTAGCCTGAGGGTGTTGAGCTTGGGGGTGCTACGTCGGAGGGTGCGGAGTCTTGAGGTGCGGAGCCTCAGGATGTTGCTTCGTCTGGGGGTTCTGCTGGTGCTTCGCCGAGACTGTCTCCGCAGCAGTTGCGTGAGTGGTTTGATCGGCGTACGCGCCTTCGGAGTGGAGCTTCTGGAGCTGGAGGTGCTGGCGCTGCTGGAGGTGGAGGTACTGGAGTTGCTGCTGGAGCTGGTGTTATTGGAGGTACTGCGACCACTGGTCCTGGAGGTGCTCGTACCCGGGGTACTAGAGCTTCCGGGACTGGTGGTGTTGAGGGTGCTGGAGCTGGAGACCTTACGGAGTCTGGTGCTACTTGCGCTTGTGGCGCTGGAGCTGGTGGAGCTGGAGTTGGAGGCACTGGCGCAGGAGGCGCTCGTGTTGGAGGCACTGGTGTTGGAGGTGCTGGAGCTGTAGGAGATGGAGCCGTTGACCCTCGTGACGCTGTGCGGTCGCGACCGTACTTTTTCCCCTTCTCCAGCAGGTTCTAGGTACCCCGTCTTCTACTGACCTTACTCCTCCCCTCCTGTGTCCCCCGTCTTCTACTGACCAGACGCAGCTGCCGTTACAGCCGCCCTCTCCATTGCGTGCTCCTTCTCGTTACACAGAGCAGTCCGGCGGTCTTACCGAGCGGTGTGAGCCAACGTCTCGTCCTGTCTCGCCTGTTCGCACTGCTCGTCGTGTTCCTCGTTCGCGTCCTCCTCCTATCCCCGGCACGCACGCTATGACCCTTCGTCCTTCCTCTGTTCCTCTGCGTGTTCCTCTGCTGGCTCCTCCTGAGTCCTCTCTTCCTGAGGTCCCTAACCCTGAGTCTGACCGCGCTCGTGCTGCCAGTCCCACTGTCTCTCGTCTCCTCGCCACTGCTGTCACTGACCCTTCGTTTGAGTCTGCTGCTGCGTCTGCTCTCGTTGCTGAGCTGCTTGACTTTGTTGCTGCCTGCCGTCTAGACTACACCACTGCTCTTGTTACTAAGTCTACGTCTGCCGGTCCTCCGTCCGTCGGGGGTGAGTGTGCTCTTGGCACGGACGTCCTTCAGGACAGGCAGGAGGACTTTGAGTGTCTTGCAGCTGCTTTACCTCGTTTCGCTTCCATGCTGCTAGCCCCTGAGGGAGACCCGGATGCACCAGACGTCCCGACCCCACGCTCTTACGCAGAGGCGATTACGGGTCCTTACTCCTCTCAGTGGCAGGCAGCCATGGATGCCGAGATGGCATCCTGGAAGTCCACAGGCACCTACATTGACGAGGTTCCCGCACCTGGGGCGAACATAGTCTTTTCCTGCAGGTACTCTGTGGAGTCTTCGGCGGCCAGTCTACGGTCTCCGCCAGGCGCCTCGCGAGTGGCACGACACACACTGTGGACTACACTTGCTGCTCTTGGGTTTGCTCCTTCTACTGCTGACCCGTCGCTGTTTCTACGCACCGACACCTCGCTGCCACCGTTTCTACGTCCTCGTCTACGTCGACGACCTCGTCTTTGCCACTGCTGACACTGAGGCACTGACCCTTGTGAAGTCGAAGCTGCAGAAGAGACACACCTACACTGACCTGGGTGAACTGCGCAGCTATCTTTGCTTGCAGATCACCCGGGACAGAGCTCGGCGCACCATTACCCTGACTCAGTCACACATGGTGCACCAGGTCCTTCAGCGCTTCGGCTTCCAGTTCTCCTCGCCACAGCCCACTCCTTTGTCTACCAGCCACTCGCTCTCTGCTCCACCTTCGGACGAGTCCATAGAGCCAAGTGGTCCGTACCCAGAGCTTGTGGGTTGCCTCATGTACCTGATGACGTGCACCTGACCCGACCTCGCGTACCCTCTCAGCCTCCTGGCTCGCTACGTGGCTCCCGACAGGCACCGAAAGGTGCACTGGGATCCTGCGAAGAGGGTACTGCATTACTTGTGCAGTACGTTGGGCATGGGGCTCGTGCTTGGAGGACGGGGTCCAGTTGTCCTCACTGGTCACGCAGACGCTTTCTGGGCTGACGACTCAGCTACGCAGCGGTTGTCACAGGGTTGCACCTTTGGCCTTGGCTCTGGCTCTGTCTCCTGGCGGTCTACCCGCTCGTCTTCGGTTCTCAGCTCCAGTTGTGAGGCTAAGATCTACGCCGGGGCCATGGCTGCACAGGAGCTACGCTGGCTCAACTACCTGCAGTCTGACTTGGGAGAGCAGCCTCGTTCGCCTCCAGTTCTGTACGTAGACAACAAGGCCATGATTGCCTTGTGTCAGGAGCACAGACTTGAGCACAGAACGAAGCACATCGCTCTGCGATACTTCCTTGCTCGAGAGTTGCAGCAGCGTGGCCAGATTCGTCTTGCATATGTGGCCACTAGGGCCAACACTGCTGATATATTCACCGAGGCACTTCCGCCTGGTGATCATCAGCGTTTCTCTACTATGTTAGGCCTTGTGCCTACTTTGCCTCACTTGCTTACTGCGTGACTTTGCTTGTACTGTGATCTATATATATATGCTTGCGTGCTTGCGCTTGCTGGGGTATGATCGCTGTATTGTTTGTTCTCTTTTATATATAACTCTTCATGTGAACTGGCCTTGTGGCCCTTTGCTTGTGCTCGAACTGTGTGGTGAATTTATGATCCACCCTGAGCTTGCTTTGCTTTCTTGACTGGTCTTGTGACCACTTGTTCTCCCCCACTTTGCCTATGGGGGTGTGTATGAACATTATAGCTTTTACATTTGTGTAGGCTATAGTGGGGTAGCCCATAAGGGGTATAACCCAATTAGGGTTAGTACTTGTACCCAATCCTTTGCTAGTTCATTCGTTCTAGTTCATTCTCTTGACAAAAAAGGCTGAACAGGGTCAAGTGCGAGAAAGTGGTCCCTGACTGCGCGAAGAGAGTCAGGGAGGCGGATGACTATGAAGTAGGGAGTGATGTACATCGGGGGCAGGTTCTTGTCTAGGAACTCGGCTGGGAGGGCAGCGCGGTAGCGAGCGTCGCTAGTGTCGAGGTGGGTAACGAGGTCCTCGACTGTGGTAAAGGCTGACAGATCACGAAACAAGTAGGGCAGTATAAGGCGGCCGAGAGCAGCAGCGACAGGGGAAGAGTAACGAGCGACTACAGGGTCATACAGGGCGTTAGCAGTCTTGTGCTGGCCAAAGTGAGCGCGTTCGGCTAACGGCAGGTGGTTGCAAACGGCTAAGCGAGCAGCAACGTCACGGGTAAGCCACTATGAGCGAGTTGCACTCTCTGCTGTGGCGGGAGGGGCGAGAGAGGCTCCAGACGTGTGATCAAACAACGAAACGCTCTCTAGAATCGCTCAGTAGGTACAGCTGTAAGTTGTCGAGCCACGTATCGAACTGGATCGGACCGCCCTCATTATCGAAGGTGAGGACACTGAGAGAAGCCATAGCGGGCAGAGTAGGGTGGTGCGCGACCAGCAGGGCAGCACCAGGCAGGGCGGTGCGCGTGCACTAGGGAAGCGCGCGAGGCAGGGAAAGAAGGCGCACGGCTAGGGCAGGGCAGTGCAATGGCAGGGCAGGGCGGCGGTCAGCAGGGCGGCGCGCGGGCAGGGCAGGGCGGTGCGGCTGCCAGTAGGGCGGCGCGCGAGCAGCAAGGCGTAGCGCAGCAGCAGGGCGTCGGTCTGCAGGGCAGCGCTTAGTAGGGCGGGCAGCAGCATGGCGGCACGGGCAGTAGGGCGGCGGCCAGCAGGGCTGCGAGCATTAGGGGTGGGTGGGAAGCAGGGAGCCGGCCAGCAGGGCTGAGCGCAGCAGGGCAGGCAGCAGCAAGGCGGCGCGCGGGTTGCAAAAGGCGGGGCGCGGGCTGCAAATGGCGGCGCGCGGGTTGCAAAGGGCGGCGCGACAGGCTGCAAAGGGCGGCGCGCGGGCTGCGAAGGGCTACACGGCAGCCAGCAGGGCGGCGCGACAGGCAGGGCAGGGCAGGGCTGGGGAGCGCAACTAGTGGGGCAGCGCTATTCGGTGGGCCCAAAAGAAAACAGTCCTGGGACTGGACCTGCTCTAAAACCATGTCAGAATACTGAACGAGAATGAATGCATTGAGCAGAAAGTTGGTACCCCTTATGGGCTACCCCACTACAGCCTACACAACTCAAACATTATAGTAGTTTGACAGTCATCAGATACATGATGCAGCCCACAAGCTCTGGATACGGGCCACTCGGCTCTACGAACTCGTCCGAAGGTGGAGCTGAGAGTGAGTGATCGGTAGGCAGAGGATTGGACTGTGGTGAGGAGTACCGGAAGCCGAAGCGCTGAAGGACCTGGTGCACCATGTGTGACTGAGTCAGGGTGATGGTGCGACGTGCTCTGTCCCGGATGATCTAGAAGCCAAGATAGCTGCGCAGCTCACCCAGGTTAGTGCAAGTGTGTCTCTTCTGCAGCTCCGACTTCACAAGGGCCAGTGCCTCAGTGTTAGCAGTGGCAAAGACCAATTCGTCGACGTACACGAGGACGTAGAACGGCGGCAGCGAAGTGTCAGTGCGCAAAAACATCGACGGGTCAGCAGTCGAAGGAGCAAATCCAAGAGCCACAAGCGTCTTCCTCACTGTGTCGTGCCACTCGTGAGGCGCCTGGCGAAGACCGTAGACTGGCTGCCGGAGGCTCCACTAGGTACCTGCAGGGAACGACCCAGTGAAGCAAGGTGGGCGACGCAGCCAGATCTCCTCGTGCAGGCCGCCCTATAAGAAAGCTGTGCTGAAGTCAAGATAGTGAAGCTCGTAGTCACGTAGAGCGGCGACGTGCAGCAGCACCCGAAGAGTTGTCATCTTCGGGGTAGGGGAGAAGGTCTGGAAGAAGTCAACTTCCTGTCGCTGACTAAAGCCTCGTGCAACGTAACAAGCCTTGAAGACAGGCGGAGAACCCGGCGGCCGCTTCACCCTGGAAAAGCACATGCCATCGACTATGTTCGCCCCACGAGGGGGAACTGCGTCGACGTAGGTGCCTGCGGACTTCAAGGATGCCATCACTGCATCCATGGCTGTCTGCCACTGAGAGGAGTAGGGACCCGTAATCGCCTCTACGTAAGACCGCGGGGTCGGGATGTCCGGTGCATCCGGGTCTCCCTCAGGTGCAAGTAGCATTGTGACGAGATGAGGTACAGCAGCTGCAAGACACTCAAATTCCTCCTGCTTGTCCTCAAGGACGTTCGTGCCAAGAGCACACTCACCCCCGGCGGATGGAGGATAGTTAGACTCAGACTAAGCAACAAGACTAGCGGCGTAGTCGAGACGACAGGCGGCAGCAAAGTCAACAAGCTAAGCAACTAGGGCAGACGCAGCAGCGGACTCAAACGAAGAGTAAGTGACAGCAGTGGCTAGAAGATGTGGGACAGTAGGACTGGCTGCACGAACTAAGTTAGACTCAGGGTCCAGACCGTTAGCAAGAGAGGACGTAGGAGGAGACGGCAGGGGAACTCGCAGTGGAAAAGAGGAAGGACGAAGTGCCATAATGTGAGTGCCGGGGACAGGAGGAGGACGCGGACGAGGAACACGATGACCAGTGCGAACAGCGCGAACGGGCAAGGCAGGACGAGTCTCAAGCTCACGACGCTATGTAAGAGAGTCTGTCTGCTCAGTGTAAGAAGAAGGAGCAGGCAGAGGGGAGTTTGGCTGTAGCTGTGGCTACGACTGGTGAGACGGTGGACACAACAAGCTAGGAGCAAGGCCAGTAGAAGAAGGGAGACTAAGAACCTGGCGAAGGACCGAGCCAGGTGGCGGCAGAGACGACGGCGGCAGCAGAACGAAAAATGGTCGCCGCTGCACACTGCCTCCAACACCAAAAACGCTAGCTCCAGCACCCCCAGCGCCAGCACCTCCAGCTCCAGGGTCTGCAGCTCCAGCGCCTCCAGCTCCACTGCCTCCAGCTCCAGCTCCTCCAGCGCCTCCAGCTCCAGCGCCTCCAGCTCCAGTGCCTCCAGCTCCAGCTGCTCCAGCTCCAACGCCTCCAGCGCTAGTGCCTCCAGCTCCAGGGTCTCCAGCTCCACTGCCTCCAGCTCCAGGGTCTCCAACTCCAGTGCCTCCAGCTCCAGTGCCTCCAGCTCCAGCGCCTCCAGCTCCAGCGCCTCTAGCTCCAAGGTCTCCAGCTCCAGTGCCTCCAACACCACCAGCTCCGGCAGCTCTAGTACCTCTAGTACCAGCACCTCTAGGACCAGCAGCTCCAGCACCTCCGATACCTCCAGCTCCAGCAGTAACTCCACCACCTCCAGTATTTAGTAGCTCCAGCACCTCCAGCTCCACTGCCTCCTGCGGTAGGGCCTCCAGCCCCTGCAGCGCCACTCCTAAGGCATGTGCGCCGAGCAAACCACTCGCGCAGTTGCCGCAGTGAGAGAGGCTCCCGCCGGCGAGACTGTTGTGGCGAGGCACCTGCAGGACCTCTGGCAGACGCAGTACCCTTAGGCTAAGCACCCCCAGACTCCGCACCCTTAGACTGAGCACCCCCAGGCTCCGCACCCTCAGTCTCAGCACCCCCAGGCTCCGCACCCTCAGGCTGAGCACCCTCAGGCTCCGCACTCGCAGGCTCAGCACCCCCTGGCTCCACACCCGCAAGCTCACCACCCCCAAATGCAGCACCCCTAGCAGCACCACCCCCAGCAGCATCAGAGTCTACAGTGACCTCGACCGGCTCAGCCAAGGGGAGTGGGTCTACCTGAGACACACCTGAGGGAGCAGGACCCTGAGGGGGGAGGGGGTCTACCGGAGGAGGACCTGGAGCGAGGAAGAGCGGCGGGAGGGGGGGAGGGGCAGTGCGGTTGGGGAAGAGATGGTAAAAGGGAACCAACTCGTCAAACATGACGTCATGAGAGGGCAGGACACAGCGCGAGGTGGGGTGGTAAAACTGCCAGCCAGGCGCGTCAAGGGGAAAGCCAAGGAAGACGCAGGGAATGGCGCGGGAGGAGAGCTTGTCTGCGGAAGTATTGCAGACAAAGGCACGAGAGCCCTAGACCCGGAACACCGACGCATCGCCAACCTTCCCCGTCCAACGCAGTGTAGGCGAGGTCTCCGGAAAGGAGACACGAGGCCAGAGGTTGAGCTGATGCTCAGCATACCGGACCGCAAATGGCCATAGAAAATGGGGAGCAGCCGCATGGAACATGGAGGTACGAGCCACCTCCATGACTAAGCCAATGCGGCACTCAACAACCCCATATTGTTGCGGGGAGGCCGGAAGCGTGAACAACTGGAGGATGCCCTACACACGACAAAATTCCCGCAAGAGGTCGGAGGAGAACTCACCACCACTGTCACAGTGCAGACGTAGGACAGGAAGGTCCTCGCGGAACCGCTCGCGGAGCTGGAGACGGACTGCGCGGATCCAAGGGATCAAGACACTAGGGACCTCACCCTTGCTGCGCAAGGGGAAGACCGTGGTGTAACGCGTGTAGTCGTCAACAACCAGCAGAATGTAGCGCTCGCGGCCCTGTCCACTGACGCGGGCTAGGCCCCACATGTTCATGTGGAGAGTCTGCAGGGGAGGAGTCGTCGGGGGAAATGAGGAGGAGTGAGGAGCGGCGCGCTGCCGCCCCTCGACGCAAGGAAGGCATGGCGGGGCAGGCGAGGGCGGGAGGGGAGGCAGAGACCTGGGAAGACCAGAAACAAGGAGGCAGTAGTGCATGCCACAAAGGCGTGGCAGGGAAGGGTGACCAAGGCGGTGGTGCCACAGGAGAGTCTAGTGCGACAGGTGGCGACACGAACAGGGGGCGGCTACCTGACCTGACGCGGACACTTGACCAGAAGCAGCTACCTGAGCAGGCTCAGAGTCAATGTGTACAGACTCGACCCAGGTCGACGGGTGAACGTGGCCAGGTGACGGGTCGTCTGTGTACACATGCAGATCGCCACACACTGACCCCCAGGAGTGGTGGTAGTGACCATCGCATCCTGGAGGGCAGCGGTACTCACCAAGTTGGTAGAGAACAAGGGGAGGTGAAGACCTGACAGTGAGCCAGAAGGAACCGCCGGACACGGGAGAACAGTGGTGGAACGTGCAAGAACTGGGTTTAGGGTTTAAACAAGAGTACCCCACTGCAGGCTAGACAGCAAATACATTCTGACACACCCCCATAGCCAAAGTGGGGTGTAATCAGCACAATGAGCAAGCATAGAGCAAGAGTTCACAATAGGTAAGTAAGGCTAGAGCTAATCACAGAGGGCAAGTGAGGAGGAGGAGAGACTGTGGGGGAGAGAAGATGGGAGGCGACTGCTGACGCTGCAGACACACAGACGAGCTGCTGGCTCAGTGGCTACCGGAACAGCGCTCCGGACTACTGGGGTAACTGGCCCCGCGGCTAAAAGTAGCGGCAGACGAGCAACGGACCCACGGGCGACTGGCGACTACCGGAGATTGTAGCCTCCGGACTGCTGCTGCTGCTGACAACAAGACTGCTGCCTCCACTCGACCTCCCCAGCTGCCTAACGCCCTTCTCACACACCCCCTGCTCAAACCCTAGCCCTACACCCACAGCACCCCCTTAAACCCTAAACCCCAGACTCCCACACATCCACCCCCCTCAGCGAGAGCTGCAGCAGTGGGAGACGAAGGAGGAGGAGGAGGAGGGAACAGCACGCACAACCGACACCCCCACAACCATCACCCCCACACCCACCCAGCCACGGCTGCACCGGGTCCAGGAGCGGCTGCTGCAGGGGCCAGGGGCGGCTGCTGCTGGGGCGGCTGCTCCAGGGGCTGCTGCTACTGGGGCGGCTGCTCCAGGGGCTGCTGCTGCTGAGGCGGCTGCTCCAGGGGCTGCTGCTGCTGGGGCGGCTGCTCCAGGGGCTGCTGCTGCTGGGGCGGCTGCTCCAGGGGCTGCTGCTGCTGGGGCGGCTGCTCCAGGGGCTGCTGCTGCTGAGGCGGCTGCTGCTGGGGCGGCTGCTCCAGGGGCTGCTGCTGCTGGGGCGGCTGTTCCAGGTGCTGCTGCTGCTGGGGCGGCTGCTCTAGGGGCTGCTGCTGCTGGGGCTACTGCTGCTGGGGCGGCTGATGCTGGGGCGGCTGGTCCAGGGGCTGCTGCTGCTGGGGCGGCTGCTCCAGGGGCTGCTGCTGCTGGGGCGGCTGCTCCAGAGGCTGCTGCTGCTGGGGCGGCTGCTCCAGGGGCTGCTGCTGCTGGGGCGGCTGCTCCAGGTGCTGCTGCTGCTGGGGCGGCTGCTCTAGGGGCTGCTGCTGCTGGGGCTGCTGCTGCTGGGGCGGCTGCTGCTGGGGCGGCTGCTCCAGGGGCTGCTGCTGCTGGGGCGGCTGCTCCAGGGGCTGCTGCTGCTGGGGCGGCTGCTCCAGGGGCTGCTGCTGCTGGGGCGGCTGCTCCAGGGGCGGCTGCTGTTGCAAGGCAGGCCGCTCCAGGGGCGGCTGCTTCAGGGGCGGCGGCTCCAGGGGCGGCTGCTGCAGCGGAAAGTAGGAGGGAGGGGAGGGTAAGGGCGCGGCCCCCATTGTGCCCTGACGGGCGATGTGCTAGGGAGCCGCGCAGGTCCCCAAAAGTGCCTCGACTGGCAACGAGAGGGGACCGCGCGCAGGCCCCTAAGGCGCCGCGACGAGGCAACGGGAGGGGCCGGCTCGCGGGCCCCGAAAGTGCCGCGACGAGGCGACGGGAGGGACCTGCGTGCAGGCCCCCAAAACGCCTCGACGAGGCGACGGTCGGGGCCAGTGCGCGGGCCCCTAAGACGCCGCGACGAGGTAGGAACCCGCCGCGCGCCTCGGGGCGCACGGCGGGCAGAAAACCGCCACGCGCTCCGAGCGCGTGGCGGGAAGAAAAATGGGATGTCGCGCGCCACGGGGCGCGCGACACACAGCAGGGCAGCGGAATCGAGTGGGCCCACAGGCCAGGAACATTAAGCTCTGATAACATGTTTAAAGACTAAAGTTTAGTAGGCTTAGGAGCCTTGGTAGTTGAGTTGGAGTTTAGGAAAAGTATCGAGAGGTTTTGGAAGGAGAGGAAATGGGGTTTCATTAGCAAGAGTTGGGATACAAGTACAACACCCGAAATTGGGTTGTACTCATTACAGAGTACCCCACTGCAGGCTAGACAGCAAATACATTCTGACATCTTAGTCAATTTTCTTCACGCTAGTTCATTTCGACATGGTATAGAGCTAACCGATCCTATGGGCCCACCGCCCCGTGACCCGACCTAGCCCGTAGCGCCCTAAGGCCCGAAGCGCCTCGATAGCCCCGTAGCCCATGCGTCACCCATTTTCTGCCCGTTGCGTCACCCGTTTAGGCCCTTGCGTCACCCGTTTCTGCCCCGCGCGTCACTTGTTTGTGCCCTGAGCGATTTGCCCGCCAGACCCGCGCGCGCAGCCTTTGACGCACGCGCAAACGCACATACGTACATCGTGACTGTTCGCGAGTAGAGGAGGAGCCCGCTACCCACGCCCGTCGCCTCACCCGTCGCTTTTTTGTGCTGAAATCGCGGCCTCACCTGGAACCCGCCGCCACACGTGCTGGAACGTCGCCTCTTCACCGG
Organism: Closterium sp. Naga37s-1; assembly: GCA_947471745.1. NCBI lineage: Eukaryota > Viridiplantae > Streptophyta > Zygnematophyceae > Desmidiales > Closteriaceae > Closterium > Closterium sp. Naga37s-1. The sequence goes on along the minus strand of CANJKZ010000174.1, from coordinate 1,404,816 downwards.
TTAGAAGTCGCCCCATGTGTCGCCCGCTACCTTTCCCGCCGTCCCACGCGTTAGCACCCTCTTCACGCCCTGAAACCGCCGCCCCACGAGTTATCACCCTCCCCATGACCTAAAACCGCAGCCCCACCTAGTACCCGCCACCCCACCTGTTGCCCCACCCGCCGCCCCATCTGGAAAGCCTAACCCGCCACCCTACCTGTCACCTGCACCCTGAAACAACCCCCAACCGCATTCAACCGCATAGTACTGCACTCAATCGCACAATACCACACTCAACCGCACAGTACCGCACTCAACCGCATTCAACCGCACAAATTCACACTCCAACGTTTTCAACCGCACCAGCCAGTACCCCTACGCGCTAGTTGTTCCTACGTACCCGACTATGTCTACCTCACGAATTCTCATGTTTGACCCGGAGGGTCGCCCGGTAGATTTTCCAGGATGGCTCCGCAAACTTAAGTTGTAGGATGGCTCCAAGATGGCTTCAGGATCGAGAACGATGTGCGCATGCTGGAGCACGCCACCGGCAAGCTCGTTGCCTTGAAGGATCCCGATCCCCTAGGCGCTTCCCGGTCAGAGGTGGATGAGGCTCGCTTCGAGAAGGCGCAGTTGGCGGCCAGTCGCTGGGCGGCGCAGGACGACGCTACCGTGCTCGCCATCACCGACCTCCTGCCACTGTCTAAGCAGCATCACTTCGAACAGGAGGTGACGACCAAGGGCCTTTTTGATACGGTAGTGGCGAGAGGCTTCAGTCAGCGCGAGGGGTTAGACTTCTTCCAGACCTTCGCTCCCACCACGAAGATGACTACTCTTCGGGTGTTGCTGCATATTGCAGCCCAGCGCGACTACGAGGTGCACTCCTTGGACTTTTCGACTGCGTTCCTTTAGGGGAGCCTGCACGAGCAGATCTGGCTGCGTCGACCGCCTGGCTTCACTGGTTCTTTCCCGCTTGGGACCCAGTGGCAGCTGCGTTGACCAGTCTACGGCCTGCGCCAGGCTCCACATGAGTGGCACGACACACTTCGATCGACCCTTGCAGCGCTTGACTTCTTTCCGTTGTCTGCTGACCCGTCACTGTTCGTCCGCCGTGGCTCAACGACGTTCTTTGTCCTGGTCTACGTCGAAGGAGGAACTGCAGAGGAGACACACTTGCACTGACCTTGGTGAGCTGCAGCACTACCTTGGCCTGCAGATCACCAGGGTTAGGGCAGCTCGCACCATTACGCTGACTCAGTCACATATGGTCGAGCAGATCCTCACGCGGTTTCGCTTCCCGTTCTCCAAGGTACAGCTCACCCCTCTTGCTGTGGATCATGGGCTCACGGCTCCACCTCGGATGATTCATTTGAGTCGAGTGGTCCATATCCTGAGCTGGTGGGTTGTCTGATGTACCTGATAACCTGTACTCACCCAGACCTAGCTTACCCTCTTAGCGTCCTTGCGTGCTTTGTTGGGTCTGGGAGACACCAAACTTCCCACTGATACGCTGCCAAGAGGGTGGCAAAGTATGTGGCGAGTACATCAGGCATGGTACTTGTCCTTGGAGGGAAGCAGCGAGTTATACTCACAGGTTACTCGAACTCGTCGTGGGCCGATGAAGCGGAGACGCGTCGGTCTACCCAGGGGTACTCCTTTAGCCTCGGGACAGGTGCTGTTTCGTGGCAGTCGACTCGGGCGTCGTCCGTCTCCAGTTCCGGCTGTGAGGCAGAGGTGTATGCTGCAGCCATGGTCGCTCAGGAGCTTCGCTGGCTGTCTTTCCTTCTCACCGACCTTGGTTAGTGGCCTCGCTCTCCCCTAGTCTTGTTCACCGAGAACAGATTTGCTGTCCTGTTGTGTGAGGAGCAACGTCTGGTTGGGAAGGCGAAGCACATCCAGCTTCGTTACTTCCTTCTGCATGAGTTGCAGCAGCATGGCCAGACACTCATACGACGTGTGGTCTCTGAGACCAACACTGCAGATATCTTCACCAAGGCATTGCCACCTTGTGACCACCAGCGTTTTTGCACCCAGCTTGGCCTTGTGCCGGCCTGTCCTCACTTGCTTACGTAGCGATGCTTTGTCCTGCTTGCCTTGTACTATTGCATCTCCTTATATTTGCTAGATATCTGTATGTGGACTGGCCTTGTGGCCCCTTGCTTGTTCTCGTAATGTGTGGTGACTTTGAGCTCCACCCTGAGATTTGTCTTGTTCTTGTGGACTGGTCTTGTGACCCTTGCTTGTTCTTGCTGACTGGTCATGTGACCCTTGCTTGCTCTCAGACTATGTGTGTCTTTGAGACCCACCCTGAGATATGTGTTGTTTCCACAGGACTACCAGTACAAGAGTGCTCAGACCTTGTACGATGCTGTAGTTGCGCGCTACTCCTCCCCTGCCACTGCTGCATTGAGCCGCCTCATGCTACCGTACCTCTTCCCTGACCTTGCTGCCTTTCCCACAGTCGCTGACCTCATTACGCACCTCCGCACTAGTGACACTCGCTACCGCGCTGCGCTTCCTGCTGAGTTCTGCACCAAGAACCCCCCCCCCATGTACATCACCCTCTACTACATAGTCACTCGGCTCCCTGACTCCCTTCGCGTAGTCAGGGACCACTTCCTCTCAGTTTGCCCCACCACTCTCACCGTTGACCTCCTCGAGAAGGCCCTCCTAGCAGCAGAGAAGAGCATAGTCGCTGTAGGAGCCTCTCGTGGTGACCCTCGCACCCCCGTCTTTGAGGGGTGTTCCCCCTCCCCCCTTTTGCCCTCTGTTGCCTCTGCTGCTGCGGCCGACCTCGTTGGTTTCGAGTCGGTCGGCGCTGCGTCTGCCCCGAGCGGGAGACGCCGCACCGGCAAGGGCAAGGGGGGCAAGGGTGCTGGAGGGGCTGGCGGGGGTGGCGGAGGTGGCGGTGGCGGCAGTGGAGGGGGTGGGGGTGGTGGTGGGAGTGGTGGCGGGGGTGGAGGTGTCGGTGGCGGCAGTGGAGGCGGAGGCGGCGGCGGCGGTGGCGGTGGGAGCGGAGGTGGCGGAGGTGGCGGCGGTGGAGGAGGCGGCGGCGGAGGAGGTGGAGCTAGTCGGGATGGCGCTGCGCAGAGGGTCGGCTCCGGTGGTGGTCAGCGCCAGCAGCAGCAGTGGCAGCAGCGCACTCGTGACATCCCCCCCCCTCAGCAGCTCCGTGAGTGGTACGCTGCACGCCAGCGGGGTGGGGGTACTGGTCCGTGCACCTACGTCCTACGCAACGGCGACCGCGCGGGTGAGCAGTGTGGGGGTGCGCACTTCACCCAGCGCTGCTTTGGCCGCCTGACGGACGCTTGGTGTCACCAGTTCCCTGAGGCCACTGAGATCCCCCGCTGGGGCGAGCTGTCTAGGGCGGGTGTAGCTGTCTTTGACCTTGACTTTGATGCTATTCTTGCTGCCATGTATGCTGTGACTATTAGTGATGAGGGTGACTGTTACCGGTGTTTTCCGCCCGGCCCGGGCATTGAGACTGCTGCTCTAGGTACTGGTGAGGCTGCTGCTCTAGGTGCTAGCGAGGCTGCTGCTCTAGGTGCTCGTGCGTCTGCTCCCTCAGGTGCTGGTGAGTCTGCTCTCTCAGGTACTGCGTCGGCTTCGGCCTCCCACACCTTCACCCTTGACTCGGGGGCTTCTCGCTCCTTCTTTCGAGACCGCACCACACTCACGCCGCTTGGCCGGCCAGTTGCAGTCTCTCTGGCAGACCCCTCTGGGGGTCCTGTCCTTGCTCACTTCTCCACTGTCCTCCCGTGTCCGGCGGCCCCCTCTGGCACCCTGTCTGGTCTTTACCTCCCCTCGTTCTCTACGAACTTGGTGAGTGGTGCTGACCTACAGGATGCGGGGGTTCACCAGTTCACTCCTGCGAGTCAGCGGGTGACCCACTGCACGGACGCTCGGACAGGCCGACACCTGGCCACGTTTACATGTCGGCCGGGGTCGAGCCTGTACACACTGACCACTGCGTCTCCTCCAGTCACTGCGTCTGGTCAGGTAGCTGCGTCGGGTCAGGTGTTTGCTGCAGCGTCCAGGTCTGGTCCTGAGTCTGCCCCCTGTTCGTGTCGCCTCCTGTCGCACGAGACTCTCCTCTGGCACCACCGCCTTGGTCACCCCTCCCTGCTTCGTCTCCGAGGCATGGCCTCCCGTGTCCTTGTCTCTGGTCTTCCCCGGTCCCTCCCTCCCCTTCCTCCGTGGCCCGGCCCTACCTGCGTCCCTTGTGTCGAGGGGCGGCAGCGGGCTGCCCCTCACTCCTCCCAGTTTCCTCCGACAGAGGCCCCGCTGCAGACGCTTCACATGGACGTGTGGGGCCCGGCCCGCGTCCGTGGACAGGGTCACGAGCGCTACTTCCTGCTGGTGGTTGACGACTACTCGCGTTACACCACAGTCTTCCCCTTGCGCAGCAAGGGTGATGTCACTGAGGTGTTGATCGACTGGATCCGCGCAGCTCGTCTCCAGCTCAGGCAGAGCTTCGGCTCGGACTTTCCTGTTCTGCGTCTGCACTCTGACAGAGGTGGAGAGTTCTCATCTGGCCTTCTGCGAGCCTACTGTCGTGCACGAGGCATCCGCCAGACCTTCACGCTTCCGGACTCTCCACAGCAAAATGGGATTGCTGAGCGCCGCATTGGCATGGTCATGGACGTCGCCCGTACGTCCATGATGCATGCGGCTGCCCCCCATTTTCTGTGGCCGTTTGCGGTTCGGTACGCGGCGCATCAGATCAACCTTCACCCCAGGGTCTCCATGCCGGAGACCTCCCCAGCTTTGCTGTGGACGGGGAAGGTTGGCGATGCGTCTGCGTTCCGTGTCTGGGGATCTCGGGCGTTTGTCCGCGACTTGTCTGCGGACAAGCTGTCCCCTCGTGCTGCTCCTTGCGTCTTCCTTGGCTTCCCCCCTGACGCGCCAGGGTGGCAGTTCTACCACCCCACCTCTCGCCGTGTTCTGTCCTCCCAGGACGTCACGTTTGACGAGTCGGTCCCCTACTACCGCCTCTTCCCCTACCGCACTCCGTCCCTCCCCCCGCCACCGCTCTTCCTTGTGCCAGGTCCCCCCCCGGTAGACCCCCTCCCCCCTCAGGGTCCTGCCCCTTCAGGTGTGTCCCAGGTAGACGCAGTCGAGCCTGTCGAGGTTACTGGTGACTCTGGTGCTGCTGAGGGTGCTGAGCCTGGGGGTGCTGACTCTGGGGATGCTGAGCGTGTGGATGCTACGCCTGGGGGTGCTGAGCCTGAGGGTGCTACTACTGGGGGTGCTGAGCCTGGGGGTGCTGAGCCTGGGGGTGCTACTACTGGGGGTGCTGAGCCTGGGGGTGCTGAGCCTGGGGGTGCTGAGCCTGGGGGTGCTACGCCTGGAGGTGCTGAGCCTGGGGGTGCGGAGCCTGAGGGAGCTGGGCCTACTTGTGTGGCGTCTGGCGGTGCTGAGCCTGGAGGTTCTCCGGGTGCTTCGTCTCGGCGGGAGCCACTCTCTCCACAGGAGCTGCGCGAGTGGTTTGCCCGGCGCTGGAGGCGTGCTGCTGGAGCTGGAGGTTCTTCGGCTGCTGAGGGTGCTGGTGCCGCGGGTCCCGGAGGTGCTCGTACTGGGAGTACTGGAGCTGCTGGGCCTGCGGGTACGACTGGAGCTGGAGCTGCTGAGGGTGTTGACGCTGAGGCTACTGCTGTCGGTCCTGGAGGCGGTCCTGCTGGGGGTGCTACTGGTGCTGCTGGAGGTACTGGAGCTGGAGGTGCTGCTGGCGCTGGTGCTGCCGCTGGGGGTACTGGTGCTGTCCCTGCTGTGTCTGGAGTCGCCGCGCGGCCTCGGCCGTACTTCGTTCCGCTCCTTCAGCAGGTTCTTGGTCTCCTGCCTTCTACTGGTCCTCCTCCTCCCTTAGAGTGTCCACAGCCTGTCCCGTCACAGTTACAGTTACAGCCGGCCTCCCCACTGCCCGCTCCTTCTCCCTACACTGGTCCTACTGGAGGTCTTGCTGAGCGTCGTGAGCCTGCGTCTCGCCCTGCGTCGCCTGTCCGTCCTGCTCGCACTAGTGGTCGTGGTTCGCGTCAGCGTCCTCCTCCTGTCCCTGGCACGCACCGGATGTCTCTGCGTCCGTCCACTGCTCCTCTGCGTGCCCCTTTGCCTTCTCCTCCTGAGTCCTCTCTTCCTGCTCTTCCCGACCCGGAGTCGGACTCTCTTCGTGCTGCCAGTCCTACTGTCACGCGTCTCCTTGCTACTGTCGTCACTGACCCTTCCTTTGAGTCCACTGCTGCGTCTGCCCTAGTTGCTGAGCTCGTCGACTTTGCTGCTCGCTGTCGTCTCGACTACGCTGCTAGTCTTGTCGTTGAGTCTGAGTCTGTCTGTCCTCCGTCCGTCGGGGGTGAGTGTGCCCTTGGCATGGACGTCCTTGAGGACAGGCAGGAGGAGTTCCAGTGTTTGGCTGCTGCTTCACCTCATCTCGTGTCCGTACTGCTTACCCCTGAGAGAGACCCGGATGCACTTGACATCCCGACTCCGCGCTCTTACGCGGAGGCGATAGAGGGTCCCTACTCCTCTCAGTGGCAGGCAGCTATGGACACAGAGATGGCTTCCTGGAAGTCCACAGGCACCTACGTTGACGAGGTTCCCCCGCCTGGGGCGAACATCGTTAGTGGCATGTGGATTTTCAGGGTGAAGCGACCGCCGGGTTCTCCGCCTGTCTTCAAGGCGCGTTACGTGGCTCGTGGCTTCAGTCAGCGGCAGGGAGTTGACTACTTTCAGACCTTCTCTCCCACCCCGAAGATGACCACTCTTCGGGTACTGCTGCACATAGCTGCTCACCGCGACTACGAGCTGCACTCTCTTGACTTCAGCACTGCTTTCTTGCAGGGCAGCCTGCACGAGGAGATCTGGCTGCGTCGCCCACCTGGCTTCACTGGGTCTTTTCCTCCTGGCACCCAGTGGAGCCTCCGGCGGCCAGTCTACGGTCTCCGCCAGGCACCGCGTGAGTGGCACGACACACTGAGGACTACACTTGCGGCTCTTGGGTTTGCTCCCTCTACTGCCGACCCGTCGCTGTTTCTACGCACCGACACTTCTTTGCCGCCGTTCTACATCCTCGTGTACGTCGACGACTTGGTCTTTGCCACAGCTGACACTGCTGGACTCGCCCACGTGAAGTCCGAGCTGCAGAAGAGACACACGTGCACAGACCTGGGTGAACTGCGCAGCTACCTTGGCTTGCAGATCACCCGGGACAGAGCACGCCGCACCATTACCCTGACTCAGTCACACATGGTGCAGCAGGTCCTTCAGCGCTTCGGCTTCACGTACTCCTCGCCTCAGGCCACTCCTCTGCCTACTCGCCACTCGCTCTCAGCTCTGCCTTCGGATGAGTCCGTAGAGTCGAGTGGCCCGTACCCAGAGCTTGTTGGCTGCCTCATGTACCTGATGACCTGCACACGACCTGACCTCGCATACCCTCTTAGCATTCTCGCACGCTATGTTGCTCCTGGGAGACACAGACCGGAGCACATGGCTGCAGCGAAGAGGGTGTTGCGTTACTTGTGCAGTACGTCGGGCATGGGGCTTGTGCTTGGAGGGCAGAGTCCAGTGGTCCTCACTGGGCACGCAGACGCTTCTTGGGCTGACGACCAGGCTACGCAGCAGTCGTCACAGGGTTACACCTTCAGCCTTGGTTCCGGCTCTGTTTCGTGGCGGGCTACCCGCTCGTCTTCTGTTCTCGGCTCCAGTTGTGAGGCTGAGATCTACGCCGGGGCCATGGCTGCACAGGAGCTTCGCTGGCTCACCTACCTGCTGACTGACCTCGGAGAGCCGCCTCGTTCTCCTCCAGTGCTGTACGTAGACAACAAGGCCATGCTGGCCTTGTGTCGAGAGCAGAGACTGGAGCACAGAACGAAGCACATTGCTCTCCGCTACTTCCTTGCTCGTGAGCTACAGCAGCGTGGTCAGCTGCGGCTTGCGTACGTGGCCTCTCAGGCCAACACTGCTGATATCTTCACCAAGGCACTTGCGCCTTGTGATCATCAGCACTTCTGTACTCAGCTTGGTCTTGTGCCTACCTTGCCTCACTTGCTCACCCCTTGACCTTGTTTGTATTGTTGCATATATATATACACCTGCTCTTCCTTGTCTAGCCTTATATATATATGTAATCCTGCATGTGAACTGGCCTTGTGGCCTTGAACTTGTGCTCGGAATGTGTGGTGACTTTGTGATCCACCCTGAGCTTGCTTTGCTTTGCTTGACTGGTCTTGTGACCCCTTGTTCTCCCCCACTTTGCCTATGGGGGTGTGTCAGATTTATATGACATAGCTACTGTAGGCTATAGTGGGGTAGCACATATGGGGTACAGTTTTCTAGGGTTTACATTTGTACCCAACTTTCCCTTAGTCAATTCATTCTCGTTCAGTTTCTCACCCCATCTATGAATTCTACTACGAGCTCGAGAACCACGTCGTCGACGACAAAAAAAAATCATGGCAATAGGGAACGGCAGGACCGGCCATCTGCCACCCTAGGAGAAAACACAGAGCTATGGGAAATGCCCCATGATCCAATCAACGAGACGATCAACGGGTACAACGAGCAACGCCAACCACTTTTGCTCGAGGTGATCTGCAATGGACGACGCCTCCAAGCACTCGTGGACAGCGGAGCATCCCATTCAGTATGCGACAAAGCAACCCTCGAACGCATCAATGAGAAGTACACACCTTCAAACTTCACAGCTACGATGGTTGACGGAAGCAAATTACAAGTCTACGGCGAAGCAGCATTACACCTGCAGATGGGTCCTCTTCGCTGGAAACCGACCCTACCCGTCACCAACATCAAAGGGCTAGACTTGATTCTTGGGAGAGATTTTATGAAGAAGTTCAACCCCGAGATCAACTGGGTCACCCGCACGGCGAGTATTTACAATCAAGACAGAAGAGTTCCTCAACCGAATTGGAGCAACACGGGAGATATTCCGGAGGAGACTCTCGCACGCTTCGAGAAGGACGTGAAGCGAACCATGGCGGGTTTGTTGCACTGGTTACCAACGAGGACGAAGGAGAGAGAAAAACGCTCGAGCTTCCACCAGCAATCCAGAAACTTCTAGAAGAGTTCGAAGACGTTATCCCTGACGACCTTCCAGACCAGTTGCCGCCATACCGAACCCACAGCACGAGATCATCAAAGAACCTGGTTCAAAACCGACCTTCCGAGCACCATATCGACTCAGCCCTACCGAGTTGGCCGACATGAAGAAGCAGATCGAGTACCTTCTGGACAAAGGACTCATTCGACCATCAACATCACCATACGGTGCACCAGTGCTTTTCACACCAAAACCTGACGGAAGCTTACGCATGTGCATCGACTACCGAGCCCTCAACAAGCAAGCAATCAAGAACAAGTATCCAATTCCACGGATCGACGATCTACTTGACCAGCTTCGTGGAGCCATGAGAAGAATGAAGAACGAGGATCAATGAACTATGAATGAGGTGAGTACATATAGAAAACCCTAATTGTGTTGTACCCCCTATGGGATACCCCACTATAGCCTACACAACAGCATAAGCTATATATGTTCTGACACACCCCCATAGGCAAAGTGGGGGAGAACAAGGGGTCACAAGACCAGTCAAGCAAAGCAGAGCAAGCTCAGGGTGGATCACAACGTCACCACACAGTCCGAGCACAACGACAAGGCCACAAGGCCAGTTCACATGCAGGAGTACACATATATATATAGAGCTAGACAAGCAAGAGCAGGTATATATATGTGACAGTACAAGTAAGGTCAAGAGGAGAGCAAGTGAGGCAAGACAGGTACAAGACCCAGCTGAGTGCAGAAGCGCTGATGGTCACAAGGCGCAAGTGCCTTGGTGAACACATCAGCAGTGTTGGCCTGAGAGGCCACGTACGCAAGTCGCAACTGACCACGCTGCTGCAGCTCACGAGCAAGAAAGTAACGGAGAGCAATGTGCTTCGTTCTGTGCTCCAAGCGCTGCTCTCGACACAAGGCCAGCATGGCCTTGTTGTCTACGTACAGCACTGGAGGAGAACGAGGCGGCTCTCCAAGGTCAGTCAGCAGGTAGGTGAGCCAGCGAAGCTCCTGTGCAGCCATGGCCCCGGCGTAGATCTCAGCCTCACAACTGGAGCCGAGAACAGAGGACGAGCGAGTAGCTCGCCACGAGACAGAGCCGGAACCAAGACTGAAGGTGTAACCCTGCGACGACCGCTGCGTAGCCTGGTCGTCAGCCCAAGAAGCGTCCGCATGCCCAGTGAGGACCACTGGACTCCGCCCTCCAAGCACTAGTCCCATGCCCGACGTACTGCACAAGTATCGCAACACCCTCTTCGCTGCAGCCATGTGCTCTGGTCGGTGTCTCCCAGGAGCAACATAGCGTGCAAGAATGCTAAGAGGGTATGCAAGGTCAGGTCGTGTGCAGGTCATCAGGTACATGAGGCAGCCAACAAGCTCTGGATACGGGCCACTCGACTCTACGGACTCATCCGAAGGCAGAGCTGAGAGTGAGTGGCGAGTAGGCAGAGGAGTGGCCTGAGGCGAGGAGTACGTGAAGCCGAAGCGCTGAAGGACCTGCTGCACCATGTGTGACTGAGTCAGGGTAATGGTGCGGCGTGCTCTGTCCCGGTTGATCTGCAAGCCAAGGTAGCTGCGCAGTTCACCCAGGTCTGTGCACGTGTGTCTCTTCTGCAGCTCGGACTTCACGTGGGCGAGTCCAGCAGTGTCAGCTGTGGCAAAGACCAAGTCGTCGACGTACACGAGGATGTAGAACGGCGGCAGAGAGGTGTCGGTGCGTAGAAACAGCGACGGGTCGGCAGTAGAAGGAGCAAACCCAAGAGCCGCAAGCGTAGTCCTCAGTGTGTCGTGCCACTCACGTGGCGCCTGGCGGAGACCGTAGACTGGACGCCGGAGACTCCACTGGGTACCAGGAGGGAAAGACCCAGTGAAGCCAAGTGGGCGGCGCAGCCAGATCTCCTCGTGCAGGCTGCCCTGCAAGAAAGCAGTGCTGAAGTCGAGAGAGTGCAGCTCGTAGTCACGGTGAGCAGCAACGTGTAGCAGCACCCGAAGAGTGGTCATCTTCGGGGTGGGGGAGAAGGTCTGAAAGTAGTCAACTCCCTGTCGCTGACTGAAGCCACGAGCCACGTAACGTGCCTTGAAGACAGGCGGAGAACCCGGCGGCCGCTTCACCCTGAAGATCCACATGCCACTGACGATGTTCGCCCCAAGAGGGGGGACAGCGTCAACGTAGGTGCCTGTGGACTTCCAGGAAGCCATCTCTGCATCCATAGCTGCCTGCCACTGAGAGGAGTAGGGACCCTCTATCGCCTCCGCGTAAGAGCGCGGAGTCGGGATGTCAAGTGCATCCGGGTCTCCCTCAGGGGTAAGCAGTACGGACACGAGATGAGGTGAAGCAGCTGTCAGACACTGGAACTCCTCCTGCCTGTCCTCAAGGACGTCCGTGCCAAGGGCACACTCACCCCCGACTGACGGAGGACAGGCAGACCCAGACTCAGCGACAAGACTAGCAGCGTAGTCTAGGCGACAGCGAGCAGCAAAGTCGACGAGCTCAGTAACTAGGGCAGACGCAGCAGTAGACTCGAAGGAAGGGTCAGTGACGACAGTAGCAAGGAGACGCGTGACAGTAGGACTGGCAGCACGAAGAGAGTCCGACTCCGGGTCGGGAAGAGCAGGAAGAGAGGACTCAGGAGGAGAAGGCAAAGGGGCACGCAGAGGAGCAGTAGACGGACGCAGAGACATCCTGTGCGTGCCAGGGACAGGAGGAGGACGCTGACGCGAACCACGACCACTAGCGCGAGCAGCACGGACAGGCGACGCAGGGCGAGACGCAGGCTCACGACGCTCAGTAAGACCTCCAGTAGGACCAGTGTAGGGAGAAGGAGCAGGCAAAGGGGAGGTAGGCTGTAGCAGGGTTGGCTGTTGAGCGGCTCGGCTGCTGGGCGGCTCGGCTGCTCTGCTGTCGGGCGGCTCGGTTGTGCTGCTGAGGGGCAGCACGGCTCGGGCTGCTCGGGCGGTGCGGGCGGCTCGGGCGGCTCGGGCGGCTCAGCTCCTCAGCGGCACAGGCGGCGTGGGGACCGAGACGGCGGCGCGCGGCTGGGACGGGCGGCGCACGGGCGGCGTGGGGCCGGGACTGCGGTGCGCGGCCGGGACGGTCGGCTCACGGGCGGCGTGGGGCCGGGACGGGCGGCGCGCGGGCGTCGAGGGGCCGGGACGGGCGGCGCGCGGGCGTCGAGGGGCCGGGACGGGCGGCGCGCGGGCGTCTAGGGGTCGGGCCGGGTGGCGCGCGGGCGTCTAGGGGCCGGGACGGGCGGCGCGTGGGCGTCGAGGGGCCGGGACGGGCGGCGCGCGGGCGTCTAGGGGCCGGGACGGGCGGCGCGCGGGCGTCTAGGGGCCGGGACGGGCGGCGCGCGGGCGTCTAGGGGCCGGGACGGGCGGCTCACGGGCGGCGAGGGGCCGGGACGGGCGGCGCGCGGGCGTCGAGGGGCCGGGACGGGCGGCGCGCGGGCGTCGAGGGGCCGGGACGGGCGGCGCGCGGGCGTCTAGGGGCCGGGACGGGCGGCGCGCGGGCGTCTAGGGGCCGGGACGGGCGGCGCGCGGGCGTCTAGGGGCCGGGCCGGGTGGCGCACGGGCGTCTAGGGGCCGGGACGGGCGGCGCGCGGGCGTCTAAGGGGCCGGGACGGGCGGCGCGCGGGCGTCTAAGGGCCGTGACGGGCGGCTAAAGGGGCCACTAGGGGCCAAGAGAGAGGGGAGCGCGACTCGGGTAGGGGCAGAGTGCGCTCCGGGCAGGAAAAAAAAACGGTGGGCCCTAGGAACAGTTCCCACGAGGGAACCTGCTCGATACCATGAGAAGAATGAAGAACGAGGATCAATGAACTATGAATGAGGTGAGTACATATAGAAAACCCTAATTGTGTTGTACCCCCTATGGGATACCCCACTATAGCCTACACAACAGCATAAGCTATATATGTTCTGACAAGCCACAGTATTCTCAAAACTCGATTTGAGATCGGGATATTGGCAGATCCGGATGGCGGATAACTCCATCCCTAAGACAGCGTTTCGGACACGATACAGATCCTATGAGTACCTCGTCATGCCGTTCGGACTCACCAACGCACCCGCTACATTCCAGGCCGAAATGAACCATATTCTTAGGCCTCTACTTGACGAATGCGTGGTGGTGTACCTGGACGACATCCTGATCTACTCGAGGGACATGAAGCAGCACATCGAACACCTACGACGTGTCTTCGAGATACTTCGACGGGAGAAGTTCTACGTCAAGCTATCCAAGAGCGAGTTTGCCTTGAAGAAAGTTCAGTTCCTTGGATACATGTTGAGCGCTCAAGGAGTCCATGTCGACCCAAAGAAGATCGAAGCCGTACGTACGTGGAAGACACCGGAGAACGTGAAGGAACTTCAGCAATTCCTTGGCTTTGCGAACTACTATAATCGGTTCGTGCCACAGTATGCGAAGATTGCAACACCTCTCACCAATCTACTGAAGAAGAATACACCGTTCAAGTGGGAGGATGTGCACCAGCAAGCCATGGAGCAGTTGAAGACCGCACTCACGTCCGCACCCGTCCTGATCCTGCCAGATCCAGAAAAAGACTACGTCATCGAAGCTGACGCTAGCGACCAAGCAGTTGGAGCAGTCTTGATGCAAGACCAAGGGAAAGGACTACAACCAATCGCTTACCTCAGCAAAAATTTGCACGGGGCAGAACTCAACTACCCGATTCACGACAAAGAGGCCTTAGCAATCATCACGGCATTCAAGACATGGCGATGCTACCTCGAAGGGAGAAAGACCACGGTCTACACTGACCATTGCAGCCTAAAATACCTGAAAACGCAGCCGACCCTCTCCAGACAACAAGTCAGGTGGATTGACTTCCTCGAGACGCACTTTGACTATGACATCGTGTACAAGCCGGGACACAAGAATAAGGCAGACGCACTGAGCCGGCCTGGACACGTTGCCGCCATACAGATTGAGGGGATGAATCCGCTACTCAAGGGACTCTTCACGCACGGGTATACCATCGACCCCGAGATTCCCTTAGTAGAGAAAAAGAAATTGTTGCAGTGGGACCACGACGTCGCACGACGCAAAGGATCAACAAAGATATGGGTACCCAACTACCCGCCTCTTCGGCAGTTGCTCCTCAAAGAATTCAATGACGTGCTCTACGCTGGACACTTCGGGAGTAACAAGACTCTTGCCGGGATTGCGAAAGTCTACTACTGGCCTCACATGGCAAACAACGTGCAAAAGTTTGTCACTTCGTGCGACACGTGCCAGCGGATAAAAAGCAGTAAGCAGAAGAAAGCAGGACTTCTTCAGCCTTTACCCGTCCCGGAACAGCCTTGGCAAGTGGTCAGCTTGGATTTCATCACCGGTTTACCACCTACCAACGCGGGGCATGACGCCATCCTGGTCGTCATCGACAAATTCTCAAAGATGGGACACTTCATTCCGACACATACAACCGCTCGCACAGAGGAAACGGCACAGCTATTCCCCAAACACATCATCTCACAGCCCGGGATCCCAACAACCCTCATATCCGACAGGGACCCCAAGTTTACTAGCAAGTTCTGTAAAGAGCTTATGTCGCTCATGGGGACACGCCTAGCAATGTCATCTGCATATCATCCCCAGACCGATGGGCAGACAGAGTGCTTGAACCAAATTGTGGAACAACTCTTGCACGCAGCGTGCAAGGACGACATTAACAAGTGGGACTTGCACTTGCCGGTGTTGGAGTTCGCCTACAATAATGCGAAGCATGCTGCAACAGGAGAGACCCCATTTTTCCTCTGTCACGGACGACATCCACTAACTCCTCAATAGCCGACAGTACCTGCAACTGTCCAATCCGCGCACGACTTCGTTACCACAATGCAGCAGCTTTGGGATCGGACACACAAGCGTCTACAGGACATACAGTCTTCACAGAAACGCTTGGCCGATCGCCATCGACATGATCATACCATTGCGGTTGGTGACCATGTGCTTCTCGACACATGCAACCTCAACCTCGGTCACCTTCCATCCAAGTTGCGACCTCGCTTCTGCGGACCTTTCCTCGTAGAAGAGCAGGTCACTCCAGTCACATTGCGCTTGCGCCTACCAGCTTCTTGGAAGATTCATAACGCCTTCCACGTGCAGCTTCTTAAACCCTATCAAGATCCAAATAAGCTGTACACGGGACGCCAACCTCCGCCGCCGCCTCCAGTCCTCGTGAATGATGAACTTGAGTACGAGGTTGAATCTGTGCTTGCACATCGTCGTCGTCGGCATGGCGCCCTGGAGTTTCTCGTACGCTGGAAAGGCTTTGATCCTTCTGAGGACAGCTGGGTCTCTGAAGAAGACATGAGTAATGCCCAACGTTCTCTCCGCGACTATCTTGTCAAGCAGGGTGTTACATCTATCACCCAACTTTGAGGGGGGGAAGTGTGAGAGTACGCCGACGTTCGACATATTTCTCATTTCCATATGTTTACTCCATCTTATTCTCCATATTTTCCTCTTTCATTTGCACTTTATGTCACCTCAATCGGACTACTATTCTATTTTCTAGAGCTTTCCGATTATTTCACTTATTTGGTATTTTCGGCACCGACATTTACATTATACGGCACCGACAGCACCAACAGTGGTGTACAAGGCATAATCTCGCCATAATCCAAAGTGCCAATGGGCTTGCGTGCTTATGCGCACTTGTGATTATCTATTCTAGAAGAGCGCGTTCCTGAAGGTTCGGATTATCTGTTGTTTCTATGTATTTCTGAGTATAAATACGCCTTGTACTCACCTTTAGTGCAACATTCTCGAGTGGAAATTCGATCCTGTGACACTCTTCCTGACGGTCCGGACCCGGAGTCTGACTCCCTTCGTGCTGCTAGTCCTACTGTCACGCGTTTTCTGGCCACTGCTGTCACTGACCCTTCGTTTGAGTCCACTGTTGCGTCTGTTCTAGTTGCTGAGCTTGTTGACTTTGCTGCCGCCTGTCGTCTAGACTACGCCGCTAGTCTTGTTGCTGAGTCTGAGTCTGCGTCTGTCTGACCTCCGTCCGTCGGGGGTGAGTGTGCTATTGGCACGGATGTTCTTGAGGACAGACAGGAGGAGTTTGAGTGCTTTGCCGCTGCTTTACCTCATCTCGTGTCCATGCTGCTTTCCCCCGAGGGAGACCCGGATGCACCAGACATCCCGACCCCGCGCTCTTACGCAGAGGCGATAGAGGGTCCCTACTCCTCTTAGTGGCAGACAGCCATGGATGCAGAGATGGCTTCCTGGAAGTCCACAGGCACCTACGTCGACGAGGTTCCCCCGCCTGGGGCAAACATCGTCAGTGGCATGTGGATTTTCAGGGTGAAGCGGCCGCCGGGTTCTCCGCCTGTCTTCAAGGCGCGTTACGTTGCACGAGGCTTCAGCCAGCGACAGGGAGTTGACTTCTTCCAGACCTTCTCCCCTACCCCGAAGATGACCACTCTTTGGGTGCTGCTGCACGTTGCCGCTCAGCCTGACTACGAGCTACACTCTCTTGACTTCAGCACAGCCTTCCTACAGGGCAGCCTGCACGAGGAGATCTAGCTGCGCCGCCCACCTGGCTTCACTGGGTCGTTTCCTGCTGGTACCCAGTGGAGACTCCGGCGGCCAGTCTACGGTCTCTGCCAGGCACCCCGTGAGTGGCACGACACACTGAGGACGAATCTTGCTGCTCTTGGGTTTGCTCCTTCCAGTGCTGACCCGTCGCTGTTTCTTCGCACTGACACCACTCTGCCGCCGTTCTACGTTCTCGTGTACGTAGACGACTTAGTCTTTGCTACTGCTGACACTGAGGCACTCGCCCACGTGAAGTCGGAGCTGCAGAAGAGACACACGTGCACAGACTTGGGTGAGCTGACAAGCTATCTTGGCTTGCGGATCACTCGGGACAGAGCACAGTGCACCATTACCTTGACTCAGTCACACATGGTGCAGCAGGTCCTTCAGCGCTTCGGCTTCACGTACTCCTCGCCACAGTCCACTCCTCTGCCTACCGGTCACTCGCTCTCAGCTCCACCTTCGGACGAGTCCGTAGAGCCGAGTGGCCCGTATCCAGAGCTTGTGGGCTGCCTCATGTACCTGGTGACCTGCACTCGACCTGACCTTGCCTACCCTCTTAGCATTCTAGCACACTATGTCGCTCCTGGCAGACACAGGAAGGAGCACATGGATGCAGCTAAGAGGATGTTGCGCTACTTGTGCAGTACGTCGGGCATGGGGCTCGTGCTTGGAGGACGGGCTCGAGTTGTCCGCACTGGTCACGAAGACGCTTCCTGGGTTGACGACTTGGCTATGCAGCGGTCGTCACAGGGTTACACCTTCAGCCTTGGCTCCGACTCTGTTTCTTGGCGGTCTACCCGCTCGTCTTCTGTTCTCAGCTCTCGTGGTGAGGCTGAGATCTACGCTGGGGCCATGGCTGCACAAGAGTTACGCTGGCTCACCTACCTGCTGACCGACTTGGGAGAGGCGCCTCGTTCTCCTCTCGTTCTGTACGTCGACAACAAGGCCATGCTTGCCTTGTGTCAGGAGCACAGACTGGAGCACAGAACGAAGCACATTGCTCTGCGCTACTTCCTTGCTCGAGAGTTGCAGCAGCGTGGTCAGCTTCGTCTTGCTTACGTGGCCACTCAGGCCAACACTGCAGATATCTTTACCAAGGCACTTCAGCCTTGTGATCATCAGCGCTTTTGTACTATGCTAGGCCTTGTGCCTACTTGGCCTCACTTGCTCACTTTTTGACTCTGGTTGTACTGTGATCTCTATACATATACCTGCATGCTTACACTTGCTAGGTTGTGTTCACTGTATTACTTGTTCTCCTTTATATAACTCTGCATGTGAACTGGCCTTGTGGCCATTTGCTTGTGCTCAGAATGCGTGGTGACGTCGTGATCCACCCTGAGCTTGCTTTGCCTTTTTTCACCGGTCTTGTGACCTCTTGTTCTCCCCCACTTTGCCTATGGGGGTGTGTCAAAAATATATGCTATAGTATGTCTAGGCTGTTGTGGGGTAGTTCATATAGGGTACAACACTTTTAGGTTTCCTACTTGTACCCACCTGCATGCTAGTTCAGTCATTCCTTCCTTCACAATTCTGACACGTTTTGTGTCGATACTTCGATAGTTCAGAAGCGTTTAAATTGCTTGTTTCCAACACACCCCTTCGCTTCTGGAGTATCGCTGCTGATGACGTGTCCTTGTCCTGTCAGCAGCATGCAGTACTCGAACTTCTGTTTTCCGAGTTACTTGGTCAAGTAATCAGCTGCCATCTCGGATGTGGGACAGTAGGATAGCTCGAGTCTTCCCTTCTCGATTTCGTCTTTTACGAAGAAGAATCCGCGTGGGAGGAGGCGATCAGGTCTACTGACTACAACTTCTTTCGAGTCCTGGAAACGGATGGAGTTGCCAAGGTATGCAGGAACCACTGTGCTGAATGTACAGTCTGTGGAGTACCCAAGGTAATCAGAAATGGCTTGTTCATGTGACCAAGATATGCTCACCCTTGCTGCCTTGTGCCGCTCCTGCTTGCCCCTATCCTGCTCTCTTCTCTGTCCTACTCTTTCCGAAGGGCGATGTGCTTGGTTCGATTCGCAAACCCGTTTTTGTTCGCTATGCGAATGGCCGATTGGTTGTCGCAGAAGAGAGAGAAACTAGGTAACTAGGCCAATTTTGCTTGCTCCAGTAATTCGCGAAGATATAGCCCTTCCTTGGTGGCTGAGCAGAGTGCGATATATTCTGCTTCTGCTGAGAAGAGAGCGATTAGCTCTTGTTTGTTCGACTGCCATGAGATAGGCCCAATAGGTTTGAGTCTGTAGATGTAGCCTGTTCGAGATCGTTTGTTGTCAGAGTCTCCGGCGTGATCTGCGTTGACGTAACCGATTAGCTTAGGTATCGTTGTTCCAGTCTTGTGGTAGGTTAGTTCGATCGTCGGAGTGCTGACGAGGTAGTGAAGTGCTCGGTTGAGTTCGAGCATGTGCTCTGCTTCAGGCTTCTTGAGGTAGGTAGCGAGTTGGCTAGCTGAGTAGGATAGACCCGATCGGCAGGTGACGGCTGCGAAGAGTAGGCAGCCTAACTTCCGTTGGTAGTCGCGGATGCCGGCAGGTTTGAGTAGAGCGGAGGCTTTTCGATTTCCGTCGGTGTAGCGATATGGCGTGGAGATGACGGTTGGAGTGAGTCCGAAACGTTTTGCGATAGTGTCCGTGTACTTTTCAGCACTGAGGTAGATTGCATTGTCACCGTCTTGGATGTTCAGTCCTAGGTACTGTGTCACGGTAGCTGCATTGTCGCTGTCTTGGATGTTCAGTCCTAGGTACTGTGTCACGGTAGTTGCAACGGTGAGAGTGAGATCCTGCTGCAGCTCCCCTTTAAACCATGTCGTTATGGCGTCGGTGGAGCCTATGTAGAAGAGGTCGTCGACGTAGACGATGAGTAGAATCTAGTCGGTACCCTTCGTCAGTCGATACATCCCTTGGTCGTGCGGTAGTTGAAGGAATCCGATGCGGATTAGGCGGGCGTGAAGGTGCTGCTGCCACAGTCTCGGGGCATGCTTGATCCCGTACAGCGATTTCTTCAGCTGACAGATTTGGTATGTCGGTTATCGCGAGGAGAATCCGTAGTGAGGTATGTCGGCTTACTGGTGCGAATGTTTCCGTGAAGTCTCGCCCTTCCTCTTGGTGGAAGCCACGCACAACCGAGCGTGCTTTGAATTTGTTAATTGTTCTGTCGGCTTTTGTTTTCACGCGGGAAACCCATTTTCCCGTGAGGATGGTCTTGTTGCGTGTTACTCCGATAGTTACGACATTCCAGGTGTTGCGTTCTTGCAGAGCCTTTAACTCTCTGTCCATGGCCTCGCGCCATTTTTCCCTGTGTTCCCCCCCCTAGAGCCTGCTGAATGGTGGCAGGCTCCTTAGGTGGTGCTGCTCCGTGGATAGCGGTGATGAGTCCCAGTATCTGCAGGCCACTTTGTGTGTAGCGGGGAAGATTTGTGTCCTCTGGATAAGCTGCTTTGTCTCCTGCTTCAGGGTCTGGTAAGAAATTCGGTCCTATGCGTTCGGAGATGTTGGTGTTGACCGGTTGGGGTGTAACGTAACCAGTGTCAGCAAAGTCGAAGTAAGTTTCGGCGTTGACACTTTCGCGAGGATTTTCGCCATCCATCGGGATGGGCACGGAGCAGTATGGGAGTGGTCTTGCTTCCTCGGATGCGTTGTCCACGTTTTTTCTCGTCCCACTTAGCTTCGTCTGCTGCTGAAGCGAAGGCTCGGTTGCCACGGAAGCCGCCCGTGAGGTCTCGATTTGCTGCCAGGTTGTCCAGGTACGTTTGAAGTGTGAGTCGCTCGTAGAAGATGACATCACGTGCTGCTACCATGCAGTGTGCGCGTTGAGAAAATCTTCCGGCTCTTGCAGTGTGCGGGCGGTACTGTACCATGCACCCGAAAACTCGTAACATTTTTGTGTTGCCCAGTTTTCCTGTCCACATCAGGTGCGGTGATGCGTTGTTCGGAAGTGATGACGACGAGAGCAAGTTGTGCAGCATGACAGCGTGGTCCATCGCCTCAGGCCACTGGTGATTGGGCAGTCGCATGCCACGCAACAGTTTGCGCATGGTGTTCTGGAGAGTTCTGTTCATCCGTTCTGGCACGTCTTGCTGTTGATGGGCGTAGGGAAGTGAGATGAGTCGCTTGATGCCTCGTTCTGCGAGGCACTGTTTGAACCTTTGGGACTGATATTCCCCTCCTCCGTCAAACTGGAAGCTTTTCAGCTTTGCTCCTGATTCTCGTTCTGCCACAGGTAGCCAGGTGACGAAGGCTTCGAAGGCCATGTCGCGACTTGGGAGATTAAGGTGCCAGACGTAACGGGTGGCGGCGTCGATGAAAGTAATCACGTAATTATATGCTCCTTGTCCTTGTTCGCGAGTATACAGAATGTCGCTGTATACTTTCTCGAGTGGTGTATAAGCTGGCGCGCTTGGATTGTGGTGAGAGGAGAACGGTTGATGTGGTAAGTCGGCTTCGGGACAGGTAAAGCATGTTCCGCGGACTCGTTGGAGTTCTCTGCCGTCGGGTAGAAGGAGTGAGTCTTTGTCGAGCACTGTTGCCTTGATTGTATTGTTTAACGTGGTATTGCTTGGATGACCCAGTCTTTCGTGCCACAGGGATTCGCTCGCACGATGTCCGGGTGAGCGTCTGTACAGGGTGGAGTTGGAATAAAAGCCCGCGGTGAAGTTGGCGCTTTTGTGAACTTCACTTCGAGTGGGAGCTAACTGCTGCGCAGGAGTCGGTGGAGTGTTGTCTATGAAGGTTGGTGCCGTCAAAGAGCTCGCGATTGGTGCTGTAAGTGTTGCTGTTGTTGCCGATGTTGTCTCTGATGCTGTCGATGTTGTTTCTTCTTGCCGGAATGTTGCTAATGCCCGTGTTCTTTCTGCTTCAGGTATGGTATGTGAATACCATAATCCTCCAGGGCTGAAGTCGGGATCGAGGTCCGGTGGATGTGTCAAAGAAGCGAAGTTGACGATGGCGTCGCTGTCGGTGGTTCCTTGGTCCGGTACAAAATCAAGAACCAAGACATTGTTCTTCAAGACTGCTTTGGCGATGTAGAGTCCTCTTTTACCGTGGAATAACTTGAACTCCTGAGTGGTGCTGTCTGCTTCAAGATGAATACCCTTCGCCATCTGTTGGCTGACGCTTAGTAGGTTGTAGCCGAGTCCTTCTGCAATCAAAACTTTAGACATTTGTAAGATGATGTTAGTTTCTCGAGACTGAAGTTGTACTATCCCTTGTCGTCGTGTGTGCAGGTTCTGGTTGTTGGCCACGGTGATGACAACTTCGCGTTGAAGTTGATGTTCTTGTTGAACGAAGCGACTCGAGGAGCACATGCGCTGTCCGCAGGCCTGTCCAAGTACCAAGTGTCTTGCCCGGACGGCTCGCTCTGGGCGATGGCTGCATACGTCGGGTTGGGCTCCAGTGATTCGCGGCGAGGAGTCCTCTCATCGAGCTGTTCTTCTGGTGAGTACTGGGGTGGTGATCCGGTGATGCAGGAGTCTGTCGTTCTTGTCATGCAGCTTACGATGTTTCTTGTTCCTTGTGCAGGTTGTGTTGATAAAGATGTTGAAGGCTGCACTTGACTGGTGGGATGTGCCTGCGTAGAAGCTACTTCACTGCTTGAAGGCCGAAGTTGACGTTGCGGCGTTGTCGACTGCTGCTGATTCGGACAGTGTGTGTGCGGATGTCCAGACGTCTTGCATAGGTGACAGAACGGTGGGACGTACTGCTTTACTTGTCGGTTGTTGTGTCGGTTGTTGTTGTTGTAGCGTCGTTGAGTGTGAAAGGCGAATTCTGGCGCTGACGCTTTCTTCTTGTGTCGTTCTTCGTGCAGGTCCATATCCTGCTGCTCAGCGTGAATTTTGGCGCAGAGTGCTGCTTCGGAGATCTTCCCGCGAGCTCGAAGGAGTGCTCGAGTGGTGCGCCAATGAGGACCAAGGCCGGCGATGATGAATGTTACAAAAGCTTCTTCGGATATTGATCCTCCGCATCGAAGAAGTCTGTCGCGCAGTCCGCGACAACGGCTAATATAAGCCATTCCTTTTTCGCCGGGTTTCATTTCCACTGTTGTCAGTTGTGCCATGAGACGACTCTGGTTAACACTGTCTGTTTCTTGATACAGGCTCTTCAGGTGGTCGTACGCTAGCTCGGCGGAGTTGCCGTATCCTCGATAAGATCGAATGTTCTGCTGCTCGTTTGGCGTTAAATTTCGGAGGAGTATCGTGTACGCCACTAGCGGCTGATACGTATACTGCTGCTTGTCGTATTGTGTCCCGTCTGCTGGATATGGCAGGGATCCGTCGAAGAATCCGAGGATTTGCGCGCCCTCCATCATCAGCTCAAATTCAAATGACCAGGTATAAAATTAATTTCCGTCGAAAAGCGTTGACGTTTGCAGTTTTAGAACGTGTGCAAATTGCGATTGCCCCTGAAGCGCGTCCAGTGTCTTCTCTTGTCCAGGTAAAGACTGCGGTTGCGGCGCAAAACTGATAGAGCCGCGTTGAGGCTCGTACGGGGAAAAGGTGGGTTGCTGCTGATTTCCGCGCGCGTAGGATGAACCGTCAAGACTCATCGGTGTTGCTCTGTTGTTGTTGTCGCTATTGTTTGATAGTGCAGGAGTTGCTTGCTGGTGTTGCTCGTAGAAGGACATGAAGGTGAAGAACTTCTCCATCATGTTTGGGTCGAAGCCTGCTGGTTGATTCCCGGGAGTTTCCGTTGACTCCGCAGCTGGTCTTGTTGCTGTGCCTTCTTCTGTCTGTAGGCCAGAGGCTGGAGGCGGAGTAGGGGTAGTGCCGAGAGATCCGTTAGAGGAGCTCCTCTCCTTCTGTGTTGCCATGTCTTGCGTTGTCGTAGGTATTTAAGAAAATGATCTTGCCCTGTTTGCTCTCTGATACCATGTTGGGCTGAGAAAAGCCCTTAGGATCTTTCAAGGCTAAGATCAGTATTGAAATAGAGATGTTGTAATTGCGGAAGCGTTAATATAAGAATTACTTGAACCACCTTGTACTGGTTTGTGAGAACAAGATAAGTTGATTAATAGCAGGGAAATATGTCAGAACATTATGTTTCTCTAGTCTGCAGTGGGGTACTCTGTAGTGAGTACAACCCTGTTAGGGTTTGTTATATGTATCCAACTGCTTTCTAGTTCAATCATCCTTTCTCACTCATTCTTTCGTCTATCTTTCTCACATGGTATAGAGCTAGTTTCGATCCTTCCTCGGGCCCACCACTTAAACTTATTTTTTACTGCCCTGCTGCCCGAAGCGCCCTTCGCGGCCCCTTAACGGCCCCTTCGTGGCCCCTTAGCGACCCTGTCGCGGCCCTTTGTGGCCCCTTCGCGACCCTGTCGCAGCCCTTCGTGGCCCCCCATTCGCGACCCCGTCGCGGCCCTATCGCGGCCCCGTCACGACCTAGCCCCGGCCCTGCCCCGTCGCCCGGCCCTGCCCCGTCGCCCGACCCTGCCCCGTCACGGCCCCACGTCGCGGCCCCCCGTCGCGGCCCCCGTCGCCCCCCCCCCCCCCCCCGTCGCGGCCCCCGTCGCGGCCCCCCGTCGCGGCCCTCCGTCGCGGCCCCACGTCGCGCCCCCCCCGTCGCGGCCCCCGTCGCGGCGCCCCCCGTCGCGGCCCCCCGTCGCGGCCCCCGTCGCGGCCCCCCGTCGCGGCCCCCGTCGCGGCACCCCGTCGCGGCCTCCCGTCGCGGCCCCTATCGCGGCCCCTGCCCCTGCCTTGCCGCGGCCCCTGTTGCGGACCCTGCCCCGGTCCTACCCCGTCGCCCGACCCTGCCCCGTCACGGCCCCACGTCGCGGCCCCCCGTCGCGGCCCCCGTCGCGGCCCCCCCCCCCCGTCGCGGCCCCCGTCGCGGCCCCCCCATCGCGGCCCTCCGTCGCGGCCCCTCGTCGCGGCCCCACGTCGCGCCCCCCCCGTCGCGGCCCCCGTCGCGGCCCCCCACGTCGCGGCCCCCCGTCGCGGCCCCCGTCGCGGCCCCCCGTCGCGGCCCCCGTCGCGGCACCCCGTCGCGGCCTCCCGTCGCGGCCCCTGTCGAGGCCCCTGCCCCGGCCCTGCCCCTGCCTTGCCGCGGCCCCTGTCGCGGACCCTGCCCCGGCCCTGCCCCGGTCCTGCCCCTGCCCTGCCCTGACCCTGCCCCGGCCCTACCCGGCCATGTCGCGGCGCACCAGGGGCCCGCGCCCCGCCCCCCCCGCCCCTCTTTTCCCGTCGCCTGTCGTGGCGACCTGAGGGGGGCGGCGATCTTGGGGGGGGGGGCGGCGGGCGTCGCCCCTTCTGCCGCCTGTGTTGGCGCCCTGGGCGGCCGCGCGTCGACCCCCCCCCCCCCCCCCCGTACCCTCCCTACCCGCCATCCCGCCCTGCCCTGTGTTAGGGTTTGGGGGTGGCGAGTAGGGGGTGGCGGGTGTGTGGAATCCCCTGCTCCTCCTCCTCCTCCGTCTCCCACTGCTGCAGCTGCCGCTGAGGGGGGTGGATGTGTGGGAGCCGATGGAGTGGTGCTAGGGGGTGGGTGTGTGGGAGCTGACGGAGTGGTGCTAGGGTGTGGCGTGTGAGCAGAGTTAGAGGTGCAGCAAGGGGTGTGTGAAAGGGGGGTGGGACAGTTGGGGGAGGTTGAATGGAGGCGTTCGTCGTGTCGTCAGCAGCACCAGTAGTCCGGGGCGCTGCTCCGGTAGCCCAGTCGTAGCTTGCTGCGCCAGTCGCCCGTGGGTCCGTTGCTCCTGCCGCTCAGAGTTAGCCGCCGAGCCAGTTACTCCTGTAGTCCGGAGCGCTGTTCCGGTAGCCACTGTGCCAGTGTGACTCCTGTTGCCCGTGTGTCTACAGCCTCAGCCGTCGCCTCCTATCTCCTCTCCTCTTACAGTCCCGCCTCCTCCTCACTTGCCCTCTGTGATAGCCTCTAGCTTGGCTTATAATTGTGAACTTTAAACTGTTGCTTGTGCTCAGAATGTGTGGTGACATTGTGATCCACCCTGAGCTTATTTTGCTTTGCTTCTTGTGCTGATCATACCCCACTTTGACTATGGGGGTGTGTCAGAACATTATGTTTCTCTAGTCTGCAGTGGGGTACTCTGTAGTGAGTACAACCCTGTTAGGGTTTGTTATATGTATCCAACTGCTTTCTAGCTCAATCATCCTTTCTCACTCATTCTTTCATCTATCTTTCTCACAAAATACAAGGCTTTTATATGATTACAAAGGAATATGAAAGGTTCTAATTTTAACTGTTTTGCTGTTGCGGTTTGATACAGTGCCGACTCGGGTAACTGCTCAGTAACGAGTCAGTTATGTGTCCTTGCTGTCGCACTGTACTTTTCGTCAAGTCAAAGGTCAGCGACCTTTGACCTTTGCGTAACCTCCAGCGGTTGCTTTTGTTGACTCGTGTGTTTCTTCGCTGTAGTCTGCTCCGTTTCGTGTCGATACTTTGATCATAAGAAGCGTTGAAATTATTTGTTTCCAACAGTTCCTAGCAAGGATGTGGGTGGCAAGTACGAACGTCATTTGTTTGCACGATAGGAAACAACTGCGGTGGGGAATGGGGGCACTAGTAACGAGGGAACAAGGGGCCTCTATCTCATTTGTGATTTCCTAATTTTATTGAGTGCTTTCAATGAAACAAGAACTGAGCTGGGTTTTAAAAAATGAAACACTGATGCATCCGGGATTTTTTTTTTTCAAAATAGCCAAAACCCATATGAATAAGAATTTCCACAAGGGGTCACACTGATAATAAAGGAATTTGCACAGGTGCTGGACTGATCATAAGGGTTGGTCAAAACAAAATATTAGCCCTGGTCTCATCCCGCCTGCGGCATGAGAGGTCCCTCATCCTGAACGATAGAGGGGGGGCTTTTCCTTTACGTTCCTCTTCGACCCGCAGTCAAAGAGGGCGGTTTAGGGTTTCTCCTTTCATTTCTCCCTTCAACCTCTAGTTGTACAAACTGTTGACGGGAGTTGGCCTTGCCCTCGTTTGGGCAAAACTGACTGTGTGGTCGGGTGTGTGGGAGATGCAACCAACCCTATGCAGTATGTGAGATCTGGAGCTTATGGGAAGTTTGGGACAAGGACCTCGTGCACAAGGTGAAGGGTTGCCTGTACACGAGGTGTACTAGGGAACCCATGCAAGAGTAACTGAAGCACCCACGAGTGCAGCGCAAAAGTCTCGTGCACATGTGCAAGTGGCGCAGCTGGTGCAGAGGTTTGTGTGTGTTCATCTACGCAGGGTCGCGTCTGATCCTGCGCACCCACGCGAATGTACAAGAAAATTTCAGCTAGAAATTCGAATGTGCCCTAATTTCGACCAATGAGGAGCCGGAATTTAAGAATGTCGACCGAGGTGGTCGACGAAGGACAATCCTACGGCTAATCGAGAAGCACGCCCACCGTCAACCTGCAACCGGCCCTCGAAGCATTGATGCACCGTGCAAACAATGACCGAATAACTCGGTTTCCTGGAGTGGATGAAGAGCGAGTAGCTCACAGTACGTGCAGATGGCTCCCATCGCCGTTGTCGAGCCGATTAGCGTCGAACGTGGAGTAGATGAAGAGCGCGACAGGATTGTCAAACTATAATTTATATAGATTGTGTGCTTTAGTCTAGGAGGTGTACAGTTCTGTTGGTGCTACGGTTGGGTTTCCTATATCTTTCCTGATTGTTCATTTCATCGTCATTCATTCTCATTCAATTGCTAACATGGTATCAGTGCTTTTCACAGCTCATGGACTGCTACCGCGCACAGTACGGCCTTGGGGGCCCCGTCCCCGACTGGGCCCCTCTGGCTCGCACCGTTGGTGCGCAATTGTTTGAGATGTCTGCAGTAGAGTTGGATGCTGCTTTGCGATCCGCCTTTGTGATATATGCTGACGACTCTAGTGTTGAGCACTCTCATTATTATTCTTGTTTGTCTAGCTTAGGTGCTGTAGATGTAAAAATGGTATAATGCTTATATTGTGTAGGCTGTATGGGGTAGCCCATAAGGGGTACAACCCAATAAGGGTTAGTACTTGTACCAACTTTCTGCTCAATGCATTCATTCTCGTTCAGTATTCTGACATGGTTTCAGAGCAGAGTCTGTTCAAGGACTGTTTTTTTTTAGGGCCCACCGCATAGTTCCCTGCTCGTAGCGCTGCCCCACTGTCGCGCCGCCCTGCCCTGCCTGTCGCGCCGCCCTGCTAGCCGCGCGCTGCCCTGCCCTGCCAATCGCGCCGCCCTGCTGGTCGCGCGCCGCCCCGCCGGTCGCGCGCCGCCCTCCCCTGCTGGCCGCCGTGTCGCCCTGCCCTGCACGTGCGCTGCCCTGCTGGCCGCCGCGCCGCCCTACTCTGCCTGCGCGTCGCCCTGCCCTGCCCGCGCACCACACTGCTGGCAGCCGCGCCGCCCTGCCCTGCTTGCGCGTCACCCCGCACTGCCCACGCGCCGCCGTGCTGGCCGCCGCCCTGCTGCCCGCGCCGCCCTGCTGTGCACCGCCCTGCTGCCCGCACCACCCTGCTGGCCGCTGCCCTGCGCGCGCGCGGCCCTGCTGCTCGCGCGCCGCCCTGCTGCCCACGCACCGCCCTGCTGGCCGCCACGCCGCCCTGCCCTTCCCGCACGCCGCCTTGCTGGCCGCCGCACCGCCCTGTCCTTCCCGCGCGCCGCCCTGCTGGCCGCCGCCCTGCCCTGCCATTGCGCTGCCCTGCCTTGGTCGCACGCCGCTCTTCCCTAGCCATGCGCCACCTCGCCCTACCCTGCGCGCTTCCCTAGTGCTCGCGCGTCGCCCTGCCTGCGTGCTTCCCTGCTGGTCGCGCGCCACCCTGCTCTGCCCGCTATGGCTTCTCTCAGTGTTTTCACCTTCGATCATGAGGGCCGTCCGATCTAATTCGATACGTGGCTCGACGACTTACAACTGTACCTACTGAGTGACTCTAGAGACAGCGTTTCGTTGTTTGACAACACATCTGGAGCCTCTCTCGCCCCTCCCGCCACAGCTGACAGTGCTAGTCGCTCACAGTGGCTTACCCGTGACGCTGCTGCTCGCTTAGCCATTCGCAACCACCTGCCGTTAGCCGAACGCGCTCACTTTGGCCAGCACAAGACTGCTAAAGCCTGGCTGGCAGTTTTACCACCCCACCTCGCGCCGTGTCTTGCCCTCTCAGGACGTCTCGTTTGACGAGTCGGTTCCCTTTTACCGTCTCTTCCCCTACCGCACTGCCCCTCTCCCCCCCCCGCTGCTCTTCCTCGCTCCAGGTCCCCTTCCGGTAGACCCCCTCCCCCTTCAGGGTCCTGCTCCCTCAGGTGTGTCTCAGGTAGACCTCCTCCCCCTGGCTGAGCTTGTCGAGGTCACTATAGACTCAGGTGCTGCTAGGGGTGCTGAGTCTGGGGGTGCTGAGCCTGCGAGTGCCGAGCCTGGGGGTGCTGAGCTTGTGAGTGCGGAGACTGGGGGTGCTGAGCCTGAGGGTGCGGAGCCTGGGGGTGCTGAGTCTAAGGGTGCGGAGTCTGGGGGTGCTGAGCCTGAGGGTGTGGAGCCTGAGGGTGATGAGCCTGAGGGTGCGGATCCTGGGGATGTTGAGCATAGGGGTACTGTGTCTTCCGAAGGTCCTGCGGGTGCCTCGCCACGACTGTCTCACCGGCGGGAGCCTCTCTCACCGCAGCAGCTGCGCGAGTGGTTTGCTCAGCACACACACCTTAGGAGTGGCGCTGCAGGAGCTGGAGGCCCTGCCGCTGGAGGCACTGGAGTTGGAGGTGCTGGAGCTACTAGTCCTAGAGGTGCTGGAGTTACTCTTGGAGCTAGAGGTACCGGAGGTGCTGGAGCTGCTGGTCCTAGAGGTGCTTGTACTAGAGGTACTGGAGCTACCGGAGCTGGTGGTGTTGGAGGGACTGGAGCCGGACACCCTGGAGTTGGAGGCACTAGAGCTGGAGACCCTGGAGGTGGAGGCACTGGCACTGGAGGCGATGGAGCTGGAGGAGCTGGAGTTGGAGACCCTGGAGCTGGAGGCGCTGGAGCTGGAGACCCTGGAGCTGGAGGCACTGGCGCTGGAGGCGCTAGAGCTGGAGGAGCTGGAGCTGGAGACCCTGGAGCTGGAGGAGCTGGAGCTGGAGACCCTGGAGCTCGAGGCGCTGGAGCTGGAGGTCCTGGAGCTGGAGGCGCTGGAGCTGGAGACCCTGGAGCTTGAGGTGCTGAAGCTGGGGGTGCTGGAGCTGGAGGCACTGGAGCTGGAGGCAGTGGAGCTAAAGGCGCTGGAGTTGTTGACCATGAAGCTGGAGTTGCTGGTGCTGGGGGTGCTGCGTCTGGCGGTACTGGTGCTGGAGGCACTGTGCAGCGGCGCCCGTTTTTTGTTCCGCCACCACCGTCGTCTCTGCTGCCACCTGACTTGGTCCTTTGCCAAGTTCTTAGTCTCCCGTCTTCTACTGGCCTTACTCCTAGCTTGCTGTGTCCACCGCCTCCCCGGTTGGAGCCACAGTTACAGCCAGACTCCCCACTGCCTGCTCCTTCTCCTTACGCTGAGCAGACAGACTCTCTTACAGAGCATCGTGAGCCGGAGTCTCGTCCTACCTCTCCTGTTCGCGGTGTTCGCACTGGTCATCGTGTTCCCCGTCCGCGTCCTCCTCCTGTCCCCGGCACTCACATTATGGCACTTCGTCCTTCCTCTGTTCCACTGCGAGTTCCTTGCCGTCTCCTCCTGCGTCCTCTCTTGCTGACGGTCCGGACCCTGAGTTTGACTTAGTTCGTGTTGTGACCGACCCTTCGTTTGAGTCCACTGCTGCGTCTGCTCTAGTTGCTGAGCTTGTTGACTTTGCTGCCGCCTGTCGTCTCGACTACGCCGCTAGTCTTCTTGCCGAGTCTGAGTCGGACTGTCCTCCGTCCGTCGGGGGTGAGTGTGCTCTTGGCACGGACGTCCTTGAGGACAGGCAGGAGGACTTTAAGTGTCTTGGAGTTGCTGTACCTCATCTCGTGGCCATGCTGCTTTCACCTGAGGGAGGCTCGGATGCACCAGACATCCGGACCCCGCGCTCTTACGACGAGGCGATTACAGGTCCCTACTCCTCTCAGTGGCAGACAGGATGGCATCCTGGAAGTCCACAAGGACCTATGTCAACGCAGTTTCCCCTTCTGGGGCGAACATAGTCGATGACATGTGGATTTTCAGGGTGAAGCGGCCGCCGGGTTCTCCGCCTGTCTTCAAGGCTCGTTACGTTGCACGAGGCTTCAGTCAGCGACAGGGAGTTGACTTCTTCCAGACCCTTTCCCCTACCCAGAAGATAACCACTCTTCGGGTTTTGCTGCACGTCGCCGCTCAGCGTGACTACGAGCTGCAGTCTCTTGACTTCAGCATAGCTTTCTTACAGGGCAGCCTGCACGAGGAGATCTGGCTGCGCCGCCCACCTGGCTTCACTGGGTCATTTCCTGTAGGTACCCAGAGGAGCCTCCGGAGGCTCGTCTATGGTCTCCGATAGGCGCCTCCCGAGTGGCACGACACACTGAGGACGACGCTTGCGGCTCTTGGGTTTGCTCCTTCCTCTGCTGACCCGTCGCTGTTTTTGCGCACCAACACTTCACTGCTGCCATTCTACGTCCTCGTGTACGTCGACGACTTGGTCTTTGCCACTGCTGTCACTGTGGCACTGGCCCTTGTGAAGTCGGAGCTACAGAAGAGACACACCTGCACTGACCTGGGTGAGCTGCGCAGCTATCCTGGCTTGCAGATCACCCAGGACAGAGCACGGCGCACCATCACCCTCACTCAGTCACACATGGTGCACTAGGTCCTTCAGCGCTTCGGCTTCCGGTACTCCTCGCCACAGCCCACTACTCTGCCTACCGGTCACTCGCTCTCAGCTCCACCTTCGGACGAGTTCGTAGAGCGGAGTAGCCCGTATCCAGAGCTTGTGGGCTACCACATGTACCTGATGACCTGCACTCGACCTGAGCTTTCCTACCCTCTTAGCATCCTGGCACGCTACGTTGCGCCCGGGAGACACCGACCAAAGCAATGGGAGGCCGCGAAGAGGGTGTTTACGTTACTTGTGCAGTACATCGGGCATGGGGCTTGTGCTTGGAGGACGGGGTCCAGTTGTCCTCACTGGTCACGCAGGCGCTTCTTGGGTTGACGACTTGGCTACGCAGTGGTCGTCACAGGGTTACACCTTAAGCCTTGGCTCCGGCTCTGTTTCTTGGTGGTCTACCCGCTCGTCTTCTGTTCTCGGTTCCTGTTGTGAGGCTGAAATCTACGTAGGGGCCATGGTTGCACAGGAGTTACGCTGGCTCACCTACCTGCTGACCGACTTGGGAGAGCGGCATCGTTCTTATCCATTTATGTACGTAGACAACAAGGCTGGGATTGCCTTGTGTCAGGAGCATAGACTACAGCACAGAACGAAGCACATCGCTCTGTGTTACTTCCTTGCTCGAGAGTTGCAACAGCGTTGTCAGCTTTGTCTTGCTTACGTGGCCACTCGGGCCAATAATGCAGATATATTCACCAAAGCACTTCAGTCTGGTGATCATGAGCATTTTTGTACTGTGTTAGGCCTTGTGCCTACTTTGCCTCACTTGCTCACTGCGTGACTTTACTTGTACTGTAATCTATATATACCTGCATGCTTACACTTGCTAGGGTATGATCACTGAACTGTTTGTTCTCTTTTATATAACTCTACATGTGAACAGGCCTTGTGGCCCTTTGCTTGTGCTCGGAATGTGTGGTGACTTCGTGATCCACCCTGAGCTTGCTTTGCTTTTCTTGACTGGTCTTGTGACCACTTGTTCTCCCCCACTTTGCCTATGGGGGTGTGTCAAAATGTTATAATGCTTATATTGTGCTTATGTAGTGGGGTAGCCCATAAGGGGTACAACCCAATTAGGGTTAGTACTTGTACCAACTTTCTACTCAATGCATTCATTCTCGTTCAGTATTCTGACAGCTTGCACATGCGCTTACAATCACCTATGGACGCAATGTTGGCAAGCCGCGCGGGTGCAGCGTTGGCAAGCTGCGCGGGTGCAGCGTTGGCAGGCCGCCATTCTGCAGCATTGGCAAGTCGTACACGAGCTGCGTTGGCGGGCCACAGACTAGCTACGTTGGCAGGTCGACAACTTTGTCGTGCTGGTGGTCGACCTGCCTATGCACTAGCAAACCTTGCATGTGATGTAGTCAATATTTTTATTGCTTGTTCATACTGATTTCAGTATTCTCAACTTTCATAGTGAAACTCTTGCTGTTTTGCACTGTGAACGCAAAAGTGCTAGAGAACACAGACAGAGCTACAATCACTCCCACAACCATTGCCTACCCCGTAGGAACTCAGCAGGGACGGTAGCGCGGTAGCGAGCATCACTAGTGCGCAGCTCAGGGAACAGGTAGGGCAGAAGCAGGTGGCCTAGAGCAGTAGTGGCAGGTGAGGAGTAGCGAGCGACTACAGCGTCATACAGTGCCTGTGCTGTCCTGTGCTGTCCGAAGTGAGCGCATTCGACTAACGGCAGGTGGTTGCGAATGGCTAAGCGGGCAGCAGCGTCGCGAGTAAGCCACTGTGAGCGAGTAAGGGGCCGAGGGGCCGGGAGCCTAGGGGGGGTCGGGCCGCGGGGCCGCGAACGAAGGGGCCGAGGGGCCGAGGGGCCAAGGGGCCGAGGGGCCGGGGGCCTAGCGGGGGTCGGGCCGCGGGGCCGAGAACGAAGGGGCCGAGGGGCCGAGGGGCCGGAGGCCTAGTGGGGACGGGCCGCTGGGCCGAGAACGAAGGGGTCAAGGGGCCGGGGCCTAGGTTTGGGTCGACGGGAGAAGGGCCGCGGGGCCGGGGCCTAGGCTAGGAGCGACGGGCCGCGGTCGGGCCTAGGGGGGGGGGGACGACGGGCGACGGGCCGCGGGGCCGGGGCCTAGGTGAGGGTCGTCGGGCGACGGGCCAAGGGGCCGGGGCCTAGGTGAGGGTCAACGGGCCGCAAGGCCGCGGAGGGGTCGATGGGCGACGGGCCGAGGGGCCGGAGCCTAGGCTAGGGCGACGGGCGACGGGCTGCGGGGCCGGGGCCTAGGCTAGGGGCGACGGGCGACGGGGCCGCGAGAGGGGGGGGGGGGGGGAGGGGGTCGACGGGCGACGGGCCGAGGGGCTGGAGCCTAGGTGAGGGTTGACGGGCCACTGGGCCGCGGGGGGGTGGACGGGCGACGGGCTGAGGGGCCGGGGCCTAGGCTAGGTCGACGGGCGACGGGGCCGCGGGGGGTGTCGACGGGCGACGGGCCGAGGGGCCGGGGCCTAGGTGAGGGTCAACGGGCCGCGAGGCCGTGGAGGGGGTCGACGGGCGACGGGTCGAGGGGCCGAGGCCTAGTCTAGGTCGACGGGCACCAGGGCCACGGGGGGGAGGGGGGGGTCGACGGGCGACGGGCCGAGGGGCCGGGGCCTAGGCTAGGTCGACAAGCGAAGGGCCGCGGGGCCTGGGCCAAGGCTAGGGCGAGGGGCGACGGGCCGCGGGGCCGGGGCCTAGGCTGAGGGTAGACGGGCGAAGGGCCGCGGGGCCAGGGCCTAGGCTGGGGGCGACGGGCCTAGGGTCGACTGGTCGCGAAGGGCAGCAGGGGCAGCACGAGGGCTGCAGAGGGCGGCTAGCGGGGTAGCGCTGTGGTGGGCCCAAGGAAAAAAAAAAAAAAAAAACAGTCCTAGTGGAGGACCTGCTCTGAAACCATGTCAGAATAGTGAACGAGAATGAATGAACTATGAAAGACTTGCGTACAAGTACTAACCCTAATTGGGTTGTACCCCTTATGGACTACTCCACTACAGCCTACACAATGTAAGCAATATATAGGTTTGACACGAGCTCCAATGTCTCTAGTGGCTCCAGATCCGGCAGCTCCACTCTGAAGGTGTGTGCGCCAAACAAGCCACTCACGCAGCTGCTGCGGGGAGAGAGGCTCCGGTCCGGGAGATAGTCTCGGCAAAGTACTAGCAGCACCTCGACGCTCAGCACCCCCAGACTCCGCACCCTCAGACTCAGCACCCTCAGGCTCCACACCCGCAGTCTCAGCACCCCCAGGCTCCACACCCCCAGGCTCAGCACCCCCAGACCCAGCACCCTCAGACTCAGCGCCCCCAGGCTCCGCACCCCCAGACGCAGCACCCCCAGATGCAGTACCTTGAGCAGCACCTGAGTCGCCAGCTACCTCAACAGGCACAGTACCAGGGAGAGGGTCTACCTGAGATACACCTGAGGGAGCAGGACCCTGGGGCGGGAGGGGGTCTACCAGAGGGGGACCTGGAGCAAGGAAGAGCGACGGGGGCGCGGGAGGGGTAGAGCAGTAGGGGAAGAGACTGTAAAAGGGAACCGACACATCAAACGTGACGTCCTGAGAGGACACGGTGCAAGGTGGGGTGGTAAAACTGCCAACCAGGCGCGTTAGGGGGAAAGCCAAGGAAGACGCAGGGGATAGCAGCTTGTCCGCGGACAAATCTCTTACAAAGGCATGAGAGCCTCAGACCCGGAACACCGACGCATCGCAAACCTCCCCCGTCCGACGCAGTGTGGGCGAGGTCTCCGGCAAGGAGACACGGGGCCAGAGGTTGAGCTGATGCGCAGCATACCGGACCACAAACGGCCACAGGAAATGGGGAGCAGCCGCATGGATCATGGAGGTACGAGCGGCCTGTCCACTGACGCGGGCTGGGCCCCACACGTCCATGTGGAGAGTCTGCAGGGGGGCCGTCGTTGGGGGAAGCGAGGTGGAGTGAGGAGTGGCGCGCTGCCGCCCCTCGACGGAAGGAAGGCATGGCGGAGCAGGCAAGGGCGGGAGGGGAGGCAGAGACCTGGGAAGACTAGATACAAGGAGGCGGGAGTGCATGCCACGCAGGCGTGGCAGGGAGGGGTGACCAAGGCGGTGGTGCCAGAGGAGGGTCTAGTACGGCAGGAGGCGACACGAGCAAGGGGGTGCTACCTGACCTGACGCGGACACCTGGGCAGACGCTGCTACTTGAGGAGCCTTTGTAGCCAGTATGTACAGACTCGACCCTGGCCGACGAGTGAACGTGGCCAAGTGTTGACCCGTCCGTGTATACGTGCAGATCGACACACGCTGACCCCCTGGAGTGGTGGTAGTGACCATCGAATCCTGGAGGGCCGCGGTACTCACCAGGTTCGTAGAGAACGAGGGGAGGTGATAACCTGACAGTGAGCTGCACGGAACCGCCGGACACGGGAGAACAGTGGAGGAACGGGCAACGACTGGGCCCCTGGAGGGGTCAGCCAGTCTGACCGGGACAGGTGCAGGGAGAGGAGTGAGGGTGGTGCTGTCACGAAAGAAACAGCGTGAGGCACCTGAGTCCAGCGTGAAGGTGTGCAAGGCCTCAGCAGGCGCAGCACAAGGGAGAGAAGACCCACAAGCACCTAGAGCATCAGCCTCTATACCTGGGTCAGGCGGCACACACTGGTAACAGTCACCCTCAGCACTAGCAGACAAAGCATACATAGCAGAAAGGATAGCATCAAAGTCTAGGTCAAAGATCGCAACTCCTGACCTAAGAAGCTCTACCCAGTGGGAGCGCTCGACCTCGTCACCAAACTCAACGCGCCAGACGTCGTCGAGGCGGGAGAAACAGTGGTGCTGAATGTGCGCCTTCCCGCATGTCTGACCAGCACGGTCACCCGTGCGAATGACATGCGGCCATCTACCACTACCCCCAGACGCCCCACGCTGAAACAACCACTCACGAAGCTGCTGGGGCGACGGGGTCTCGCTCCGACGCTACTGCCGCTGCCTCTGGCCTCCTCCACGACCTCCACGCTAAGCTCCAGTCCTACCGCCACCACTCCCACCGCTACCACTACTCCCACTCCCATCGCTGCCTCCACCGCCTCCACCAGAGCTCCCACTCCTGCCACCACTCCCACCGCTGCCACCACCTCCACTACTACCACCACCTCCATTGCTGCCCCCACCACCACCCCTGCCACCCTTGCCCTTGCTGCTGCGGCGCTTCGCACTAGCAGAAGCAGCCCCCACGTCCTCAGCACCAGGGACATCGACAGCTGCAGCAGAGGCGTAGGAGGGGGCACGGGGGGAGGGAGAGCACCCCTCAAAGAAGGGTGTGCGCGGAGTGCCACGAGCAGCACCTACAGCGACTGCACTAGTCTCAGCTGCAAGGAGGTGCTGCTCGAGGAGGTCAATAGAGAGGACTGTGGGGTCGAGGGAGAGAAAGTGGTCCCTGACAGAACGAAGAGAGTCAGGGAGGCGGGTGACTATAAAGTAGAGAGTGATGAACATTAGGGGCTGGTTCCTGACAAGGAACTCAGCTGGGGCAGCAGTGCGGTAGCGAGCGTCGCTAGTGCGAAGGTGGGAAACTAGGTCCTCTACTTTGGCAAAGGCGGAGAGCTCGGGGAATAGGTAGGGCAATAGGAGGCGGCCTAGAGCAGCAGTGGCAAGCAAGGAGTAGCGAGCGACGACAGCGTCGTACAGTGCCTGTGCTGTCCTGTGCTGTCCGAAGTGAGCGCATTCGGCCAACGGCAGGTGGTTGTGAATGGCTAAGCGGGCAGCAGCGTCGCGAGTAAGCCACTGTGAGCGGGTCGCACTGTCAGCTATGGCGGGAGGGGCGGGAGCGGCGCCAGACGTGTGGTCAAACAACGAAACAATGTCCTTAGAGTCGCTCAATAGGTACAGCTGTAGGTCGTCGAGCCACGTGTCAAACTGTAGGTTGTGTCCCTCATGATCGAACGCTAGCACACGGAGAGAAGCCATAGTGGCGGAGCACGCAGAGCGAGGAGAAGCAGGGCAGCGCAGAGCACTGGGGCAGTGAGAGGGCCGCCATGGGCGGCTAGCAGACTGTCAGGCCAGGGCCAAGGAGCAGCGGGCCTAGGGGCGACTCGACGGGGCTTAGGGGAGTCGAGCCGGGGCCGAGAGGAGTCGGGCCTAGGGGCGTCGGGCTGGGGCCTAGGGTGTCAAACTTATATATAGCTTACATTGTGTAGGCTGTAGTGGGGTAGCCCACAAGGGGTACAACCCAATTAGGGTTAGTACTTGTACCCAACTCTTTGCTAGTTTATTCATTCTCGTTCATTCTTCTGACATTGGGGAGTCGGGCGACGGGCCGGGGCTAGGGGCGACGGGCGCGGTCCTAGGGGCGTTTGGCGCGGGCCTAGGGGCGACTGGCTACCGGCCGGGGCATAGGGGAGTCGGGCGACGGGCCGGGGCGTAGGGGCGTCAGTCGCGGGCGTAGGGGCGTCGAGCGGCGGGCCGGGGCGCGCGGGCTAGGGGTGACGGGCCGGGCTAGGGGCGACGGGCCTACGGGCCGGGCTAGCGGCGATGGGCCGGCCTAGGGGCGACGGGCCTAGGGGCAACGGGCCGGGGCGACGGGCCTAGGGGCAACGGGCCGAGGGCGGCGGGCCTAGTGGCGACGGGCCGGGGTGACTGGCCTAGGGTGTCGGGGCCGGGTGTTGACGAGCCGGGGCGACGGGCCGGGGCGACTGGCCTAGTGGCGACGGGCCGGGCTAGGGGGCGACGGGCCTACGGGCCGGGCTAGGGGCGACGAGCCGGCCTAGGGACGACGGGCCTAGGGCGACGGGCCGGGTGTCGACAGGCCTAGGGGCGACGAGCCGGGCTAGGGGGGGCGACGGGCCGGTCTAGGGGCGACGGGCCGAGGGCGACGGGCCGGGTGTCGACGGGCCTAGGGCAACGGGCCGGGTGGGACGGGCCTAGGGCGACGGGCCGAGGCGATGGGCTAGTGGAGACAGGCCTAGGGGCCTACGGGTCACGACTGGCAGTAGGGGCAGCACGAGGGCTGCAAAGGGCGGCTAGCGGGGTAGCGCTGTGGTGGGCCCAAGGAAAAAAAAACGGTCCTAGCAAAGGACTTGCTCTGAAACCATGTCAAAAGAATGAACGAGAATGAATGAACTATGAAAGAGTTGGGTACAAGTACTAACCCTAATTGGGTTGTACCCCTTCTGGGCTACCCCACTATAGCCAACAAAAATGTAAGCACTATAACATTCTGACAAGCGCCTCATCGACCTGGTTCTTCTTCCAGCCGGCTCCAGACAGCACATCATTGAGCGCCGTGTACCACAGCAGCGGACTCTGCTTCAGGCCGTACAAGCTCTTTAGCAGCTTGCAGACGTGGCCGGTCCCGTCGTTATAGCGGTCGGGCTAGTACATGTAGAGGACGCGATCCAGCTTGCTCTGCGGAAACACGTTTTTCATGTCCAGCTGCATCAGGTGCAGGTCGAGGACTGCTACAATGCTGTGGAAGATCCGCAGAGTCACGTAGCTCCCCACCGGCGCGTATGTCTCATCGTATTCTGCGTCGTAGATCTGTGTGAAACCTTTCACCACGAAACGCGCCTTCTCGTGGGTGATCGTGTCGTCGACGTGGTACTTCGTCGAGAGTACCCAACAATTTTTCATCACGTTGACACCGCGCGGACGCTCGACCAGCTCCTACGTCCCGTTAGAGATGAGACAGTTGATCTCCTCGTCCATGGCGGCCTTCACCGCCTTGCCTTTCCAGCTCGACAACGTCTCTTTCACCGTCATGTTGGCGATGTCCCAGCGATGCTCTGGGTTGGCGTGCATGTCAGGGTCGAGCTCGGGCAGAGCGATGTCGTCCTCTGCATCGTCGAGCAGACTGATGTAGGCCGTCGGCGACTAACAAGCGTGGTAGCTCAGCTTCTCATGCGGCTTCCACATTCGTAGAAGATCGCTTCGACCGTCGTGACGACTTTGTTGTCCGTCAAGTCGAGCACCTCCCAGCCCTTGCTCTCTGCCGACACTCCAAGGTGAAGACCCCAACGGACCTTCGGCGCCAACTTCTCGCCGCGCCGCTGCTCAGGGACCATGAACTACACCATGCAGCCCCAGACGTTCGCCAACATCAAGTCCGGCTTCTTCTCGAACAACAGCTCATGCGGCGTTGTCCCCGAAGGCAGAGAAGCCCGATCGAGGCAATTGTGCACCCAGACAGCCTGTCGCAGAGCAAGGTGCCACCAGTGGTGCTTCACGCCCATGTGCAGAAGCATCGTCCGCACGGCCTCGACGACCGTGCGCATCTCCCGCTCCGCCATGCCGTTCTGTTGCGGAGTGTAGGGGCACGTCAGATTGTGGAGGATTCCCTTGTCCTCAACAAGGTCGGTAAAGGCGCAACCGAGGAACTCCCCTCCGCAGTCCGGACGCAACTTCTTCACCATCTTCGACGTCTGCCGCTCCACCTCCTTCAGCCATTTTTCGAAGACGACCAGCACGTCGCTTTTCTTTGCGATCGGCCTCATCCACAGGTAGCGAGTCTTCCTATCTTTCAGCAGAGGCTGGCATCATTGGCGGCCACTTAAAATGGCCCGCAGAGGTCGATGTGCACCACATCAAGCGCATTCTTGGCGTCCGATCCTTGGTCGGGAAAGGTGTGCCGAGAAAGCTTCCCGCCGACGCAGGAGGCAGACGGCAGATCAGCTGCGGTCGACTTCTTGATGTCCAGACCGGCGGCGACCTCATGTTTCGCCGAGCTCTTGATCGTGTCAACGCCGACGTGCACAAGCCGTACATGCAACATGTCTGGGGTCAACTTCGTCGCAGACGCGATTGTCCGCAGAGCTACTACCTCCGTCGAACTCATCGTCGACTTCGTCAAGCAGGGGCGCAGGTCGCTGCAGAGTATTCTGCCAGAGTAGCGTGCTCGACCAAGGACATCGCCGGCAGAAGACACCAGCAACATCTCTCCACTCTCGTCCTGCAGCTTCACGCTGTTCTCCTTGAGCTGGCCAGCAGACAGCAGGTTCGCGTGCACACCCAAAACGTAGAGTACGTCGGGGACGAGGACCTGCTTCCTGGCCTCCCCTTGCAGAGCAATGGTGCCTCTGCCTTCGACACCCTGAAGAGCCCCGTTGAAGCCGTGGATGTGGCGCACGTCTCCGCTCAGCTGCATGTTGACGAAGGCCTCCTTCATCCCCATCAGATGGTGGGAGCAGCCGCTGTCGAGCAGCACAACAGTCGGGTTGGCTTGCATTGCACCAGCGACCGCCTGAAGTATTCGCCAGCCTCCAGTGCCAGCGAGATCGTCGGCTCCACCACGCTTACCATCGAGCACGAAACCTCCTCGCCACGAGCGTTGCCGCCAGAGGAGTCCGCATCCTGTTGGTGCAACCCTACGGTTTGCATTCGGCTTGTTGTCCGTATGCGTGCATGAGTGTGTGCATGGAATGATATGAGGGCATGAGATAATATATATTTGATGCTTACAATAGTGTGTGAACGATGAGGCATGATTTTGAATGTGTGTGTCGAGTCAATAGCGAGTTATCGCTAGTCGCGTGTCACGTCGTCGTTTGTGTGTCGTGTGCATTTTTCTATTTTGTCGTGTGTGGAACGTTCGGCGTGTCACAGGTGTGCGCAGCAGACTTCCAAGAACTCAAGGAAGAATTTATCTTGAAGAACCAGAGCCTTGGTTTCAAGATTCGAGTGATTTCGAAGCTCTCCAAAATGGTAAACTTCAAGATAGTGAGAATAGTTACATTA
Organism: Closterium sp. Naga37s-1; assembly: GCA_947471745.1. NCBI lineage: Eukaryota > Viridiplantae > Streptophyta > Zygnematophyceae > Desmidiales > Closteriaceae > Closterium > Closterium sp. Naga37s-1. Next base: position 1,363,801 of record CANJKZ010000174.1, on the reverse strand, counting down.
CTTTGTGTAGTGTAACATTTCTCTTGGTGTAGGCCCTTGTGGAGGGTAGTTTCGAGACCCTTCGTGGTTGGGGACAGTGTGGCACTGTTCCAAATCACTGTACCTCGGCTCTTGGGGTTTGTAGGAGCTGGGAGTCATTCCCAACTCGTAACTCTTCCTATCTTGTGTTCTAAGACTATAGTGGCTGCCATAGTACCGTTCGTTCAAACCGACGCTGTGTCGTCAATTCTTAATGAAATCGTGCAATCAAAATTTCTTATTGTAGGCGACGTCAAGACGCTTCAGATCCAATTTGAATCAGGTCATTTGCAGGTGTGACCAGAACGCTATCAACGTTTGAAGCCGCTGTGCAGAAAGCCGACTGTGCACTCTATCTTTCGTTTTAGGCACATTCAAGCCTATTGTGACTATAACACATCCTTTGTCGAAGACGTATTCGACGCCTGCTTCTCCTTGCGCGGCTGGTTGTCTCGACGATGACGGCCACCTTCTCCCTTTCTGCGGTTGGCGTCCCGGTCATCGTCAGACTCGTCTCGGTCAGGGCAGTCGTACGAGAGGTGGTCGGGAGCATCGTAGATGCAGCAACGTCGTCCTTCTTGACGCGAGCCACCGCCTCCGCGATCACCTCCTTTCGCCGACTTTCCGCGGTCGGCGCCCTCCGTCGATTTCGAGTTCGACAACTTCCAGCCATCGCCTCCGCTAGACTACCCATGCTGCCCCTGTTGGCGTCCCTGCTTCACCGGGTGTGAGGGTTAGCAGGGGGGGGGAGGGTATGGGGGTGGCGGGGGTGGCGAATGACGGGTTCCTGCCCGTTGCGCACCCTGCTGTTGCCCGAGCAGCTTCTACACCCCCCCTCCCCCCCCCCCCCCCCCCCCCCCCCCTTTCTCATCCACCCCCCTGCTGCGGGTGCAGCAGTGGGAGGAGGGTATCTGAGTGCCCCTTGCACCCCCCTCGTGGGTGCCCCTCGCACCCGCTTGTGAGTGCCTCTTGCACCCCCTCGTGAGTGCCCCTCGCACCCCCCCGTGGGTGCCCCTCGCACCCCCTCGTGAGTGCCTCTTGCACCCCCTCGTGAGTGCCCCTCGCACCCCCTCGTGGGTGCCCCTCGCACCCCCTCGTGAGTACCCCTTGCACCCCCTCGTAGGTGCCCCTCGCACCCCCTCGTGAGTGCCTCTTGCACCCCCCTCGTGAGTGCCCCTCGCACCCCCTCGTGGGTGCCCCTCGCACCCCCCTCGTGAGTGCCCCTTGCACCCCTTCGTGGGTGCCCCTCGCACCCCCTCGTGAGTGCCTCTTGCACCCCCTCGTGAGTGCCCCTCGCACCCCCTCGTGGGTGCCCCTCGCATCCCCTCGTGAGTGCCCCTTGCACCCCCTCGTGAGTGCCCCTTGCACCCCCTCGTGGGTGCCCCTTGCACCCCCTCGTGAGTGCCTCTTGCACCCCCTCATGAGTGCCCCTTGCACCCCCTCGTGAGTGCCCCTTGCACCCCCTCGTGGATGCCCCTCGGACCCCCTCGTGAGTGCCCCTTGCACCCCCTCGTGGGCGCCCCTCGCACCCCCTCGTGAGTGCCCCTTGCACCCCCTCGTGAGTGCCCCTCGCACCCCCTCGTGGGTGCCCCTCGCACCCCCTCGTGGGTGCCCCTCGCACCCCCTCGTGAGTGCCCCTTGTACCCCCTCGTGAGTGCCCCTCGCACCCCCTCGTGAGTGCCCCTCGCACCCCCTCGTGAGTGCCCCTCGCACCCCCTCATGAGTGCCCCTCGCACCCCCTCGTGAGTGCCCCTCGCACCCCCTCGTGAGTGCCCCCCCTCGTGGGTGCCCCTCACACCGCCTCGTGAGTGCCCCTGGCACCGCCTCGTGAGTGCCCCTTGCACCCCCTCGTGGGTGCCCCTCGCACCCCCTCGTGGGTGCCCCTCGCACCCCCTCGTGAGTACCCCTTGCACCCCCTCGTGGGCGCCCCTCGCACCCCCTCGTGAGTGCCCCTTGCACCCCCTCGTGAGTGCCCCTCGCACCCCCTCGTGGGTGCCCCTCGCACCCCCTCGTGAGTGCCCCTTGCACCCCCTCGTGGGTGCCCTCCCCGCACCCCCTCGTGACTGCCCCTTGCCCCCCCTCGTGAGTGCCCCTCGCACCCCCCTCCAACCCCCCCCCACCCCCCCCCCCCCCCCCCCCCCCCCCTTCTCCTCCATCCCCCTGCTGTGGGTGCAGCAGTGGGGGGGGGGGGGTATGGGGGTGGCGGGATCTTGGTGGGTAAGGGGGTGGCAGGAATGGATCTGCAGCACCACCCCCCCCCTCCCCGCCCCCCCCCCCCCCCCCCCCCTTCTCCTCCATTCCCCTGCTGTGAGTGCAGCAGTGGGGGGGAGGGGATCTGCAACACCAGCCCCCCCCCCCCCCCCCCCCCCCCCCCCGCCCTCCCTTCTCCTCCATCCCTCTGCTGCGGGTGCAGCAGTGGGGGGGAGGGGCTCTGCAGCACCAGCCCCCCCGCCCCCCCCCTCTCTCCTCCATCTCCCTACTGCGGGTGCAGTAGTGGGGGGGGGGGGGGTATGGGGGTGGCGGGATCTTGGGGGGTATGGGGTGGCGGGATCTTGGAGGGTATGGGGGTGGCGGGTATGAGGAGCCAGCAGCCGCCCCTCCTCCTCTCTCTCTCACGGCCGCGCATGCCACTGTGGGGGGAGGGTGAGGCAGTGGCTTGTTGACCTTTTTGCTCGTCTGCCGTAGCCTTGCTCTGCTTGTACTCGCACCTATATATCTTATGTAACCTCTTGGACTGGCCTTGTGGCCGCTTGCTAGTGCTCAGAGTGCGTGGTGATCTTGAGATCCACCCTGAGCTAGCTTTGCTTTGTTTCTTCTCCTGACTGGTCTTGTGACCGCTTTGTTGTGTTTGCTATCCCCCACTTCGCCTATGGGGGTGTGTCAAATTATATGTTTACTGCTATCTAGGCTGTAGTGGGTTTAGCCTTAGTTGGTACAGTAAATTGCTCGACACTTCATTGTATCCCCCCTCCTTGCCCTAATCCAACTCATTCCTTCCTACTAAACCACCTATCTCGACAACTTCTCCAGTTGTCTGATGTAGAGGTCGTCGGTCGCTTTGTAGGTGCGCATGATGTACTGCCACGCTTGGTAGCCAGCATCCACCTGTTGTCTGCACGACGTCAATGCGACCTACACCAGAGGTGAGCAACACCTCAAAATGACCATGAAGGTTAGTAGATGAGCAGCGCGAAATTCCGCCCAGAGTTCAGAGTCGTCTGCGTCCGGCATCTCAACATTGTTGTCAATGAACTTCTTCAATTCAGCGATCTCCAGCTGAGGCTCGATGTATTCAATCCACATGATCAAGTCGTGTCGACCTTCGAGCGGCTTCGGCACAGTGATCTTGTCTGGCGAAAATTTAAAATATCTGTACACCGGCGCGATGCCTCCGTCTCGACCAGCCGACGCATTAGTCGCCAAAATCGGCCGGACTCCACTCCGCAGAGGAGATTGGCGTCGACCATCGATGTTGCGGTTCGAGCTGCCTCCATTCGCAGACGATCGCAGCACTTGCACCTGCACTCCGCCAATGCTGATGTCGGTGGGCCGAATCACTCCGCGAACCCCCGTGCTTCCACCGCCGACAGCATTGTCGCCATCTACTTCGTTATGCACAGGTCGGGGAGAGGCGGACGTGTCGTCCGCTTCTGGACAGGGAGGGGGGTGCTCACGCGCCCATTGCGCAGAAGTTTCAAGGAGCAGAATCTCCAAGTCCGCCTCCCCTTACCCGCCAGCTTCGTGGCGTGCCCGAACACCAGCCTCTCTTGCCTTTAGGGTATCTTCTACACCTGCTTCGACTACAAGGTCGACCATGGCGACTAAGACGGCTGCCGGCCTAATACAACTAAGATAATGAACGCCGAAGTCGGCTAATCTCAAGGTTCTAACACGGGGCTGTCCACGCTCTCCGCACCATGCGGAGAGTCACTACACAACGGGAGTGGACTACGGTGGAGGGCACGAGGTTGTGCGAGTGATCATAGCTTGCACTAGCGTTCTTACTGCTTGCTTGTGTTCACAAAGAAGTTTGGCAAGAATTCCACTAAGGAAAGTTGAAAGAACAACTTGCAATGAAAAGTTGATAGTACAATTGAGGCATGCAGAAAAAAAGGACTAGAATGGCATGCAACACCTAGCAAGGGCGAAATCTGCCAGCGCAGCAGAAGAGCGGCTTGCCAACGCTGCAGCAGAGTAATCTGCCAGCGTTGCACTACGCGCGGTCTGCCAGCACTGCAGTCGCAGGTGACTATCTACAGTCGCAGGTAACTATCAGCAGTTGCAGGTTGTCTACCTGCGCAGATGTGCGCACCTACCAAGTAGGTGCAGGTTGGCGGTTTCACCGTCAGACACATTGCACAGGTGCCAGGTAGGAAACGTGTCGTCGGTTTCGCCAGGTGCGCACCGTCGACCACGTGATGCCGTTCTGCAGATAGAACTTCGCCAAAACCTCCTGGGCAAAAGTTCGCACACCTCCGCAGAGTTTCGCACAACTCTGCAACTTCGGTCGATCAGCTCGACATCGCTCGGTCGAACAGCGTTCGCCGAGCAGAGCTCCTCGACCCGAACTCTTCGACCAGAGTTCCTCGACCCGTAATCTTCGACCAGAGTTCCTCGGCCAGGATCATCGACCAGCGCTCTTCGACGGAAGCTCGTCGTGCAGAGATCGTTGACTAGAGCTCGTCGCGCAGAGATCGTTGACCAGAGCTCATCGCGCAGAGCTCGTCGACCAGATTCTGTCGAGCAGAGCCTGCTCGACCGCAGCTTCCGTCGAACTGCAGAAGCTGACTTCTTCGACCAATCCGCCCAGAACTTCTCGTCGACGGCGAAATCGGCTGCGCCCAAGCGAGGGCGGGGCCTTTCTCTTCGACAAAGGCGGAACGCAACAACAAAGTCAACGAGCTCAGTGACCAAGGTAGACGCAGCAGCTGCCTCAAGAGTAGGGTCAGCGACAAGTGTGGCCAGACAACGAGTGACAGTTGGACTAGCAGCAAGAGCAAGGTCAGAATGATGGTCAGGAACGTTAGGAAGAGAAGACGGAGGAGGTAACGGCTGGGCAACACGCTGTGGAACTGAGAAAGGACGAAGTGCCATGGTGTGGATGCCAGGAACAGGAGGAGGGTGAACACGGCGAGCACGACGACTATGAGCAACAGATGAAGCAAGACAAGACGCATGCTTTCGATGCTCGGTTAGGGAGTCCCTCAACTCAGTGTAACGAGAAGGAACATGTAGTGGAGAGTCAGGCGGTAACTGTGTCTGAGACATGTCAGTAGGCGGGATCAGTAGAGGATTAGTACCAGTGATAGAGGGCTCTGCAGAAGCGGGCGGAAGACCGAGAACCTGGTGAAGTGCCGAGACAGGTGGTGGCAACGTGGAATGCAGCTGCGGCTGCTCCCATAACAGCGGTCGGCACTGCCGTGGCTGCACAATACCCTCAGCTCCAGTACTTCCAGCAGCAGTACCTCCAGCACCACCAGCTCCAACACCTCCAGCTCCAACACCTGCAGCTCTAGTACCTCCCGCACTAGAACCTCCAGCACCTCCAGCTCCAGTACCTCCATAGCCTCGAGTAACGGACTCAGGACGTGGCGGCAACTGTGGAGCCTAGCGCAGGCCGTAGACCGGTCGACGCCGCGGCCACTAGGTACCAGGTGGGAAAGAACCAGTGAAGCCAGGCGGTCGACGCAGCCAGATCTACTCGTGCAGGCTCCCCTGAAGGAACGCAGTCGAAAATTCCAAGGAGTGCAACTCGTAGTCGCGCTGGGCTGCAATATACAGCAACACCTGAAGAGTAGTCATCTTCAACTTGTAGAGCCATCGGCCACTGACGACGTTCGTCCCTGGTGGTGGGACTGCCTCAACATAGGTGCCTGTGGACTTATAAGATGCCATCTCTGCCTGCTATCCAGTTCAAAGCCCAGGGTCCCGAGACCGCCTCGACGTAGGTGCGAGGGATCGGGATGTGAAGGGCGTCTGGATCCCCCTCAGGGGTAAGCAGCAAGGCGCAGAGATGAGGAACAGTGGCCGTAAGGAAACCAAGCTCGAACTGCCTGTCCTCAAGGACCTCCAAGGGAAAGACAGGAGCACCCCCAGAGCACGGAGAATGAGCAGGGCCACTCACCAAGTGAGCGGCGCAGTCAGGGTGGTGGGAAGAGGCGAAGCCAGCGACAGTCGTAACAAGCGCCGAGACAGACAACAGAGGTGCAGTTGGGTGAGTGACCAACGTGGACAAAACACGTGAGACGACAAGACAAGAGGCATGGAGGTAGTCGGACAACGGGTCGTGAAACACAGTGAGGGACGACTCTGGAGGCTGTGGGAGGACAGGAGGAGGTGGAGTATGAGAGCGGAGAACAAGGTGAAACGGACCGTCTGCACGATAATGCAACCGACGTGGCTTTGGAGACACAGCACGACTAAGGGGAGAATGGCGAGTCCACTGGGACGAGGAAAGAGACTGGACAAAGGGAACAGGAGAGGACGGTAGGGGACCACGAACCAAGCGTGCAGGTGCTGGGTCAGGCAGGTCGCCCAGTCGCAGTCGCTGCCGCTCCGCCTCCTCTGGCGTCTGCAGCGACGGTACCTGCCCCTGCTGCTGCTCCTGTGGCTCCTCCTCTCCCCTCTTCTGCTGCGGCTGTGACTCCTCTACCCTCTCCTGCTGTGTCTATAACTCCACCTGCTGCTACGGGCTGGACTTCTACTCTACCCTCTCCTGGTGTGACCGGAACTCCTCCTCAAATCTCTCCTCCTGCTGCGACTGAGACTGGTCCTGCTGCTGCTGCTGTGCCCTCTCAAACTGCTCACGCTCCTCCCTCTCCAACCGGAGGAGACGCTGCTCACGGGTCAGGAAACGTACAGTGCGCAGTGTAGGCGCCAAAGTGCCAGTGCCTCCAGCTCCAGCACCCCCAGAACCAGCACCCCCACCACCGACACCCCTGGGGCCTCCAGTACCTCCCCCAGGAACAACCCCAGGCTGGAGAAGAACGAGGAGGGAACTGCGGGACGGACGGGAAGCCAGGGGGTGACGTGGGGCAAGGTCGCCGGGTTGAGGCTGCCGTGTCCTCCACGGGAGTGACCTCCACGCCCACACCCCCTGCACCCCCAGGGCCGACACCACCAACTCCAGCAACCCCAGTACCCTCACCCTCCGCAACTGCACCTCCCGCACCCCTAGACACGACAGGCACTGGACGCTGCGGGGGGGACTGCCTGAGGCCACAAGAATTGGGGGGCACCGGCATGGCACATGGAGGTCCGGGCAACCTCCATGACCAGGCCTATGCGTCGCTCGGCTACCCCGTTCTGCTGCGGCGAGGCTGGTAGCGTGTAAGACTGGATGATCCCCCGACCCTGACAGAACGTCTCCAGGCAAGTGGAAGAAAACTCACCACCGCGGTCCGAGTGTAGGCGGAGCCCAAAAAGGCCCTGGGCGCCACTTTTTGCTAGTAGCCACGGCTCAAGGACAGTAGGCACGTCGGCCTTCCGTCGCAAGGGGAAAACCGTGGTGTAGTGGGAGTAGTCATCCACCACAATCAGGAAGAAGCGCTCCTGATGTGGACCAAGGACCGGGGAGGGGCCCCAGACGTCCAAGTGCAGGGTCTGGAAGGGAGTCGTGGTGGGAGGGAACGAGTAGGAGTGAGGGGCAGCGCGCTGCCGACCCTCGACGCAAGGAGTGCACGGCGGCGCAAGTTAGCGGGGAAGCGGTGCAAGCGACTCTGGGAGACCTGAGACCAGACGGTGACGTGCCATCCTAATGAGAGGTGGGAACGACGGGTGACCTAGACGGTGGTGCCAGAGGACCGACGGGTGGGTGAGTGTCTGTCAGACGCACGACACAGCAGCTACCTGACCTGGCCTGAACTGACCTGACCCTGTGCGGCAGGACTCAGTGTGTAGTGAGTAAAGACCAGAGCCCGACTCCCTGGGGAAAGTAGCCAGAGGGGCCCCTGTGACACCGTCTGTGCAAGAGGCAACATGCTCATCTAAAGGAAAAGTGGTGACTGCTCCGAGGTCGTAGAGGTGGCTGACACCCACCAAGTTCCTGGAGAACGAAGGGGTGTAATAACCTGTAAGGACCCCAGAGAGAGCCGCCGGACACGGGAGAGTGGTGGTGCTGCGGGAAACCACCGCTCCCACTGAGGGGTCAACCAAGGCGACAGTCACCGGGGTGCGTAGTGGCGTGAGGTCGGTGTGGCCAAGAAAGAAACAGCTGAACGCGCCCGAGTCGAGTGTGAACGAAAGGGACGCAGCCTGGGTGGTCGGACCTGCGCAAGCTACTCTAGCTGGTACAGCACTAGCAACCTCTACAGCACCTAAGCTAGACACGAAAGAGTAATAGCCAGAATGATCAACACTAGAGTCATCAGCATACATCACAGAAACAGCTCGTACAACATTATCTAACTCTGCGGCAGACATGCGATACAACTGCGCGCCAACAGTGCGGACTAGTGAGGCCCAGTCTGGGGCAGAGCGGGTGGGGCCAAACTGGGCGCGGTAGCGGTCAGTAAGCTACGGAAAGCACTGACCCGCAGGGTGGGGGCGGCCACAGATGCCATCTCTGCGCAGCCCAGTCTGAACCCAGTACTGGCAGAGGGGGTGCAGAACCGGTCCACGCGACGTCCAGCTGGGTGGGCCGCTGCTGCTGACAGAGCTCCCTGGTCCAGGCGGCCCCCACTGCTGCTGCTGGGTCTGCTGGCGCTGGCCTTGGAACTGCGGCTGCCGCTGTTGTTGAGGCTACTGCTGGTGCTGCTGCTGCTGCTGCTGCTGCTGCTGCTGCTGGGGCTGCTGCTGCTGGGACTGCTGCTGCTGGGACGCCCCACTACCTCCTCCTCCACTGCCTCCACCTCCACCTCCACCACCACTCCCACCCCCTCCGCCGCCGCCACCACCACTCCCTCCGACCCCCCCACCACTGCCCCCTCCACCACCTCCACCACCACTCCCTCCACCACCTCCACCGCTGCCCCCTCCACCACCCCCACCACTGCCACCACCTCCTCCCTTCTTACCACTCTTCTTGCCCCCTTTGTTGCCAAAGGCAACAGCTGCGACCTCGGATGAAGTGGCAACAGAGGCCGAGTTGTCAGGAGAGGCAAGGAACGAAGGGGCACACCCCTCGAAGATGGGGGGGAGGACAGTACTAGAGGCAGCAGCAAGGGAGCGGGCAAGGTCCTCAATGTTAGTGAGCCTCTCCTCAAAGAGGTCAATAGTGAGGAAGTGGTCACAGGCAGTGGCAAAGCGGTCAGGGAGGCAGGTGGAAAGGAGGTACAGTGTCATCCACATCGCAGGGGGGTTGGTGGTAAGCAGGGCGGGGTCAGGGGCAGCAGAGTGGAGCTGAGCATCAAGAGAGCGCAAGTGCAGAATGAGGTCAGCAACATGCGGAAACGAGGGGAGGTCGGGGAAAAGGAAGGGCAGCACAAGACAGCCGAGGGACGTAGTGGTCGGGGTGGAGTACCGTTTGACTACCACGTCGAAAAGGCCCTTGGCTGTCACCTCCTATTCGAAGTGATGCTGCTCAGACAGTGGCAGGAGGTCGGTGATGGCGAGCACGGTAGCGTCGTCCCGCGCCGCCCAGCCACTGGCCGCCAACTGTGCCTTCTCAAAGCGAGCCTCATCCACCTCTGACGGGGAAGCGCCTAGGGGTTCGGGATCCTTCGGGGCAACGAGCTTGCCGGTGGCGTGCTCCAGCAGGCGCACGTCGTTCTCGATCCTAGACCCTATACACAGCTTAAGTCTGCGGAGCCATCCTGGGAAATCTACCGGGCGGCCCTTCGGGTCAAACGTGAGAATTCGCGAGGTAGACATAGTCGAGTACGTAGGAACAACTAGCGCGTAGGGGTACTGACTGGTGCGCTCTAAAACGTTGGAGTGTGAATCTGTGCGGTTGAATGCCGTTGAGTGCGGTACTAGGCAGTTGAGTGCGGTACTGTGCAGTTGAGTGCGGTACTGCGCGGTTGAGTGCGGTACTATGCGGTTGAATGCGGTTGGGGGCTGTTCTAGGGTGAGGTGACTGGAACGGGTGGGGCAGCAGCTCTGGCTGGAACAGGTGGGGCAGCGGGTGCGGTTCTGTGCGGTTCTGTCCGTTTCCTTGCGGTTCTGCGCGGTGGAGAGTACCGGTGGCTGATTCTGGGTGAGGTGACTAGAACGGGTGGGACAGCGGGCACCAGGTGGAGCTTCGGGTACGAGCAGGGCGGCTGGTTACAGGTGGGGCTACACGGGCGACATGGGGCAGCGCGCGGGCTGCAGTGTAGGCCGTCGCGTGCGGCTGCTCGTGTGGCTGCGTGCGGGTGCGCGTGCGGTTGTGCGAGCGGCCGTGCGTGCGGCTACGGCTGTGTACGGCTACGGTGGGGCTGCGGGAACATGTGGGGTGGCGGTTGATGGTGGGAAAATGGGCGACGGGTGGGGCGCGGGGCAAATAACGGGCGACGGGTGGGGCATTGGGCGCAGCTAACGGACTGCGCTTGCGTACGGCTATGGCTGCACGTGCGCGCGGTTGCACGTGCGGCTACGGCTGCGCGCGATCGTGTGTTTGCTACGCGCTAGTGGGCTGGCGAGCTAAGTGTGGGGCAGAAATGGATGACGCGCACGGGGCTAAATGGGTGACGCGCTCGAAAAAACAAGTGACGCGCGCGGGGCTAAACGGATGACGAGCTCGGGGCAGGTGGGGTGACGGGGTGCTTCGGGCATTAGGGCGCTACGGGCTAAGTCAGGGCACGGGGCGGTGGGCCCATAGGAACTTAGTGCTCTATACCATGTCGAGAGTCTAAACGGGTGAAGAACAATTGACTAAGGAAACAAGGTACAAGGGGATATATGCAAATCCTAGGAATTGTGAATGTAACACCTAGGCTAAACTAAACAACACATAAAAAATATATGTTGACAGCAACGACTACAGCTGCTCCCAGAACAAGGGCCGTCGCGGTAGAGGGTGCGACGCTCCTGCAGAACCTCCAACAGTATTACCCTCGACTCCACCACCACAAGGACGCTCAGCACCTCCTAAGACCGCTCCCGCAGGGTCAGCACCCCCAGAACTACCATTAGGAACACCTCTAGCTCCAGCACCTCCAGTACCAGAACCTCCAGCACCAGAACCTCCAGCACCTCCAGCTCCAGCACCTCCAGCACCAGAACCTCCAGCACCTCCAGCTCCAATACCTCGAGAGCCTCGAGTAACGGACTCAGGACGCGGCGGTGACGAATCCGACAACTCCCAAAACAAGGGTGCGTCGCACCCGCAGAGCTTCCAGCAGTAGTACCCTCAACTCCACAACCACTAGGACGCTCAGCACCCCCAGAACCAGCACCTCCATAGTCACCACCCCCAACAGCACCGGAGTCCACAGCGACAGGCTGCAGAGGCGGCGAAGAAGGCCGAGGCAGAAAGCCATGAGGAGTCTCTAAGCGTGGTGGGCAGCGAGAGGCAGTGGTGTTGTCAGCAGCAGGGTCACCCCCCTCAGCCGGTCCAAAGGAGACCTTCAAAGGCTCAAACAAGGGGGGGGGGGTGTGACCTGAGACACACCCAAGGGAGCCGAGCCAGAGGAGACCTCCAAAGGCTCAACCAAGGGGGGGGGGGGGAAGGGGTCTACCAGGGGGTAACCTAGAACCGGGAAGAGGGGCGGGTGGGGAACAGAGGAACTGCGGTGGGGGAAGAGACGGTAGTAGCAAACCGACTCGTCAAAGGTGACATGGTGGAGGACTCGATGCGGCGCGTGGCTGGGTGGTAAACCTGCCAGACAATCGCGCCGGTGGGAAAGCCAAGGAAGACACAGCGAACAGTGTGAGGAGAGAGCTTGCTCGCGGGAGGATTGCGGATAAGGGCAAGCGAACCCCAGACCTGAAACTCCGACGCATCACAAACCTCCCCCGTACAAAGCAGGGTATGCGAGGTCTCTGGCTGGGAGACACGGGGCCAGAGGTTGAGCTGATGCACGGCGTATCGGACCGCAAATGGCCACATAAAATATGGAGCAGCCGCATGGATCATGGAGGTGCAAGCAACCTCCCCGATCAGGCCAATACGACGCTCAGCAAGCCCATTCTGCTGTGAAGAGGCTGGAAGCGTGAACGACTGGGTGATGCCCTCCTCACGACAAAATTCCTGGAGGAGAAGGGAGGAGAACTCACCACCTCGGTCAGAGTGCAGCCGCATCACCGAGAGGTCTTGCCAAACTCTTGCGCTCCGCTGGCGACAAACAGTGCGTATCCAAGGGATCAAGACACCACGGACATCGCCCTTGCGCTGCAAGGGAAACACCGTGGTGTAGCACGTGAAGTCGTCAACTACCAGCAGAAAGTAGCGCTCCCGGCCTGGCCCAGAGACGGGGGCGGGGCCTTACACGTCCATGTGCAGTGTTTGCCGAGGAGCAGTGGTCGGAGGAAACGAGGAGTGAGGAGCTGCGCGCTGCCGCCCCTCGACGCGGGGAGTGCACGGCAGCGCAAGCAACCGCGGGAGCAGGGGCAGGGACCCCGGGAGCCCTGAAACAAGGAGACGCGAGTGCATGCTGCGGAGACGCTGAAGGGAGGGGTGACCAATATGGTGGTGCCAGTGAAGGGACTGGTGCGTGACTAACCGACACGAGCAAGACGCAGCTACTTGACCTGATGCAGCCACCCGAGCAGACTCAGTTGTTAAAATAGGCTCTTAACTTAGTAGACTTAGTAGCCTATGGTTTAGGCTTAGGAGAGTAGCGAGAAGAAATTGCAAGCCAAAAGGTGGTGATGAATAAGGAGAGAAGGTACAAGGATATAGGCAAAGCAAGCAAGGTGCACCACCAAACAAGTTTAGCACTACACTAAGTCTACACAACAACCAGTTATAGTATAATGTATACAATTATATTCTGACACACCCCCTAACTGCCTGCAGTGAAGAACCATGTGCAGAAACACCCCCTCAAGCGATACACCAGGCGCAGCAGAAGACAACAGAGAGGAATGCGAGGAGGAGGAGACTAGAGAGAGAGAGGGGAGAGGAGAAGAATGAGGAGAGGAGGTGGGGGGAGCCACGCGGCGAACCCCTCTTACGAACCCCCGTTTTACAAAGGGGGGAGGGTGAGAGAGGGAGGAGAGGAGGTGCGGGGAGCCTAGCTCGTCGAGCCCCTCTTACTAACCCCCTAATTCCACGCTCCCTTTCAGCCACCCCCCTCAACCTCACCCCCCTTGTCAACCGCCCCCTGGAACCTCACGCCTTCCCCCCACCCCTCCTCCAAAGCCTTCCCCACCCACGGTGGTCCCTGCTCAAGCCTTCACACGGCGGCCAGAAACCCGCCACCCCCTCACCCCCCCCCCCCCACAGCGGCACGTGCGGCAGTGAGTGAGAGAGGAGGAGCAGCGGCAGCTGGGTGCTCACACCCGCCACCCCAAACCCACCCCCCCCCCCCACTGTTGCACGCGCAGCAGGGAGAGAGAGGGGAAGGCGAGCGGCAGTGGCAGTAGCTCCTCCCGTCACTCCCACCACTCCACCCTCTCCACCCTCCCCCCCCCCACAGCAGCAGGTGCGGCCGTGAAAGAGAGAAGAGGAGAGTGGTGCTGTTGGTGCCACCTCCCCCTGCCCCCAAACTGCTGCACACGCAGTAGGGAGAGGGAATAGAAGGGAGGGGGGGGCGAGGTGTGCGATCTGGTGGGACGGGCACGGGCAAGCAGGGCGCACGAGGCGCCGGGCAGAGGCGCACGAGGCGCCGGGCAGAAACCGCCGCTGCACTAGGAGCAGCAGGGGGGGAAAGGAGAGGCGGAGGGGGGGGGGGCTGCTGGCTTGGTGACGAAGCAGAGCAGCGGGGCGCTGGAGGTGCAACCACCCCCCACCGCCACTCCTGCGTCCTCCCAACACCCTCCCCCCCCCCCCCCCCCCCCCCACCCCCCCCAAACTGCTGTATGCGAAGCCGGAGAGGGAGGAGGAAGCGGGCGGCGGGGACGACGGGAAGCAGGGCAGCAGGGCCCCCGCGCAACAGGCAGAAAACCGTTGCACGCTGGGGGCGAGCGACGGGCAGAACACCGTCGCGTGCTGGGTGCGCGTGACGGGCAGAAACCAACGCACGCCCAGGGCGTGCGACGGCCAGAAACCGCCACACGCCCGGGGCATGCGACGGGCAGTAACCGCCACGCGCTTGGGGCGTGCGACGGGCAGAAACCGCCGCGCGCCCGGGGTGCACGACGAGCAGAAACCGCCGCGCGCCGGGGGCGAGCGACGAGCAGAAAATAGGCGCATTGGCGGAAGCTAACGCTGGGCCCATTAGGTCTTAGGAGCTTAACTGCTCTAAAACCATGTCAGAATCCCAACCACTAGACCATTGGGATAAAAGGGCTTGTTAAGTAGCGGGTCAGTGCGCCCATAACCCCCCAGGACAACGAGCCTGTAAACCTTCCCTAGGATCAATCGGGGATCACCAGTGGACCTCTGACACCCCCCCGCACTGGGATGCTTAAAGTGCACACCCTGGGATTCGAACCCAAGACCTTCACTTTGATAAGTGTGTAGTATGTACAGTTCAGACCCAAGCCTCCGTGTGAATATGGCAAGGTGGTCGCCACTCAAAGTGTCAGTACAGATTGCCACGCGCTCGCCCCTAGGAGTGGTGGTGGTGACCATCATATCCTGCAGGTGAGCGGTACTCACCAAGTTTGTAGCAAACGAAAGGAGGTGGAAACCTATGAGGGAGCCAGAGGGGGTTGCCGGACATGGGAGAACAGTGGAGCTGCGTGCAACTATTGGGCCAGAGAAGGGGTCAGCCAGAGTGACAGAGGTAGGTGCAGTGAGTGGTGTAACTGTGGTGCAGTCGCGGAAGAAGCACCTAGACACGCGAGAGTCCAGTGTGAAAGTGTGCAAAGCCTCCGGAGGAACTGCATCTGTGCTAGCAGTCTCACAAGCACCTACACTCGCCTCCTCAATACAAGCTAGCGACGACAGCTGCTGCCACTCCCAGAACAACGGCCGCTGCCGCTGCTGCTGCTACTGCTGCTGCCCACCCGAAGAACCTCCACCCCCACACGCGAGCGACGACAGGTCGGGGAGGAGAAACGGCAGAGAAAGACGGCCTAGGGTGGCAGAAGAGAGAGAGGAGTAGTGCCTAACCACAGTGTCGTTAAAAGTTTGGGCCGACATCACCTGGCGAAAGTGTGCTCTCTGGGCGAGCGGCAGGTGAGCACGGACAGCACGTGGGGCGGTGGCGTCACGTGCCATCCACTGTGTGTAGGCAACACGGCCAGTCCGATACTGCTGCTCCTCCTCCTCCCCAGCGTCAGCAACAGGCGCAGCTAGATTCGTGGGGGCCTGAAGGGACCCCGGCGTATGCTCAAACAGGGAGAAGTGGTCGCGAGTGAAACGTTGCAGGTACATGTAAAGGTCCTCTAGCCAGGACTCAAACTCAATAGGGCACCCCTCTGCGTCAAACGCTAGGATAGTGATAGTCGCCATGACAGAAACAAGGTCAGGCTGTAACGGCTGCTGTGCGGTGGCGCAGGTGGCAGCACCCTAAGCGGCGGCGCTGGCGGCAACACCCCAAGCGCGGGCTGTAGCGCGAACGGAAGTGCGAGGAAGCGCAGGCGGGAGCTCCCTAAGCGCTGGCAGCAGCGCGGCGGCGCGGGGTAGCGGGGGCAGCGCGGCGGCGCAGGCGCAGCGCGGGCGGCGTGCGCGGCAGCAAGACGCTGGGCAGTGGTGGGGCAGGGAATCACGCGGGGGGCAGGGCAGCGTGCGTATGGCAGCAGGGCGCGTGGGGCGCGTGAGGCGGCAGGGCACGCGGGGCGGCAGGGCGAGCGGGCCAGCAGGGCGGCGGGGCGCGTGGGGCAGCAGGACGCGCGGGGCGTGTGGGGCAGCAGGGCGCGCGGGGCGCGTGGGGCAGCAGGGCGCGCGGGACACGCAGGGCAACAGGGCGCGCGGGGCGTGTGGGGCAACAGAACGCGCGGGGCGCTCGGGGCAGTGGGGCACGGAGGGCGTGCGGGGCAGCGGGGTATCGGGGCAGCAAGGGGCGAGGGGCGACGGTGCGCGCGGCACAGTAGGGCGCACGGGGCAGCGGGGAAACAAGGCGCGCGGGGCGCGCGAGGCACGAGGGGTGCGGGGCAGCAGGGCGCGCAGGGCGCGTGGGGCAGCAGAGCGTGCGGGGCGTGCGGGGCAGCAGGGCACACGGGGCAGCAGGGCACGCGGGGCGGTGGTGCGCGCGAGGCAGTAGGGCGCGCGGGGCAGCGGGGCAGCAAGGCGCGCGGGGCACGCAAGGCACGCGGGGGGCGGGGCTGCAGGGCGCGCGGGGTGCGTGGGGCAGGAGGGCGCGCGGGGCAGTGGCGACGTGCGAGGCAGTGTTGGGCAGAACTAAAGGGGGGCCTATGAAAAAAAAATCAAGATAACTGCTCTAAAACCATGTCAGAAATGAAACAGAAGGAATGATTGTATTGAGCAGGAAGAAAGATACAAGTACTAACCCTAAATTAGTTGTACCTTATATGGGCTACCGCCTATAAATACAAAGTATAATTTGATACTCCGAAGGACTAAGGACGGGCAGTACCAGCCACCAACTGCGTGGCGTAGTGAAGGCGGTGGGTGGAGGCAAAGTCACGCAATGAGAAGAGCAGAGAAAGAATCGAAAGGATCAGTAGGGTCGGTAACGAGAGAGGAGAGGCAGTGAGGGCAAACTGAAGAGGTAACGGCAGAACAGGAGGCGACACACAAGGGGGAGAAGAACGGGGCCTCATAGAGTGAAAGCCTGGAATAGGAGACGAATGACGAGCACGTGTAGGACGACGGGGGAAGGGGCTAAGAGACAGGTCAGGGAGGAGAGGAGGAGAAAGTGAACGAGGAGGAAATCAAGCCGGAGAGGGGTTCGGGAGTGGCAACGGAGTCTCACAATCGGTGCTGCGGCTGCTGCCACTGCTGCTGCCGCTGCTGCTGCCGCTGTTGCAGTATCGCCGAACGTTGCGGGACAAATGCACTCCAAGTGTCAGCACCCCCATTAGCAGTACCCCTAGTGCAAACACCTCCAGCATCAGAACCCCTAGAGCCAACATCTCCAGCACTAGCACCTCCAGCGTCAGCACCTCCAGATCCAACACCTCTAGGGTCCACACCTTCCGCAGCTGCACCTCCTGCACCCTCAGAGTCAACAGCGACTGGCCGCTGCGACGACGACTGCTGCGGCTACAACGACTGTGAGGACGAGGCCGAGGACAGTGGAGACTACGGGGTGACGTGCGACACACCAGATGGGGAAGGACGAGGGGAGGAGTGGGAGGATGAGTAGGATATGTCGGTAGCAGTAGCTGGCATGCATGAGTAGGATGGTAGGACCTGGACGTGTGTTAACTAGAACTGAAGTCTTTCCGTAAAGGTGTGTTAACATGTAATTGTGTGGATGTACTCCATCATTTGCTGATCAATTGGACGTATTCGGGAAAAAGGAAGGGAACGATTAAAACAGTATTGGAAAAAGGAAGAGGGGGTTCTTATAATTGTTGTATGTAAGAGGGGGGGTCCTAACAATTTTGCCTTAAATATGCATTCCCCTCCCCCTCCATATGAGATCCGGGGGACTCTCTTCCCGGGGGGTCCTATATCCGGGCAAATACGGTATTTTTTAGTGAATCAAGTTGATTTTCCAGCCGCCCTTCCCATTCTAGTCATTTCCTGACAACATATCATCGTCTGCGTAGTTTCTTAAATTAGCGATTTTGAAGGATCATTGTTCTTGTCTTATTATGATTTGCTAAAATTTTCCGTACTTGAGCCCATTCTAATGAGAGTGATTCCAATGGCTAACAGAAGAAACGAGCTTTCTCAATACTTATTTTGCCAAAAGTCTACTACCGCATTTCATCCTAGAGTTAGTAGACCCAGCTATCTCTTAGCGAACTTGGGCCAAAGGCTCATTTTGACTGTAGATCCATAAGGGCTTGAAAGTGAAGTGTACACTGGTGTGTGAGATTTGTTGTAGAAGGAGAGAGAGCAGTAGAACCAGAAGCAGAGGAGGAAGAAGAAGCAGAACCAGGAGAAGAAGAAGGACCCATGCTCATCATTCCTTATAAGACAGAAGCAGAAGCAGCCACATGCCACGCACGATACCTGCGTACCCCCGGAGCCCGCGCAGAATATGACCTCTGGCACCAGCGACTCGGCCATCCCTACGCCAGACATTCAACAACTACCTCACCGCCAAGGTATTTTTGCCAGGAGCAGTGCTGCGCCCTGACGGCACGGAACCACGAAGCACCACACAGCCACAAACATGCACCGTCTGCCCCACAGCTGCCCTCACGCACCAAGCTCACCCCTCACTGGAGCCGAGCACCAACAGCTACAAGAAGCTGCAGAAAGTCTACAGCGGCTTCATTCTCATCAATTATGGGGGAGCCAATGATGAGAATCACACTCTCACCTTCATCGTTGCGTACTCATGCCATGTCTGTCCAAAGCCCCGAAAGTCTTCCGCATCTGGTTGGCTCACGCGTAACGGGAATCGGGGAAGAAGCTGAAGATTTGGCATACAGACGGCGCCAAATGATTTTGTGGCAACAATCTGCATGCGTTCCTCACCAAAAAGGGGATCAATCACCATATCTCACTCCCCTACACTCACCAGCAGCAAGGCGTCGCTGAGCGGGTCAATCGCACCCTCATGACAAAGGTCCGCGCCCTCATGAATCAGTCCGGTCTTCCCAAGAGAAACTGGCCGTAAGCCATGAATCACGCCGTGCGGCTTCATAACCTTCTCTCAACCACAACGAACAGGGGGAACCTCTCACCGCACATGAAATGGACCGGGACAAGGGGGGACACCTCCATGCAGAGGGTTTGGGGGTGCATGGTGCAGTACAGGCCGTCATCAGCTACCGTCGGCAAGTTCACTTAACGCGCTCGCGGGGAGTTCATTTGGGGCTCAGTTACGAGTACAAGGGCTGGTTGATTCTGGAAGTTAACAACAAGATAGTACCCATGCGATACATTCTTTTCTACGAACGACTCACCCTGCAGCAGTGGACCAAGGACCAGCGCAAAAACATCGCCCAAGCTTCCACCAACAATGGTCGAAGCTTTGCCTCGCCACAAGATGAGGCAGCTGCGGCTCACCTTGACCGCGACCCCGCCGACGAACATCCTTGCGTACCTCCTTGCTCGCGCGACGACGATGACAATGACGACGATGATAACGCCCTCGCGCCAGGACCATCACGACGCCATGACAATCCAAGTAACCCACCGCCAGCGCACGAGAGCAACGACGACGATGTGATTGAAGTAACCACTCAGGAAGCCGAAGGTGCGACTAACGCCACTGGCCTTCAACTACTCGACCTGCACACCGCTATCATCATCGAGCCTAAGAACACACGGGAGGCCCTCACGGGCCGACACGCCAAGGAGTGGCAAGCGGCGATGGACGCGGAACTGAAAGCACTGGAGTCGCGCGACATGTGGGTGCTCGTCGATCGTGTAGTAGTGAAGGGGGGGAGGGTGCTAAGCGGAAAATGGTTTTTTTCGCCTAAAGACCGCCGCGGTCGGAACTATCGAGCGCTGCACGATGGGTCGTGCGTGTTAGAATGTGAGCGAATGAATGACTGAACTAGAAAGCAGGTGGGTACATATGGGAAACCTAAAAGTGTTGTACCCTGTAAGAACTACCCCACTACAGCTTAGACAGACTATAGCATATAAGTTTGACACACCCCCATAGGCAAAGTGGGGGAGAACAAGAGGTCACAAGACCAGTCAAGAAAGGCAAAGCAAGCTCAGGGTGGATCACAAAGTCACCACGCAGTCCGAGCACAAGCAAATGGCCACAAGGCCAGTTCACATGCAGAGTTATATAAAGAAAAGCAAACAATACAGTGAACACAACCTAGCAAGTCTAAGCATGCAGGTATATGTATAAAGAGTACAGTACAAGCAGAGTCAAGAAGAAAGCAAGTGAGGTATAGTAGGTACAAGGCCTAACATAGTACAGAAACGCTGATGATCACAAGGCTGAAGTGCCTTGGTGAAAACATCAGCAGTGTTGGCCTGAGAGGCCACGTAAGCAAGACGAAGCTGGCCACGCTGCTGCAGCTCTCGAGCAAGGAAGTAGCGCAGAGCAATGTGCTTTGTTCTCTGCTCCAGTCTGTGCTCCTGACACAAGGCCAACATGGCCTTGTTGTCGACGTACAGAACTGGAGGAGAACGAGGCGCCTCTCCCAAGTCGGTCAGCAGGTAGGTGAGCCAGCGTAGCTCCTGTGCAGCCATGGCCCCAGCGTAGATCTCAGCCTCACAACTGGAACTGAGAACAGAAGAAGAGTGGGTAGACCGCCAAGAGACAGAACCGGAGCCAAGACTGAAGGTGTAACCCTGTGACGACCGCTGCGTAGCCAAGTCGTCAACCCAGGAGGCGTCAGCGTGACCAGTGAGGACAACTCGAGCCCGTCCTCCAAGCACGAGCCCCATGCCCGATGTACAGCACAAGTATCGCAACACCCTCTTCGCAGCATCCCAGTGCACCTTTCAGTGCCTGCCGGGAGCCACGTAGCGAGCCAGAAGGCTGAGAGGGTATGCGAGGTCAGGTCGTGTGCAAGTCATCAGGTACATGAGGCAGCCCACAAGCTCTGGATACGGGCCACTCGGCTCTACGGACTCGTCCGAAGGTGGAGCTGAGAGCGAGTGACCGGTAGGCAGAGGAGTGGACTGTGGCGAGGAGTACGTGAAGCCGAAGCGCTGAAGGACCTGCTGCACCATGTGTGACTGAGTCAAGGTAATGGTGCGCTGTGCTCTGTCCCGGGTGATCCGCAAGCCAAGATAGCTTGTCAGCTCACCCAGGTCTGTGCACGTGTGTCTCTTCTGCAGCTCAGACTTCACGCGGGCGAGTGCCTCAGTGTCAGCAGTAGCAAAGACGAGGTCGTCTACGTACATGAGAACGTAGAATGGCGGTAGAGTAGTGTCAGTGCGTAAAAACAAAGAAGGGTCAGAAGTGGAAGGAGCAAAACCAAGAACAGCAAGAGTCGTCCTGAGTATGTCGTGCCACTCACGGGGTGCCTGGCGGAGACCGTAGACTGGCCGCCGGAGGCTCCACTGGGTACCAGCAGGAAACGACCCAGTGAAGCCAGGTGGGGGAACCTCGTCTACGTAGGTGCCTGAGGACTTCCAGGAAGCCATCTCGGCGTCCATGGCTGCTTGCCACTGAGAGGAGTAGGGACCCTCTATCGCCTCTGCGTAAGAGCGCAGGGTCGGGATGTCTGGTGCATACGGGTCTCCCTTAGGGACAAGCAGCATGGACACAAGATGAGGTACAGAAGCGGCAAAGCACTCAAACTCCTCCTGTCTGTCCTCAAGAACGTATGTGCCAAGAGCACACTCACCTCCGACGGACGGAGGACAAACAGACGCAGACGCAGACTCAGCAACAAGACTAGTGGCGTAGTCTAGGGGACAGGCTGCAGCAAATTCAACAAGCTCAGCAACAAGAGCAGACGCAGCAGTGGACTCAAACAGAGGGTCAGTGACAGCAGTGGCCAGAAAGTGCGCGACAGCTGGACTAGCAGCACGTAGAGAGTCAGACGCAGGGTCCGGACCGGCAGGAAGAGAGGACGTAGGAGGAGACGGCAGAGGGCCACGCTGAGGAGCAGTGGAAGGACACAGAGTCATAGAGTGAGTGCCAGGGACAGGAGGAGGACGCGGACGCGAAACACGACCAGCGCGAACAGTACGGACAGGCAACGCAGAACGGGACGCAGGCGACACAGGACGCGAGTCAGGCTCAGGACGCTCCGTAAGACCTCTAGTCGGTCCAGAGTAAGGAGAAGGACCAGGCAGTGGAGAGGCCGGCTGTAACTGCGACTGGGACTGGACAGGCGGTGGACTCAGGAAAGGAGGAGGAGGACCAGGAGAAGGCGGGGAACCAAGAACCTGCTGAAGGAGTGGAACGTAGTACGGCCGCAGCCCCGCAGCGCCTCCAGAAACAGCAGAGACAGAACCGGCACCCTCAGCCCCAGGGTCTCCAGTCCCAGCAGCACCTCCAGTCCCAGCAGCTCCAGCAGCACCTCCAGCAGCTCCAGCAGCTCCAGCACCAGCACCACCTCCAGCAACTCCAGCAGCAGCTCCAGCAGCACCAGTAGAAGCAGTACCTCCAGTCCCAGCAGCACCTCCAGCAGCTCCAGTAGCTCCAGCACCAGCAGCACCTCCAGCACCAGTAGCACCGCTAGCAGCTCCAGCAGCACCTCCAGCACCAGCAGCACCTCCAGTAGCTCCAGCAGCTCCAGCACCAGCAGCACCTCCGGCATCTCCAGCAGCACCAGCACCAGCAGCACCTCGACAGCGCCGAGAGTACCACTCACGAAGCTGATGTGGAGAGAGGGACTCCCGCCGCGACGGGACACCTCGAGTACCTCCAGACTCAGCACGCGCAGGCTCAGCATCTCCTGACGCAGTACCCTCAGGCTCCACACGCCCAGGCTCAGCACCCCCTGGCTCAGCACGCCCAGACTCAGCACCCCCAGACTCAGCACCCCCAGGCTCCACACGCTCAGGCTCAGCACCCCCTGTCCCCGCACCCGCAGGCTCAGCACCCCTAGCAGCACCTGAGTCGACAGCTACCTCGACCGGCTCGGCAGGGTCTACCTGAGACACACCTGAGGGGGCAGGACCCTGGGGGGGGAGGGGGTCTACCGGGGGAGTACCTGGTGCTAGGAAGAGCGGCGGGGGGGGGGAGAGAGGCAGTGCGGTAGGGAAAGAGACGGTAGTAAGACACCGACTCGTCAAACGTGACGTCCTGAGAGGACAGAATACGACTCGAGGTGGGGTGGTAGAACTGCCACCCGGGTGCGTCAGGAGGGAAGCCAAGGAAGACACAGGGAACGGCACGGGAGGACAGCTAGTCCACTGAAGTATCGCGGACAAAAGCTCGAGATCCCCAGACACAGAATGCAGACGCATCGCCAACCTTCCCTGTCCACCTCAGAGTAGGTGTGGTCTCCGGCAAGGAGACACGAGGCTGAAGGTTGATCTGATGCGCAGCTTACTGAACCGCGAACGGCCATAGAAAATGGGGAGCAGCCGCATGGATCATGGACGTACGAGCGACGTCCATGACCATGCCAATGCGGCGCTCAGCAATCCCATTTTGCTGTGGAGAGGCCGGAAGCGTGAACGTCTAGCGGATGCCCTCCGAACGACAGAAGGCCCTCAGGAGGTCGGAGGAAAACTCACCACCTCTGTCGGAGTGCAGACGCAGAACAGGAAGGTCCGAGCCGAAACGCTCGCTGAGTTGGTGACGAGCACCGCGGATCCAGTCGATCAACACCTCAGTGACCTCACCCTTGCTGCGCAAGGGGAAGAATGGTGTAACGCAAGTAGTCGTCAACGACCAGCAGAAAGTAACGCTCGTGACCCTGTCCACGGACGCGGGCTGGGCCCCACACGTCCATGTGAAGAGTCTGCAGAGGAGCCTCTGTCGGAGGGAACGTGGAGGAGTGAGGAGCGGCGCGCTGCCGGCCCTCGACACAGGGAACACAGGTAGGGGCAGGCCCCGGAGGAAGGGGAGGGAGGGACCGGGGTAGACCCGAGAAAAGGGTACGGGAGGCCATACCTCGAAGACGAGGCAGGGAGGGGTGACCAAGGCGGTGGTGCCAAAGAAGAGTCTCGTGCGACAGAGGACGACACGAGCAGGGGGCACATGCAGGACTAGACCTGGACGCGGCAGCAAACACCTGACTGGACGCAGCTACCTGAATAGATGCAGAGACTGGAGTAGGCGCAGTAGTCAGTGTGTACAGACTCGACCCTGGCCGACGGGTGAACGTGGCCAGGTGGCGGCCCGTCCAAGAGCAAGTGCAGTGGGTCACACGCTGACCTCCAGGGGCGAACTGGTCAACCCACGCATCCTAGAGGTCATCTCCACTCACCAGGTTTGTAGAGAACGAGGGGAGGTGGAGTCCCGACAGCAAGCCCGACGGGGCCGCAGGACACGGGAGAACCGTGGAAGAGTGCGCAAGGACTGGGCCCCCAGAGGGGTTAGCAAGGGAGACAGCGTCAGGCCGACTGAGCGGCGCGAGTGTGGTGCTGTCTCTAAAGAAAGAGCGCGAAGCACCAGAGTCAAGTGTGAAAGTGTGCAAGGCCTCAGTAGGTGCAGTACGAGAGAGAGCAGACTCACCAGCACCTGGAGCAGCAGACTCACCAGTACCTGGAGCAGCAGGCGCACCAGCACCTAGAGCAGCAATCGCAATGCCCGGGTCGGGCGGGACACTCAGGTAACAATCACCCTCAGCACTATCAGTCAAAGCATACATGGCAGCAAGGATAGCATCGAAATCAAGATCAAAGATAGGCACATTCTGCATAAGCAGATCATGCCATCGAGGGAGCTCAACAGCGTCAGGAAACTGGACACGCCAGGCGTCAGTCAAGCGACCGAAGCAGCGCTGCGTAGTGTGTGGCATCCCACACGCCTCCCCACGACGATTGCCGGTGCGAAGAACGTAAGTGCAGGGACCAGCACCCCCAGACCTCCCACGCCCAGCGTACCACTCACGAAGCTGCAGGGCCGACGGGGTCTTACGGGAGCGCGGCTGCTGCTGGCGCTGGCTACCACCAAAGACTCCACGCTGCGCGGCTCCACCTCGACCAACACCACCGTCGCCGCCACCTCCACCACCGCTGCCGCTGCCTCCACCACCGCTGCCGCTGCCTCCACCACCTCCGCCGCTGCCTCCACCACCTCCACCGCCGCCACTGAAGCCCCCACTCCCAGTACCACCCCCACCTCCACCGCCACCCCCTCCGCCTCCTCCACCGCCTCCACCGCCTCCCCCGCCGCCCCCTCCACCACCCTTGCTCCCCTTGCTCTTGTTGTTGCGGCGTCTCCCACTAGGGGCAGACGCAGCTCAGACCTCCTCAGTGCCAACGAATTCAACAGCAGCAGCAGAAGCAACAGAGGGGAGAAGGGGGACAGGGGAACACCCCTCAAAGAAAGGGGTGCGACGGTTGCCGCGAGAAGCACCTACAGCTAAGATACTCTTCTCAGCTGTAGCAAGGCGCTCCTCTAGCAGGTCGACAGTCAGCTCAGTGGGGCAAAGGGAGAGAAAGTGGTCCCTGACAGAAGAAAGGGAGTCAGGGAGTCGGGTGACTAGGTAGTAAAGGGTGATGTACATGGGGGGGGGGTTCTTGGCACAGAACTCAGTGGGAAGGGCAGCGCGGTAGCGGGCGTCACTGGTGCGGAGGTGAGCGACTAGGTCAGCGACTATGGCAAAGGCAGCAAAGTCAGGGAAAAGGTACGGCAGCATGAGGCGGCTGAGGGCAGCAGTGGCAGGGGAGGAGTAGCGCGCAACTACAGTGTCGTATAGAGACTTAGCAGTCTTGTACTGGCCAAAATGTGTGCGCTCAGCAGTCGGCAGGTTACTACGAACAGCAAGACAAGCAACAGCGTCACGAGTGGTCCACTGCGAGCAAACCATACTGTCAACAGTGGCAGCAGGAGCAGTAGAGACACCGGACATGTGATAAAAAAGGGATACCCCATCCCTAGAGTCACACTGAAGAAAGAGCTGCAGGTCGTCAACCCACACGTCAAAGTCAACTGCACGCCCCTCAGCATCAAAGGTGAGAACAGTAGGGCTAGCCATAGCAGCAGTAGGAGCAGTAGTAGCAGCAGTAGCAGCAGTAGTAGCAGTAGCAGCAGTAGCAGTAGGGCAGTGCAGGGCAGTGCGGCTCAGTAGGGCGGCGCGGCTCGGTAGGGCAGCGCGGCTCGGCAGAGCGGCGCGGCTGAGTGGGCGGCGCGGCTCGGCTGGGCGGCGCGGCTCGGCTGGGCGGCACAGCTCGGCTGGGCGGCGCGGCTCGTCAACTGGCAGCGTGGCGCAGCAGGGCGGCGCGGGTGCTTACCAGGGCCGGGCCGTGACAGCATGGGCCGCGCGAATAGGGGTGGCGACGGCAGGGGGCCGCGACAAATGGGGCCGCGCCAGCAGGGGGGGCCGCGTCAGCAGGGGCCGCGCCAGCAGGGGGCCGCGTCAGTAGGGGGGGGGGGCGCGTCAGCAGGGGGGGCGCGTTAGCAGGGGCCGCGCCAGCAGGGCCGGGCCGTGACAGCAGGGGCCGCGCCAGTAGGGGTGGCGACGGCAGGGGGGCCGC
The DNA here is from genome assembly GCA_947471745.1 of Closterium sp. Naga37s-1. Taxonomy (NCBI): domain Eukaryota; kingdom Viridiplantae; phylum Streptophyta; class Zygnematophyceae; order Desmidiales; family Closteriaceae; genus Closterium; species Closterium sp. Naga37s-1. The sequence continues at coordinate 1,337,712 of CANJKZ010000174.1, read as the reverse complement.
GACAGCTGGGGCTGCGACAGCAGGGGCCGCGCCAGCAGGGCCGGGCCGTGACAACAGGGGCCGCGCCAGTAGGGGTGGCGACGGCAGGGGGGCCGCGACAGCAGGGGCCGCGCCAGCAGGGGGCCGCGTCAGCAGGGGCCGCGCCAGCAGGGGGCCGCGTTAACAGGGGCCGCGTTAGCTGGGGCCGCGTCAGTAGGGGCCGCTTCAGCAGGGGGCCGCGACGGGCTAGGGCCGCGACAGCAATAGGGGCCGCGACAGGCAGTAGGGGTCGCGTCCAGCAGGGGCCGTGACGGGCAACAAAGGGGCCACGACGGGCAGGGCGCGATGCACGCTTCGGGCAGGGCAGGGAAAAAAAAAAAGTTTTGGTGGGCCCTAAAAAAAACGTTCCCACTAGGGAACCTGCTCAGAATACCATGTTAGAATGTGAGCGAATGAATGACTGAACTAGAAAGCAGGTGGGTACATATGGGAAACCTAAAAGTGTTGTACCCTGTAAGAACTACCCCACTACAGCCTAGACAGACTATAGCATATAAGTTTGACAGTGCGCGGCTACGACCAGCACCACGGCATCGACTTTGACCAAACTTTCGCACCCGTGAGTCGCCACATCTTTGTGCGGATTCTACACGCCATCGCAACTGCTAAACACCTACCACCGCGGCAGATCGACGTCAAGAACGCATTTTTGTATGCGTTGGTCGGCGCGACCATCTTCGTGGAGCAGCCAGACACCTACGGGGAAGGAGATCCCCATATCTGTCAGCTAAAGAAATCCCTCTATGGGATCAAGCAGGCGCCGCGACTCTGGCAGCAGCACCTGCACAAAATACTCCTCGAGATCGGCTTCAGGCAGTTACCGCACGACCCGGGAATGTACCGCCTCCACTTCAATGGCGACTACATCCTTATGACAGTCTACATCGACGACCTGATGTACACCGGCACGTGCAACAAGCCCCTCAACCAGTTCGAAGCAAACCTGGCGCAGCGCGTTGACATCACCATCAACCACAAATTCACACAGTTCCTGTGGCTGAATATCGCTTACGTGCCAAAAGCAATTCACCTGTAAGCCTCCAAGTATGCAGAACAGCTGGGGAAGCGCTTCAAAAATCTCCTGCACCACTTGTCAAACTATAATGATATAGTTTGTATTGTTCTAGTCTAGGTGCATTTACTTTGTCCTAGGTTTAGGGTTAGGGCTGACATATATCTTGCTTGTTTGTTCATTTGATATTCATTCTCATATTCAAACATGGAAAAGAGCTAGGTTTCCCTAGCTAGGTTTCCCCTAGCGTTTTTCACTCGATAGACTAAGGGCCCACCTAATTCGCTAGCGCGCGCCTCGTACTAACACGTGCCCTGTCGTAATGCACGCCTCGTAGACCGTCGCCCGCTGCCCGGAGCACGCCCGTAGTCAGTACCCACCCCCTCGCCCGTCGATTTCTTGTCGCCTGTTGGTTTTTCCCCTCCCATCGCCCGTCGCCCGTCGATTTTTCCCCTCCCTTCGCCCGTCGATTTTTTCCCTCCCTTCGCCCGTCGCCCGTCTCCTGTCGACCGTAGGAACAGGCCCCGTGGCCCCTTTTTTGTTCGCTAGCGGGCCCCGCGGCCCTGTCTATAGCGGGCCCCGCGGCCCTTTCTATAGCGGGCCACGCGGCCTTTTTGATAGCTGGCCCTGCGGCCCCTTCAATAGCGGGCCCCATGGCCCAGTCGTCAGTCGCACGCATGCACAGCAGCAGCCGCGCGCACGTGCAGCTCGCTGCCTTACCCGCCGCCCCATCTCTTAGCCCCCCCCCCTCCCCCCCACGAATTGAAACCCGCCGCCCCACCTGACACCCGCTACCCCACAAGCTGCCTCACCTGCCGCCCCACCAGTTAGCCTCAGCCCCACCAACTAGCAACACCTGGAAACCATAGTCTACCACCCGTACCCGCTGAACCGCATAGAACCGTACAGAACCGCACAGAACCGCACAGAACTGCACAGAACAGCACAGAACCGCACAGTATTGCACTCCACCCGTGCTAGCTCCCCTGGAACTGCACAAAACCGCATTCCACCCGTGCTAACCCCCCCTAGAATCGCACAGAACTGCACTCCACCGCCCTATACCGTTCTTCACCGCTCCCAACCGCACTAAACTGCCCTCCATCGCTCCCAACCGCATCCGACCACACTGAACCCCTCCCACAAGCACCAGAACCGCACTCAGCCGCATTCTACCGCTCCAGGCCACTCCTAGCCCCACCTGACCTTCCAACACCATTCCCAACCGCTCTCAACCCCACTCAACCGTTCACCACCGCACTAGATTGCCATCAGTTGCACCATCAGCAGTATAGGCTGCGACAGGGCACCAGAAGCAACCTAGGCTACCGCCAGTGTACTCCCCCCCCACCCCCTCGTACTAGCTTGCCATGTCGTTGTGGCGACAACAGCAGCAACAGCAGTGGCCTCAACAGTAGCAGTGGCAGCGGCAGCAGCACAGGTGGCCGTAGCTGCAGCAGTGGCGGGTTGAGATGCGGCGCCTGCAGCAACCTCCACAGCGGGGCCCTGACGGACCCAGACAGTACCCACACTGGTACATGGGAGCTGCAACTGCTATTGAGCCTTGTGTTTCCAGTCTTGGTGCGTGCGTAGTTTTTGGTCCCGGCGCCTCAGAGGTTCTTAGTGTGGGAGCTGCAGCCACCACTAGACTAGTACCAGCCTTTGTCGCTGGCTCGGGTGCGACCTCACCGACTGCACGGCTTTCCTTCACCCTAGACTCTGGAGCGTCCAGCCGTTTCTTTCGCGACTGCACCAACCTCACGCCACTGCACACTCCAATCACTGTCGCCTTGGCTGACCCCTCCGTAGGATCTGTAGTTGCCGAGAGCACCACCACTCTCCCGTGTCCAGCGCCTCCTTCTGGGTTTCTCACAGGTTACTACACCCTCTCGTTCTCTAGGAACCTGGTAGGTGTTAGTCACCTCCACGACCTCGGAGTTGTCACTACTTTCCCACTGCACGAGCCTATTGCCTCCTGCACAGTCGGTGCCACTTGGGCACCTCTAGTCGCTTTCCACAGGGAGCCGGGCTCTGGTCTATACTCACTACACACTAGGTCCCACCACACTGGGTCAGGTCAGGTCAGGTCAGGTCAGGTCAGGTCAGGTCAGGTCAGGTCAGGTCAGGTCAGGTCAGGTCAGGTCAGGTCAGGTCATGTCAGGTAGCTGCTATGTCGTGCGACTGTCGGTCACTCACCCACCCGTCGGTCCTCTAGCACCACCGTCTCGGTCACCCGTCATTCCCACGTCTCAGTAGGATGGTACGTCACCGTCTGGTCTCAGGTCTCCCAGAGTCGCTTGCCCCGCTTCCTCGCTCGCCTGCGCCGCCGTGCACTCCTTGCATCAAGGGTCGGCAGCGCGCTGCCCCTCACTCCTCGTTCCCCCCCACCATGGCTCCCTTACAGACCCTGCACTTGGACGTCTGGGGCCCCTCCCTGGTCCTTGGCCCACGTCAGGAGCGCTACTTCCTGATTGTGGTGGACGACTACTCCCGCTACACCACGGTTTTCCCCTTGCGACGGAAGGCTGACGTGCCTACCGACCTTGAGCCATGGCTACTAGCGAAGGGTGGCGTCCAGGGCCTATGTGGGCTCCGCCTACACTCGGACCGTGGTGGTGAGTTTTCTTCCACTCACCTGGAGACGTTCTGTCAGGGCCGGGGGATCATCCAGTCTTACACGCTACCAGACTCGCCGCAGCAGAACGGGGTAGCCGAGCGACGCATCGGCCTGGTCATGGAGGTTGCCCGGACCTCCATGTGCCATGCCGGTGCCCCCCAGTTCTTGTGGCCTCAGGCAGTCCGCTACGCCTCGCACCAGCTGAACCTGTGGCCTAGTGACGCATAGCCACGGGTCACGCCGATCTTCCTTTGGGCAGGTTCTCCGGGCGTAGCAGCTGACTACCGCGTTTGGGGTTGTCTGGCTCACGTTCGCGCCCCTGGCGCGAACAAGTTGTCTGCGCAATTTCGTGCCTGCGTCTTTCTTGGCTTCCCTTTGGATGCCTCCGGCTGTGTGTTCTACGACCCGATCACCTGCCAATTCTTCGCTACTACAGGATGTTACTACAGCAGCAGCAGCAGCACTAGTCTCAATCGGAGCATCAGGAGAGAGTAGAGGAGGAGTCACGGCAGCAGCAGCAGCAGCAGCAGTAGCAGTCTCAGTCAGAGCGTCAGGGGAGAGTAGAGCATGATTCCCGCCCGCAGCAGCAGGGGCACGTACCGTCACAGCAGACGCCAGAGGAGGCGGAGCGGCGGCGACTGCGACTGCGCGACCTGCCAGACCCAGCACCTGCACGCTTGGTTCGTGGTCCTCTACCGTCCCCTCCTGTTCCCCCCGCCCAGTCCCTGTCCTCGTCCCAGTGGACTCGTCGTTCTCCCCTTAGTCGTGCTGTGTCTCCAGAGCCCCGCCGGTCTCGTTACCGTGCAAATGGTCCGTTTCACCTTGTTCTCCGCTCTTGTGTTCCATCTCCTCCAGTCCTTCCACAGCCTCCTGGGTCGTCCCTCGCTGTACTTCACGACCCATTGTCCGACTACCTCCGTGCCTCCCGCCCTGTCGTTTCCCGTGTTCTGTCCGCGTTGGTCACTCACCCGACTGCACCCCTGTCGTTTGTCTTAGCTCTTGTTACAACTGACGCTGGCTTTGCCTCTTCCCACCGCCTTGACTACGCCGCTCACTTGGTGAGTGGCCCTACTCGTTCTCCGTCCTCTGGGGGTGCTCCTGTCTTTCCCTTGGAGGTCCTGGAGGACAGACAGTTCGAGCTTGGTTTCCTTGCGGCCGCTGTTCCTCATCTCTGCGCCATGCTGCTTGCCCCTGAGAGGGATCCAGACGCCCTTGACATCTCGATCCCTCGCACTCACGCTGAGGCGGTCTCGGGACCCTGGGCTTCGTATTGGATAGCAGCTAAGGAGGCAGAGATGGAATCTTATAGGTCCACCGGCACCTACGTCGACGCCGTCCCACCACCTGGGGCAAACGTTGTCAGTGACATGTGGCTCTACAAGGTGAAGCGGCCGCCTGGAGCACCACCAGTGTTCAAGGCGCGCTATGTGGCGAGGGGCTTCAGTCAGCGAGAGGGGGTTAGACTTCTTCCAGACCTTCGCTCCCACCCCGAAGATGACCACTCTTTGGGTGTTGCTGCATATTGCAGCACAGCACGACTACGAGTTGCACTCCTTGGACTTCTCCACCACGTTTCTTCAGGGGAGTCTGCACGAGCAGATCTGGCTGCGTCGTCCACCTGGCTTCACTGGCACTTTTCCGCCTCGGACCCAGTGGCAGCTGCGTCGACCGGTCTACGGCATGCGCTAGGCCCCCCGCGAGTGGCACGACACGCTACGTACGACTCTTGCGCTTGACTTCTTTCCGTCGTCTGCCGACCCGTCACTGTTCATCTGCCGTGGCTCGACCCCGTTCTTTGTTCTGGTCTACGTTGACGACCTGGTCTTCGCCACTCCCGACCAACGCGCACTGGTCTCCGTGAAGGAGGAACTGCAGAGGAGACACACTTGCACGCTCCTTGGTGAGCTGCAGCACTACCTTGGCCTGCAGATCACCAGGGACAAGACACCTCGCACCATTACGCTAACCCAGTCGCATATGGTCGAGCAGATCCTCACGCGGTTTCGCTTCCCGTTCTCCAAGGTACAGCCCACCCCTCTTGCTGTGGAACATGGGCTCACGGCTCCACCTTCGGACGAGCCATTTGAGTCTAGTGGTCCATATCCTGAGCTGGTGGGTTGTCTCATGTACCTGATGACCTGCACTCGCCCAGACCTAGCTTACCCTCTTAGCGTCCTTGCGCGCTTTGTTGCGCCTGGGAGACACCGAACTTCCCACTAGTACACTGCTAAGAGGGTGGCGAAGTATATGGCGAGTACATCAGGCATGGGACTTGTCCTTGGAGGGAAGCAGCCAGTTACACATACAGGTTTCTCGGACTCGTCGTGGGCCGACGACGCAGAGTCGCTGCGGTCTACACAGGGTTACTGCTTTAGCCTTGGGACCGGAGCTGTTTCGTGGAGGACGACTCGGGCGTCGTCCGTCTCAAGTTCCAGCTGTGAGGCCAAGGTGTATGCTGTGGCCATGGCCGCTCAGGCGCTTCGCTGGCTGTCTTTCCTCCTCACCGACCTTGGTGAGCAGCCTCGCTCTCCCTCAGTCTTGTTCGCCGACAACAGGTCTGCTATCCTGTTGTGCGAGGAGCCCCAACTGGTTGGGAAGGCGAAGCACATCCAGCTTCGTTACTTCCTTCTGCGAGAGGTACAGCATTGGGGCCAGGCACTTGTGCAACGTGTGGTCTCGGAGGCCAGCATTACAGATATCTTCACCAAGGCGTTGCCGCCTTGTGACCACCAACGATTCTGTACCCAGCTTGGCCTTGTGTCTACTGGCCCTCACTTGCTTGCGTAGAGATGCTTTGTATTGTACTCTTGCATCTCACTATATATCATATAGCTGTGTTTGTGGACAGGCCTTGTGGCCCCTTGCTTTTGTAGAGATGTTTGTCATGCATGTCGTGTACTCTTGCATCTCTTATATCTGCTATATACCTGCATGTGGACTAGCCTTGTTGCCCCTTGCTTGTTCTCGGACTGTGTGGTGATCTTCAGATCCACACCCAGAGTTGTTTTGTTCTTGTGAACTGGTCTTATGACCGTTGCTTGTTCTTGCAAACTGGTCCTATGACCCTTGCTCTTGGGTTGTGTGTTGCTCTCCACAGGACTACCGCCACCTAGACTATGGGGGTGTGTCAAACTATAATTATATAGTTATGTTAGTTCTAGTCGAGGTGTATTCCGTTGTGCTAGGGTTAGGGTTAGCCTTGCATATATCCTTCCTATTTTGTTCATTGTTAATCATTCATTCTCATATTACCGTCTCTTCCCCTACCACACTGCCCCTCCCCCCCGCCCCCGCCGCTCTTCCTCACTCCAGATCCCCCTCCGGTAGACCCCCTCCCCCCTCAGGGTCCTGCTCCCTCAGGTGTGTCTCAGGTAGACCCACTCCCCCTGGCTGAGCCTGTCAAGGTCGCTGTAGACTCAGGTGCTGCTAGAGGTGCTGCGTCTGGGGGTGGTGCGTCTAGGGGTGCTACGTCTTGGGGTCTGAGCCTACGAGTGCGGAGCCTTGGGGTGCTGAGCCTGAGAGTGCGGAGTCTAGGGGTGCTGAGCCTAGGGGTACTGTGTCTGCAAGAGGTCCTGCGGGTGCCTCCCCACGACTGTCTTACCGGCGGGAGCCTCTCTCACCGCAGCAGCTGCGCGAGTGGTTTGCTCAGCGCACACGCGTTAGAAGTGGCGCTCCAGGAGCTGGAGGCTCTGCCGCTGGAGGCACTGGAGCTGGAGGTGCTGGAGCTACTAGTCCTGCAGGTGCTGGTGTTACTCCTGGAGCTGGAGGTACCGGAGGTGCTGGAGCTGCTGGTCCTGGAGGTGCGCGTACTAGTGGTACTGGAGCTGCCGGAGCTGGTGGTGTTGGAGGCGCTAGAGCTGGAGACCCTGGCACTGGAGGCACTGGATCTGGAGGAGCTGGAGCTGAAGACCTTGGCGCTGGAGGCGCTGGAGCTGGAGGCACTGGAGTAGGAGGTGCTGGAGCTTCTAATCCTGGAGGTGCAGGAGTTACTGCTGGAGCTGGAGGTCCCGGAGGTGCTGGAGCTGCTGGTCCTGGAGGTGCTCGTACTCGAGGTACTAGAGCTGCCGGAGCTGGTGGTGTTGGAGGCACTGGAGCTGGAGACCCTGGAGCTGGAGGCACTAGCGCTGGAGGCGCTGGAGCTGAGGAGCTGGAGCTAGAGGCACTGGAGCTGGAGGCGATGGAGGTGGAGGCCCTGGCGCTGGAGGCGCTGGAGCTGGAGGCACTGGAGTTGGAGACCCTAGAGCTGGAGGTGCTGGTGCTGGGGGTGCTGGATCTGGCGGTCCTGGTGCTGGAGGCACTGTGCAGCGGTGACCGTTTTTCGTTCCGCCGCCACCGTCGTCTCTGCCGCCACGTGACTCCGTCCTTCGCCAGGTTCGTAGTCTCCCGTCTTCTACTGGCCTTACTTCTAGCTTGCTGTGTCCACCGCCTCACCAGTCATAGCCACAGTTATAGCCAGACTCCCCACAGCCTGCTCCTTCTTCTTACGCTGAGCAGACAGACTCTCTTACAGAGCGTCATGAGCCTAAATCTTGTCCTGCCTCACCTGTTCGCGCTGTTCGCACTAGTCGTCGTGTTCCTCGTTCGCGTCCTCCTCCTGTCCCCGGCACTCACATTATGGCACTTCGTCCTTCCTGTGCTCCACTGCGAGTTCCCCTACCGTCTCCTCCTGTGTTCTCTCTTGCCGACAGTCCAGAACCCTGAGTTTGACTTAGCCCGTGTTGCCAGTCCTACTGTCACACGTCTTCTAGCCACTGTTGTCACCGACCCTTCGTTTGAGTCCACTGTTGCGTATGCCCTCGTTGCTGAGCTTGTTGGCTTTGCTGCCGCCTGTCATCTCGACTACACCGCTAGTCTTGTTGCTGAGTCTGAGTCTGACTGTCCTCCGTCTGTTGGAGGTGAGTGTGCTCTTGGCACGGACGTCCTTGAGGACATTCAGGACTTTGAGTGCCTTGCAGCTGCTGTACCTCATCTCGTGGCCATGCTGCTTGCACCTGAGGGAGACCCAGATGCACTAGACATCCCGACCCCGCGCTCTTACGCAAAGGCGATTACGGGTCCCTAATCCTCTCAGTGGCGGACAGCCATGGATGCAGAGATGGCATCGTGGAAGTCCACAGGCACTTACGTCGATGCAGTTCCCCCTCCTGGGGCGAACATAATCGATGGCATGTGGATTTTTAAGGTGAAGCGGCCGCCGGGTTCTCCGCCTGTCTTCAAGGCTCATTACGTTGCACGAGGCTTTAGTGAGCGACAGGGAGTTGAATTCTTCCAGACCTTCTCCCCTTCCCCAAAGATGACCACTCTTCGGGTGCTGCTGCACGTCGCCGCTCAGCGTGACTACGAGCTGCACTCTCTTGACTTCAGCATTGCTTTCTTACAGGGCAGCCTGCACAAGGAGATCTGGCTGCGCCGCCCACGTGGCTTCACTGGGTCATTTCCTGCATGTATCCAGTGGAGCCCCCGGCGGCTAGTCTACGGTCTCCGCCAGGCGCCTCGCAAGTGGCACGACACAGTGAGGAAGACGCTTGTGGCTCTTGGGTTTGCTCCTTCGACTGCTGACCCGTCATTGTTTCTGCGCACCGACACTTTGCTGCTGCCGTTCTACGTCCTCGTGTACGTCTACAACTTGGTCTTTGCCACTGCTGACACTGAGGCACTGGCCCTTGTGAAGTTGGAGCTACAGAAGAGACACACCTGCACTGACCTGGGTGAGCTGCGCAGCTATCTTGGCTTGCAGATCACCCAGGACAGAGCACGGCGCACCATCACACTGACTCAGTCACACATGGTGCACCAGGTCCTTCAGCGCTTCGGCTTACGGTACTCCTCGCCACAGTCCACTCCTCTGCCTACCGGTCACTCGCTCTCATCTCCACCTCCGGACGAGTCCGTAGAGCTGAGTGGCCCGTGTCCAGAGCTTTTTAGCTGCCTCATGTACTTGATGACCTGCACTCGACCCGACTTTGCCTACCCTCTTGGCATCCTGGCATGCTACGTTGCGCCCGGGAGACATCGACCAGAGCAATGGGAGGCCGCTAGGAGGGTGTTGCGCTACTTGTGCAGTATGTCGGGCATGGGGCTCATGCTTGGAGGACGGGGTCCAATTGTCCTCACTGGACACACAGACGCTTCTTGGGTTGATAACTTGGCTACGCAGCGGTCGTCACAGGGTTACACTTTCAGCCTTGGCTCCGGCTCTGTTTCTTGGCGGTCTAAGCTCGTAAACTGTTCTCAGTTCTAGTAATGAGGCTGAGATCTACGCAGGGGCCATTGCTGCACAGGAGTTACGCTGGCTCACCTACCTGCTGACCGACTTGGGAGAGCGGCCTCGTTCTTCTCCAGTTCTGTACGTAGACAACAAGGCCATGATTGCCTTGTGTCAGGAACATAGACCAGAGCACAGAACGAAGCACGTCGCTCTGCGTTACTTCTTTGCTCGAGAGTTGCAGTAGCATGGTCAGCTTCATCTTGCTTACGTGGCCACTCAGGCCAACACTGCTGATATATTCACCAAAACACTTCAGTATGGTGATCATCAGCGTTTTTGTACTGTGTTAGGCCTTGTGACTACTTTGCCTCACTTGCTCACTGCGTGACTTTGCTTGTACTGTGATCTATATATACCTGCATGCTTACACTTGCTAGGGTATGATCACTATACTGTTTGTTCTCTTTTATATAACTCTGCATGTGAACTGCATGTGATGTCACTTCAACTCTTCTGATTGTTCGACTTCGTACTCAAAAGAATCGGCTGCTACACCGTACAGGAATGCCTTCTCGCTAAGTTTCATATCGCAACACCCCCCTTCATTCCTGCACATGTCGGGGGCTTACTCGCTTGACTACTCCGGTCAGGTTGGAGTAGTGTTGGTACTGCTCTCGTTTGGTGTGAAAGTCGGTTGCCATCTTAGTAGTGGGGCAGTATGCGAGGTCAACATTGCCCTGGTCAATTTCGTCCTTGACAAAAAAAGTAACGGAGTGCGATCTGTTTGTTCGGTCGACGAACCCCGTCTTGTTCGCGATCTTGATGGCACTCTGGTTGTGGCAATGAAGGCGGAAGGTAGGCGAAGTTGGGATTTTTGCCTCCTGCAGTAGCTCTTGCAGGGAAAGACCTTAGCGAACTGCAGCCGTTGCGGCGATGTACTCTGCAGGGAGGAGGACGCGGACAAGGAACACGACGACCAGTACGAATAGCGCGAACAGGTGAGGCAGGACAAGATTTAGGCTCATGACGCTCTGTAAGAGAGTCTGTCTGCTTAGCGTAAGGAGAAGGAGCAGGCTGTGGGGAGTCTGGCTATAACTGTGGCTATGACTGGTGAGGCGGTGGACACAGCAAGCTAGGAGTAAGGCCAGTAGAAGACAGGAGACTACGAACCTGGCGAAGGACCGAGTCAGGTGGCGGCAGAGACGACGGTGGCGGCGGAACGAAAAACGGTCGCCGCTGCACAGTGCCTCCAGCACCAGGACCGCCAGCTCCAGCACCCCCAGCGCCAGCACCTCTAGCTCTAGGGTCTCCAACTCCAGTGCCTCCAGCTCCAGCGCCTCCAGCGCCAGCGCCTCCAGCTCCATCGCCTCCAGCTCCAGTGCCTCCAGCTCCAGCTCCTCCAGCTCCAGCGCCTCCAGCGATAGTGCCTCCAGCTCCAGGGTCTCCAGCTCCAGTGCCTCCAACACCACCAGCTCCGGCAGCTCCAGTACCTCGAGTACAAGCACCTCCAGGACCAGCAGCTCCAGCATCTCCGGGACCTCCAGCTCCAGCAGTAACTCCAGCACCTCCAGGATTAGAAGCTCCAGCACCTCCAGCTCCAGTGCCTCCAGCTCCAGCGCCTCCATCGCCAAGGTCTTCAGCTCCAGCTCCTCCAGATCCAGTGCCTCCAGTGCCAGGGTCTCCAGCTCCAGCGCCTCCAACACCACCAGCTCCGACAGCTCCAGTACCACTAGTACGCGCACCTCCAGGACCAGCAACTCCAGCACCTCCGGTACCTCCAGCTCCAGTAGTAACACCAGCACCTGCAGGATTAGTAGCTCCAGCACCTCCAGCTCCAGTGCCTCCAGCGGCAGAGCCTCCAGCTCCTGCAGCGCCACTCCTAACGCGTGTGCGCTGAGCAAACCACTCGCGCAGCTGCTGCGGTGAGAGAGACTCCCGCTAGTAAGACAGTCGTGGGGAGGCACCCGCAGGACCTCTTGCAGACACAGTACCCCTAGGCTCAGCACCCCCGGACTCCGCACTCTCAGGCTCAGCACCCCAAGGCTCCGCACTTGTAGGCTCAGACCCCAAGACATAGCACCCCTAGACGCACCACCCCATGACGCAGCACCTCTAGCAGCACCTGAGTCTACAGCGACCTCGACAGGCTCAGCCAGGGGGAGTGGGTCTACCTGAGACACACCTGAGGGAGCAGGACCCTGAGGGGGGAGGGGGTCTACCGGAGGGGGATCTGGAGTGAGGAAGAGCGGCGGGGGCGGGGGGGAGGGGCAGTGTGGTAGGGGAAGAGACGGTAAAATGGAACCGACTCGTCAAACGTGACGTCCTGAGAGGGGAGGACACGGCGCGAGGTGGGGTGGTAAAACTGCCAGCCAGGCGCGTCAGGGGGAAAGCCAAGGAAGACGCAGGGAATAGCGCGGGAGGAGAGCTTGTCCTTGGAAGTATCGCGGACAAAGGCACGAGAGCCCCAGACCCGGAACACCGACGCATCGCCAACCTTCCCCGTCCATTGCATTGTAGGCGAGGTCTCCGGCAAGGAGACACGGGGCTAGAGGTTGAGCTGATGCGCAGCGTACCGGACCGCAAACGGCCACAAAAAATGGGGAGCAGCCGCATGTATCATGGAGGTACAAGCCACCTCCATGACTAAGCCAATGCGGCGCTCAGCAACCCGATTTCACTGCGGGGAGGCCGGAAGCGTGAACGACTGGAGAATGCCCTCCCTGTGAAAATATGAGAATGAATGATTAACAATGAACAAAATAGGAAGGATATATGCAAGGCTAACCCTAACCCTAGCACAACGGAATACACCTAGACTAGAACTAACATAACTATATAATTATAGTTTGACACACCCCCATAGTCTAGGTGGCGGTAGTCCTGTGGAGAGCAACACACAACCCAAGAGCAAGGGTCACAGGACCAGTTTGCAAGAACAAGCAACGGTCATAAGACCAGTTCACAAGAACAAAACAACTCTCGGTGTGGATCTGAAGATCACCACACAGTCCGAGAACAAGCAAGGGGCAACAAGGCTAGTCCACATGCAGGTATATAGCAGATATAAGAGATGCAAGAGTACACGACATGCATGACAAGCATCTCTACAAAAGCAAGCGGCCACAAGGCCTGTCCACAAACACAGCTATATGATATATAGTGAGATGCAAGAGTACAATACAAAGCATCTCTACGCAAGCAAGTGAGGGCCAGTAGACACAAGGCCAAGCTGGGTACAGAATCGTTGGTGGTCACAAGGCGGCAACGCCTTGGTGAAGATATCTGTAATGCTGGCCTCCGAGACCACACGTTGCACAAGTGCCTGGCCCCAATGCTGTACCTCTCGCAGAAGGAAGTAACGAAGCTGGATGTGCTTCGCCTTCCCAACCAGTTGGGGCTCCTCGCACAACAGGATAGCAGACCTGTTGTCGGCGAACAAGACTGAGGGAGAGCGAGGCTGCTCACCAAGGTCGGTGAGGAGGAAAGACAGCCAGCGAAGCTCCTGAGCGGCCATGGCCACAGCATACACCTTGGCCTCATAGCTGGAACTAGAGACGGACGACGCCCGAGTCGTCCTCCACGAAACAGCTCCGGTCCCAAGGCTAAAGCAGTAACCCTGTGTAGACCGCAGCGACTCTGCGTCGTCGGCCCACGACGAGTCCGAGAAACCTGTATGTGTAACTGGCTGCTTCCCTCCAAGGACAAGTCCCATGCCTGATGTACTCGCCATATACTTCGCCACCCTCTTAGCAGTGTACTAGTGGGAAGTTCGGTGTCTCCCAGGCGCAACAAAGCGCGCAAGGACGCTAAGAGGGTAAGCTAGGTCTGGGCGAGTGCAGGTCATCAGGTACATGAGACAACCCACCAGCTCAGGATATGGACCACTAGACTCAAATGGCTCGTCCGAAGGTGGAGCCGTGAGCCCATGTTCCACAGCAAGAGGGGTGGGCTGTACCTTGGAGAACGGGAAGCGAAACCGCGTGAGGATCTGCTCGACCATATGCGACTGGGTTAGCGTAATGGTGCGAGGTGTCTTGTCCCTGGTGATCTGCAGGCCAAGGTAGTGCTGCAGCTCACCAAGGAGCGTGCAAGTGTGTCTCCTCTGCAGTTCCTCCTTCACGGAGACCAGTGCGCGTTGGTCGGGAGTGGCGAAGACCAGGTCGTCAACGTAGACCAGAACAAAGAACGGGGTCGAGCCACGGCAGATGAACAGTGACGGGTCGGCAGACGACGGAAAGAAGTCAAGCGCAAGAGTCGTACGTAGCGTGTCGTGCCACTCGCGGGGGGCCTAGCGCATGCCGTAGACCGGTCGACGCAGCTGCCACTGGGTCCGAGGCGGAAAAGTGCCAGTGAAGCCAGGTGGACGACGCAGCCAGATCTGCTCGTGCAGACTCCCCTGAAGAAACGTGGTGGAGAAGTCCAAGGAGTGCAACTCGTAGTCGTGCTGTGCTGCAATATGCAGCAACACCCAAAGAGTGGTCATCTTCGGGGTGGGAGCGAAGGTCTGGAAGAAGTCTAACCCCCTCTCGCTGACTGAAGCCCCTCGCCACATAGCGCGCCTTGAACACTGGTGGTGCTCCAGGCGGCCGCTTCACCTTGTAGAGCCACATGTCACTGACAACGTTTGCCCCAGGTGGTGGGACGGCGTCGACGTAGGTGCCGGTGGACCTATAAGATTCCATCTCTGCCTCCTTAGCTGCTATCCAATACGAAGCCCAGGGTCCCGAGACCGCCTCAGCGTGAGTGCGAGGGATCGAGATGTCAAGGGCGTCTGGATCCCTCTCAGGGGCAAGCAGCATGGCGCAGAGATGAGGAACAGCGGCCGCAAGGAAACCAAGCTCGAACTGTCTGTCCTCCAGGACCTCCAAGGGAAAGACAGGAGCACCCCCAGAGGACGGAGAACGAGTAGGGCCACTCACCAAGTGAGCGGCGTAGTCAAGGCGGTGGGAAGAGGCAAAGCCAGCGTCAGTTGTAACAAGAGCTAAGACAAACGACAGGGGTGCAGTCGGGTGAGTGACCAACGCGGACAGAACACGGGAAACGACAGGGCGGGAGGCACGGAGGTAGTCGGACAATGGGTCGTGAAGTACAGCGAGGGACGACCCAGGAGGCTGTGGAAGGACTGGAGGAGATGGAACACAAGAGCGGAGAACAAGGTGAAACGGACCATTTGCACGGTAACGAGACCGGCGGGGCTCTGGAGACACAGCACGACTAAGGGGAGAACGACGAGTCCACTGGGACGAGGACAGGGACTGGGCGGGGGGAACAGGAGGGGACGGTAGAGGACCACGAACCAAGCGTGCAGGTGCTGGGTCTGGCAGGTCGCGCAGTCGCAGTCGCCGCCGCTCCGCCTCCTCTGGCGTCTGCTGCGACGGTACGTGCCCCTGCTGCTGCGGGCGGGAATCATGCTCTACTCTCCCCTGACGCTCTGACTGAGACTGCTACTGCTGCTGCTGCTGCTGCTGCCGTGACTCCTCCTCTACTCTCTCCTGATGCTCCGATTGAGACTAGTGCTGCTGCTGCTGCTGTAGTAACATCCTGTAGTAGCGAAGAATTGGCAGGTGATCGGGTCGTAGAACACACAGCCGGAGGCATCCAAAGGGAAGCCAAGAAAGACGCAGGCACGAAATTGCGCAGACAACTTGTTCGCGCCAGGGGCGCGAACGTGAGCCAGACAACCCCAAACGCGGTAGTCAGCTGCTACGCCCGGAGAACCTGCCCAAAGGAAGATCGGCGTGACCCGTGGCTATGCGTCACTAGGCCACAGGTTCAGCTGGTGCGAGGCGTAGCGGACTGCCTGAGGCCACAAGAACTGGGGGGCACCGGCATGGCACATAGAGGTCCGGGCAACCTCCATGGCCAGGCCGATGCATCGCTCGGCTACCCCGTTCTGCTGCGGCGAGTCTGGTAGCGTGTAAGACTGGATGATCCCCCGGCCCTGACAGAACGTCTCCAGGTGAGTGGAAGAAAACTCACCACCACGGTCCGAGTGTAGGCGGAGCCCACATAGGCCCTGGACGCCACCCTTCGCTAGTAGCCATGGCTCAAGGTCGGTAGGCACGTCAGCCTTCCGTCGCAAGGGGAAAACCGTGGTGTAGCGGGAGTAGTCGTCCACCACAATCAGGAAGTAGCGCTCCTGACGTGGGCCAAGGACCAGGGAGGGGCCCCAGACGTCCAAGTGCAGGGTCTGTAAGGGAGCCATGGTGGGGGGGAACGAGGAGTGAGGGGCAGCGCGCTGCCGACCCTTGATGCAAGGAGTGCACGGCGGCGCAGGCGAGCGAGGAAGCGGGGCAAGCGACTCTGGGAGACCTGAGACCAGACGGTGACGTACCATCCTACTGAGACGTGGGAATGACGGGTGACCGAGACGGTGGTGCTAGAGGACCGACGGGTGGGTGAGTGACCGACAGTCGCACGACATAGCAGCTACCTGACATGACCTGACCTGACCTGACCTGACCTGACCTGACCTGACCTGACCTGACCTGACCTGACCTGACCCAGTGTGGTGGGACCTAGTGTGTAGTGAGTATAGACCAGAGCCCGGCTCCCTGTGGAAAGCGACTAGAGGTGCCCAAGTGGCACCGAATGTGCAGGAGGCAATAGGCTCGTGCAGTGGGAAAGTAGTGACAACTCCGAGGTCGTGGAGGTGACTAACACCTACCAGGTTCCTAGAGAACGAGAGGGTGTAGTAACCTGTGAGAAACCCAGAAGGAGGCGCTGGACACGGGAGAGTGGTGGTGCTCTCGGCAACTACAGATCCTACGGAGGGGTCAGCCAAGGCGACAGTGACTGGAGTGTGCAGTGGCGTGAGGTTGGTGCAGTCGCGAAAGAAACGGCTGGACGCTCCAGAGTCTAGGGTGAAGGAAAGCCGTGCAGTCGGTGAGGTCGCACCCGAGCCAGCGACAAAGGCTGGTACTAGTCTAGTGGTGGCTGCAGCTCCCACACTAAGAACCTCTGAGGCCCCCGACCAGAAACTACGCACGCACCAAGACTGGAAACACAAGGCTCAATAGTAGTTGCAGCTCCCATGTACCAGTGTGGGTACTGTCTGGGTCCGTCAGGGCCCCGCTGTGGAGGTTGCTGCAGGCGCCGCATTTGAACCCGCCACTGCTGCAGCTACGGCCACCTGTGCTGCTGCCGCTGCCACTACTGCTGCTGAGACCACTGTTGTTGCTGCGGCTGTCGCCACAACGACATGGCAAGCTAGTACGAGGGGGTGGGGGGGGAGTACACTGGCGGTAGCCTAGGTTGCTGCTGGTGCCCTGCCGCAGCCTATACTGCTGATGGTGCAACTGATGGCAGTCTAGTGCGGTGGTGAACGGTTGATTGGGGTTGAGAGCGGTTGGGAACGGTGTTGGAAGGTCAGGTGGGGCTAGGAGTGGCCTGGTGCGGTGGAATGCGGCTGAGTGCGGTTCTGGTGCTTGTGGGAGGGGTTCAGTGTGGTCGGATGCGGTTGGGAGCGATGGAGGGCAGTTCAGTGCGGTTGGGAGCGGTGAAGAACGATCTAGGGTGGTGGAGTGCGGTTCTGTGCGATTCTAGGGGGGGTTAGCACGGGTGGAATGCGGTTCTGTGCAGTTCCAGTGGAGCTAGCATGGGTGGAGTGCGATTCTGTGCGGTTTTGTGCGGTTCTGTGCTGTTGGGAGCGGTGAAGAACGGTCTAGGGCGGTTTCTCACGGCTGGGAGTTGTCTAGTGCGGTTGAGAGGCGGTTTAGGGTAAGTTTGGGCGGGCGGGGCGGGCGGCAGCGGGCGGCAACGAGTGGCAGCGAGCGGCAACGGGCGGCTAAGGTGTGGGGCGGTCGTACGTTTTGGCCGCGGGGCCAGCTAGGCGTAGGCCAGGGGGCCTTCGAGCAAGGGCCTCGGGGCCCGCTACTGAAGCCGCGAGGCCTGCTAACGCGTGGGCCACGGGGCCTCTGTTCTATGGTCGCGCACGAGAAAAGACGGACGGGGGAGGGGGGGGGGGGGGGGATGAACAGGCGATGGCGTGAACGCGACGGGCTATGGGCGACGGGTGACGGCCGACGTGCGACGGACGACGGGTGACACGCTACGAGGCGCGCGCTATGACGTGTCAGAACATTATAGCTTTTACATTTGTGTAGGTTATAGTGGGGTAGCCCATAAGGGTTACAACCCAATTAGGGTTAGTACTTGTACCCAACTGTTTTCATAGTCCATTCATTCTCGTTCATTCTCTTTACATGGTATCAGAGCAGGTCCTCCGCTAGGACCTTTTTTTTTTGGGCCCACCACTGAACTGCTCCTAGCAACCCTCGTGTCGCCCCTTAGCCCGTCGCCCCTTGGCACGTCGACCCCTAGCCCGCGCCCTGGCCCCGTCGACCCCTAGCCCGCACGCCCGGCCCGTCGACCCGTAGCCCGCGCCACGGCCCCGTTGACCCCTAGCCCACGCCACGGCCCCCCGTTGACCCCTAGCCCGCGCCCTGGCCCGTCGACCCCTAGCCCCGCGCCGGGCCCCGTCGACCCCTAGCCCGCGCCACGGCCCCGTCGACCCCTAGCCCGCGCCACGGCCCCGTCGACCCCTAGCCCGCGCCCCGGCCCCGTCGACCCCTAGCCCGCGCCCCGGCCCGTCGACCCCTAGCCCGCGCCCCGGCCCGTCGACCCCTAGCCCGCGCCCCGGCCCGTCGACCCCTAGCCCGCGCCCGGCCCCGTCGACCCCTAGCCCGCGCCCGGCCCCGTCGACCCCTAGCCCCGCGCCCGGCCCGTCGACCCCTAGCCCGCGCCCACGGCCCGTCGACCCCTAGCCCGCGCCCGGCCCCGTCGACCCCTAGCCCCGCGCCCGGCCCCGTCGACCCCTAGCCCGCGCCCGGCCCCGTCGACCCCTAGCCCCCCGCCCGCCCCCGTCGCCCCTAGCCCGCGCGCAGGCCCCGTCGAACCCTAGCCCGCGCCACGGCCTATCGACCCCTAGCCCCGCGCCAGGCCCCCGTTGACCCCTAGCCCCGCATGCCCGGTCCTGTTGGCACCTAGGCCCCAGGCCCCTCGACCCCTAGGCCTCAGGCCCCTCGGCACCTCAGCCCCTCGGCCCCTAGGTCCCAGGCCCCACGGCACCTTAGGACGTCGGGGCAGCTTCTGCTAGTGCAAAGTGCCGCAGCAGCAAGGGCAAGGGTGGCAAGGGTGGTGGAGGTGGCAGCGGGAAAAGTCGTGGGGACAGCAGTGGAGGTGGTGGCGGCGGTGGGACTGGTGGAGGGAGTGGGAGCTCTGGTGGCGGCGGTGGAGGCACCAGTGGGAGTGGCGGCAGTGGGCCTGGTGGCGGTGGGACTGGCGCTCGGCGTGTTGGTTCTGGAGGTGGCCAGCGTCAGCAGCAGTAGCGTCGGAGCGAGACTCCGTCGCCCCAGCAACTTCGTGAGTGGTTTCTGCGTCGGGCGTCTGGGGGTAGTTGCCCGTATCTCATTCGCACGGGTGACCGTGCTGGTCAGACTTGCGGGCGGCACCACACTCAGAACCGCTGCTTCTCCCGCCTTGACCACGCTTGGCGTGCTGAGTTTGGTCACGACGTCGAGCTCCCTCGCTGGGCAGATCTGCTTAAGTCTGGGATTGCTATCTTTGACCTAGACTTTGATGCTATTCTTTCTGCTATGTATGCTTTGTCTGTTAGTGCTGAGGGTGACTGTTACCGGTGTGTGCCGCCTGACCCAGGTATAGCCGCTGCTGCTCTAGGTGCTAGTAAGTCTGGTACTCTCCCTGGTACTGCGCCTGCTGAGGCCTTGCACACCTTCACGTTGGACTCAGGAGCCTCGCGCTGTTTCTTTCGTGACAGCACCACCCTCACTCCTCTTCCTGCACCTGTCCCGGTCAGAATGGCTGACCCCTCCGGGGGACCGTTCCTCCACTGTCCTCCCGTGTCCGGCGGTTCCGTCCGGCTCACTGTCAGGTCTTCACCTCCCCTCGTTCTCTACGAACTTGGTGAGTACCGCTGCCCTCAAGGATGCGATGGTCACTACCACAACTCCTAGGGGTCAGCGTGTGTCGATCTGCACGTGCACACGGACGGAACGTCACCTGGCCACGTTCACTCGTCGGCCAGGGTCGAGTCTGTACACATTCGCTAGTGAGCCTTCTCAGGTAGTTGCGTCTGCTCAGGTGTCCGTGTCAGGTCAGGTATCCGCCTCTTGCTCGTGTCGCCTCCTGTCACACCAGACTCTTTTGTGGCACCACCGCGTGGGTCACCCCTCCCTGCCACGCCTTCGTGGCATGCACTCTCGTCTTCTTGTCTCTGGTCTACCCAGGTCTCTACCTCCCCTGCCGCCCTCGCCTGCCCCGCCCTGCCTTCCTTGCGTAGAGGGGCGGCAGCGCGCCGCTCCTCACTCCTCGTTTCCCCCGACAACTGCTCCCCTGCAGACTCTCCACATGGACATGTGGGGCCCAGCCTGTGTCAGTGGACAGTGCCGCGAGTGCTACTTTCTGCTGGTAGTTGAGGACTACACGCGGTACACCACGGTCTTCCCCTTGCGCAGCAAGGGTCAGGTCGTTGATGTCTTGATCCCTTGGATCCGCACAGTCCGTCTCCAGCTCCGCGAGTAGTTCGGCCAGGACCTTCCTGTCCTGCGTCTGCACTATGACAGAGGTGGTAAGTTCTCCTCCAACCTCATGCGGGACTTTTGTCGTGGGGAGGGCATTCTCCAGTCGTTCACGCTTCCGGACTCCCCTCAGCAAAATGGGATTGTTGAGCGACGCATTGGCTTAGTCATGGAGGTCGCTCGTACCTCCATGATCCATGCGGCTGCTCCCCATTTTCTGTGGCCGTTTGCGGTCCGGTACGCTGCGCATCAGCTCAACCTCTGGCCCCGTGTCTCCTTGCCGGAGACCTTGCCCACACTGCGTTGGACGGGGGAGGTTGGCGATGCATCGGTGTTCCAGGTCTGGGGATCTCGTCCCTTTGTTCACGATACGTCGGTGGACAAGCTCTCCCCCCCCCGTGCTATCCCCTGCGTCTTCCTTGGCTTTGTCCCTGACTCGCCTGGCTGGCAGGTTTACCACCCCACCTCGCGTCGTGTCTTCCTTTCTTAGGACGTCACGTTTGACGAGTCGGTTCCCTTTTAACGTCTCTTCCCCTACCGATCTGCCCCTCCCCCGCCCTTGCTGCTCTTCCGTGCTCCCGGTCCCCCTCCGGTGGATTCCCTCCCGCCCCAGGGTCCTGCTCCCTCAG
Organism: Closterium sp. Naga37s-1; assembly: GCA_947471745.1. Taxonomy (NCBI): domain Eukaryota; kingdom Viridiplantae; phylum Streptophyta; class Zygnematophyceae; order Desmidiales; family Closteriaceae; genus Closterium; species Closterium sp. Naga37s-1. Next base: position 1,316,669 of record CANJKZ010000174.1, on the reverse strand, counting down.
GTGTGTCTCAGGTAGACCCTCTCCCTGGTCCTGCGCCTGTTCAGGTAGCTGTCGGCTCAGGTGCGGCTCGAGGTGTTGCGTCTGGGGGTGCTGAGTCTGGGGGTGCAGAGCCTGGGGGTGCGGAGTCTGAGGGTGCTGAGACTGGGGGTGCTGAGCCTGGGGGTGTTGAGCCTGGGGGTGGTGAGCTTGGGGGTACTGAGCCTGAGGGTGTTGAGCCTGGGGGTGCTGGGTCGGAGGGTGCGGAATCTGGAGGTGCGGAGCCTCAGGGTGCTGCTTCGTCTGTAGGTTCTGCAGCAGCTTCGTGAGCGGTTTGTTTGGCGTGCACGCCTTCGGAGTGGAGCTAGCGGAGCTAGAGGTACTGGCGCTGCTGGAGCTGGAGGTGCGGGAGTTGCTGCTGGAGCTGGTGTTACTGGAGCTACTGTGACCACTGGTCCTGGAGGTGCTCGTACCCGGGGTACTGGAGCTGCCAGGACTGGTGGTGTTGAGGGTGCTAGAGCTGGAGACCCTACGGAGTCTGGAGCTACTGGTGCTGGCGGCTCTGGCGCTGGTGGCGCTGGAGCAGGAGGAGCTGGAGTTGGAGGCACTGGTGTAGGAGGCGCTGGAGTTGGAGGCCCTAGTGTTGGAGGTGCTGGAGCTGGAGGAGCTGGCGCTGTTGACCCTGGTGGCGCTGTGCGGTCGCGATCGTACTTCGTTCCTCTGCTTCAGCAGGTTTTTGGTACCCCGTCTTATCCTGGCCTTACTTCTCCCCTCCTGTGTCCCCCGCCTGACCAGTCGCAGCCGCCATTACAGCCGGCCTCTCCACGGCCTGCTCCTTCTCCTTACACTGAGCAGTCCGGCGGTCTTACAGAGCGTCATGAGCCTGCGTCTCATCTTTTTTCGCCTGTTTGCACTGCTCGTCGTGTTCCTCGTTCGCGTCCTCCTCCTGTCCCCGGCACGCACGCTATGACCCTTCGTCCTTCCTCTGTTCCCCTGCATGTTCCTCTGCCTGCTCCTCCTGAGTCCTCTCTTCCTAAGGTCCCTGACCCTGAGTCTGACCGCGCTCATGCTGCCAGTCCTACTGTCTCTCGTCACCTCGCCACTGCTGTCACGGACCCTTCGTTTGAGTCTGCTGCTGCGTCTCTCTCGTTGCTGAGCTGCTTAACTTTGCTGCTGCCTGCCGTCTAGGCTGCACCACTGCTCTAGTTGCTGAGTCTGCGTCTGCCAGACCTCCGTCCGTCGGGGGTGAGTGTGCTCTTAGCACGGACGTCGTTGAGGACAGGCAGGAGGAGTTTGCGTGTCTTGCAGCTTCTGTACCTGGTTTCGCTTCCATGCTGCTTGCCCCTGAGGGAGACCTGGATGCACCAGACATCCCGACCCTGCGCTCTTATGCAGAGGCGATTGCGGGTCCTTACCCCTCTCAGTGGCAGGCAGCCATGGATGCCGAGATGGCATCCTGGAAGTCCACAGGCACCTAGGTCAACGAGGTTCCCCCGCCAGGGGCGAACACAGTCGATGGCATGTGGATCTTCAGGGTGAAGCGGCCGCCGGGTTCTCCGCCTGCCTTCAAGGTGCGTTACGTTGCTCGAGGCTTCAGCCAGCGACAGGGAGTTGACTACTTCCAGACCTTCTCCCCCACCCCAAAGATGACTACTCTTCGGGTGTTGCTGCACGTTGCTGCTCAGCGTGACTACGAGTTGCACTCTCTGGACTTCAGCACAGCTTTCCTGCAGGGCAGCCTACACGAGGAGATCTGGCTGCGCCACCCACCTGGTTTCACTGAGTCTTTTCCTGCACGTACTCAGTGGAGTCTTCGGCGGCCAGTCTACGGTCTCCGCCAGGCGCCTCGCGAGTGGCATGACACACTGAGGACGACACTTGCGGCTCTTGGGTTTGCTCCTGCTACTGCTGACCCGTCGCTGTTTCTACGCCCCGACTAATATAGTCACAATAGGCTTGAATGTGCCTAAAACGAAAGATAGAGAGCACAGACGGATTTCTGCACAGCGGCTTCAAACGTTGATAGCGTTTTTCTCACAGCTGTAAATGACTTGATTCAAATTGGATCTGGAGCGTCTTCACGTCGCCTACAATAAGCAATTTAGATTGCACGATTTCATAAAGAATTGGCGACACAGCGTCGGTTTGAACGAACGGTACTATGGCAGCCACTATAGTCTTAGAACACAAGATAGGAAGAGTTACGAGTTGGGAATGACTCCCAGCTCCTACAAACCCCAAGAGCCGAGGTACAGTGATGTGGAACAGTGCCACACTGTCCCCAACCACGAAGGGTCTCGAAACTACCCTCCACAAGGGCCTACACCAAGAGAAATGTTACACTACACAAAGTAATGCAACTATTCTCACTATCTTAAAGTTTACCCTTTTGGAGAGCTTCGAAATCACTTGATTCTTGAAACCAAGGCTCTGGTTCTTCAAGGTAAATTCTTCCTTGAGTTCTTGGAAGTCTGCTGCGCACACCTGCGACACGCCGAACGTTCCACACACGACAAAATAGAAAACCGCACACGACACGCAAACGACGACGTGACACGCGACTAGCGATAACTCGCTATTAACTCGACACACACATTCAAAATCATGCCTCATCATTAACACACTATTGTAAGCATGAAATATATATTATTTCATGCCCTCATACCATTCCATGCACACACGCATGCACGCACACGGACAACAAGCCGAATGCAAACCGTAGGGTTGCACCAACAAACTCCCCCTCGGATTGTTGGCCTTAGGATCTTGCTCTCTCAGTTCAGAGCCATCCCAGCCAGCTTGCAACACTTCCAATGCTGCTGCTCCACCAGCCTCTTGGTCATCATGTCAGCTGGCTGCCTTGTCGTCTTCACATAGTGCAACTCAACTTCACCCGCGGCCACCATGCTCCTCGTCCAATGCCACTTCACCCTCATGTGCTTCGTGAGGCCATGCAACACAGGGTTCTTAGCAAGAGCAATGGCACCCTGGCTGTCACAGTAGAGTGGGGTAGGTCCTTGCTGCTCCTCCCCCAATTCAGCCAACAAACGCCGCTGCCATACAATCTCCCGTACGGCACGGAAGAGTGCCATGTACTCGGACTCCACCGAGCTCAATGCTTGATCCACCTGCTTCTTGCTCTCCCAAGCAGTTGGGCCTCCACCAACACAGCAAATGAACCATGTCCTCTGGTTCCGAAGCATAAGAAGCATCAGAGAATGCGGTGAGGAACAAACGCCCGGGTTCAACACCATCCGCGCCCTTTTGGCGCCTTTGCGCCGCCGCCGAGTATTGCAGCCCAATGGTCGGTGTTTGGCCAAGATACTTGGCCAACCTCATTCCAGCTGCTACCTGCTCCTCGTTAGGGCATTGAACAACCCTAGCCAACTGTCCGGTATCAAACGCGACGTCCGGTTGGGTGTTTACCGCCGCGTACATGAGGCTGCCCACCAACGAGTGAAAACGGCGCCTCTCCTCTTCACCAACGCTCTCCTCCTCTGGTCCCTTCACACACTTGAACCGAGAGGGAAAGGGTGTAGCCACATGGCCTTCACTCTGCCCAAAGTTGGAAGCCAATGCCTCCAGGTACTTTCGTTGGTGCACCCGCATGCACCGCTTCTCCACATCGCGTTCAATATGAAGCCCGAGGTAGAAGCTCACGTCACCAAGGGCCTTGCACTTGAACTGGTCTTGAAGCTTCAGCATCACCTCCTTCACAAGATCAGAAGAGGGTGAGAAAATGAGGATGTCATCCACATAAACCACCATGAAACTCCTCTGCTCCCCCTCGCCAAGCATGAACAAGGAATGATCGGCGGATGAGGGAATGAAGCCTATCTCCTCCAAAACTCCTCGCAGCTTCAAGTACCACTGCCTAGGGGCCTGCTTCAGTCCATAATGGGCCTTCTTCAGCTTCAAAACTCTGCCACTACCATCATCAAACCCCTCTGGCTGCGCCATAAAAATCTCTTCCTCAAGGACGCCGTTGAGGAATGCCGTTGTGACATCCATTTGTTTCACCACCCATCCTTTGATGGTAGCTCCCGCGAGTAGGGTTCTCAGCGTCGTCGGCTTCACCACAGGAGCAAACAACTCCTTATAGTCCACCTTCTCCTTCTGCTGGTACCCCTTGGCCACAAGCCTAGACTTGTAGCGCTCGATATTGCCGTTGGCATCGGACTTGATCTTGAAGAGCCACTTGGACGTAATCGCCTTACGCCCCTCCGGTAGCTCCACCAATTCCCACGTGCCGTTCTCCTCAATGCTTTTCAGCTCAATCTCCATTGCCTTCTTCCACTCCTCAGCATCACTACTCTCCAAGGCCTCCTTGAGAGTTGCTGGTTCTCCCGGCATCTCCATCGGAGAGAAGAACACGAAGGCACACTCGTCGTAGTCACTCTCCTCGTCATCTCCAACTATAAGTGCCGCTCCGGCCAGAGCTGACTTGGCTGGCTTTCCCAATGCATCATAGGTCAGCCTATTAGGGGCTTGGATTCTCCTCTTGCCCCTTCCTTCCTCCTCAGCTGCAGGGACATGAAGGCCTTGGCGTTGCTGCAGGGTGACTCGGATCCGTGGAGCACTCGTAGTGCGAGAAGGAAGTGTCGGTGCACGCTCGCTCACTTGCTGCACCTCCTCCTCTTCTTCCTCTGCATCCTTGGCCTCCTCTCCCCCATTCACAAGGGAAGATTGCCTTGTGGTGGTGCTGCCGCTGCTCAGCTCCAAGAGCAGCTCCACATGCTCCAAACCGGAACTCTTCACCTCCCCAAACCGCATGCCTATCTTCGCCTCATTCTCCGCCTTCCAATCCTTGTACATCAGATTCTCCATGAATTTGCAGTCCCTGCTCACCAAGAATTTCTTAGTGAATGGGTCCCAAAGAAGCCACCCCTTGCTGTTTTGAGCCATGCCCAAGTGCACAGCCCATATCGCCTTGGCACCGAGCTTGTTGTGCCGAAGATGCTTAGGCACGAGCGCCATGCACATGCACCCGAACACCCGAAGCATATCCACCTTTGGCATCCTTCCAATCCACTCCACATAGGGCACCCATTTGTCTGCTCCCACATGAGTCAAAGCTCTGTTCTTTGCCACACACGTACTCCGCACCGCATCAGGCCAGAAATAGTCGGGTATCCCGGCTTCAGTGAGCAACCCACGCGCCGTCTCCGTGATTGTCCGGTTCGCTCGCTCGGCGATGCCGTTCATTGCAGGGGAGTATGGCATGGTAAGGGAGTGCCTTATGCCATTCTTCTTCAGCCACAATGAGAACTCCTTGCTCAGGAACTCCCCCCCTCGATCGGTGCGAATTGCCTTCACTAACCGGTCTTGTTGCCGCTCCACCATCGGCAACCAATCGGTCTTCACCGTTTCAGCCACGTCACTCTTCTTGGACAGCACGTACACCCAAGTCATGCAAGTATAGACGTCCACAATGGTGAGAAAGTACTCAGCTCCAGCAGCTCCAAGCTTCAGGGGGCCCACCACGTCCATCACCACCTCATCAAGTGGTGCCTTAGCCGTTGCCTCCGAACTAGAGAACGGGTAACGGGTGAACTTGGCTTGCATGCACGTCGGGCAGCCAAGTACCTCATCGGGCTCCCCCTTCACACGTATGCCAGCAATCATCTCATTCTTCACTAGCTGCTGCACGATGGGCAGGGCCACATGCCCTATGCGCCGATGCAAGGTGAGCCAATCACACTCCCCCGTAGCCGAAGTCGGATTGGAGAATGCCGCACTCGCAATAGTGCCCCACATGTTCTCTCCGTACTCCTCCTCAGCTACTGCCTTGGGGTTCTCCTCACCCTTGTGCTGCTCCTTGGCTGCTGCACCACTCTCCTCATGTTCACCAAGCTTGCTGGTCCCTCCAAGATTGCACTTCTTGGACTCAATCTCCTTAGTGCGACCGTTCGCGCCATCACCGCTACCAACCGCTTCACCCTTGGTGCTGATGCTTGCTGCCACTTGCCTCTCCTTAGGCATGGGGACCACAGGGATCTACCACATCTCGTTGTAGACATCCCTATCCTCGTGAAGGTCCCAAAGAATCCGCTCGCCAAGCCTCGCGGTGTAGGTCTTAGCTCCCTTCGAGCTCGTGTCCATGCCGGCCTTTTGCAACCGCCGCACGGAAATCAGGTTGGCAGCAAGGTTGGGCACCCAGAGCACGTTCTTGAGGCCCACCATCTTCCCATCAGCACCCTTGAACATGGCCTTGCCCATGCCTTTCACCTCTGCTCGCTGCCCCAAAACCGATGTCACATGCTTCACCGGTGACGGCTCAAGTTCGGTGAGCAGGTCCGCACGAGGTGTCATGCTATAGGTAGCGCCGCTATCAATCACCCAATAGTCCAGGGAGTGTAGGGTGACCTTTCCCACAGCTGCTGGCTCCTCAAAGCCTTCATCCTTCTCTGGACCAGCCGGTGCTTGCGTGGACACGAAGAAGAATTGACCCGGAAAGCGATCGTCCTTCGACTCGCTCTCGTTGCCGGCACTCTTCATACTTGCAGCACCACCTCCGCGACCGCCACGGCCTCCACGGCCTCTTCCTCTCCCTCCTCTTGCTCCTCTACCCTCTTGGCTTTGAGCAGGAGTCCATCCATCAGGGAGTTTGTAGCAATCGCGCCACATGTGTCCGCTCTTGTGGCAAAAATGACACTCGCCGTCGAACCGTCCGCGACCGCGTCCGTTGTTCTTGTTGTCATTGCCGTATCCGCTACTCCCGCGGCCTCCGTTGAAGTTGCTGCCTCTAAACCTTCCTCCTCCTCGTCCTCTGCCCCTTCCACGGCCATATCCACGGCCTGTGCTTGCTGTCCCGGCGCCATCCGCACTCGCCAACTCACGGCGACGGAAATCCTCTTGAAGGATCGCTCGCTTCACGTCTTCGAGCGAGAGGCGGGGCAAGTCACGATTGAGGTTGATGATGAGAGAGGACCATGACTCTGGGAGTAAGGCCAGCAACTTGGTCTTCTTTTGGAGCTCACTGTAGTTCAAATCAGCTCCCTCAAGCCGCGTCAACAAGTCGAAGAATTTCTGCACCCCTTCTTCAACCGCTTCGTCTTCTTCAATTCGTAGTGCCGCCATTTGACGTTCCAACACCACCGCTACCGCCGCTGTTGCAGGAGCGTGTACACCCTTGAGAGCAGCCCATGCCTTTGGTCCCTTCTCTGGTTCACGCTGGAATGGCTTGATGTGACGGATCTGGCTGCTCCCCAACGCTTGCCCAAGTAGGAGATAGCCTTGTGCGCTCTTCCGCACCCACGGGCTCTTCTCCGGGTCGTTCTCGGGGCGCTTCTCCATTCCTTCCATCACCTCCAGCAGGTCATAGTGGTCAAAGATGTTCTCCATCTTGAAGGACCATTCAGCAAAGTTGTCACCGTTGAACTTGTCAAGCCCAAACACCCTAGGCTCATCCCTAGGTGGGCCAAGACTTGGTTGCATGGGCGCCATGGCTGAATCACGGGGTTGGCCTTGAGCTTGGGCTTCTCCACTGCCACCAGCAACTCTGCCACCCCTTTCCTCAGGTCCAGCCATTGTCGAAACTGCTCCAAGAAGCTCTGATACCACTTGATATAGTCACAATAGACTTGAATGTGCCTAAAACGAAAGATAGAGAGCACAGACGGATTTCTGCACAGCGGCTACAAACGTTGATAGCGTTCTTCTCACAGCTGTAAATGACTTGATTCAAATAGGATCTGGAGCGTCTTCACGTCGCCTACAATAAGCAATTTAGATTGCACGATTTCATAAAGAATTGACGACGCAGCGTCGGTTTGAACGAACGGTACTATGGCAGCCACTATAGTCTTAGAACACAAGATAGGAAGAGTTACGAGTTGGGAATGACTCCCAGCTCCTACAAACCCCAAGAGCCAAGGTACAGTGATGAGGAATAGTGCCACACTGTCCCCAACCACGAAGGGTCTCGAAACTACCCTCCACAAGGGCCTACACCAAGAGAAATGTTACACTACACAAAGTAATGCAACTATTCTCACTATCTTAAAGTTTACCATTTTGGAGAGTTTCGAAATCACTTGATTCTTGAAACCAAGGCTCTGGTTATTCAAGGTAAATTCTTCCTTGAGTTCTTGGAAGTCTGCTGCGCACACCTGCGACACGCCGAACGTTCCACACACGACAAAATAGAAAACCGCACACGACACGCAAACGACGACGTGACACGCGACTAGCGATAACTCGCTATTAACTCGACACACACATTCAAAATCATGCCTCATCATTCACACACTATTGTAAGCATGAAATATATATTATTTCATGCCCTCATACCATTCCATGCACACACGCATGCACGCACACGGACAACAAGCCGAATGCAAACCGTAGGGTTGCACCAACACCGACACCTCGCTACCGCCGTTCGACGACCTCATCTTTGCCACTGCTGACACCGAGGAAATGACCCTTGTGAAGTCGGAGCTGCATAAGAGACACATCTGCACTGACCTGGGTGAACTGCGCAGCTATCTTGGCTTGCAGATCACCCGGGACGGAGCTCGGCGCACCATTACCCTTACTCAGTCACACATGGTGCACCAAGTCCTTCAGCGCTTCGGCTTCCAGTTCTCCTCGCCACAGCCCACTCCTCTGTCTACCAGCCACTCGCTCTCAGCTCCACCTTCGGACGAGTCCGTAGAGCCGAGTGGTCCGTACCTAGAGCTTGTGGGTTGCCTCATGTACCTGATGACGTGCACTCGACCTGACCTTGCGTACCCTCTCAGCCTCCTGGCTCGCTACGTGGCTCCCGGCGGGCACCGAAAGGTGCACTGGGATGCTACGAAGAGGGTACTGTGTTACTTGTGCAGTACATCGGGCATGGGGCTCGTGCTTGGAGGACGGGGTCCAGTTGTCCTCACCGATCACGCAGACGCCTCTTGGGTTGACGACTCAGCTACGCAGCGGTCGTCACAGGGTTACACCTTCAGCCTTTGCTCTGGCTATGTTTCCTGGCGGTCTACCCGCTCGTCTTCGGTTCTCAGCTCCAGTTGTGAGGCTGAGATCTACGCCGGGGCCATGGCTGCACAGGAGCTAAGCTGGCTCACCTACCTGCTGATTGACTTGGTAGAGCAGCCTCGTTCGCCTCCAGTCTGTACGTAGACAACAAGGCCATGATTGCCTTGTGTCAGGAGCACAGAATAGAGCACAGAACGAAGCACATCGCTCTGCGATACTTTCTTGCTCGAGAGTTGCAGCAGCGTGGCCAGCTTCGTCTTGCGTACGTGGCTACTAGGGCCAACACTGCTGATATATTCACCAAGGCACTTCCGCCTGGTGATCATCAGCGCTTCTCTACTGTGTTAGGCCTTGTTTCTACTTTACCTCACTTGCTTACTGCTTGACTCTGCTTGTACTGTGATCTATATATATACCTTCATGCTTGCACTTGCTAGGATATGATCACTGTATTGTTTGTTCTCTTTATATCACTCTGCATGTGAACTGGCCTTGTGACCCTTGCTTGTACTCAGTTTGCGTGGTGACTTTGTGATCCACCCTGAGCTTGCTTTGCTTTTCTTGACTGGTATTGTGACCATATGTTCTCCCCCACTTTTCCTATGAAGGTGTGTGTCAGAATGTTATAGTGCTTACATTTGTGTAGGCTATAGTGGGGTAGCCCATAAGGGGTACAACCCACTTAGGGTTAGTACTTGTACCCAACTCTTTCATAGTTCATTCATTCTCGTTCATTACTTTGATATGGTTCCAGAGCAGGTCCTTCGCTAGGACTGTTTTTTTCCTTGGGCCCACCACAGCACTGCCCCACTACCCTCGTGCCGCACCTACTGTCAGAAAGTTATAGCTTTTACATTTGTGTAGGATATATTGGGGTAGCCCATAAGGGGTACAACCCAATCAGGGTTAGTACTTGTACCCAACTGTTTTCATAGTCCATTCATTCTCGTTCATTCTCTTAACATGACGAGGTGCACATGTAGTGGGCCCATGACTATCAAGTGAAATTTTGCCTTGGAAAAATCGCCTAGGGAGAAATCGCCTAGGGGAAAAATCGCCTAGGGGGAACCTTGTTCTATACCATGTGAAAATATGAGAATGAATGATTAACAAAGAACAAAACACGAAAGATATATGCAAGGCTAACCCTAACCCTAGCACAATGGAATACACCTAGAAGAGAACTAACATAACTAAAAAAATTTAGTTTGACACTCCCCACGACAAAATTCCCGCAAGAGGTCGGAGGAGAACTCACCACCTCTGTCAGAGTGCAGACGCAGGACAGGAAGGTCCTCATGGAACCGCTTACGGAGCTGGAGATGGACTGCGCGGACCCAAGGGATCAAGGCATCAGGGACCTAACCCTTGCTGCGCAAGGGGAAGACCGTGGTGTAACGCGTGTAGTCGTCAACAACCAGCAGAAAGTAGCGCTCGCGGTCCTGTCCACTGACGCGGGCTGGGCCCCACACGTCCATGTGGAGAGTCTGCAGGGGAGCAGTCGTCGGGGGAAACGAGGAGAAGTGAGGAGCGGCGCGCTGCCGCCCCTCGGCGCAATGAAGGAGGGGCGGGGCAGGCGAGAGCGGGAGGGGAGGCAGAGACCTGGGAAGACCAGAAACAAGGAGGCAGGAGTGCATGCCACAAAGGCGTGGCAGGGAGGGGTGACCAAGGCAGTGGTGCCACAGGAGAGTCTGGTGCGACAGGAGGCGACACGAGCAGGGGGCTGCTACCGGACCTGACGCGGACAGCTGAGCAGACGCAGCTACCTACGGAGGCTCAGTTTTCAGTGTGTACAGACTTGCCCAGGCTGACGGGTGAACGTGGCCAGTTGACGGCCCGTCCGTGTACACGTGCAGATCGACACACGCTGACCCCCAGGAGTGGTGGTAGTGACCATCGCATCCTGGAGGACAGCGATACTCACCAAGTTCGTAGAGAACAAGGGGAGTTGAAGACCTCAGAGTGAGCTGGACGGAACCACCGGACACGGGAGAACAGTGGAGGAATGGGCAAGAACTGGGCCTCTTGAGGGGTCAGCCAGTCTGACTGGAATAGGTGCAGAGAGTGGAGTGAGGGTGGTACTGCCGCAAAAGAAACAGCGGGAAGCACCTAAGTCAAGTGTGAAGGTGTGCAAGGCCTCAGCAGGCGCAGTACCAGGGAGAGCAGGCTCACTAGCACCTAGAGCAGCAGCCTCTATTCTTGGATCGGGCGGCACACATAGGTAACAGTAACCCTCAGCACTAACAGACAAGGCATACATGGCAGCAAAGATAGCATTATAGTCAAGAGCAAAGATATCAACTCCAAACCTAAGCAGCTCTACCCAGCGGGGGCGCTCACCCTCATCGCCAAACTCTGCGCGCCAAGCGTCGTCAAGGCGAGAGAAGCAGCGGTGCTGAGTGTGAAACTTCCTGCATGGCTGACCAACGCGGTCACCTGTGTGAATGACATACGGGCAGCGAATACTACCCCCAAACGCCCCACGCTGAGCAAACCACTCACGAAGCTGCTTGGGCGTAGGGGTCTCGCTCCGACGCTGCTGCTACTGCCTCTGGCCTCCGCCAGAGCCTCCCCTCTGAACAGCTCCACCTCAACGGCCACCACTGCCACCGCCACCACTCCCACTGCCGCCACCCCCACTCCCACCGCTGCCACCACCGCCGCTACCAAAGTCCCCACTCCCACCACCACTCCCACCGCTGCCACCACCTCCGCCACCTCCACCGCCTCCACCACCACCACCCCCGCTGCCATCGCCACCACTCTTGCCACCCTTGCCCTTGCCGCTGCGGCGCTTCCCACAAAAAGCATAAGCAGCCCCGACATCCTCAGTCCCAAGGATGTCAACAGCAGCAGCAGAAGCGTAGGAGGGGCCAAGGGGGGATGGGGAACACCCCTCAAAGAAGGGTGTGCGAGGAGTGCCACGAGTAGCACCTACAGCGACTACGCTAGTCTCAGCTGCAAGAAGGTGCTTCTCGAGCAGGTCAACAGTGAGGTCTGTGGGGTCAAGCAGGAGAAAGTGGTCCCTGACTACGCGAAGAGAGTCAGGGAGGCGGGTGACAATGAAGTAGAGATTGATGTACATCGGGGGTGGGTTCTTGTCTAGGAACTCGCTTGGGAGGGTAGTGCGGTAGCGAGTGTCGCTAGTGCAAAGGTGGGTAATGAGGTCCTCGACCGTGGCAAAGTCTGACAACTCAGGAAACATGTAGGGTAGTATAAGGCGGCCAAGAGCAGCAGAGGCAGGGGAAGAATATCGAGCGGCTACAGCGTCGTACATGGCTTTAGCATTCTTGTGCTGTTTAACGTGAGCGTTCGGCTAACGGCAGGTTGTTGCGAACGGCTAAGCGAGCAATAGCGTCAGCTGTGGCTGTGAAAATAACGAACGAGAGTGAATGAACTAGCAAACAGTTGGGTACAAGTGCTAACCCTAATTGGGTTGAACCCCTTGTGGGCTACCCCACTACAGCCAACACAAACGTATAAGCTATAATGTTCTGACACACCCCCATAGGCAAATTGGGGGAGAACAAGTGGTCATAAGACCAGTCAAGAAAAGCAACACAAGCTCAGGGTGGATCACAAAGTCACCACGCAGTCCGAGCACAAGCAAAGGGCCACAAGGCCAGTTCACATGCAGAGTTATATAAAGAGAACAAACAATAAAGTGATCATACCCTAGCAAGTGCAAGCATGCAGGTATATATATAGATCACAGTACAAACAGAGTCAAGCAGTAAGCAAGTGAGGCAAAGTAGGCACAAGGCCTAACACAGTCACCAAGGCAAGTGCATTGGTGAAGACATCAGCAGTGTTGGCCCAAGTGGCCACGTACGCAAGATGAAGCTGGCCACGCTGCTGCAACTCTCGAGCAAGGAAGTATCGCAGAGTGATGTTCTTCGTTCTGTGCTCCAATCTGTGCTCCTGACACAAGGCAATCATGGCCTTGTTGTCTACGTACAGAATTGTAGGCGAACGAAGCTGCTCTCCCAAGCCGGTCAGCAGGTAGGTGAGCCAGCGTAGCTCCTGAGCAGCCATGGCCCCGGCGTAGATCTCAGCCTCACAACTGGAGCTGAGAACCGAAGACAAGCGGGTAGACCGCCAAGAAACAGAGCCGGAACCAAGGCTAAAGGTGTAACCCTGTGACGACCACTGCGTAGCTGAGTCGTCCACCCAGGAGGCGTCTGCGTGACCGGTGAGGACAACTGGACCCTGTCCTCCAAGCATGAGCCCCATGCCCGACGTACTGCACAAGTAACGCGGTATCCCAGTGCACCTTTCGGTGCCTGCCGGGAGCCACGTAGCGAGCCAGGAGGCTGAGAGGGTACACGAGGTCGGGTCGAGTGCACGTCATCAGGTACATGAGGCAACCCACAAGCTTTGGGTACGGACCACTCGGCTCTACGGACTCGTCCAAAGGTGGAGCTGAGAGCGAGTGGCTGGTAGACAGAGGAGTGGGCTGTGGCGAGGAGAACTGGAAGCCGAAGCGCTGAAGGACCTGGTGCACCATGTGTGACTGAGTCAGGGTAATGGTGCGCCGAGCTCTTTCCTGGGTGATCTGCAAGCCAAGATAGCTGCGCAGTTCCCCCAGGTCAGTGCAGGTGTGTCTCTTCTGCAGCTCCGACTTCACAAGAGTCAGTGCCTCAGTGTCAGCAGTTGCAAAGATGAGGTCGTTGACGTAGACAAGGACGTAGAACAGCGGTAACGAGATGTCGGTGCGTAGAAACAGCGACGGGTCAGCAGTAGCAGGAGCCAACCCAAGAGCCGCAAGAGTAGTCCTCAGTGTGTCGTGCCACTCGCGAGGCGCTTGGCGAAGATCGTAGACTGGCCGCCGAAGACTCCACTGAGTACCTGCAGGAAAATACTTAGTGAAACCAGGTGGGCGGCGCAACCAGATCTCCTCGTGCAGGCTGCCCTGCAGGAACGCTGTGCTGAAGTCCAGAGAGTGCAACTCGTAGTCACGCTGAGCAGCGACGTGCAGCAACACCCGAAGAGTAGTCATCTTCGGGGTGGGGGGTAAGGTATGGAAGTATTCAACTCCCTGTCGTTGACTGAAGCCTCGAGCAACGTAACGCGCCTTGAAGGCACGCGGAGAACTCTGCGGCCGCTTCACCCTGAAGATCCACATGCCATCGACTATGTTCGCCCCAGGTGGGGGAACCTCGTCGACGTAGGTGCCTGTGGACTTCCAGGATGCCATCTCGGCATCCATGGCTGCCTGCCACTGAGAGGAGTAAGGACCCGTAATCGCCTCTGCGTAAGAGCGCGGGGTCGGGATGTCTGGTGCATCCGGGTCTCCCTCAGGGGCAAGCAGCATGGAAGCGAAACGAGGTACAGCAGCTGCAAGACACTCAAAGTCCTCCTGCCTGTCCTCAAGGACATCCGTTCCAAGAGCACACTCATCCCTGACGGACAGAGGACTGGCAGACGCAGACTCAGCAACAAGAGCAGTGGCGTAGTCAGGACGACAGGCAGCAGCAAAGTCAAGCAGCTCTGCAACGAGAGCAGACGCAGCAGCGGACTCAAAGGAAGGGTCAGTGTCAGCAGTAGCGAGGAGACGAGAGACAGTGGGACTGGCAGTACGAGCGCGGTAAGACTCAGGGTCAGGGACCTCAGGAAGAGAGGACTCAGATGGAGCTGGCAGAGGAACGCGTAGAGGAACAGAGGAAGGACGAAGGGTCATAGCGTGCGTGCCAGGGAGAGGAGGAGGACGCGAACGAGGAACGTGACGAGCAGTGCGAACAGGCGAGACAGGATGAGACGCAGGCTCACGACGCTCTGTAAGACCGCCAGACTGCTCAGTGTAAGGAGAAGGAGCAGGCAGTGGAGAGGCGGGCTGTAACGATGGCTGCGACTGGTCAGGCGGGGGACACAGGAGGGGAGGAGTAAGGGCAGCAGAAGGCGGCGTACCAAGAACCTGCTGGAGCAGGGGAACGAAGTACGGTCGAGGCCGCACAGTGCCACCAGGGTCAACAGCTCCAGCTCCTCCGGCTCCAGTACCTCCAACACCAGGGCCACCAACTCAAGCTCCTCCAGCTCCAGCGCCACCAGCGCCAGTAGTACCAGACTCCGGAAGGACTCCAGCTCCAGCACCCCCAACACCACCAGTCCCGGCAGCTCCAGTACCCCGGGTACGAGCACCTCCAGGACCAGTAGCCGCAGTACCTCCAGTAACACCAGCTCCATCAGCAACGCGAGCACCTCCATCTCTAGCACCTCCAGCTCCGGTATCTCCACTCCAAAGGCATGCACGCCGAACAAACCACTCACGCAGCTGCTGCAGAGACAGTCGCGGCAAAGCACCAGCAGAACCTCCAGACAAAGCAGCACCCTGAGGCTCCGCCCCTCCAGACTCCGCACCCTCCGACGCAGCACCCCCTGGCTCAGCACCCCCAGGCTCAACACCCTCAAGCTCAGCACCCCCAGTCGCAACACCCCCAGGCTCAGCACCCCTAGTCTCAACACCCCTAGGCTCAGCACCCCCAGTCTCAGCACCCTCAGACTCCGCACCCCCAGGCTTTGCACCCCCAGACGCAGCACCTCGAGCAGCAACTGAGTCGAGAGCTACCTGAAGGGGCGAAGGACCAGGGAGAGGGTCTACCTGAGAGACACCTGAGGGAGCAGGACCCTGGGGCAGGAGGGGGTCTACCGGAGGGGGACCGGGAGCAAGGAAGAGCGGCAGGGGTGGGGGAGGGGCAGAGCGGTAGGGGAAGAGGCGGTAAAATGGAACCGACTCGTCAAACGTGACGTCCTGAGAAGGGAAGACACGGCGCGAGGTGGGGTGGTAAAACTGCCAGCCAGGCGCGTCGGGGACAAAGCCAAGGAAGACGCAGGGGATAGCACGGGGGGAGAGTTTGTCTGCTGACGTATCGCGAACAAAGGCACGTGATCCCCAGACCCGGAACACTGACGCATCGCCAACCTCCCCCGTCCAACGCAGTGTGGGCGAGGTCTCCGGCAAGGAGACACGGGGCCAGAGGTTGAGCTGATGCGCAGCTTACTGAACCGCAAACGGCCACAGAAAATGGGGAGCAGCCGCATGGATCATGGAGGTACGAGCGACCTCCATGACTAAGCCAATGCGGCGCTCAGCAATCCCATTTTGCTGAGGAGAGTCCGGAAGCGTGAACAACTGGAGAATACCCTCCCCACGACAAAAGTACCGCAAGAGGTTGGAGGAGAACTCCCCACCTCTATCAGAGTGCAGACACAGGACAGGAAGGTCCTGGCCGAACCGCTCGCGGAGCTGGAGACGGACTGTGCGGATCCAAGGGATCAAGACATCAACGACCTGACCCTTGCTGCGCAAGGGGAAGACCGTGGTTACCGCGTGTAGTCGTCAACGACCAGCAGAAAGTAGCGCTCGCGGCTCTGTCCACTGACGCGGGCTGGGCCCCACACGTCCATGTGGAGAGTCTGCATGGGAGCAGTCGTCGGGGGAAACGAGGAGGAGTGAGGAGCGGCGCGCTGCTGCCCCTCGACGCAAGGGAGGCAGGGCGGGGCAGGCGAGGGCGGCAGGGAAGGCACAGACCTGGGGAGACCAGAGACAAGAAGACGAGAGTGCATGCCACGAAGGTGAGGCAGGGAGGGGTGACCCAGGCGGTGGTGTCACAAAAGAGTCTGGTGCGACAGGAGGCGACACGAGCAAGAGGCGGCTACCTGACCTGATGCGGACACCTGAGCAGACGCAGCTACCTGAGAAGGCTCGGTAGTGAGTGTG